>OZ020241.1:14309786-14929786 GCA_963971235.1 Cryptus armator | reverse complement strand
GCTGATTTTTATTGTAGCAAAGAGTTTACTCACAGTGCGTGCGTACGAAAGTACGGAATATGCGTGTCGTGCGTGAACGCGTGAAAGTGTAATAAAAATGTTGTGAAATCTTTGTTTTTATCCGTTAAATCATCGCGGCAAAAAGTACTTAAATATGCTGTCGGAAGTCGATGTATTTATTAGCAATTATACCCTCGTGGATCCGGAAGTGTATCAACTATGGGTCGATGGACATTCGTGTAAAAATTTATTAAAATGCCTTTGATTCTCGTATATTATTTATCGATATTAATAGGGAATTTTTTTTTTTCGTAACTCAGCCAGCGACGCTGTCAGCATTTTGCATCAGCGAGGAATATGTCAACAGACCAACGCACCTATAGATTTAGTAGCTTCCGATGTCTTGGATCATTATCGCACCTATTCTCTCCTCGAAAGGCTACTGCAGACGCCGACAAAATTGGCCAGCGAACAGTTGGCCTTTCAAATAGAACCTCAGACTAGTCACATGTTAATAGAAATGTAATAAAATTACTCGTCGCTAAAAACTACAAAATTTTTATAATTCTATTAAATTTTTTTTTTTTTTATATCTTCCTCTCCGCAGGTATTACGAATTTGACGACGCCGTAGTGAGAGAATTACTCGGTAAAAAATTGACGTCAAAAAGCAGAAAAGATATGGATGAAGTATCGGAGAAAACTGGCGTTACGTTAAAAAGTTGCAGACGACAGTACGACAATGTAAAGAGAGTTTTCAAAGCGGTGGAGGACTTACCGGGATCTCTGGTTACCAATATAAAACAACATTTCCTGCTACCAGAGGATTTGGCAAAGTAAATAATAATTTTTATTTCGAAAAAAAAAAAAAAAAAAAAAAAAAAAAAATTATAGTTACGATGTAATAATGAAAATAATGATTTTTCACGGAACTAGCAACGATCTTAAGCTATTCGATTTTTCGATAGACGCTACGCAGCTGTTGTTTTCATAGCTTGTCTGAGATTCGAGATGAACAAACGGAAATTGCAGTTTCTAACGTTTCCCGATCTTTATCACTGCGCCAACGTGATGATGTCCTCGTGGTCTTATCGTTACACGGGTTCCGAATATTTCGACACCGATCTCGACAGAGAATTTCTCCTGGAGTTACCCGAGTGTAGGGTACTTTTGGAAAACGACAAACATCACAAGCAGTACGTTTTTTTTTTTTCTTATTCGTCACGAAATAAAAAATAATCGATCTATTCGATATATTCGCGATATGTTATAAAAAATAATCGATATATTCGATATATTATAAAAAATAATCGATATATTCGATATATTATAGAAAATAATCGATATATTCGATATATTATAAAAAATAATCGATATATTCGATATATTCGATATATTCATATTTCGGTGCGCGAGAAACGCGTTTTTTTTTTTTATTTAATAATTAAAATCGTAAACAAATTTTAGTCTCGTATGCATAAAACTGAAGCCAACGCTGCTGGATCGTTCGTATCAAGAATTGGACGTTAATTTTCGTTCGTATTCGCGGGCGATACTCGGAATCGGTTGCAATCTTCATCGCGCCCGCGAGTTGCGATTTTTCTTTCTCGAATTGGTGGAGAGATGCATCGAGCCGTGGCGACAGGCAAATTGGTCGCACAGCGATCTACGAAACTTTTTAGCGGCCTACACGCAGTGCGCGTTAGACATGGATGTACTTAGGTATGCGTAACGATAAATACTGAATATTCATTAACAATTTTACGAAAAGATAAGCGAAAAATATTAATATATTTTTAACGAATATCTAAGGAAATTTTTGAGTGATTGATTTTTTTTTTTTTTTTTTTTTACGTTTTTACTGATTCACAGGGAAACCGTACTTCGGGACGCTTTCGAACGTTACATGAAAGTCGTGACCAGCTGTCTTTTACGTATGTATCATACGTGACAACTGATTGCCATCGGTCCCGATAAAGTTTCAGGTGTTAGAAAAATTTACAAGGATCGAAGTCGAAGAAGTACGCGGTAATAACACAACTCTCTCATATATTACAATTTATTTCGTTATCTTTTTTTTTTTTTTTGTTCTCTGTAATAAATAATGATGACACGGAAATCGTTGATACAACAATTGTACGCAATTTTTCACGTGTCAACTTAATATTCACATAACTACAACTATTACATCAACACGCTGGACCGATCGAGTGTTGTTTATTGGCTTTGCGGAGAGAAAAAAAAAAAAAAAAAAAAAAAAAAAAAAAAAAGAACGAAATCACGACGCACGAGCCGCGCTTTTGAAATGTACACATCTCCTCAATAAATCTATGTAATTGTTGTATATTATACGACGGGTCGACCCGATTTTACACAAAAACTCTGTATACCGTTTCTATTGTTAATATATATGTATATATATTACTTTTTTTTTTTTTCATACAATTGACGGTCTCAACGTGTCAATGTTAACGATCTACCAAACCGCGTTTATCCAGCGGCATTGATACTTCTCTTTTTATTTTCTTTATCTCACTCTCTTCCTCTAATCTCGGTGTATATGATACATCGGACGAAACACCTTTTACCACGAAAAAAAAAAAAAAAAAAATCGACAATTTTTTTTTTTTCGATTTTGCGTCCAAATCATTCGATAAATTGTCCGGAAGATATTCGAGAATTAATAGTTTGCCGTTAATAGAAGAAAAAACGCGTTCCTTGATATTATAATTTGGTAGTTATTGATTATCACTGTTTTTTTTTTTTTTTTTTTTTTTTTCTTGCGATCGTTCGTATCGTTCGAGAAAAAGGAAATAATTGGATAAAGGTACGTGTCGGAGCACATTTAACGATCGATGATTTCGGATTTTACGAATTTCGGCAGAATATCGATGTTTTACTTTAAATAATTTCATATAATTGGCTACTGAGTTACTCCTAAAATTTTATTAACCGCGAGAACGATGTCATCCATACGCGGCAGTGCCATTACTTCTAAACTTTTTGTATACGGCATCGGAGTGTCGACGCCTGTTACGCGAATCACTGGTGCATCCAAATGATAGAAAGCTTCGCCTGAAAAAAATTATGAATTAAAAAACGCGATAAAAAAATTAAAAAAAAAAGATTTACGATAATAGAAAAAAAAAAAAAAAAAAATCGGAAAATCGGAAAATTTTCAGTGATCGAACTCACTTTCCATGATTCGAGCGGAAATCTCGGCGCCGATACCGGACTGAGGCCATCCCTGTTCGACGGTAATAACGTGATGAGTCTTGACGACCGATTGCAAAATCGTGTCGATGTCCAATGGCCTCAGAGAACGTAAATTTATCACTTCAGCTTCGATTCCTTTGCCTGCGAGTTCGTTCGCCGCTTCGAGCGCCTGTTCCACGGCTTTGGAATGTGCCACTAGCGTAACATGTTTGCCGGCTCTTTCGATCTTCGCTTTGCCGATCGGTATCACAAAGTCTTTGGACAATACCTCGTCTGATACGGGATACTGTACGCCGTATACCAATTCATTTTCAAGGAAAACAACGGGATCGGGATCGCGAATTGCAGCTTTTAATAGACCCTTTGCATCCTCGCTGTTGTATGGCGATAGTACTTTTAATCCCGGGCAGTGACTGTACCAAGCGCCGAAACATTGAGAATGTTGAGCTCCGACACCGGCAGCGGCTCCGTTCGGTCCGCGAAAGACAATCGGTACGTTTACCTTACCGGCGGACATGTAAAACGTTTTGGCAGCGGAATTGATTATCTGATCGATGGCTTGCATCGAGAAGTTGAAAGTCATGAATTCACAGACGGGACGAAGACCGGCCTGGAAATTCAATAGTCTTAAATCGTTGTATATTATGAAAAAAAAAAAAAAAAAAAAAAAAAAAAAAAATTCGATTGTGATTTATTGAAAAAAAAATTATTCCTGCGGGCTTAATACACTTTTCTCTTGGAATCATAGTGGATTTTGTTTTTGATTTTGAAATTTTTTGAAAAAAAAAAAAAAAAAAAATCGAATTTTTTTTTTTCTCTGAGATTAAAGAGGCTATTGACGAAATTTTATAATTTTCTTTTTTTTTTTTTTTCAAGCATCAAATTTTAATAGAATATAAATTTTTGTTGGGTATCAGGCGCAAGCCGTGCATTAATTGTTTAATGCAATTGAATGAAAGTTTTATCTGTTTGCAACGTACCATCGCAGCTCCAACGGCGATACCTGTGAATCCGGATTCCGTTATAGGAGTATCTATGACTCTTTTCTCTCCGTACTTTTTCCACAGACCCCTGGAGACTTTGTAAGCTCCGTCATAGAGCGCAACTTCCTCGCCAAGAATGAACACTCTTTCGTCTCTCTCCATTTCTTCGTCGAGAGCGGAATTGAGAGCGTCTCGCACAGTCATCTGCGATAATCACATTTTTAGACAATGACACGAAAAAAAGTAAAGAAGTACATGAAATCTAAATCCATAAAATTTGTCGCAATGAAAAATGGTTTTCTGTCAAAAATCCGTCATTTCGATTTTCAAGAATTTTTTTTTTTTTTTTTTTCAGTTTTTTCGTTCTTTTTTTTCAACGGCTGTGAAATTTCTTAGAAATTTCGTGTAATTGAAAATCTCGTACATCGGACGACAATAATCGTCAATAGAAAATCATATGACCTTTAGCGTCCTTCAACGACTGCAGCTTGTTAGCTAATCGTCGTAAAAACACGCGGGATTTTCTCGTCATGAAAGAAAAATAAAAACGGGATAAGACGAGTGTATTTGCTACAGTATTCGGTAGCATTATTTATTTTTTTCTCGCGAGCTCGAGAGCTCCGCCGTTGCAATAAGTAGCACGAACGATCCATGGATCCGCGCGACAGCGAACGCGAAATAGATCACTTTTCGTAGGTTAGTTCTGTGGCGAATTTGGAGCACAGCGAAAATTTCGAAATTTGCCAAACAGACACGATGGAGACGTAACGAGATGAAAAAACAACAAAAAAAAAACACATTAAACTCACCTGCTGTGCAGCAGCCCATTTCGAGGTGGAGAAAGAACGACGAGCTACTCGTCTTGCCACGGACTGGAAAATCCAACAATGCGCGATTATAATCAATTCAGCAGAAAAATCATTTCTTCGAAACGATATGTCTCGTGACTCTCGTTTGTAGTAACGACACACCAACGAATTCGCGCATTGATCAGTCGCATCACTGCGATTTAATTTTTCGCGATATTTTAATATATTTTTCTTTGTTTTCTACTTCCTAAACTTGTCACTATTTACCGTGAGCATGATCGTGTTTCGGTTATATTGTTGAAACGAACTTAGCGGAGAGCCAGCGAGATTAACACAACCGGCCGGACGGACGTACGGACGAGGATAACTCTAAACTGGATGTGAAACACGCGTGGCCCTTGTACCTCGTGCGTGCTCGCCTCCAGGGGCTCTGATTCGCGATTACGATTTTTCGTGTCGACTGGTAGACCAGGAGCAGCAGCGACGATAGAGAGAATACTACAGTGTTTAGTCGTTCGTTGTGTACGTAGTTTCTGTATGACGGGAGTGTGTACGTGTGTGTATCGCGCGAACAGAGCCAAGGACGACCGACGAGCGTGTCAAGAGAGCCGAAGACGTCGCTCGAGTTTCGATCGCTCTCGCGGGAGTTCGCGTCTTTTTGAATTCAACGGTTATCAGTTGCGTGAAATTCCTCGTGTGAACGCCATTTTTTGAATTATTCATGCATGAATGAGTAGCGCTGAAAATCTGTGATTATCGTGAAACCCTCGATCGATGTATCTTCAAGCAGAGGATCGCCACAAGGAGGGATTATCAGATTGATAAAAAATCGAAAATTCGGGAATATATGGGTTCGTAGTTTCAATATTTATATCACTATAAAGGACAAACATTCTTGCAAACTTTATTATTTACACATAAATGCGGCGCATTCTTTCGGCTTACATCTTCGTACACGTCCGGTATACTTGTCTATTCGTGATGTATTTTTTTTAAAGCGTTGATTACGTCTTTCGCGAAAACTCTATTTTCTTTATATTCTCGAAGAAAAAAAAAATATATAAAAAGAGAAGCAAACAAATACCCAAAAAATCGACCAATACAAGTATCATGTCAGCGACCCAAATATATATATATATATATGTATTATCTATATATATCTGCTGTACGGGGTTTCGTACAGTTGCACAGCGTGTTCCTTTTCTTTTTGTTTCGTTAAATAAATCATTATAATGATGTGACGATTGATTCACTACGAGTCGTGCGAATGAGGTTATATATAGTATGTATAGTAATAACGTGAGGATTAGATAACATTGGAGAGTGAAATGAGAGCTAAGAGAGAGAGAGAGAGATTGAGTATAATAATGCATTTTTTTTTTTTTTTTGAGAAAAAAAAGCGGCATGCCGAATGATTCGTCCGTCGTACGAGAAGGATAGTATATATTAAAAGCGAAAGATCCTCTGCGTTGTTTCCATTGGATTTTTTTTTTTTTTCATTTTTCACAGGTTTTTTATTAACGAGAGAACAACAGTTGAGTAGAAGTTGAATGTGCTAGAACACCTGGCTAGGACTTAGAATCGCCACTTCCTCATTTTATTTTTTCTTTTGTTTAGAATCAAGTTATTACTTTTTTTTTTTTTTTTTTTTTTTTTTTTTTTTTTCGTTTTTGTTGATTGGTTAACAAGTCGACAGTATAACGCAATAATGAGAAGAAGAATAAATCGAAGTTTCAGTTTTTTTTTTTTTTTTTTTTTTTTTTTTAGTGCAGGAAGTAGTATCGTCGGAGCGGAAATAGATCGTTACGTAACCGTCCTAAGTCTAATAATCTACGTATAGATTAATAAGAGCATTTACCGATAGAGTTAATAATAATGATAATCATAATGACTCTAGAATTCATTACCATTTCGTCTTTTTTTACGAGTATAATAGAGTATACTGTAATTTTAACTTTTGTCATTTACTTTTGATATTTAGGTCACTTTATTTCATTTTTCATTTAATATCCCTGGGCTGCTAAAAGAAATTCGTGTTATTTTTCATTTTTAGTGGTGTCGCCTCGTGATTTGTCGTTTTCTTTTTTTTTTTTTTTTTTTTCTTTTCGATTTATAATGCAATTTGTTTCGAATTATTTTCGTCGGTACAGTAGATACATCGTATATAACGCTTGTCGTATCGTATATATACTTTTCGCCGAAGATAAAAGCTAAAGAAATCTATCGGTGCTTCAAGGCCAATTCACTTACGGTCAGTCTAAATTTGTACAGGTTTTTCATTTTTTTTTTTTTTTTTTTTTTTTTTTTTTCTAAACAATATATTGAATTCGAGGATTTTCCTTAACGGAGAGTCCCCTCTCGACGACGAGACCAAGACATGTTTTTTCTTTTCGTGTCTCAATTAGTTAGTTTTTTTTTTTTTTTTTTTTTCTTTCTCTTCTATTATGTTTACGAGTTTACCATGAGGCCGAAATCCTGCTCTCTATCCTCTCTTATGTCCTGCACGCTATAATTTATCGTTAGTAAATATAACTCGAGTCGTTACTCATCTTTTTTCTTTTTTTTTTTTTTTTTTTTTTTAGCCCGCTGTGCACTGTTGCGATAACGCTCGTAGTTTGCTCGAAAAATTATATTTATCGTTACATAACCTCTGTTAGTGAAGAATTCGTTACGTTTATCACGATTTCAAATAAATTATATCTACAATAATCAATTCGTTATTGTTCGCCGATGGAAATCACCATTTTGTCGCATCGGCTAACCTCACTTTTTTCGGTTACGCGAAATAAATTACAGAGGGATATATATTATCGTTTTCTAAATAATTCAAAAAGCACAAAATTAAGAAAAAAACACAAAACAATCGATCGATCGAACAGGCTACAGGCGAAAAAGCAAATTCTCTGTCACACGGCATATCGTCAGCACAGACGCGAACGCGCAATTTATATTATATAAAAAGTACTCTCTCACTCATCTCGTTGACATTTCCGCTAATGTATATACAAACGCATTTGGTAATTCACTCGATGGGCCATCTTTTCATAACCTCTGCTGCCCTCTGTGCATCTCCGGCGTTTTTTTTTTTTTTTTTTTTATTCTTTTTTTTTTTCAACATTTTTAATTAACTTCGATACATCGAATTAAAGCTTCACACAGATTCGACGATATTGTTTAACAGTAAAACGGAGGTTGCGGATGTTTACTGACAGAGAACAGAGACTAACTGGTCAAATGCACAGATATTCGGACAAAACTTCGTAACATTTCTTCGTTCCCCAAACTCCCCCCCCCCCCCCCCCCATCCCTCGCCCCGCGAATTCGAATTATTTAATTCATCAAAATCAATCTCTCTTCCGTATGTTTATCATTTTAACATATCTTAAATCTGCACTCGATTAATGCAAATTACACGATCTATTTACGGGAAATATAACTTATCGATAATTCGTCGAAGTTTATTTCCCGATCTAATATTAATGGCATATCTGTGTATTAAACAGACTTAATGTCAATGCGCAAAAATTACACTCTATTACATGCCGCACGATGCAATAGACATTATTATTCTTTTGTTTATCTTTCTTTCTTTTTTTTTTTTTTTTTTTTTTCTCATGTATAACTCTCGTTTCTGCTAAAGTCGTCGATTTTATTCGTGAACACTGTGATAATTGTTCTCGCGTTCGACGAATTTTAATTTTTTCTTTTTTTTTTTTTTTTTTTTCTCTTCACGCGTATCCCGCGTACGTATATTTTAGACTAAACATCTTTTTTTTCTTTTCTTTTATATCTCATAATTCAATCTTCGATCTATTTTTCGCGATTTTTGTTCAATTAATGAATTAACACGCTGTTATCGGCACCTCGACGATTACGTCATCAAAATAATTGCTCCCACGCTTTCCGCGATCCATGTCGATTCTCTATTACTTTCAAACTTACAATGAACTCTTCCGGTAAGAGGTCAAAGCGTTTTTTTTTTTAATACTTTTGCCGGTTGAGAAGCCTCTCTTGCAGATTTCTCCCGATTCGCAGTTTTTATTTTTCTTTTTTTTTTTTTTTTTTTTTTTTTAATTCGTTAATTATTGATAGGAAATCGTTGCGTCTGACGGTACTCGATTAATTATTAGACAAGTGAACGAAGGTACACTTCCTAGGCGAATAGAGGTTTTTCTTTTTATTTCATTTTTTTTTTTTTTTTTTTTTTTTTTTTTTTTTCGTCTGATTTCGCGTGTTTTTTTTATTCCTCTTTATTTCGAGTCGTAGATCGTCGGGGGTGTTTAATAGACAATTCTCGTCAACTAGAACCAACTTCCCCCGCCGAACTTGGTGGAGAGGCCACCGATCCCCTTGCCGAACATACTTCCCACTTTCCCAACGACGTTCGACGTTACGTTGGTGATGTTCGTCAATGAATTGCCATCCTCACCACCGGACTCGACTATTGTTACCTTCGTTTTTGGTCTCTCGACTTCGTCGTCGTTACCGTTCTCCGAAAGACCCCTAAAAAAAAAAAAAAAAAAAAAAAAAAAAAAATTAATTAACATTCGTTTCATTCGATACCACAATCGATTTCGTTTCTATCGATTTAAATTTTTTTTTTTCTCGTCCCTTTTTTTTTCGCTTTTGCTTTCGATACATCGAGAAAACTTACTCTTCGGTCTGAGCGCTCATGGTTAAGGCACAAGTTGCTTCCTCCGTCTGCATCCTCGACGAGATCGTCTGATATGTCTGCGAATTTAATTTGTCCTCCATTACCCCTTGGAGCTCAAAGTCCGAGTAGATCTTCTTGACGATGTGCGCGAGACAGGTACATTGATACAGATGAAGACTGTGATCCAATCTGTCCGATAGCCAGGTGCAGAGCATTTGAATCTGCGATGTGTACCATTGCTGAAAAAAATTCAAATAAATATTAAGTTTCTCCAGAATTTTTTTTTCCTCGTTTTTTTTTTTTTCGTATTTTTTTTTCGACGTATCTAAAAAAAAAAAAAAAAAAAAAAAAAAATTAATACGAACCTCGAAAAAGTTTAATATCCACAATTCGTCGATGACTTTGCTGCGAATCTGATCCATGCAATTTCTGGTGAAATTAACGTACGCCTGTCCCATTTCTTTACCACTTCCCGATACCTTCTGTAAGACATTTTCAACACGATTGCGCGATTCTTGGATTAGCGGAATCTTAACGTTACCAATAGCGAACATTTATAATAATCGATAAATGAAAAAACGGAATACGGCGTACCGTAAAGCTGAGGATCGATCCGATGAAGGATCCCTCGTCGTATCGCGACAATTTCGAAAGACTTGTCTCGAGGACAGTGACGAGTTTGTTGATCATTCCTTGACTCATGCCGGTCGACGTCTTGTCGATGAGATCGTCGATCTTTGCGTGATATTGATGCTAAAAAACAAACAAAAAAAAAACGCGCGACACGACATCGTTTTACAGAGTTGCGATTTTTTTTTTGTTTTTTTTTTTTTTTTTTAACTTTTTTCAACTCTTCGCCTTTATCTCAATAAATCTTCTTCTTTCCTTTTATATTTCTACTTTCGATTAAATTATCATTTGTAAGAAAAATCTCTACTTTACCCCTTTTAATGAATTTTTCGCTTTTTTTTTTCTTATTTTTTTTTTTATTCTTTTTCTCTTTCTCCCGATAAATCAACGATCGATCGACTTACCACATCAATTCTTCGCCTTTATCTCAATAAATCTTCTTCTTCCCTTTTATATTTCTACTTTCGATTAAATTATCTCATCGCGTTAAAGAGAATAATCATTTGTATGAAAGATCTCTACTTTACCCCTTTTAATAAATTTTTCACTTTTTTCTTAATTTTTTTTTTTTTTTCGTTTTCTTTTTTGGTTTTTCCCGATAAATCAACGATCGATCGACTAACCACATCAATTCATCCGCTTTTATCTCAATAAATCTTCTTCTTCCCTTTTATATTTCTACTTTCGCTTCTTCCCTTTTATATTTCTATTTTCGCTTAAATTATCTCATCGCATTAAAGTGAATAATCATTTGTAAGAAAGATCTCTACTTTACCCCTTTTTATGAATTTTTCGCTTTTTTCTTTCTTATTTATTTTTTTTTTTTTTTCCTTTTCTTTTTCTCTTTTTCCGCGATAAATCAACGATCGATCGACTTACCACATCGACTCCATCGACAGCGCAAAGCTTAAAACTCTGATTCTTCGCATCCAAGATAACGTTCACCATTGCGCACATTTCGGACGGTATAATATAATCCGTCGATATAAAAGTAACGCCTTTTTTTAGCCACGACTGGAATGCTGTATCGGTTCTCTGAATGCACGACTCGATCATATCGCAAGCCATAAGCTTGAGACGTTGTTCGAGATGAGTTCTGAATTCCTGATCCGGCCAATGCAATCCCCCGATGAACGATTGCAGAGCGTCCAATTTCCAGAATAAATCCTCCGAAGTTGCGCATCCGTTGCCTTTGATTTCCCACCGTTCCTTCTCGAAACCCTTGTGAATCGATTGCGCTATCGATGTCTCCATGAGATCGACGTAACGCACGACCAGTGGGGCGAAGGTATCGCGCAGATGTTGATGAAATCTTCCGCTCTTCAAGTTGTCTGCATTTTTGGATCAATCGAAAAAAAAAAAAAAAAAAAAAAAAAAAAAAAAAAAAATCAATATAGTGTTTCGATGTTTTTTTTTTTTTTTTTTTTTTTTTTTTTTTTTGGGAAACTTACCGTCGAGTCTGAGATAATCGTTAAGTATTTGAAAGAGTGGAAAGCTATCCCACGTATCGGGCGGTTGTTCCGACAGTACTTTGTCCATATCGACCGCGAAGAGTGACCAGAAGATCTCCGCGTGCTCCACCAGGAGGTCGCTAAACCAGGCGAACGCCTGCGGTGCGGTGTAGTAGGAGCGAAACGTGAAAATATTGGACGACACACATATACGGTGGGCTGACTTTACGTTCGCCCGGGAATGGTGGGGACGCCATCCAGGGCACGGAGCTCTCGAGGACCCAGAAGACACTACACGATTTTTTTTTTTTTTTTTTTTTTTTTTTTCAACTAATCAATGAAAAACGCGGGCGAGTAAATGCTCAGTGGTATTTTTTCTTATTAAATTTCTATTAATTTTTTTTTTTTTTTTTTTTTTTTTTTTTGCGATAAAAAAAAGGTAACTAACTAACGATATGAAATCGACGTTAATTCGTCGTCTTACCGTCGTCCATCGAAACATTCGTCTCGGCGCTTTGCTGCTCACCGTTTTCCGATCTTCCATTTTACATTTCCGTTTTATCCATTTTTCTCTCTCTCTCTCTCTCTTTCTCTCGTTTTCGGTTTTAAAGATAATTGGCATCGAAAAATCGACAATAATTCGTCGATATTATAGATATAAATGGGATTTTTTCAATGTATCGAAATATAATGATTGGTGATATTGATTTGTTGTCTTCTGAGGAGGTCGCGGACACTTACCAAAGTCCGTTTTATACGTTTCGCATGCTTTTTCGTCCCTCTATCTCGAGAGCCCCGGACAATGAACACTCAGTTCTAAAAACCTAACTAATACCTCCGAATAATGTTCTTCGTTTTGCTGCAACAGATCGACGCATAATTCCGCAAGGTGTATGAGATCCTCGAGCTTTTTTCCTGGCGGCACGCATGCCTCGCCGTTATAATCGTCTTCTATTTTTGCTGCTGCTGAAAGCCTCTCGTAATTAACGAGAGCTGCGGTTTCGAGACACGATTTTATCATTCCTCTGACTTCCTCGGCGGGTACCGGAGTTACAATGTCTTTCATTAATACCCTTTCCAGCAACGATAACGTCGCTTTCAATGCTCCTTCGGGTCTTCCAAATGGAAAACTAAACCTGAAATATACGAATTAATGTTTATTAATGCATCGAAATCGTTAAATAAGTATATTTTCTTCAATTTATCATCCTAAATACCTAAAGTTCGTGATCTGCTTTTCGAGAAGTTGCCTGAGACGCTCTTTTATCTCCTGAAATTTGTCTTTCTCTTCGTGTGTGATGGACCCGACACCGTCCGGCCTATTGCCATAAACGTGACTCGCGCAGAAAGCGAAACTGTAATGGATCAATGTCGGATCTATCATGCAACCACGTTCTGCGCGATCCAATAGATCACTCAGATAACAGAGATGACGAAAACAGCCGCGAACGCCGTATCTAAAAAAAATCGAAGAGAAAAAGATCGATGAATTTTTAAATTTTATCAAATCGATCGAGAGATCGATAGATCGATAGATCGGGATGAAGAATCGATGATTTTTCGTTTTTTTTTTATTTGCCGAGCGTAGTATTCGTCGAGAAAGAAGAAATCGAAAAATCGATCGATCGATCTGAAAATCGATGATTTTTCGTTTTGTTTTTTTATTTATCGGGCGCAGTATTCGGCGAGAAAGAAGAAATCGAAAAATCGATCGATCGATCTGAGAATCAATAATTTTTCGTTTTGTTTTTTTATTTACCGGGCGCAGTATTCGTCGAGAAAGAAAAAATCGAAAAATCGATAATTTTTCGTTTTTTTTTTATTTACCGGGCGCAGTATTCGTCGAGAAAGAAAAAATCGAAAAATCGATGATTTTTCGTTTTTTTTTTTTTTTTTTTTTTATTTACCGGGCGCAGTACTCGTCGAGAACGAAGACTTGTCCGGGTGAAAACCATCCCAACGAACAGTATGGATCGTTGAGTCGATAGTCCAGTGTCAAGTTCTGGAGAAACTTGAATAGACCTGCGTGATCGAATTTGCACGGATCGGCGCCGATAAAGTCCTCCATTCCGTGTTTCCTGGCTCTGTCCGCGTCGCCTTGTATCTTACTTATCGTGGAGTTTTTGTCGGCTACCGAAACGGGCGGCGTTGGCTTGTGGGGTTGGCCCGTCGCTCTGTACATCGCCATCACCCACAAGTGCCATTCGCTCTCATCGTCCGAGGCAAAGACAATATTGTCTCCTTCGCGGACGGCGTTGAAGAAATATCTGAATGACGAATTGAAAAAAAAAAAAAAAAAAAAAAGAAAAAAAAAAAAAATAGAAAAAACGCGTTGAGTTTAACAAAAATGGAAGACGATGATAAAGAATCGTGAAAAAGCGAAGGGCTATAGTGAGTTACAAAAATAACGATCGACGAGTTAAATTCAACACTTATCGAATTATTTCCTTCCTAATCATTCCAACAATAGTTAAATAACGATAAAGATGCATTTTTAACGAAAAAAATATATTTAAAAAGATAGTTAAAGAGAGTAAACCAAGCAACTTCTGTACCCTGTTAAACATCGCGAATTCGATGGACACAGCGCTCAGTCCTCTCTTCGCGAACATTTAATCGATGTTTGCGAAGAGAATTACAATTAATGTTCCATTGGATTCGCGATATTCGACGAAAAGGTACAAAAGTTGCTCGGTTGAGGTTTTCTTTTTTTTTTTTTTTTTTTTCCAAGCAACTTATGTACCCTTCTTTCAGAAAGCCAAAACTCACTATAGCCGCTCCTTAATCCTTTGAAGCATTTTTTTTTTTAATTTTTCACTAAATCAATTTTGCAATATGTAATTTTTTTTTTTTTAATAATTTATCACTAAAAAAATTTTGCAATATGGAATTTTTTTTTTTTGTATAATTTTTCACTAAAAAAATTTTGCAATATGGAATTTTTTTTTTTTTTACAATTTTTCACTAAATAAATTTTGCAATATGTAATTTATCATTAAATAAATTTTGCAATATGTAATTTTTTTTTTTTTCTTATAATTCATCACTAAATAAATTTGCAATAGTAATTTTTTTTAAATAATTTTTCACTAAATAAATTTTGCAAAATGTAATTTTTTTTTTTTTTTTTTTTTTTTTTAAGAATCGGAAGAAAATTGCAAAATAATTGAATGCTTCAAAGGATTAACCGATGGTCAGAGGAGTTTTTACCTTCCACCCTCCAAGTCTGTTCCAACCATTAGATTAGCGGAAACGGCCTCGATATAGTCCACTGAATAGCCATCGAGCTGCATCATTTCCGACGGCTCGCTTTTTTTCTCCTTGTACGAGCACATCGCAAATGTGTACTGCGAGACCTGGACCAGCACAAGGTACCGCTTCTTCCACTTCTTCCAAACAGATTTGCCGATCGCGTAGAGATAGCCGGCGTGTTTCATGTTCAACGGCCTCTCCATGCGGCACGCAATCTTAATTCGAAGATCCTGATCGGGACAATTTTTCGGTACTGTCATGCGATGCCACTCGGGTGGCATTTTCGACGATAGAGGCGTTGGTTTTATTATCACTTTTCCTAATTCCTTATCCTCCAATGCGAGAATCGCTGGATTTTCAGTTAGCAATCGGACTTTAACAACCGGTAAGGGATGCATCGTTGTAAAGTCGCCTTGTGTATCCCACCTGTGGATAGACGAATGATATTTTCCATTTTTGCGATCTTTGTACCATTTTTTTGATTTTTTTTTTTTTTTTTTTCTTTTTTTTTTTTTTTTTGGGGTTTTTATTGTATATCTACGATACTTACATAGGCTTCGAGGCTTCCGCTTGATCCGTTTGTAATTTTTTATCACCTTCGACTTCCATCGTACAGTAAACGATTCGATTGGGCGCGAGACTCTTGAGCCCTTTAACTTCCATTATAATGACCTCAAGAGGATATGCGAGACCAACGTCGACTTTGGTGAGTTGCGGTTCGGGATCAGCGGAGTCGCCCTCCAATTTGGCGAGAGAGCCCTGGGTGCGGTAGCGGGAGCGGTCGCTACGACGCTTCAGCTTCTGCAGCCCGTATTTGCTATCTATCGGATTTTTAGAAACCGGCAACGACTCCAAATTAGTCATTAGCAGGTTGATAGAAGCTTTAAGCTCCTCGATGTAGAGCGACTCCATCTCCTTCAGTAGAAACCTCGGCATGAGTTTGCGATTCTGTTTTCGAACAGTTAAACCAAAAATTGAAGTCATTTCTCGCGATAACGGGCGATAAAAGTAATTTAAAAAAATTAAAAAAAATTTAAAAAAATTAAAAAAAATTAAAAAAAATTAAAAAAAATTTTTAAAAAATTAAAAAATTTTTTAAAAAATTTAAAAAAATTAAAAAAAAATGGTTAATACCTTTTCCATTTCGTTGACTCTCTGTATGCGACCGTCCAGCTCCCTCCTGATGGCGGCAGCCTGTTCATCGGCTGAATCCAACAGGAGGGCGTTGAACAGAAGCTGATGTTCGAATTTCTTGATGCCGAGAATCGTTTGAAACATATCGTAAAGCTGTTCCTTTGATAATATTAATTCCGAATTCAAGGACTGCTGTTGCACCCTGGAAGGCCTCTTGTTGTCCTCGTCGCCGGTTCCTTTGAATATGCAATCGAATTTAGCCAACCAGGACGTAAGAACAGTCTCTTTGCTCAGCCCGTCGATTTCCGGGAGGCTGCGAACACGTTTCTCAATGTTGTTCCTGAACACCTCGCGGAAGTCGTACTGGGAACAAGCACCGCTCTGAACCATTCGCACGACTCTTTCCGATTTAAGAAAAACATCGAAGTAATTCTGTATCGCGTTGTGAAATGCTTCGTCCGCAAGAATTTGCGTTTCGCCCTTCAGAAACGCCTGCAAAACGGGATAAATGCATTTTAACGATATACCGTACGATACACTGAGAAAATAAATCGGTTGAACCGATAAAATCGACGCTTGCGGACGGAGAAATAAATAATTGTTCTGTTAAACGAAAGAATTTTCATATTAAAGGGTAAAAAAGTCTATTTCACGAACAGTTAGTACGATTAGCTATTTCTTTCAATTAACGAAATATTTCGCAAATCGCTAGCGCCGTTTTTGTCGGTTTAAACGATTTTTTTTTTTTTTTTTTTCTGTGTAATTACGATATTTAAATCGTAGTTTTTGGAAGTTAAGTAAAATTTCGATGTGAAGGAATTAATTTTTTACACTAATGAAGAAATAGAGAAATATCGGCATTTTTATAGAATTAGTTTTCCGACATTCCTGTTTTTTTTTATGTATTTGGAATTAAAATGGGAAATTTAGGCGCGTAATTGCCTTCGAAAAAATGGGGCAATGAAAAACAATTACTATTTACATTTTTTTTTTTTTTTTTTAATAAAACGTCCCGCGTAATGTTTCCATAGATTTGCATCTATTATTTCACGAATTCGACTATAGATTTGACCAAAAGCCAAAAAAGACTTCGAAAATCGTAAAAAATTTTTTTTTTTTTTTTACTGAAATTCAAAAATATTTTGAACTGAAATGCAAAATATTTTTTTTCTCGATAAAAAAAGAAAAAAAAAAAATTACGAAAATTCGTAACCGAAGCTGTTATCGAGAATCACGTGCGTAACAATCGATTTATTCGAATTGCGCAAAAGGGAAAGGCGAAGGTTACGCGATCCGTGTGTATATCAAGCGTTTTAACAGCCCGTGGAGCTCTTTTGTGCGGCTTCTCTCGATAATTGCCGAGTTGTGTCTTTCAATGGTTTCTCTCGCGACGGTGAATATTACGCTAAATATTTCAACTGGTTATACTGGTTGACTGTTTAAACAATAGCGTTCTCTCTCTCTCTCTCACTTTCTCCCGAGACAATCGTCATTGCGAATTGAATTTCCGATAATTATTTCCTAAACTGTATCAATTGAGTACCCAACGAAGAAATATCTCATTTTACCTGAAATCGAGTGCACAGCGTCTCGAGAAGTTGTTTCGATATTTTCGTCTGTCTTCGCGTCATATCCGTTGGTTGTTTCGCATTGAATGGATAAGCTATGCATCTCGATATGAATACGTATAGTTGTATGCGAGTTTTTCTCTCCTCTTCCTCGCGTTCTTGTTTATCCTAAAAAAAAAAAAAAAAAAAAAAAAAAAAAAAAAAAAAAAATTATTATCATTATTATGTATTATAAAAAAATGTAATATATATATAATACATAATAATAATAATATTAAAAAAAAAAATCAAATTTCACGATTAAAAAAATATATATATATATATACCTGAAGATCGACTTCGGTCTTCTCGCTGGCAACCGACGGCGAAGGGCTCGTTGGCCTTTGCGCCGACTTTGCGTAATTAGCGGTATCCAGGGTGGCGCTCGTCAACGGCGTCGGCGAGTTTCTGGCGCGCGATAGATCAACTTCGAGGCCGGGACCACCGGATTCGCCTTGGGCACCGGTGTGTCCTCCTCCGGCCGCGAGGTTTCTCCCATGAGGTCCGTGGACACTGCCGCCGTGGAGATTCGGCGAGCCGGAAGCGCCACCCTGGCCGCTCGGACCGCCGGGCGACGCCGTGAGGCCCGATCCAGAATTACCGGTACCACCGGCGACGCCGGCACTAGAACCAACACCTCCGCCACTTGGATGATGACGGGATCCATGACCACCGGTGGCTCTGGTCCCGCCGCCACCCCCGTGATGGGTGCTCTGGTCCTCGTCGCTCTCCTCTTCCGAGGAGCTCGGGTCAATCATAACGATGGACTTTTACTCCCGATCACCAGCTCCGCCTCTATCACCGTCGTTTTCGGGCCCTCCGTTTTTTTTACACTAAACAATCGGACTTTACGTCTCGATTTTCAACTTTGTATCGACAACCCCCGACCTTCGAGGCTTTCGTAATATCGCTGAAAAGAAAATTTCAAATTTTTTCATCCTATCATTTTTGACTATTACTATTATTATTATTATTACACAAAAATGGGATAAAATGATTTACAAATGACCCCCAAGTACGAGAAAACTTTGCACACGCGTTGAAACTTTTTCTCTCCGATGCGCTTTCACCCTTCGTAATCGCATAAGCGCATCGGCGCTTTTACTCAAGCGGAGAGAACTAAAGAGTTTTATTGGCAAATAAGACGTATGATATTAAAGATTCGAAAGATATTTGAAAAACAATGTTTATCGATGATGGAAATGTTGATAAATCGGGTAGAAGTGTTTAAAAAATGGTTATGATGATTCGACGCTTTTTTGCTTTTTTGCGACTGGAGAATCACTTTGCGTTGTTATTTGCTTTGAATATGGAAAATTAAAGGAGATACGGTTTCGATGTTAAGGGAAACACGAGAGCGTAATGATGTACAAACAAACGCGTCAATCCCATCGGAGAATCCTTCAGAATTATACATCTAAGTATGAAAATCGAGCGCTCGCGCGCGCGTCTGAATGGCAGTCATTTTACTCCAGCGAGCGACTCGTCTCGCGTCTCTCCGGATACGCTACTCCAGACTGTTCTACATCAATACCATAGACGCAGGTTTATTAAGAGGCGGTTCAAGGAACTTTGCGAGTAACAGGAGGCGCGCGGAATATATACCTCTATACACGAGAGTTTCACAGTTGAAGATACAACGGGCGATAGAAACGCGGAGATATGAGAACGGAGAGCGCGAGAAGGAGAGGAAATAGACGAATCGAATAACCGCCATCGGTTTTGCAATAAAATCGATAGACGCCATCGTCTAGTCGACTGTCTGCCGATTGTCGTGTTATCCGCGTACAAAAGACGTACGCATAACACATCGCGATTCACGGCATTGTGAATTATTACGATAGCATAATTTCATCGTTTTAACGAGTTTCGATTTATCGATAGATACACGAATATTAGACAATAATTAATAGAACGTCAGAAATATTGATGAAAAATGGTTATTTCGCGAATATTTCCAGCGAAACGCTATTCTTAATATTCTTTATTTACTATTTTTTTTTTTTTTTTTTTTTTTTTTTTTTTTTTTTCAGTTAACCTATAAATATTGTTTGTAAATCCTTTACGATACGTATATATAGGGCTTTTCTAAATTTGGAAAATCAATGTTTATTACTTTGGCATCGCGTCGATTTCTCACCGTGTTTCATGGATAAGAGACGACGCCGCCGCCGCCGCCGCATCGGCCAGTATCAATTCTCTCATCCCCTCGGGTCCTTCGCCGTTATTTGTTCGAAGAGCGGATATCGAAAATCACGCTCTTTTTGCGCCTCCAATCATTGCCCCATCGATTTTTTTTCTTTTTTTCTCTCTCTCTCTCTCTCACTCTCTCCCTTCTCTCCTCTATCGCTTCCCGATGAAAACATTTTTTTTTTTTTTTTTTTTTTTCTCGTTTATCGTCGAATAAATATCCTTTGATAATCCAATTGAATGCGGAAAAAAAAAATATAAACATTTCGGAATATTAAAGCATATAAATTTTTTTTTTTTTTTTTTTTTTTTTCTATTTGTTAGGGAATTAACGAGAACGAATGAATAAAAGTTTATTCACAAATGTTTTTCCCGGTCGTAGTTTCTCTCGGTACTTATTCTCGCTGTGTCCCCGGACTCGTTAATTCATTCGATAGCAAATTCAAAACTCTCTCGAGAGTCCGTCGTCCCAACGCTCATCCCGGTCGCCTCTCTCTCTCAGCGGCTGTGTTTTATATTTGTATTTTAGTACTTCTTTGAGAAGGATATCCTTCCTTTTTCGCTTGAATTTTTTTCCTTTTTTTCTCAGTTCGTTCACCTCTCGAACTGTTGCTTCGATATCCGACTCTTTCCTATCGCTATCTCCATTCCCTTGGCAACTAACTAGGCACACGCTTTCCCGAGTAGTGAACGCGTTTTGCCCAACTTATCGATCTTTAATAGCATGTGCTTTAGCCTCTCGCATTCGCGGGGCAAGCATTGCGCGCGAATGGCAACGGTGTGATAAACTCTAAGTACGAGGAAAATCGAGAAATATTAAAGTAACGCGCGAGGAGTTGCATGCGAATGTATGCGCATGTAGACGATGTCATACCGTGTGTAACGCGAATAATATATTATTTGTAGCTACTGCAACGTAATAAAGTATTCTCGACCTCGAGAATATTCTTTTTTACGTCCGAAAATACATATATAACATCTCTTTAGCGAGAAAACGTGCGGAGATAGGTAAGAGGCGTTACATTGCAGCGGTATGCAAATAATAGAAATTATTCATCTCTACTGCAGTACTACGGAATATTTTTTTCGAATTTTTTATTATTATTTATTTTCCTCGTTCTTTTCATTTTATCGTCATAAACATTGAAGGAACTTTGTTTTTTTTTTTTTTTTTCGTCAATGGTATCGTAATTAGACGAGGAAAATGGAACTTTAATTATCGTGGCGAAGGGATCGATGGTATGATATCCCATTTCGTCGATATTACGTAGCAAATAGTAAGAAAACAAAGATGAAAAATTGAAAAATACTATTTTTTCATGTGTAATTTTCTGATAAAAATTACTAAAAATACATCTATATATTAAAAAAAAAATGTGTAAAAAATCTTATTATGTATCGTGTTATTTTTCTTCTACTAAGTGATTTTTTTTAATTAAATTTCATCAACGAGAATGTTCCTTCAGTAATTCTGTAGTTTCCACGGAAAGAAAAATTTCCGAGAAAAAAACCCCAATTACGGAAAATCTTAATTTTTTTGAAAATTTTTTACTACAAAAATCTTTTTTTTTTTCGTTCAACGAGAATATTCCTTCAGTAATTCTATAGTGTCCGCGCAAAGAAAAATTTCCGAGAAAAAAACCCCAATTACGGAAAATCTTAATTTTTCCGAAATTTTTTTACTACAGAAATCATTTTTTTTTTTTTTTCGTTCAACGACAATGTTCCTTCAGTAATTTTATAGTTTCCGCGCAAAGAAAAATTTCCGAGAAAAAAACCCCAATTACGGAAAATCTCAATTTTTCCGAAATTTTTTTAATACGAAAATCAGTTTTTTTTTTTTTTTTTTTTTTTTTTTCGTTCGATAAAAAAAACAGTTCCATTTTTTATCGTCACGCGTTCGTGAATTTTCGTAATATTTGTCGAAAAAAAAAAAAAATATATATATATATACGTTGCGGAAAAATACATTAGAACGATTTCGGAGGGCGTAATTCATCGGAGAAATGAATCAAGCGCGACAATAAAGGAGGAATCCTAATGGACTATTTCGGGCGTATGAGTCTCGAAAGACATGTACTAGCGTCACAGTGCAAACATATCGATTGTCACCGTCGGGTGTTTCTCGTATAAGTTGCGAGCCTGCGGTTTGCTCTCGACCGAGAATATAAGGGGGGAATATAACGGAGCGCGCACACCTCCGCACTCGTGCAGCGACGACGTTCGCACAGTGAGCGTATATACATATATATAGTATATACATCGCACATCTGCGAACACGGTGGAAGTTTGCTAGAAGACGGTAAACTTATACCGTTCAACGGTTTCAAGGGGGGAAAAACGAGAGCCACTCGGGCTATACGATACGAGAAAGCTCCGCCGGAATTCGCGGAAGGCGTCGACACTGCAGTCGATGGGGTATGCGCGCTAAAACGCGTCACTTTGCGAAGGGTGCAACGTCGGATCGTATTTCTATCTCCAAAAGCGAAAGAAATTCCTCGAAATGTTATCTCAATCACGAAGAATTCCTTCGTTTCGATGTAAAGAAAAACTCGAAAAAAAAAAAAAAAAAAAAAAAAAAATTATTTTTTTCCGTTTTTTTTTTTTCGAGTAAACGAAATTAAAAGGGTTATTATGAATTTTTTAATAACGTTGTATGTCCGATAAAAATTCATTAATAACATCGAAGTGAAATCGCGAACGCGGTAAATAACTTTCTGAATAATTAGTTCGATAGTCGTGGGTTAACGAGGCAAGAAAATCTGCGCCGGGGATTATACGCAATATGACGGTACGCTGTGTGCACACGCGCGCCTCCGGGGACCCACATTTGGTGCGGCGAAACCTTGAGCGCTGAACTTTGCGTATATATATGGACTTTATATATACATATACCCTTTATGTATATATATATGTACACGTAGACACGGTTGTCGAATGTACGGAAGGTAAATACGCCTATTTTCTACCCTCTGTTGCTATTTCTGACTGCAGTAATCTCCCTTTCGCAGCTGACTGCAATTTCATTGCTCGTTACCTATTGGTTATAATTTATATGCTTCAGATGCTTTTTTGGCACACTGAGTGAAACGATGAATTGAAATAACCGACAATTAACTCGGCGAGCTGATTGTTGGTATAAACCATTTTTTATATTTTCGAAAACAACCCCAACGCGTCATTTTTCATTTTCGATGTAAATTTTTATACTTCGAACGGAAATTAATGGATGTGTCATAAAATCAAAAAGTATTGATCGAGTCTTTTTTTTATTTATCATAAATTTATATAATCGAAATTTTTTTTTTTTTTTTTTCAATTTTCTAAAAAAAGTTTCCCCAACGCGTCATTTTTCATTTTCGATGTAATTTTTTATATTTCGAACGGAAATTAATGGATGTGTCGTACAATAAAAAAGTATTGATCGGGTTATTTTTTAATTTATCATAAATTTATATAATCGAAAAAGCTAATTAATCGCCAAACACGACGATTATCGAGTGGAGTACCGCCCGACATAATTAAAATAATAAAAACGATTTATTTTTATTTTTATTTTTCAATTTTCTAAAAAAAGTTTCCCCAACGCTTCTTTTTTATTTTTATCAATTTTTTTTTTTTTTTTTTTAAATCATCGAGTCGAATTTAATATATGATTCGTATATTGAGAAAAACATCGATTTATCGCGGTATCAGCTTTTCATTTGCAGTTTATAAATTTGTTATAATAAAATGAAAGTATTATAGATTAGTATAATCAAAAAAACGGTAATTAAACGCACAGTTCGACGATTATGGAGTAATAGTCGTTTCTACTCACCGCGATAATTAGAATGTTCGTAGCAAGAGAAAGCCGGCGGAGACAATGGAAAAGGGTGGTCCGTCGTTATAACGTAAAGCGTATATACACACATGAAATACACCGTATATATATACATACAGTTAAGTGTTTCACCGACATAAAATCGTTGAAGAGAGGGGAGAGAACAGCCTGACATTTTTTTTTCCGACACGTTGTTCATTCGACGCGCGCGCGCGCGGTTTGCGCGCACGCGGTAAAACGCAAAGTGTACATTACCAATGTACAACCGCGTAACTATACGGGTTTGTTGCTTGAATTTCTGACTAACCTAGAAATGCTAATGTTTCCCAACCTCGACTGGTGCGATAGGAATATTATCGTTCCGCCACCGCCAGAGCTCCCGTTTCTCGAAAGCGATTCTCCTCACTTCGATGTTTTTTAATTTTTTTTTTTTTTATTTTTCGATTTTTTTTATTTATTATTATCACTCTCCAGAAAATTCTATCCCAACATTTTTTTTTTTTTTTTTTTTTAACATTCCTATTTCAACGCGAAGGTTCAATTATCAGAAAAAGAAAAATCGATGTTTCCGACCGCCTATCTCTGCAGCTATGCAATAACGGTAATAGACACGTAGAGGTGGTTGTCTGCCGCGAAAAAAAAAAAAAAAAAAAAAAAAAAAAAAAAAAACCGAAGAAAAAACGAGGTCAACGTAGTTGTTCGTATTGTGATTGAGATAGTCTTCGGGTAATTGCACCTGTGTACCCGTCTATCGATGTACATCGAGAATAAAAAAAAAAAAAAAAAAAAAAAAAAAAAAAAAAAAGGGTTAATTGAGACGGAACAGGAAGAAGCGAAGAGACAGAACGGGGAAGAAAAAAATAGATACGCCGTGTGTTGGATACCGCGAGAAGAAAAAGGGATGAGAAAAAAAAGGGGAGTCAGCTACGGAGTTAGAAAAGAGGGTGAAACGGGAGGGTCGGGGGATCGCACTACTTATGCATCTCGAGTACCAATTGCCCTCTGCGAAAGCACGGAACAGGAGTGGTTGAGTCACGACCTTCGTCGAATATTCTGTCGGAGAGACCAGTGTGTGATAGACGCGAAACTCGACACTCCTGCATGGTTTGCTTCGACACCCGCAATGAAGCGGTTACTCGGGGAAGTAGTAACGGCCATAGAGTCGAGTGATACGAGTCCCGCTGCAGTCCGACGCGCGAACGAACAGTATTTCATTTTTTTTTTTTTTTTTTTTTTTTTTTTTTTTTTTTTTATCACGATAACAATTCAACATCGCGAATTTATTTATAATTCAATAAATGTTTCGCCTGAAGAGTCAAAACTTTTGATTGTTAATAGGCGTTTAATAACACGGATATCGGTTAAAGTGACGATAACTGTACCGTACGTCGTATAACGACCTACTCTCGCGTATCAGCGGAGCTCTCTAGTTAGCGATGCATTATACATCGCGCATTTCGCGCAGTTGCGAATTAATTGAGATTATTATCTGCTATCCAAGCGGACAGATGACAGACATTAATATGACCCACCTATCTGCCTATTTCTACTACAGTCTCTCTCCCTCTCTCTCTCTCTCTCGCTATGTGTCTGATCTCTGAGATTTATCCACTGCGTTAGGTGCACAACGAGTATGTGTACTAAATTGAGCGAAAATCGTGAGGGAAAAGAGATTATCCATCGAATGCGTCCTTGATCTGCGTGCTTCGATATCTTTCGACCTCGAAGCTCTTTAACTCGATCTCGTTCAATCTATCGAATTACTCCGATCCTCTGCCGGTATCTCGCGGAGCTTGAGAATTCAATAACTCTCTCTCTCGTGCCCATTCCCCGTGTTTTCCACGATCTCCGGCCCCCGGGAGTGCGGGATAAATTCTCGAGAGTCGAAAACGACACCGTACAAGCTATGTGCACGTGTAGAGATTATAGTTCATACCGCGATATACCCGGTTATATTACCATTGTGTCCTTGAGGAAGGAAGCAGTTGAGGCACAATCAATCGAGTAGAAAACGATTCGATATTTGATTTCACCTACCATTGGCTTTCACTCACAATCGTTCAACGTTCAAGGTTGGCCTTTTATAAAATGGGGGGAGAGGACACCGAGGAAAGAACGACGACGGAGAAGTGCTTCAACAACGGGGAAAATCGACGATGCGAAATGTCTGGGTCACTATTTTTTTTTTTTTTTTTTTTTTTTTTTTTTTTTTTTTTTTTTATTCGTCTACTCGAACGTTCGATTTAATAAAGTCGAAGGATTGTCTAGAGAGAATTATTTATTCGGATGAAAATCGAGGAAACAATGGAGAAGCTATGCGGTTGAAAATTTGATGAAAATAATAAAATAGACAAATTGACGTTTTTTTTTTTTTTTTTTTTTTTTTTTTTCGTCTTTTCAAACTTTCGATTAAATAATCGAAAGATTGTCGAGAAAAAAAAAATGATTTATTCGGCTGAAAATCGATGAAACAATGGAGAAGCTATGCGGTTGGAAATTTGATGAAAATAATAAAATAGACAAATTGACGTTTTTTTTTTTTTTTTTTTTTTTTCGTCTTTTCGAACGTTCGATTAAATAAAGTCGAAGGATTTTGTTGAAAAGTAATGAAACGGAGAAATCTTCGTATTGCAATGAAGCGTCGACGATGCCAAAGATCTAAATAAATTTTTTTTTTTTTTCCGAACTTTCGATTAAATAATCGAAAGATTGTCGAGAAAAAAAAATGATTTATTCGGCTGAAAATCGATGAAACAATGGAGAAAGCCATGCGGTTTAAACTTTAATGAAAAGGATAAAATAGACAAATTGCCGTATCGCAATGGAGCATCGCGGTGCATAAATGTCGAGGAAACTTTCACACAGGATCGACCCCCGGGAAAGTTCACCGTGTCGCGTCGTCGAGACGCAACTTTGTAAATGTATTTGTTAGTTTTTTTGTTGTTGTCTTAACAATTGCGCGTATCCGTGACGATAAGCGAAGAATTTTTTTTTTTCGTTAAGATGAAATTTTCTTTCGAATATTTATACGAATAGACGAGAGACAAAGGTGATTCGGTGCAGAGAGAGAGAGAGAAAAAAAAAAAAAAAAAAAAAAAAAAAGTATTATATACGCGAAATGTTGACGAAAAAGAGGACAATATCTATATTTGCACGTGAATCGAGGTCAGTGAAAAGCGTCGAATTATCGATGGAAATCGGTGAAACCGGATGCATTTACCAATGTCATATATCTATAGACAACTGAGAAACGGAAGGGCGTTATTCAGCCGGATTTTCAATCCGCAAATTGTCCCCAAAGCCGCTCTTCTGTCTCTCAACAGTGCAACTGCAGCCTTGTCGTAAATTTATGTATTCGCGATGCAAAATCGTTACAATAGCTTCGAAGAGTGAGAGGGGGGGGATCCGGAGCTCGTAAACATGTCGTGACTGCAGCTGATTTGTAATGAGTGGATCGTTCGTCACGCAACGATAAAATTTTATCGATACGCAGATATCCCGTGAAATTTCCGATGAAAATGATTCTCGTGGATTTTATTAGTTTTTCGTAACGATTGTAAACGGTGCCGAAAATAGGACAATAAATAACGAAAACTCATTGAGATATATATATAAAAATGTATATATGTATACATATATATATATATACGTATATATATAGATATATAACAGCGACACGGTAATGAAGGCTCTTCGCGTTACTCAACAATATGTGTCTCATCAATCTTCTATACCCCATTAACCTCGACTTTGTTGCACAACCCTCTTCCCCTTTCGTCTCCTTCCCTACACCATAACTTTGAAACTTCAGCATCCGCGCAATTAACGATTGTGCAGCAGATACATATATCGCGACGATATAATTTTTACTCCCATCTATATACCGACGTTAATAATAATAAAAATAAAAATTCAACCCCCACAATAATAACCCCACATTTTCGTATTTAAATTCTCGTTAATTAATTATCGATAAAATAAATTTAATCTCCTCGCGTTTTATTCGAAAAAAATTTGAAAGAAAAGATTTCAATTTAAAAAAAAATATATATCTCGCGAAAGAAATAAAAAAAAAAAATAATAATCGATTTAACGTCCATTTACGAAATTCAACTTCCGGCTAACCGTTCATTCATTGTTGATTTTTTTTTTTTTTTGTTTCTCTCGGAGCGACGCTTTGCCAAGCTACAAGTACCATGGAATAATTCATTTCCGCATGTAGTTTTGCACGGCGATGCGGTTGGTTCCCACCGCAGAGAGCGAATCACATTCTTTCACCTACTCTTCTGTTTTTTTTTTTTTTTTTTTTTTTTCGTCGTTTTTTTATTTTGACTTTTTTTCTTTCGTTATTGATAAAAAAAAAAAAAAAAAAAAAAAATTAAATTTTTTTTTTTTTTTTTTTTTCGTAAGAACGAAAAGAAGGGAGCAAAGCCGGGGCGCGAGAGAGCGCGGCCCCGCGACCGCGTCGTGGAATTCTTCGTGGGTACGGTTATTGATCTAGCCGTTGCTGGCGTTGGTGCCGCCGCCGCTGCCGCGGTCACCGACGTGCTCTCCACACGAGAGCAAGCGAGTAAGTGCACGCGAGATAGGCAAGGTGGAGAAGTGAGTTTCAAGCCTCGCCATTGCCCGAGCACTGTGCTCGTGCACTGTACCGAGTGTAGAATTCTCTCTGTCAACCCCCGCAGCCCCTTTCGCGCCCCCCACCCTCCGCCTCTCTCGTGCGTACCGACGTCTACGTACGATGTATAACGGGCGATTATTAAATTCATTGTAACATCGAGTATATTATACGAACTGTTGCGGGGGAAGAAGAAAACGTCGAGAAACTGTTTCCTCATTCTCTGACTTCTATATACTGCAGGGTGTGTCGTGTGCACCAATCCGCTATGCTATTCTCTATTGCCACCCGGGAAAGCACGTTTCTCTCCCTTATCCTCCCTCTCCCTCCCCCTTCTTTCAATCTTCATTCTTATACAACATATATCGCGGCGCAGACTGTCGGTCCACCGCGATCGTTCGGAGAGAAACGCGAAGACGTTCGTTAAAAAAAAAAAAAAAAAAAAAAAAAAAAAAAACAACAAATAACGGAGTATTGTTATCGTAACTACGGGATGCTACGCAACTCGATGCAGCGGTAAGAGGATTCGGTATTAGATAAAACGATTCTATAGTGTCCGGTGGGTAGTTTTTCGTTGTCAAGGAATTTAATCCCCCAAATCCACGTCGGGGATTGTGTCTTTCGAGAGATCAGAGGCAAAGCTAACGTTCTATTCGTATTCTTATCTGCGATTATCGAATTATCGAACGCGTGAATTCGATTTAAATTTTATTATTCCGAAGCGTTTAATCCCATTGATTTTCGTTAGAAATAATAATGATAATTCAATTAATTTAATAAAAATTTTATTTTGGAGTAAAAATGATTATTTCGATAGAACTAACCTTCTCAGACGGTCCATTCTCGATGAAAACGTGTAGTTTCGATCTGACGAGTCATCGTGGATCTTTCGATTTCTTGCACTCCGGCAACGCGGCTCACGTCTGACTCGATATCGTGACGAATCCCTTGAACGAACGAACACGAGAACACGAATGACAAACGTTCACTCTTTTCATTTTTTTTTTTTTTTTTTTGTTTATCTATCGTAACTAACAATTAACGTTAATTGATAATTTTTTTTTTTTTTTTTTTTTTTTTTTTTTTTTTTTTTGAGAGAGAAAATTAATAAAATAGTAAATTGTTACGAATCTGACGATATGGTACGACACAACACCTGCTCGATCGGCGAACGTGTGACGTAAGAAGACGTCGCCGCGATTTAGGAAGGGAGCACCGGACCGAGAGCCTCTTTCCGGTATCCGCGTACGAAAGGGTCTCGCGGTGAATCGTAAAGCCAGTAGAGTCGTGTCACGGTTTCAAGGATTCGGGGGGAGAGAAAATTCGAGAGGGGAGAATTCGATAACAGCTCTTCTCGCGATGACGATGACGAGCTCTCCAGGATCGCGTCTATATATATATTTCTGTTGAATCGATGTATTTATATATAGATCCAAGAGAAGCGACGAAAAAAAATGTCTCGAGGCGGGAAAAGGGGATGAAAAAAATAATACGAGATAAGTTGCGTATTGTTGAAAAAAAAAAAAAATAATAATAATAATAATAATAATAATAATAAATAAATAAATAAGGAATTGTAAAGAAAAGAAAAAAAAAAGGAGAAGAGAAAGTGAACGAGAATGAGGAATGCACGGCGACGAGAAAAGAGCGAAAGGAAAATCGCGCCGAGGGGTTGCGACTGACGATCGTACGCTCTGTTGTCCGCAGGCCGACTCGTCGCGTGTTCGGGACTGCCACTGGCTGCTGGTCGACTACTGCCTCCTCGCCGATTCTAGTGCTGCGTGCCTCGATGGCGAGAGAGAGAGACCGCGAACCTAACGGAGGGAAAACGCGACACCAGAGGGAGAAAGTGCGCGGTGAGAATCGACGAGGAACGCGCGCGACTGTGCGACGGTGCTCAACGTATCACGAGCTCCGGCGAACGAGAGAGACGACGATACGATAGAATAGGTAATGTAACAGTCATTGGCAACCCGACAATCATTGGCATAGGAAAACTGATGGATGGAAAGAATCGCGGATAACGCCAATATCTCAACGTGGTCCCCTTAAGGGAAACGTGAAAAAAAAAAAAAAAACGAATTCAAATATACAGACGATACGCTCGGAATTTTGAGGATTTTTAGTTAAAGACAATTTTCACCGTTTATATTTTTTTTATCATAATAATCATTCGGCATTTTCGTTTAATTAAGAAATTTCAAAATTCTATCGTTGATTTTAAGGAACGATGATTTTCGCGAATTTTTAAAATTATTCAATATTTTTTATTATAGTTGACATTTTTTTTTTTTTTTTTTTTTTTTTTTTACGAACGATAATATATCGTAATTTAGAGAATTTTTCTTTGAATTTTAGATAGTTTTGAAATTTTAGCGTCGTTTCACTTTCCGCGTTTTGAGTGAAAGAGAAATTTTGACTTTCATCCCTTAACCATTGCGCAATCTCCGTGGATGTTTGTCTCTCTCTCTCTCTCTCTCTCTCTCGCGCGCGCTCTCTGCATGCCTCCAGACCCTATTTCTGCCCCTCACGATGACGCGACTATCAAAACCCCTTAAAGGGCCGATGACTGTACCCGCTTTCCCGACTGTCGGTTGAAGCGAGACGAGCGTATGGCGAACGCGATTTGCTCGACGAGGGTTGCGATGCCGCGTTAGGGGGGGTTTAGCGCCGCCGAGGGCATTTGTGAACTTCTCCGCTGCCGGTTGAGGGAGACGAAAGAAACGGCGGATTTTATGTAACGAGTGAAAGAGCGAGAACGGACGTGGAAGGGATAGGAGAGCGCGAAAGCTCGTGTGTGAAAAAGAGAGGGACACAGCCGGTACCTGTACGAAGTGCCACTGGGCCATCGATCGGCTGCGCGGCTGCTGTAATAGCAGCTGACCGTTCTATCCTATAGTACGCAGATCCTTGTACGATTTTTTTTTCTTTTTTTTTTTGTTTCTCTTTCTTTTCATTTTTTTTCTTCTTTATTTCAAACGACTGCCGCTAAAATCCCATACTTGCGCGAGTGGGTAAAAGCACACAGCGCGTATATTCGTCAAAGCATAGATACCGAAATAGTAAAAAGCTACGAAGACTTGTAATTTCCGTAAAAAAAAAAAAAAAAAAAAAAAATGTTTCAACACGACTGTTGTATCATTAAACATAGAAAAACGTTATTTTTGCCACCGCTTTCATAATTCGTAAGCCGCACGGCGAATATATTTCTCTCGAAATTTTTTTTTTCTCTCGAGTATCGGAATTCGATCGATAAAACTATTATTTTACGAAGCATTTTTTTTTTTTTTTTCGTAATTTATTATTTACAAAAATTGTTGAAAAAAAAAAGAAAAAAAAAATTCTCGCCTCGTATTGAAATAGTTTTGATCGGGTCGCGAGTCGCAACGGTTGTGTTATAGTTTTTCCTTTCGCCGCGGTTATCGCTCAAGCGTTTCGAAGGTGGAATAAATTTTAATCAACTGCAAACATCGATCCAATCGATCCTTCACTTTCTGACATTTCCCTCGGGTGCTTTTTGACCCGAATACTATAATTACTACCGGAAAACTACGTCACGCCAATTTAGCTTGATTACCGAGAGTTTACTGGGTTAAGAAGAGGGGATGAGACTTTGGCGTACAGTTGCTGCTAATCATGACTCGAACGTGCAGCACGTAAGTTATCAGCGTCTGATTTCGCATTAGTTTTCTGATTACTCTCGATACACACGAGAGTTTCATTACGCTTTGGGGGATCCTAAAAGGGAAAAAGGGAAAGGATTATTACACAGCGGAGAGGAGATATCAAAGATCGAAAAAAATCCGTTCCCCGCTCTGCGCTCCGCGTCTTCTCGTATCCGCGATTCTAACCTCACAATTTCCCGATTTCTAACACGCGAATATATTCTCATGTCCGATACATATATATATGTATATATATATGTGTATATATACTATATATACAGTTATTCGATTATTATATATATAATATATATAGGATATCGACAGATCCCAAAGGATTTCGTAGTTCTCGTTAGTGTAGAACACAAGTTGCGTTATCCCCATCGCGGCCCGCGGGGAAACGGGTTATCCTCTGGTGGGATAGGGGATTGCGAGATTCTTGATTGACGAACACGACTATCGAGCATTGGCTCGTTCCCCGCCCGCGGTAAAGTCCCCAACAACGCCGCTCTTGACAATAACACCCACGTTCTCGTTTCTCGAAAGTCCGACCCGGAGGACGAGATATACGTGAGAAACAAACGAGAAAGTGGGAGGGAGCGGCGGGGGCAACTCGATCGTAGATAGCGAATAAAGCGTATAATGAGAAACGTATATTCTGTTCTGTCCATTCTATTCCGCCGTCCATCGACGAGACTCACCTGCCATTGGCGGACAACCGGCATTCTTAATCGCCGAACGGTTCTCGACAATTGGGCGGAAAGCGACACGCATTGTGTTCGCAATGAGAATGGACCGTTCTGTGTGTACCAATTGGTGACGTTTATCGTTATGCAATTTGTTTCTACCGATACGTGTCTCGCTATTCGATTTCTTCGTATATATATATATATATATAGATATACAGCGCATATGCTATTTTATATATCTGATTTGAACGATTCGCGGAGATACAATTTCCACCGGTTGAATCGATTCTTTCGTAATACAATAAAGAGTTCGAGAAAACTTTTTTTTTTTTTTTTTTTTTTTTTTCGTGTGCCCTTCGCTCTCGGTGAAGTCTTTGTTTTCTGTTATACTATCTTCGTGATATGATTCCGCGAAGGATCTTGTTGATATTTTATGCACGAGTGCGCTTTAGTCTGCTTGGATTAATTGACCTTCGCAAGCGAGTCTCGGTATCTCAAGCAATAACAGGAATATATTTAATGGGCCGCTAAGCATTGTCAGACGAAGGTCGATCGATCAAAATGAGAAAATAGAAGAGATTTTTTGTTGTTTGTTTTTTTTTTGTTTTTTTTTTTTTTTTTTTTCCTTAAGCGATCGATCTTAGTGAGTTTTTTTTTTTTAATACGGAAGTGAGAGTGAGGAGCGGTATACGCGTTTGACTTTCGCGGGTATTCATCGGTTTGGTCGTCTGTGGCTTCGTATCGAAACCGTTTAACGGAACATGAGACTTAACATATCCCGGAGATAAAAGGTGCATAATTTTTCGCTGAGTAATCTTAGCGCAGTTATTCGTTGACTCGTTCCACAGTTCGTTCGTGAATCACCGTTCGGTTGGGACTCGAAGCGAGAATTTCAACGCGGTAATCGAAGTAATATAACGAAATCGGAACGTACGTAGATTCTTGGTAATCGTAATTAACCATTTAAATAAGCGACAAATGAGAGTTAAAAAAGAGTTAAATAAGAGTTAAAGCGATTTCCCGAAGGAAATTAAAAAAAAAAATGAATATTCGATTTATTACGAATTCAATATTAAATTTGAAAAAAAAATGAAAAAAATGTTCGAATAAACGGAATTTTGTAAAAATAATGAACATTTTGTTTTATTTTTTGAGAAATCGATAATTTTCGAAAAAAAAAACGAAAGATGTTTTTTTTTGCGGAATTTTAGTTTCACGTTTTTCCCTGTCGAAATGACTATAAATTTTTCTCGAAGTCAACAAGAAACGGGAACGCGTAACTTCCGTCGGTGAATTCTCGGTAATCATGCTGACCATGACCATCCGTGTCTGAGTATGCGAGAGGCCGGATGTGGTTTAGCGCGGAGGGGCCGCGAGGTATCTCGCGGAAGTAACGGCGATATATACCGCGTGAGATCGAAAGAATGGTAGCGAAAAAAAAAAAAAAAAAAAAAACGAATTTTTAAAAACGCGTATAAAAAATGGACGGCAACAGAGGGAGTAATAGTAGCATAACATATCGTAATGTACGCGACTAATGCACGCGAGTATTGTCTCTGCGCTTCGGCTCTTTGTGGATAAAAATTTATGTTCAGAAGCCCCGAGCCGCGGGTGTGGAGTTTCGAGAAAAAGGCATTATAGTCAAAGCCGAGTAGCAATATATATATATATATCCATAAACTCGTAGAGCGTAGAGAGCTTTCTATTTCCTTTGTATGCGCGCGAATGGTCTTCCGCGATTGCCAGAAACTCGAGATCCCCGACGTCTATGGATATCACAATTTTCGGGGCTTAAACGACGAGTCCGATGTACCGCGGCGACTTTTTGTTAGTCTCGCCTGTCGGGGACTGCCGTTCGACGACATTTTTGGCACGAAACCGTCATTTTGTGTTTTTTTTTTAGGTTATTATCGTCGTTATTAAAACTAAAGAAAACCACGTGACTTATCTTTCGATGTTTTTTAACTCGACGACAAGGTCGCAACTCGAACGCACTGCCGTCGACCTGTATTGGCCTTCGTACTCCACGCATAATTAACATTCCAAGTCCGAAGTTTCTACGTTAATATAACTCCGACTTGATAGTTATACTCCGTTTCCACGGTTATTTTCTCAAGGCTTCGGAAGTGACAACTATCGAGGCGTGATAGTAAATTCATTCAATATACGCGTTTACTTTAACCTCAATTACAATTTTCCGTCGTTTCGTAGCGGAGCGACGCGATGGAAGGGGAAGGGGGGGGGGGACGGATGAATTCACGAGAGTTACTCCGCGAGACTTTCGAAAACAATCGCGACTTATACACCCCGGCTGTTCGAGGTCGAGGTTATCCCGGTAAAAGCAAACCGCACTGAGAACCGGCAAAACGGGGGCTATCCAGGATCATACCTCATACCCGTGGGGGTCCTCGTCGACTATACGTACACACGGCGCGATGTATTTTGGCTTCGCGCCAGTACCGAGCAAAAATGGGTTATCGATCAATCCCTGTATTTCTAGCTATCTACCTTTTTCCACATATACAACACGAGACCTTTTCCCCGTTTTCTTTACGAGCTTCTCGTTTGACAAAGGGATTCGAAAATGCATTTCTCGTCGAAGTATCGTAGCTATTTACAAATATTTCATGTTTTCAACATCAATCTTTGTTGCCTGTGTGCCTTACTGCCAAATATGTAAAAAAAAAAATATAACCGTTTTTTATACTCGCGATTACCGATGTATCTTTTTTACCATCGTGCTTCGGACCCGTTTTTCATCGTCCCTTCAGTGTTCGATAACTCCGTCAAGACTCCGATCTCGTGAATTTTTTTCCGCTGGATACGCGACAGGCAATTGGGTTTTCTTTTTCGCAATTTTATCGCAGTGCAAAGATATCGACGTTTCAAAATGGCGGAAGCCGTTGCATAAAAAATATGATCGCGTAATAAATTTTTGTCATCGTTTCGAGACTGTGATTCGATTAATCTTCTCGCGCTTATCGCGAATCTGCCACCTCTGCTTTTACGTTGTAGTTTAATGTTTTCCATACGGAAATTTTGTATCGTCATTTATCAAAAACTTTTTTTTTTTTTATCGATTTTTACACCAACGCGCGAAACCCGGGGAGTTGTTAGATTAATAGTTTTTTTTTTTTAAATGATCAACGTTTCCAAACGTTCGTCACTCGGTGTCACGAAGTGGTTTTTCAAAACTCGAAACAGTGGATGGCACAACCCGAAAGATAAAGTAAGCATCGCGACGATATAAAACGGTAACGTACACGTATGCAAGCATTCGCCGGTTTCCCGTTTCCTCTGTCCGTTCGCGATAACATACAGTAAATTTTAGTTTCGACCCACGCGTGCAGCACGTGGAGAGAAAGAGAAAGAAAGTTGTCGAGAGTCTCGTTTGGCTCCACCGACACCCGAGAGTCACATCCGTTTTGTCATTCGACGAAATAATGTTGCGCGTCGTCTAATGTATTTCGAGTTATCTATGTGTCCCTTCAGTCGTCGTTAGTCTTTCAGAACCTAACCATTTCGAAAATCATAGAAACGGATTCACCATTATTCTGTTTTACAATCGACCTCGTCTCTGTAAAAATCTTATCGAATTTTCATCAACGATAATATTTTTATAGCCTCTCTCGGTGCTACGAAATTGTAATAAAATTGTATCGATCTATCCGGTATTGCACTCTCGTAATGTTATGTGACACGGTCAGTACGACGACATTTCCATTATCCTGACTTGGCAGTTCAATGCATCACGAGGGTATTTGTTTTTTTTTTCGAAGTAATTCAATCGTGAATGAGTCTACATCGTAACATCGATATTTATGCCAATAATATAAACGTCTCCGCGTTCATCGTGAAGCTATATTTATTACAAAACTCACGACTAAACTTTCCGAATGCACAAATCCCAAGCGGCGCGTAACGATATATATGCATTTGCATGACGTTTCCTCGATTCGATTAACGCAACTTTCAAGCTTAAACAAAACGCGAGTGGTTACTAAACAAGTGTTGGTATTTAGCGACGACGTTGCCGCGCGGGTTGCGACCGGTGGGTAGGAGAAGATATTCGAAAGGAAGAGTGTGTGGACAGAGGAGCCCCCGCGGGGTTTGTGTGCGCGCGCACATATTTTCACTCTCTCGTGCACTTCTCGGCGTGTGCCCGGCGAGAAAATGCATTTTATTCGGCCAATTCAAGCGGTTTCGTACGACATCTGAAGGGGGAAAGTCGAAACCGGTGGCGGTGCAGCGTGCGTTGCGGGGTGGTGATGTGATGATCCGCTCCACGGGGTGACGTTGATGGTCGATCGTGCGATCGCCGTCAGAAGCGAGCGTAACTCGTTCACGAAACGATCTACGCACCTGCGACTCCCGAGGTACGAATACCACCTGCGTTTCTCATCAAGAAAAAAAAAACATATAATTCGCTCCCTCGCTGTCGACGACAAGACCGGACTTGAAGAAGGGAAACACCGCAGCGCTACTCAACTGACGTTCGCTTCGACTATTTCTGCGTGCGATAGAATGACGTCGAGAACGAAGAATCCTGTCAAAATCTCCCGACAACGTGAATTTTGAGGGTTGAATAAAAACAAAAAAAAGTGATAATAATATGTTTTACGAACGACAAAAAACAAAATTAATTTTTTTCGTCAACGAAGTCGAAACAAGTTTTTTCAACGTTGTGCGGTTCGAAGAAAAAAAAGAAAAACAAATGGATCGAAGAGAACGAAGTGACAGTCGTTCGTACGTGAATAATGTGTGGGTGGTTTGAATCAATTGTTGTCATTCACGCGATACAAAGACGCATTTACGCTCGAAATAAATACTAAACAAAACGAAAAAATATTCGAAAAGGCTTTTTCAACGTTATAAATTTCGCGAAAACAAACGAGTTTTGCGTCGGGTTTAAAAAAAAAAATACGTGAAGAAAAAAAAAGAAGAAACGATCGAACTATGGGAATGGGGCGAGGAACTTTGCGAATCTCGCGAGTTTCCAAGATTTTGGCTTGGATTCCAGTGGATTCAACGCCATTTCAAAGATTGCCAAATTTTCGCGATCGACGATGATATAACAGTCGACAGTTTTATGACTTCGGAAAGTTCCAATTTGCAGCATTAAACGTCATCGTACGAAGAATTGTAAAAAAAAGAAAAAAAAAAAAAAAAAGAAACAACAAAAAGCAACCAATAACCGGAAAAAAAAATAGCCAGAGATCGTCATGAACCAATTTTTGAATCTTCGGAACAGAGCCCTTCAGACGCTGATACTGGGATTAGTACTTTTGACGTTTTACGCTTACTACCGTACGACCGTAAATGAGATACGTCCGTACGCCGCGGCGAGAAACAGCAGTGAGTAATATTTTGCAAACAAAAATTACCCGTCGAAAAAAACAAAGATTTGTTTTGCAAATATCTTGTATCGTCAAATTCCTTTTTTACGTGACTCACCGTCAATCACGTTTTTTTTTTTTTTTTTTTTTTTCGCCCTATCGGCTTTGTTATTATTCCTCGGCATATCTTAAAATTGATAAGCGGAGAATCACGATAATATTCAACTTACCTTTCGTTTATACCTGTTGACAAACACAATTGCAGCGGTAAAAATTTCTTTGTTCCGCGTCAACTTCCTTGTCGTTATTTCAATTTTATTCATAAATTCATAAATTTACTTCCGTTTTCGTTTTTTTCTTTTTTTTTCACAATACTTTGAATCGTTAATTTTTCGATGTATTAAACATTAATATTTCGTCGTTTGAAGAAGAAAGAAGAAAACCGGTTATTTAAAAAATTAACAATAATTTTTTATTTTCAGGTCGTCCAATGCTAATCGAGATTCTCCGCGGTCCATCGAACATCAGCGTGGACGCCGCGTCGATTCCGGTATCCGCGAAGAATTTCACTCTCGAGCCTTCGGCATCGAATTCCGCGGTTCCGCGAACTCTTCACAATCCAACGAGCGTTGTTTCCGTTGTTTCGCCGTCGACTTCCATCGGTTCCCAGTCGGCGTCTTCCGCGAGTATATCAACGAATTCACAGCCGAGTGGCGGTAATAACGATACACTCGCCGTTCAACGCCCGTCGAAGATCAACGAGACGCTCTCGACAAACGCGACAACGGGTACCGCGGGATCGTCGTCAACGGCATCGTGGGGCGACACGGCCCGCGCGATATATCAATTCGGACACGACGTTCAAGTTCCGGAAAAATGTCCCTATTACGGAAAAGACATGGATCTCGTTATCGTGATAATGTCGGCACCGAGTCACATAGAGGCGCGAACCGCGATAAGGCAGACATGGGGTCACTACGGTCAACGACGGGACGTTAGCGTTCTCTTTATGGTCGGATCGTCGAGAGACAAAAAGATCGAAAAATTGTTGCAACAGGAAGAAAAATTGTACGGCGACGTTATTCGCGGAAGATTCGTCGATTCCTATTCGAATTTAACGTTAAAAACGATATCGAGTCTCGAATGGGTAAATACTTACTGCACGGAGGTGAAATTTATGCTGAAGACGGACGACGATATGTTTATTAACGTTCCACGATTATTATCCTTCGTTTACAAACATTCGCGCGAGCGAAACGTTATATTCGGAAGATTGGCGAAAAAATGGAAACCGATAAGAAACAAAAAAAGTAAATATTACGTTTCTCAAGCGCAATACAAACCCGCGGTGTTTCCGGACTTTACAACGGGACCGGCGTATCTTTTATCGCGCGATGTTATTAACAAATTGTACGAAGCATCTCTCGATCAGACCTATCTAAAGCTCGAAGACGTTTTTACCACTGGAATCGTCGCGCATAAACTCGGAATCAAGAGATCGCATGCCAACGAATTTCTCAACAAAAGAATTCCGTATAATCCTTGCAGCATACAACGCGGCATTAGCATACATATGGTGAAGTACAGCGAACAATTCGATCTCTGGAAGAAACTACTCGACGGAAAGAGCAAATGCAAGTGATAAAGGTAATTTATAAAAATTCGGCGTATTGCCATTTTTTTGGATTCATAACATTCGTTCTTTTCTACTCGTCGGAGGATCGTTAAGGTAACTACAGCGCGTGGTGTTCATTTCGATGAAATTTTGACGAAATGGAGAGGAATTTGCAAACATTTCTCGATAGTATAAAAATCTGAAAATATTAATTTGCCATAATAATAATTGCTAAATGTTATTAACAAAATGTTGAAAAAAAAAAAAAAAAAATTATAAAAATGATTCGGTTATTTTTTATTCTGACGTATGGATTTTTTCAGATTTTCATCTTTGGTTTGAATTTTTGTCTTTTTCTACACATTTTTTTCACATAAAAAAAAAGAAATTCAAACGAAAAATAAAAATTTGAAAAAATTCATAGATTTTCGGAAAAATAAACGAATCATTTTCGTAAAAAAAAAAAAGTCGAATTATCGTACATTTGTTGAAAAACTTTTTTTTTTTTTCAATAATTTGTTAATTAACATTTTGCAATTATTATTATGCCAAATTAATATTTTCAGTATCTATAACATTCATGAATTTTTTTCTGATTTTTATACTATCGAAAAGTGTTTGCAATTTCTTCACTATTTCGTCGAATTTAAGTGAAATGGACACCACACGCGCTATAGTTACCCTTAATGAAGGAAGGAACGTTTCTTTCTTTTTGTATCTCGACGAAACGACGCAAAAAAAAAACGGTTTTTTCGTTCCGCAATAACACGCGCGTTTCTTCAAACGGCTCAAACAACTATTATACTTCTCAGTGATAAAAATAGGTTATCGAATGATAAAAATTAATAAAAAAAAAAAAACATTTTAAAAAAATTGCGATAAAAAATAATGAAAATATACTACGAAATACGTAATTAGTATTAATTTGCGCGAAAGGCATTGCGTACTTAGAACCCTCCAACGGGTGCAAAGCTTCACCGGTAATCGCGGCCGACGGTACCTATTCGCGTTTTTTTTTTTTTTTTTTTTTTTTTTTTTTTTTTCCGAAATCGTTTGAACGATTATTATCGACGAATTACAGAGAAGAGTTTGCATCACTGGGTATTCTACGACAGTGAATTAAAATGATATGTTGCGTATAAGGAAGTCGGTAGGATTCCACGATAGATGAACGACGAGGGAAAGGAATTTAAAAAAAAAAAAAAAAAAAAAAAAAAAAGTTGATAATGGGACCGATTAGTAGTGCCATAATGAATTAAAATTCCAGACCAGCGAAAGATCCGCCTTCCGTCGTGAAGAAGGTGATTCAATCGGTTATTGTCTGATGAACTAATGCTATAGTCAATAACGGCCGTTGCTCAGTCCCCACTGAGACGAGTGTCCCAATTATCGATCCCGTAAGACCAATCGACGACCGATTAAACTGAGAAACGATTAAATGTCTAATAACTGCCGAGTTATGCATTTATATTAAAAAAAAAAAAAAAAAATCGTATTATTACGGACCAAACAACGCGCTCGGTAATTGGGATACTCGGCTTGTATAGTTTTAATTATTATTATTATTTTTTTTTTCAAACTGTTTTCCGAACTTTGGAAATGGCATAAGCTTCCGAGTGCCATAGAGATGATAAAAAAAAAAAAAAAAAAAAAAAAAAATACGAGAGTTTTTAACTGTGACGTCATCTCGACGCTTGTGTTCCTATTGTAACTCTCGAGGGAATAGTTAGTTTATCGCCATAATCGTGCATACATCGCGAAGTTTCGCGGTGAAAAATAATCCATTTCGAATGACTATGAATAATTAGTTAAATAAAAAAGTGACACAGTTATCGATTGCAAGTGATCGATGACGGTAATTTGTTGACTCGCGTGAGCATCGAGTCCGTCGTTTTCAAGGTTATATTATTCGATGCGGTAAAGTGAACAAATAAAAAACAAACAGTTGCGAACAGTCTTCGCACATTTTTCATTCGTTTGAATGAAGATAAACGTTAATTTAGCGCTTAATAGGCGATTATTTATAAACGAACAATTCAACGATTCGATCGTTGTATATCGGTGCCTACGCTCTCATCGCACGATTCATCAGTCCATCATTATTTCGGCACGATGAATAACGTCAATACCTAAATTTATACATAGCAATAGTATGTTGGTCTTCGATGAAATCTCCGCAGAGTAGAAGACTTTTTTTTTTTTTTTTTTTTTTCGATTAATCGATCGAAAAAAATGCTCACGAATTTCGCACGATATGTAAATAACATTGTATTAAAAAAAAAAAAAAAAAAAAAAAAAAAAAAAAATGTACTTATCAACTTTATATATACAGTATTGTAAGATATAATCCTCGCTAAGTAATGGCGCACCGCGTGCTATACGATTCTTCGATCGTTGAAGATACCATAACGAGAAACGTGACTGCGGATTAGTCTCGTCGGTACTCATATATCGTGTAATAACTGAGCCATTTAATTTATTGTTTTCATTCCTCTTTCATTCATTCGGCAAACTTGACGTTCGGACGCGAAAAAAAAAAAAAAAAAAAAAAAAAAATTATTTTAATTGTATATTTGTCTGTTATTAATTTAATTAATTCGTCGATATATGAATTTTTATTCGAATTTCGAGAGAAAGGGTTATGTATTTTTAAAAATATTTCTCGAGTCCAAAGATACGTGTGAGAAAATAAAAACGAAACAAACCTCTTCCGAACTTGATATCAAGTGCGAAACGTTATATGTATAATTGTATAAATACGAGAGAACGAAAAGTATTTTTTTTTTTTTTTCGATCGCAAATGGCGTATGGCGGTACTTATCTGTACTATTATTGACTCTGTTAACGAGAGACTTGTAAGAGACTTTTACTCGAAGACCTAATATATACACTTTACTATTGGAAACATTTTTATTTTACGATTCCAATGACACGTATCCATGTATATATATATATATTATTTGACTATTAAATTTTTGTTATTAATATTTTTCGCATCGTATATCCGCGATGTATGATAATCGAATTTATTTTTTTTGCTCCTCCCAATCCCCATGTATAGCTTTCCATATTTCGGCATTTTTCTCGGCTGGTCGCGCATTCCCACGTTACGAAACCGCCGAGAGGCGCGCTGCTATCTCTCTCTATTAATGTGGCGAGGGTCGAGATTGCGCAAAGCTCTCGCTACCGTGGTAATTGACTGCAAATACGCGAAATGAATGTCTATATAAACCGGGAAATGTGTCAGCCGTTGCCGAACGCGAACTCGTTTCACTGGGGTTCGGAGACGAGACGGCGCGCCAAGAGAACGACGTTTTTAATGACGCTTTTGCCACAAGTCAGACGGAATAAACGTTGGAAGATCCATTGAAAACACAGGCGAAACCGACGATGTGCCCGCAAACGCGGTAACGTCTAATCAAACCGTCGAATAAGTAGTGGATAAATTAAAAGCGTTTTATCTCCACTCCGCGAAACGAAGAAGCGTCAGTTTGCATAGTTTTTGTCGTGTTGCGAAATATCTCGGGTGGTAACAACTGCGGGCGCATCTTCGGAGAGTACGAAACAGTAGCGAATATTTACGATACTCGCTTCCGAAGGGTTAGAATACACGATGTATTTTTCTGATATCGTAAAAATTACTTTATTCATGTGTTTTCATTGCTGTCATTGAGTTTGAAGCATTTTGCGAGCAAACGACACGTAAAATATGGGTCACCGTGTGTTCGGTGGGAACACGACGAACAGCCCTTTCAAGCGGTGGCGGCGCACTGCGGCTTAACCTTGTAAATCGTTTATTCGCCGTGTGGCCGCAGGGTAGAGCCGCTTTAGCGCGGTCATCGGAGCCCAGATAACCGAAAAAGTAAATATTCGTTTGTTCCACAAGAGTTTAATCATAATAATGAATAATTATTAGTTTTTATTACTTCGTTAATCGTTGCCATTGTCATTATTTTTTTCTTCTTACAACACGAAAATATCGCCGATAAAAAATCTTATCGAAGCTCTGAAAAGGAAGAATCGAAAAAAAGTAACATTTTTTTCTTTCCACAAAAAAACGTTTATTACGATCCATAATTATTGGTTTTGATGACCGTTATTATTATTGTCGATTTCGATGTTTTTTTTTTTTTTCATCGTATCTCTCGAAAACATCGATAAAAAAATAACCCTTTTATCTAATGTTTGAAAAATATTCTCTTTATCGGGAGAATAATGTCTCGTGAACACAGTGCATAGAGATCCGGGTGCCGTTCTGCTTAATCCAAAACGATTTCTCGATTGACATCAAACTGCTGCTGTTTCGAAAGGCATTTAAACATTTAATAGTTTTTACGTGCGGTTGCACATGCGGTTTCACGGTACAACGCTTGCAACCCGAATAGTTTGCAGAAAACATATTGTATTCCGAACTATAGTTACTTACTATAGGATACCTTGCCACCGGCTCTGTGTATCATTTCCAACAACGAAAACGAGAAACAAAATATTTTGCCACCTTGTCGACGACGTCGTTTAATAAAATAGCGTGATGCGGTGATCCGCAGAGATCTATCGTATGTTTTTCACGTTTTGCATTGCGGTTGACAGTTTTTTCTTTTTCTTTCTTTTCGATAACTACGAACGCGCATGCGTACTATATATTTCTAACGGTTTTCCAATACTTCTCTTTATTCGTATAGTGGAACGCTATACATCGTGAATAGTGAATTTCTCACGATTTTCGTGAGAAATCGAAGCAAGATGAGCGCATCTCGCATGAATATTCATCGAAATTATAAATTCTCGGGAAGTTGCGCGGTGATCGATTTCGACGAACTTTCGGAACAAATTCACATCAAAGTTACGCAAGAATTTTCTCGAGAAAAAAATGAAAAAAAAAAAAAAAATGCTTTCACCAATAAGATTTCTAAATTACTGAAGATATTCGTACTAACGAACCCATCGAAGTTTCACCGACGTGTAATACACGGCTTATGGTAATGTAGATCGGGGGACAAGTAAAATGTAAAAGTCGATGAAATTTCACGGCCTTCGAAGTCTCGAATATCGCTATCGAACACACGATACTGTGCATACTATTGCGATAACCCGTTTTTTTAATGTAAGGGATATAGATATATATATATATATATAACGACTTTGGATGAGATCCAGAAGACTTGCGTGCAGCAGTTGCCGTTTCTTCTTTGTTTCATTCTTCGTGATGCATAACCTTAGAATGCGAATCGATGCAACATGCATTATATTTTTTTTTTGAATTTATCAATTTTTACAGTTTTCGTTTCTCGTCCCTTCAGAGGAATTGAAAATAAAACGGACCATTTATAATTCTGGAAAAAATGTTACGCGCTAAAAAAGAATTTAAATTTGCAAAGATAAAATTATAGAAAAGTCGTTGTTTCTGACAAAAATGACGAAAAAAATTAATTTTAATAATTATTTCGTCATTCGATGCGAAACTTTTACTAATTTATTTATTTTTCATATAAATATACATATAAACAGAAAGATGAATTCACGATAAATTATATACACTTATTACAGAGATAACTATCACGTTATTGGTACGAATTGCAATTATTATACTGCTGTCTTTCGATTTATTTTTACGCATATCCTCGTCAATGAAAAAAAGAAAACGTTAGTTTTTTTTTTTCTCGTAATATTGGTAGCGAAGGACAGATAAAGAGAGTAAAAAAAAATGCATTGCTGTGCGTGTCGATCGTGCAGATCGATGGTAATTGGAGAATAAAATCAGATAACACTGAAATTGGCACAAGTTCGAGGTAAAAAAAAAAAGTAAATCGAAAAACCCGTTTTTACAATGTACTCAAGAAATTTCAATGATATAGAGGATTGAAGTCGCGTGCAACTTCTCTATACTTACGCCGCGTACTTACGGCGTGTCTCTCGTTTTTCCAAGATAAAGGTCTCTCGGACCAACCGTCGGGCGAAGACCAAAAGGCCTCTGCAGGATATACAAGTTTGCCGGTTTGCGAAACTCGACGACCCATAAAGACCTCGCGGGTAAACCTTACCAGTGGACTACTACAATCGATCAACCGGTTTTGCCGGTTTCCGACCTTTCGTTTTCCACGCGTATCGTGTGTTCGATACCATAGTATTATATCGTCCTGAAGCCATGTAATTGATATACATTTCGTGCAACACGATGCAGTCTCGGAGTATCGAACTTCGATCCTTTGGCACGACGAAGAAATTTCCATTTTTTAGTTATTACGAAGCGAGTTAATCGAATCTTCCTATTTATCATAATTTCTTACGTACACGAAAGGTATGCAGAACTCTACTTATAATAACATACGTAACGTCTGTAGTGCACAAAAGTAAAGTCGTGCCAATGCGCGTGGCGTCAAGAATACGCCGTCTGGGCGCGTGCGCACGAGCGCATGCGCGAACAATAGATTTAATGGACGAGTAATTTATTTCAAATGGACGGGCAGACACTTTAACGCAGGGGTCTCTTAATAGTAAACCGAGCGCATTTCTCATCACTCGTATACAATCAAGAGAATTGGTTCATTTCGAAATTCACGGAGAGCAGAAGGAATCATCATCCGTTGTACCGAGAAAGATCTTAGCTATTCTCTCGGTATACACCCGTTTCACCAACGCAATATACCGTACAACTTGCATTGTTACGGCATCTCGCATTTCGGAACAATTCGTTAACGGACAGCGCGGCAATGTTACCGTTATATAAATTTGTATTGCATATATATATATATATATATATATATACGCGAGCTGTGAACGAGTATAAGCGAGACGTTGATTTAATCGCGTCTATGCAAATTTTGGGAGATAATGGCGAATGCGACGAGATGTGAAATTACCAAGATGGCGACTAAACAACGACGCTGAGAAACGTCAATATTTACTTTAATCTAAAACGACGTTGTTACAGTACATTCTTTCGCGAGATGGACCGGGAATTATGAGATTATTTTCTTTTGCGTAAATAATCTTATTAATTCTTTGAACAGAGGATAAACTTAATTATTTTGCCTGAGAAAACAATGTCCGGAAGTATATTTCAACGGGCGTAATGTCGTTATAAATTAGAGTGAACAATATTTCCGAGGAAAAGTGAAATTTAAAAATTGTCAATTCTAAAGGTGACGATTAAATGTGCGTTGCGTGATATTCGCTGTCGATAAACTTTTTCTTTTTTTTTGTGGATCCGGCAATTTCTCACATCGAAGAGAGTTAATTATTCTAAACTAATGTAATTTTTGTCCGAATAAAAATAAAACGAGAAATTGAAATGATTTTAATAATTATTAATAGGAGTAATTTGATGTCACAGGTATCGATATTATATTATTTTCCGAGATGTCGTAATCTATGTATCGCTATTACTGACCCGTATTACAAGTGTCTCCCCTATCCGTGAAATCGTCGTTTGGTTAATTTCACGGGTCGCCGCATTTTTTATTACGACGAGAAATTCGTATAAAAATTACGATAAAAAAATCTCAACTAAACATTCGCTTATTTAAAAATATTACAATTTCATCGGTAACTTCGTTAAAAAACATTGCTTACTATATGTAATTCAAAATTTTCTTTTATGAATACGAGAAGAATTCTGTCGTTTTATTTCAACTTTGAAAGCCTTTTATTTATATGCGAAATTAACCCGAAAATAGGTGGAGAAGAGGACAATTTTGTCGATATATCGAGTTATGCATAACAGGACTTATTTTCGGTTCAATTTCGCAGATTAAGAAAAACCTTTTAAACGTAAACTGAATAACGAAGTTATTCGCGTCCATAAAACGACACTTTTAAAAAAAAATTATAGATACCATTTCCCGCAGAAAAACGCATGGAAGTTTATAATCGTATTTTTTTTTTTTTTCACATACGTAAATAATGAATTTTTAATGAAGTTTTCGATAAAATTAAAGAGTAAATGCAAGTATATCATTCGCAAAATATTTATTTTTACGGATACAAAAGTTTCCAATCGTCGACACACTCTCAACTGAGAAATAATAATGTTTTTTCAAAGGTCTTCGATCTTCAGGGTCGAGTGGCTCTAACCTCCACCGATTTTTCCGTGACCCAAAAAAAATGGCGGCATTTAAATCAAAGGGAATAAAAAAATCGTCGTAAAAAAACGAATCTCCTCGTTCTCCGGCAAAGCTGCCCTCTGAAAAAGTGGAACTATCCACCTTATGCCCGATCGATCAGAACGGAGCGCGTTACAAATTTTCTTACACACTCGTCATACTCGCATATCCGAGCCATCGACGCCCGATCGCCCAGCGATCAGCGCCAATGAAACTCTCGCGGCAATTTCTCGTATTATGTTTTACACGTTTCATCGCGCTGCATACCCTTGTACTGACAGACGATACGTACGATTCGCGATAAGCCGGTAGAGTCAAGTTGTCGCTAGCGAAGAAAAAAAAAAAAAGAAAAAAAAAAAAAAAATCCGCACAGAAAATAAAGTCAGCTAGGAAGAGAATGTATTGGAGGTGGTAAAGTGAACGGTGGAAGGAGTAGGCGCAGTAGTCGCCGCAGCGAACCATTCGAGAACATTATGACCTACGGAACGAGGGGACAAGTCTTTATCGCGTATATCAACGAAATACGAACATAATTTCGTTGCGGAATATAGTGCGCGAATTGAAAAAGCCAATACCGTGAATATCTCGAACTTCCATTCCAAAGAAATAAAATACTTCCACAGGCGTGTTGAAAGAGACGTAAGAGTGTAAAAGAAAGACATAGCAGAGTAGCAGGCGGCGGCAGCAGCAGCAGCAGCAGCAGCGGCAGCGGAAAGCTATCTGTCTGTGCCGCGAGGGCGCGAGGCCGCGACCCTGAGCCCGATCCGCGGAGTGGCAGTCGCAGTAGAGTAGTGTGAGCGAACGAGTGGGTGGGTGCGTGCGTGCCAAAGTCGAAAGCACCATCAGCAGCGAGCAGCAGCAGGAGAATATCCCGCGGAAGCTAACAAAAAAAAAAAAAAAATCTCGACTCTCGAAACTCGTTCGATTGTACATTTAACTATTACACACCGTTACCTGCTTTGTTACTAGTAGCTAGTAATAAATCGTGGTATATATTTAAACGAAATACATATACACATATATAAAATATAATAAAGAATAAAATTTTAAAAAAACAAGTAAAACGTTGACGGAGAAATAAAGAAAAAAAAAAAAAATCGAACTCCATCCTCTATCGTTTCGTCGGGTGGTGCATTATACAGGATATAATAGAAGAAGAGTATTTAGCGATCGGTCGGCGTAAGTACGTGACTGTAATACGTACTGCGATACGCAGACACACGCGTACTACTCCCGAGCGAATAGCGAAGAGCGGTGGCCGTACGCGGAGAGTATAGAAGTTTAGCAGTAGGAGAGCTCTCGAGGAATCGGCGAGAGCCAAGTCAAGCCGAGTGAAGCACAACGACACACCGAGACCCAGGAAGCTGTCAAGCCAGAGGCAAAAATAAAACGCTGTCACTGTATCGGTCGGAAACTCGTTGATATAGTTGCGTCAATAAAACGTTAACCCGCGTCGCGGTTATCTCTCTGTGTATTTTCATCTCTCGTCCGGTTTTCTTTAACTCTCAACGTTATTCGTTTGGTGCTGACGTTTTTCAAATATATTCATCACGGAGAAAGTGTTGGAACGTATTACGGCCGTAAAGATGCCGCTATTCGGCAAGAAGGATTCCAACAAAAAATTGAAGAAGGATGGAAAGGACGACAAGTCGTCGATCGACGAGAAATATACGCTCAAAGAACTTCTCGGAACGTAAGTACACGAAATTCGTTTTATCGTCCATATAATATATATATATATATATATCTGAAATCTAATATATCGCGTATCCTGCATAGAGCGCGATGCAGCATAAGGCTGCGCGCGTGTGCATGTGTGTGTATGTATGTGCGCGCGCGGTACTGTAGTCACGACATTACGACCAATGAAAATTCGAGTTAAACGGAGAGACAGAAGGATTATTCGTCGACGGCCCCTTTGAATTCTATACAAGAATTACATCTCGACAATATTTCCGCTCTCGTGTTATAGGCCTTGACGTGTTGTCTCAGCTCTCTCGTTATTTTGCTTACGCGCTTCCCTCGCGTTTAAAACCGATGTACACATGTTTTTTTTCAATATTTTTTCAACTTTTACGCTCGAATAACCATCCCTCTATAGTTATTTGACAGCTCGGACAGCTGGAAACTAACCTCTTCCCCGCGACTTTTTCGTCCCGCGATGTTTTAGTACGCGACGATGCTGCATCTAGTATTACATACCTGAACCTCGAATGCCATACCATACGAACAAACGCTGAATGGCGAAATGGGAAATTCATGACGAAGCCGCTTATAAGTTCACGAGCTCGTGTATTACCGTCGATATATATATATATATATATACGCGAGGTACGATGAAATAAAACGTCGAACGTCGCCGTAGCAGTTTTTTTGGCGCGATAACTCGTCGATAGGTTGTCGTACGATTTCTCGATCCGATTAATGGCCTCGGCATGTACCATTTTGTTTCGTGCCGATTCAGCCGATCCCAGGCGACGGAAAATTTTCCTCGACCTCTTTAATTTCGACCTTTGGCATTTTCGAGTGTGCGGTTCTCGCAAACCTCCCCCCCCCCTTCGCCCCACTCCTCCTCCTAACGGTTTCGACCGTACCATCCTAGGGTTGCCTATAACGCTTACTCGACAAACCTCCCTTCTCTTCGCATCCCACCTCCTTTGGTTGCCTGACGAAATTGAAATTTTTCCAAATGCCGCACGGCAATAGAATGCTCGACGTCTTCGTCCTTATTCGCTTATTATTTTATTTATATACGATACATATATACGTTTTTTTCGTTTTTCTTAATACCGCATATACATCGCGTGACGAACATCGGACCGGCGTATTTTCCGTGTGTAAGCATATGAAAATACACCATTGTCCTATCGGTCACGCAATATACGCGTCGGTGATTTAACCAGCTGCGGGTTAACCAAAAAAAAAAAAAAAATGATTGTGTTTCTTATTTACGATGTTTAACGTACGCTGATTACGAAGATGAAAGCTAAAATAAACAAATAAACCAAAAAATCCCCCGTCGTTCTCGTCAATAGATTGATCGGTGATTGCGCAAAGGGAACGTCTTAATTCACGAATCATCGTCCGTTAACTCATCGTTGTCGGATTTCGCGTATCAACATCCGTTCGAAATATCGAAACGCGATAACACGCCCGTCGGGTATATCGCTGTCATTCAAGATTTCTATCGCCGTTTCGAAGTATTGTATCATCCTGTGCTAAAATAATAATAATAATAATAATAATGATAATAATAATAATATATTTCGCGAGATGGAAGAATCATTCATGAAATGAGACGATCCCGACAGCGGGCCAAAGCGTCGATTTATTCGCGAGCGATATAGTATACGATATCGTCTTGAATACACGTGCGGATACGTAGACGAACGTTATATCTCGCGATCTAACAAAAGCGAAGCTTACATAATCATCCCTTCCGCGACGTTGATAAAACGATAAATAAATCGCGTATATCGTATTTAGCGATGATATTTTTCGGTTTGAGAGAATTATATACTGTTGAAGCTTCTTATTGTCTATTTCGTGACTATCGATACATGTCGTCGAACTACACGCCAAGCGATAACCCCGCGCGGCGAGAATATCCTATAGATGTCAAGAGCTTCGTAAACAAAATCGAACCGCATTTCTCTCGATATACTCGACGCTCCGCGAAACTCGATAGATTCGTGAATGGGATAAACCTACCGAATGATCTCTCGATGAAACTATCGTCGTCCCGATTGCACGCTTGTTGTTCATACACCACATTACGTAAGTCGCGACTGGGAGACGCGCATTCGATAATTTGTATATTGAAACTCCGTCGCCGCGAGTGATGGAAGTTATATGAAAGTTCTGTAGAACTTGGCGAACCTCCGTTAAGTAGAATGGATTATATGTATATCGATTGTATGTGTGCATTCGAGTCGCTGAGACCGAGAGAAGGGGTTTTCTTCGATCTCGTAGCAATTAAATGCTATTGATTCCCGATTTACATTATTATTATTTTTTTTTTTTTTTTTTTTTTTTAATTGAAAATTATTAATTACAGAGGTGCCTTCTCGGAGGTGCGACTAGCCGAGAGTAAAGAACGACCCGGACAAATGTTTGCCGTTAAAATAATCGACAAAAAAGCACTCAAGGGAAAGGAAGATTCGTTAGAAAACGAAATAAAAGTTCTGCGAAGGTAGGAAAAACGTCGTTCGATAATATTACATATAAAATTGCATTATTATTATTATTAATAATTGTATGGCTAACAAATTTTTATTCCTTAAAATGGCTCGTTGCAATATATATTGTTTTTAATATTATATATTATTATTATTATTATAAATATACGTAACAATTGATGAATTTTATAACTGACTTTTAGCACCCAGTTCCACGGTTCGCTTGTTGGAACTTTGAAAGTTATTTGTTTTTTATTGCATGCAAATTTTCTTATATTAATATGCGCGCTTATTTCATCCAAAGCATATTTCGCGTCTTGCGTACTATATTGTATTTAATATCTTGTTATTCTATCGAATACACATTTGTCTATCTGCCTCCATTCTAATTTCTATCGTAGAGAAATTGAGGGTTATGTTGGAAATCGCGGAAAAAAAAAAAAAAAAAAAAAAAAACGTAATATTATTACTACGGGGTGCGAATCGACGATTCTTCGTACATTCGTGTTGCAGAAAAATATCTGCCGCCATTTTAATTTCTATCGTAGAAAAATTGTGGGTTATGTTAGAAATCGCGGAAAAAAAAAAAAACATCGTAAGATTATTACTACGGGGTGCGAATCGACGATTCTTCTCACATTCGTGTTGCAGAAGAATATCTGCCGCCATTTTAATTTCTATCGTAGAAAAATTGTGGGTTATGTTAGAAATCGCGGAAAAAAAAAAAAAAACATCGTAAGATTATTACTACGGGGTGCGAATCGACGATTCTTCGTACAGTCGTGTTGCAGAAAAACATCTGCCGCCATTTTAATTTCTATCGTAGAAAAATTGTGGGTTATGTTAGAAATCGCGGAAAAACAAAAAAAAACATCGTAAAATTATTACTACGGGGTGCGAATCGACGATTCTTCTCACATTCGTGTTGCAGAAGAATATCTGCCGCCATTTTAATTTCTATCGTAGAAAAATTGTGGGTTATGTTAGAAATCGCGAAAAAAAAAAAAAATAAAAAAACATCGTAAGTTTTTTATTACTACGGGGTGTGGATCGACGATTCTTCTCACATTCGTGTTGTAGTAAAAAAAAAAAAAGACTGGAAATTTACGCGCAACGTTGAGTGAGGTATATGCGATGAGTAACGGTTTTGTAGCGTCGTAAAAAAAAAATTGCTGCGTGAAACGCGTTCCATGTCCCTCCGCGCGATTACAACCACTTTTACAATATACTACGCTGTGATTATCTCTTTGGATTACATATTAGATTGACACACTTGACAAGCTGTACATTTGCGGTTTTCAATATCGTAGATTACGATAAAATCAACGTAATAAAAATAATTCGCAAAGGAAAACTCTCTCGTAAGCTGTGTTCGTTCGTCTTGCCGACGAAAAATCTTTTTTTTTTTTCTTTATCTCAATGTCGTGTGCTAATCTGTATCCATGAACAGTGTGCAATGAATTTTCAGCAAATACCCGTTACACACGCGCGTTTTTCTTACTTTTATTTATGTATAATATATTTATCGTATCACACCAACCGCCTCCGACGATATATCGCATTCTTTTATCGATTCTGTATATTTCCGTAAACATTATACTACTTATAACCTCAAAAAATTATACTATTGGATTTAAATACGACAGGCAGTCTGTAGATCGCGAATATTATATATCTGTGTCCATAATTCGTAAAACATGAAATAAAAAAAAAAAAAAAAAAAAAAAATCCCCTTAACGTCCGTAAATAAAATGTCTCCTTTTGAAACCGAATATTAATAATAAAAAAAAAGAATAATCGCGACACCATCGCGATTCAAGATGAATCAAATTTTTTATTTTTCTCCGATATTGTTGTTCGTTTTTTTTTTTTTTTTTTTTTTTTTTTTTCACTGCACTTTAATTAATTTCAATTCGCCTTATCCCACACCCCATTTTTTACACAAAATCTCACACTCTATTGATATTAAACGTATTACCGAAGTTTATTGTGTAATTAAATGAATATCACATAAATCGAATGAACGTAATAATAAAAAAAAAAAAAAAAAAAAGTAAACTAATGTTAATGATATATAAAAGTAAAGAATGGAAGCGACATAAAAAAAAAAAAAAAAAAACAAAAACATCATGCCGAGCGAAGTTATCAGCGACAATTCGATATCCAATTATTTGTTACATGATTGTGTATCGTGTTATTATAATTCGTAGGTTCAGTGAAACAGTGACACCACAGAGTGGTGACGGGCCGCTCAAGTCGGATAGTAGTGGCGAAAGAGGATGGTAAGTGTGGGCCCTATAAATTTCGGGCACCAACTGCCTATACCACTATATTTTTTTTTTTATTATTTATTTTTTATTTTTTTTTCGTACTATCATTCCAAAAAGTATCGTCATACCTTCATTTTCACATTATATCGCACGCGGACTTTATATATATATATATATACATATATTTACGTATATATAAATATATATATATTTATAGGTTAATTTTACACATAAATCGATCCCCGCATTACAGCAACGTCATGCACGATCCCCGTTACACACGCTGAAACAGAAGTATATAAAAAAAAAAAAAAAAAAAAACTTCGGTATGCAAACAAAAACACGAATGAGCGCAATATCGTAATTTTTTTTTTTTTTTTTTTTTTTTTTTTTTTTTTCATCTGATTATTCACGATAATAAAACGGAAAATAAAATTAACGGTATTTCTCGACGTTCGTAAAATCCAACGGTTCAACGAGAGACAAAAATCACGCGATTGTCGATCGCGAATATTATATTTATGAATGGAATTTTAACGCTATTCGATTATAATGCAATGCTTCGCTGCTTTTAAGGGAAAAAAAATGGGAATAAACGGAAAACAATGGTATACCGCAGTGTGTCCGATGTGACGAGACGCATATATTGAATTATTATTATCGCATGTCGACAAATTAACTGAAATAACTTAATCGGTTTTTCGTACGTTTGATGAATTTATATTACTAATTAAAGTTCGATGCTTTTTGCCTTTTGTTTTGTTTTTATATCGACTTTTGTTTCGTAAAAACGACCGGAAAATAACCGGTGTTACATATGTGAAACGAAATTAAAAAAAAAAAAAAAAAAAAAAAGAAGAACGTTGCGTACCGTTGAGGAAACTATAGAAATACGCGACTCGGGGTAACTTATTACTGCTCCGTGCCGTATCATAGATCAATTATCAGTATATCGTTTCCTTCGCGTTTTTCTATCTCCGATCTTTTTTTTTTTTTTTTTTTTTTTTTTTTTTTCCGTTCGTTTACTCTTCTTCTCGTCTCTTTGTCATTCGATAATTGATCCGTACGGCTCGTCGCAGTTTTACTACGAGGCAACGAGAATACACGCGTTTTACGAACACATCGATATACAACCGTTGACCGTCTGTTGAGAGGAACACACGACGCGCGGTGAACGAATGTATGATTATGTAGACGACTGAGAAGTGCCGATTGCGAATACGCGTTGCGAGTAGAACGAGAGGAGGACGACGCGTTACACAACGACGATTAGCTTTGGATAATACTATTCATCCTCTTTTATGTCTTTTGATGTAAAAGTTTCTCCGGGAGAAGAAGCATCGCGTTCGGAACCAAAAAAAAAAAAAAAAAAAAAAAAAAAAAAAAAAAAAATTACGCGTTTATCGCGTAACAATTATAGCGCATCGGCGTCAATTTATCTCCGTACAATAAAATTACAGAATTTTACTCCGAATTGCGGATAATTTCATCGATAATATTTCTTTCACATATACTTTTCCCTACGCATCCCGACGCATGAGAAAAAAAAAAAAAAAAAAAAAAAAAAAAAAAAATTATATATAGAAAGATATATCGAAGAACGCGTACGTAACATTTGCGTTTCGTTTCGTCGACGGGTTTTGCTTTTACCTCTCGCTTCCTGCAACTGGTACGGGGATTCAGAGAGCTTTCACTTTTCTATTTCACAGACTTCGATGTATCAGTAGTCGAGACGAATATACATATATATATATATTTATACAAATAATACGAAACTTACGTATATATATCGTAATATCGTTGTTTACGAAATTAGTTAAGGAAATAGAATTTTAAATGTATGAAAGTTAAAAAAAAAGACGCGGGTTAACGTAGCGGAAAGGAGAGGTTGATATCAAACGGAGTAAATGTTTCTTTGTTCCGTCACGTTTCAGCCGACGAGTGGTTCAATTAATTATAAATGCTCTCCGGGTACAAACCGCGCGCTCCCGGCAAATGAACACATATGGTAGATAAAGACACGTCGGGGTAACAGCGATCTATGAATGAAACACTTCAACGCAACACCCGTTCCTGTATTATTCGAAGGATATTGCAATTTTCATTCGCTTTACGTATTAACCGCACACCGCAGTTGGCGTTCACGAACGATACGGTTGCGCTTTCGGGGGGTCAAAGTTTCAAAAGTCATAATCAACTACTCGTTATCGTTTCACGTTATTATTCGTCATAATTCCCACAAACTCATTCGACGCTCTAAAAACCTTATCGCGCGTCGCTGACAAAAAATATACAGGAATTTCGTATTAAAAAAAAAAAAAAAAAAAAAAAAAAAAAAAAAAAAATTATATCGAAAAATTCATCGATCTTTGGCTGTTTTTCGTTTATCGCGCGTCGGTGACGAAAAATTTACAGAAATTTCGTATTTAAAAAAAAAAAAAATTATATCAAAAAATTCATCGATCCTTCGCTGTTTCTCGTTTATCGCGCGTCGGTGACAAAAAATTTACAGAAATTTCGTATTTAAAAAAAAAAAAAAAAAAAAAAATCAAAAAATTCATCAATCCTTCGCTATTTCTCGCACACGAATACATTACACTCGAAAAAAAACTTCGACGAATGGCTAATTATGTGGTGTTAACTATGATTGTCGAAATAAATGTTTACACTATAGAGAAAAGCACCTCTGTGTATTAGCAATGTAATTTTTTTTTTTTTTTTTTTTTTTTTTTCGTAATCTTTCGCACAATATCGTCTAAATGCGTTTTTCCAATTCTCGTCTAGATTCTTGTATATCGATGTAGGCATTCTGGTATTTGGATATAATACATACTACTGCTATATATATCGCCGAAATGCTTTTTTTTTCGTTGTTTTTCAGATATATACTCGCTTTCTGTTAGTTACTATATCGGTTGTTGATTATTTGCTTTTGCATCAGTACGCAGTAGCTATCGGTGTCGCAGGTACCTATAAATATTAGAATTAAAAAAAAAAAAAAAAAAAAAAAAAAAAATTATACGGTGAAATATATCGGATTATCATTGGGCTAAGAAAAGAACCGAATTGTGCCGAATCATCGTTGATATCGAGCCAATCGCTGTTTATATATATATTAACGTCAAATCCTCGGGAGTATCGTCGAGAAATTCGTATGTCCATTGGAATCTCGAGACTCGCAAGGATAAGAATTATCGCGCTTGTTGTATACAAGCGGCGAAGCCGCGTATTCGTAAATGAAATTATACGAACGGATTGAGCGAAAAAACACAGTGTGGCGCTAATTGCTCGGTCATTTCTTGGTCTATGTGTACACCTGGGCGACTGCAACAGTGAATAGAAACCGTAAACTCGACGTTATTTTTCCGCGATATGATAGTCTATTTTTCTATTTTTTTTTTTTTTTTTTTTTTTTTTTTTTTTTTTTTTTTTTTTTTTTTACGATTTTTGAGGAAAAAAATTATTCACCGTTGCAATCGCTGCATTTTTTACGCGTATATATAATTTAGCTGGGATTTTCGTATCGCGGAAGCGTAGCATGTCGATAATACGTCCTCTCGCGGTTTCACATTAAGCGAAAAAAAAAAAAAAAAAAAAAAAAAATTGAATAATAAAAGATAAATACCTGAGTTTGCCGTGCAATAAACACCTCGTTAACGTGTTTCGCACAATTGTTCCAGGTTAACGCATCCGAATATCGTACAACTGTTGGAAACTTTCGAGGACAAGCACAAGGTTTACCTCGTTATGGAGCTGTGAGTTGAAATAGTTTACTCTGAAACTTTGACGACCGGCGTTTATAACGGTATCCGAATGTCCTTTCGCCTTTAACCCGTATCTCAAACTCTCTGTTTACCGTACGATTCCGAATTCTCGTACGCGCGCCATTTTGAATAATTATTTTTTTTTTCTTTATTTCGGGGATTTCTATACCATTGTAAGAGGAAAAATAATCGCGAAACCAATTAGCACGACGACCCAATGTTCCATTCATCCACCGTAAAAAAAAAAAAAAAAAAAAAAAAAAAGACGAAAATCAATGCCCGTTGAATCTCACGTGCCACTTTTTTTTTTTTTTATTCCATGAGTTCCAATGCCGATAATAGTTGATCATTGAAGCGAAAGTTAGCGATCTATACAAATTAAAAAAAAAAAAAAAAAAAAAAAAAAGAAAACGCGATACGGAAGGTGCTGAAAAGTAAAATATCGTCAGTTTCGTGACGCATATGTATTACTTAACACTTTTCAACATTGCTATTTACTCTAATTCTCAGTGTGACTGGTGGCGAGCTATTTGACAGAATTGTCGAGAAAGGTTCGTACACGGAGAAGGACGCATCGGGATTGATAAGACAAGTACTCGAGGCTGTCGATTATATGCACGAACAGGGTGTCGTCCACAGAGACCTCAAACCCGAGAATCTACTGTATTATAGTCCCGACGAAGATAGTAAAATAATGATTAGCGACTTTGGCCTATCGAAAATGGAAGATTCTGGAATAATGGCAACTGCATGCGGTACACCGGGATACGTTGGTACGTTTTCCTTCTATCATCCCTCCGTCTAATTTTTCTTTTTTCGTACTCTGCTCCTCCTCCATTCTTATCCAAGGTATCGAAAAAAAAAAAAAAAAAAAAAAATTATGAAAATATGCGACGTTCAGTACCGATTTTTTTTTTTTTTTTTTTTTTTTTTTTTTTCGAAAAAAAAAATTACATTTTTTTTTTTTTTTTTTTTTTTTTTTTATTGTGAAATTCTAAGACGAGCGTTGACTCTATAGTCGAAAGGTGCAGCAAGTTGTTTCGCCGCGAATCGCTGCCGAGAGCAGCGAGAGACGCGAAAACGAATTCGTATGATGATTAGCGGTTTAGTTGAGTGATAATGCGACTATTGATAGATAGATTGCGCATACATCTGCCTGTTGGAAGTAAATTCTGTTGGGCAGTCGTACGCGCAATTCTATGTATCGTTTAAACGTAAAAAGAATGACTCATTGAGATCGTTTACAGCCCCCGAAGTGTTGGCGCAGAGGCCGTACGGCAAAGCCGTCGATGTATGGAGTATAGGCGTCATCTCTTACATCCTTCTTTGCGGCTATCCACCGTTCTACGACGACGTCGACGCCAATCTATTCGCACAAATTCTAAAAGGTAACGTGTACCTAAAAACCTTCGTACGACTGGTACTGCGAAATTTTATTATCTCTCAATAAGACAAATAAACGAACGTAATGTTGTCTCATGCGGTCTATAATCATCGATCAAAAATCACAATTTTTTTTCTTTCTCTTTTCTCTCTTCTAACTTTTTCACACTGTAAAATATAATAGAATTATCATTTTTTATTATATTTTTTTTTTTTTGTCCGATTTTTCAAGGTACTAATTTAGTTATCGCAGCTATATGACACGCTATAGCGTTGTAAGTAAATTATTTTGCGTGTGCGAGTGAAGCTGTGTGATACGAATCGTACGATACGAAGAATTTTTTTTTCTTCCATTGAAAATGCTTACAGAAAAAAATTACTTATTTACGGATTTTTTTTACATTTTTAAAAAAATTTTTTTTTAATAATAAATAATTTTAATTTATCGCGTTTACATGAGAGATTTTTCGTATTAAACGCGAATACATCGAAAGAAAAAAAAAAAAAAAAAAAAACAAAACAGCTTTCATTTTTTTCGGCATTTTCCCGTTTTATCCGCTATTATCGTTTCGCCTGTTTCCCGTTATTCCCTAAAAATTCATTTCGATGATAAAGAAATCGTCTACTCTATAGCAAAGAGCTAACCAGACTGTTGTAGGTGAATTTGAATTCGATTCGCCTTACTGGGACGACATAAGTGACTCAGCGAAGGACTTCATTCACAAACTGATGTGCGTCAATGTCGAGGAGCGATACACCTGCAAACAGGCACTGGCGCATCCATGGTGAGTTTTTACAAACTTTCCGACGAAAAACGAAAAAAAAAAAAAAAAAAAAAAAAAAAAAAAACTAAATTTTGTTATTTCGTCAAAATTTTCCCGCAAAGTCGCCAATTTTTTGTTTACCTGTGAAATATGTGGCTTTCGCCTGAACGAAGATAGACGCAAAAAACAGAAGCCTAAAAAAAAAAGAACGGTAACAGTGTGTATGGATGTCTCGCAAACCGAAAAAAAAAAAAAAAAAAAAAAAAAAAATGCTTCAAAATTGTAATTATTTGCTGCCGCAAGGATTTTTAATTAAAAAAATCCTCTTCATTATGTTCACTACATGTGTATATTGCCCCAGGTAGCGAGGATATTATTCGTCGCGCACTTGAATTATCCGTAAAATGACTAAATTTTGCTCTCCTAAGTAAGTAGCCAAACAAAACAAAACCAAAAAAAAAAAACAAAATTAAACTTTATTGGGGATACATAATCCGGCCTGTGGTACAAAAGTAAGAAACTTCATAACAATCATCATTCGATATCGTACGCATCGCATACATATACCATTTTGCTACCGTGTTGTTGTGGTTTGTAACAAAAGCAAAAAAAAAAAAAAAAAAAAAAAAATGGGATATAAAAAAAAAAAAAAAAAAGCGCAGTCCGCCGCCTAACAATCCTCTCTATGTGTGGTGTTGTGTCTCTTCAAGCGTGAAACTCGGTTTTATCACTCTGGTAGAGCGATAAAAAAAAAAAAAAAAAAAAAAAAAAAAGAAATGCCGAAGTTTGCGTTTTTTTCAATGAGAACCCAATCCATCGGACTGATCGGGGATTCGTTAATTTTCTTTCAGGATATCCGGCAACGCAGCGAGCAATAAAAATATCCATGGTACTGTATCGGAACAACTTAAAAAGAACTTTGCCAAGTCAAGGTGGAAGGTTAGTATCGTTATTTGATTGGCAATTTGGCTTATCGAGTGTATGTTTGCTCGCCAGGCTCCGTAGGAAAGTCTCCCTGTTGTCTCATGGTTGCAGCAAGCATATCACGCGGCTACGGTCATTCGTCAGATGCAGCGATTGGCATTAAACAGCGGCAATCACCAGCAGCAACAGCAGCAGCAGCAGCAGCAGCAGCAGCAGCAGCAGCAGCAGCAACAACAGCAGCAACAACAACAGCTACAGGCCCTCGGATCGACCGGCCCCTCTACCGGCAACCCAATGTCGCGTCCCGATCAGTCGCAAGCAAATCCCAATCGTCATCACAGAGTTCCCGGGACCCCAACCAACTACAATTGAAGCAAATTCCCGAGCTGCCGAGATCGACTCCAAATCTGGTGGCTACGACTTCACCTACCCTCACGCCGATATCTCCAAATACACAATTATATTTGCGCAACAAACGCTTCAAGCTGTGGGGTAACACACGCACCGCTCTCTCTACCCTCTTTCGTACGAACGTATCGTATCTCAGAAGGCAGAGAAAGCATAAGAAAAGCTGAATCTCATTTGCTAATCGTAGCTATCGTTAACGAAGATAAAGAAAAAAAGATTATAATGCAATGAAAGAAAAAGAAGAAGAAGAAGAAGAAAAGAATTTTAAAAGAAAGATAAGAAAATATAAGAAAACGCTGTGTTATTACGACGAAAAGCGAAGATGAAGGAAGAAGTTTGGAGGGTTCATTGACCCGTTCCGTACGGCTTCTTCCTACGCACCTTCGCATAGCGACAGGGATAATTCTTGTCACGGAGGGGGGGAGGGGATAGAAAAAGAAGAGTATATTAGGCGTGAGTAACGACGACGACGACGACGACGAAGCGAGAGTTCGTCTGTCGGTTTCTTCGCCCGAATTCCGGTTTCGGGATGAGAAGACTACTCTCTCTCAGGCCGTTAGTCAGCGGTCGCGCGATCGGCTCGGATTCTCACACACTGTGAAAATATGTGGTTTTCAATTTTCCTCCGTTTTTCTCAACTATCCGAAAGGGAAAATTTTGGTTTCTCTTTTTTTTTTTTTTTTCAATCCATTGCCATACGCAACACTCGTGTCTTCACGTGTGAAACACCTTTCTTTCGTTGATATTTATTTATTTTTTCTTCAAGATTTTGTTTTTATGCTTTTTTTTTTTTTTTTTTTTTTTTTTTTTCTCTCTCAACACTCGACTTTTGTAGCATAACACGGCGCTTCACGTCGTTAACTCGCTTCACTCGGAATGGCGACGAACGCGATACAACGACATATCTTGATAGTTCATTCAAGTTAAATAAAAAAAAAATAAAAAAAAAAAAAGAAATTGGAGACGCGAACGATTGGATTGTCAATTCGTTGTTTCATCGAGACGAAAAAAAAAAATAAAATAAAAAGAGAAAACTGCGTTAACTCTTGAAAAAAAAAAAAAAAAAAAAAAAAAAAAAAAAATGCCGATTTCATTCGCACCACAGCTGATCGTTGACGAGTACCCGAATATTTTTAAAGAGAATGTATATTTCATGAAAGGGTTTACACAATTATTTAGTGACGTAAGGGTACAATGCACACTATATAGTGTCCATCGAACGTTGCACACGTTATACTATACATTTGACTGCGCGATAAACGAGAAATGAAAAAAAAAAAAAAAAAAAAAAAAAAAAAAGGGAAAAAAATGAAAAAAAATTAAATTCATCCGATGTAACGAGAGAAAAAAAAAAAAATTCAAACATCTTCGATATAAAAATGAGCTGATAAAGTCACTATATGTATAGTATAATTATATTATATACATCATTCTGCTAAATATTTTTATTGAATACTATATGTACAACTCGCACTATAGTTCCGTAACGACGTGATGTTTCAAATGAAAAATTGAATTAAGAAACAAATACGAGTGGCCAGGAGCGCTCCTATTGTACATTAAAAGCTCGTGGACTCGAAACGGCTAAAAGAAAGAAAAAAATATCGTGTGATTCTTCTACTTTACGATATACGCGAAATCCTTGAATGGGATTTCGCGTATTTTCCAAACGAACGAAGCCGCCATCCGTATTCGTATCTTAAAAAAACAAAGTAAAAGGAAAATGTTGATATAACAACCAAACTAACCGAAGAAAAGTTGAAATTTCGCTTATTATTACCGCTATTATTACTGACTAATCAGATATACATATATATATGCGAAAATCGATCGGAAATACGTGGCTTCTTCGACATGTATACCACTTATACTATAATTCGATAATATCGAATTATAAATCTCTCGTTTCTACACACCGGAAACTCACACTATAACATTTAAACTTAAAATATCTATATCTGTATGATATTTGAAAAACGTGGCAATGGTGGAGACCCCGTGCGCCGACGAGGAGGAGATGACGCAATTCTTGAATTTGAAAATTCTTTTACTATCATTGCTTGCGCGCGATACCCGGTATAAGAATGTCCCGTATTAAGGAACACAGGGGGGGGAGCTTCGGAAATTTATTGATAAACGAAATGAAGGAAAAAAAAAAAAAAAAAAAAAAAAAAAAAAAAAAAAAAAGTTTAATAATACTAATTAAGACGATTTTAACGCGGTGTTCAGACCGATATGCAATGTATAAAAAAAAAAAAAAAAAAAAAAAATGAAAAATAATCGGTGGGGGTAAACGAAGAATAACAGACGAATGCCACAGTCTCTTTTCTCTCTCTAACCGGTGGTAATATACTCCGCGATCTGGAAAATTCGCGATTCGCGCGATTTGCGATTTTCTCGCAATTTTCCGTGACGTATCCTATCTATTAAACGATTTCTCTAACTTTTGCCGTTGCTTCGAAAAACGAGCCTCGAAACGCTTGTCCGATAATGAAATAAAAAAAAAAAAACTTTCAATTTCGCAATTTTTTCGATCGATGAACGATACTATTTCGTTGTTTAACCTCTCAATAACCTCGAAATACATTATCTCTCTATCTCTCTCTTTCTCTCTATCCTAATCTCGCATTAACAAATCGATCTTTTTTTTGTTCCGCTTATGTTTTAAAGACCGCATTAGATGTCCGTCCGAAACATTGGCAATTGTCAGAACATTATGACGATACGTGTGAAAGATTTTTATTGCGATGCGTTAAGATGATACATGACTCGTATGAATAATTCTTAATTTTATGGTAACCTTTAAGATATCTTATTCTTCATTAAACGATACGAAATATATAAAGAAAAAAAAAAAAAAAAAAAAAAAAAAAAAAAAATGGCAAACAAACAAAAAACAAATACAATTTTAATGTGACCTATAGGACGACGCATGCACGGAGTTATACATACTATAAAGGGGCTTTCAAGTATATATTTAGTATATATTGGTCAAGATACTTGGTACCTAAAAACGATAAACGATTTGCATTGAATTTCATGGACAAACTATTATTTTTTTTTTCCTTTGACTGATACCGTCGAAGTTATCCTCAAGGATTACGCGACGATGTTTTTGGCGGATAACAATTTTTTTCTTCTTTTTCTCGTCGATTATAAACGAAAGGAAAAACAAACGATTTCTTCTTATTATTATTGTACTTAAAAGGTTATCGTTCGTATAACAATTAGCGGAATTAAAAATCTTAGGAACGATCTGTCATTCATACGAATACAAGTTTCTCTCGCCTCAAGCGTACTTAATGGCAATAATGAAAGAAAAAAAAAAAACAAAACAAAATGGCTGTTTATCAAAATGGATTTCGGACGATCGAGCAAAACTTTTATACGATTGAATAATAATCCTATTAGTAAACGAGTTTTGGCGATTCTACGATTTATTTGTCGCGATGTATTATCCGCACTTCGATAATCGATCGTAGAATCGAAGCTTTGCGAGTCATTTTGACGAAAAATTTTCACGTTCGAAGCGTTATTATGAATCGAAAAAAAAAGAAAAAAAAAAAAAAACACGAAAGCAGTCGACATATCCGGTTATGTTATTACTAACTGTAATGTACAGAAAACACGAGTTTAAACACTGGCGGTCCACGAATGAATCTACAATGCTATTTCGGATATATTGTTGAGCTCAGACTGATTGTTGTGTAGAGAATGAACTATATATTGCTTTTACGAAGAAAAAAAAAGAAAAAAAAAAACAAACAAAAGAAAAAAATCCAAAACATTGTAAAATATATGCATTATTATACCTGTTCACCGGCTGAAGTTGACATACGAGGATTGACTCTCTTTACCACGTTCTCTCTTGGATTACATAAAAGCTTTCACTTTTCATGCTTCTGTGGCAACAAAAACCAGTTTTTCGCTGATTGGCAAATCGTACGATGTCCCCTCGCCGTACTGTAAACGATTTATTGACTATCGAAAAAGGTGAAGTAAACATAACCTATAAAATCGATGTATGGGTTCCGCGGAAGTTATACCGAAAACAAAACAAAAAAAAAACGAAAAAACATCGATGAATTTGCCATTCATCGTCACATAGTCGTTCGTGCCAATATCTATGATAACTTTGTAACGAAAATAATTAAGAAAAGAACAAAAAAAAACAAGAAATACAACCCGATAGCTGTTTGGTGCTCCTTGTACAGCGTACCGTGTAAAGGAAGTCTCCCATTGCGAATCTATTTTTCATTTTACTCTACTTGAACCTCTATACTTCTGCTTAGATACGAACTTTAATACTCGCGCGGATGTGAACGAAAAAAAAAATCGAGAATTTCGGTTATAATCAAATTTTGCTTCATTCACGATAATTGGCGGTGCCTAAAAAAAAAAAAAACAAAAAAAAAAAAAGAACCCAAACACCTAGAGGACAAGAGGCTGCGTATAAAAAGCGAATAAAGACAAATGAAATAAGAATGTGGAATAAATTTTTTGCAACGAGGAGTTATGTATAGTACAATGTTCAACATTTCTATGATTTCACGGAGTGAGATGAAAATAAAAACGTGCATAAATAATCCATACCTTTCCTAATCTTCGTCGTCAAACGGACGAAAGTCCGAAAAAAAAAAAAAAAAAAAATCAAATTTTCCGATAAAAAATACAAATAACAACGAGGATTTAATAAAACTGCATTTATTACGATTCGTATATCACACGGATATCAAATTTTTTCTTTTTCTCTTTATTAACAAATATTATTCACAAAATTGTATAGATATTTGTGCTAAAAAAATAAGCCACTTGTATTAATGAAACTGATCCCGTGAGGATTTGTTGTACTCGTATTAAAGTTTGTTGAACAATCGTTTTGATTTGTCTCGGGAAAAAAAAAAAAAAAAAAAAAAAAAATTCATTTTTACGAGTCCAACGATTTGATTCGATTTGTAAGTTAATTGTGTTACCAAAATGATTTAATGTTCAATTAGTATTTCGCAAGGCCCCCACGTGACAGTCGACAATCGAGAATTCCGTAACGTCGGTATGAAAATTCCTTCGAGAGAACGCGAATATTTTCATTATTCGTATTCAATAAGTAAATATATATATATATATATATTATACGATACGAAAACTTTTTAGTCCGTTTTTTCCAATTGGTAAAGCGATATATCGTCGTATCTGTATTTACATCGAGTCGCGAATTCATCAAACACGATTCGCACACACGAGCGTTTACGCGATAACTCGATAAATTCCATTTATATACAAAATTACTAACATACAGTTTTATACACAAAAAAAGAGAGAAAAAAAAAAAAAAAAAAAAGAAAAAAAAATTGAAAAATACATATTTGCATAAGTTAACGTAAATGAAGCTTCGGTGCGCAGCGTTAAACACGATTATGCAAAATTAATTAGTGAGCTGCTAATACACAATTGATTATCGGAATTCGTCGATATACCGAACAGCGACATTGTCTTTTTTTTGTATATATATATATATATATATATCTCTCATATATATATATATATAAAGAATGAAACATAACGTATCACGGAAAAAAAAAAAAAAATAGATAAATGCACGCGCGCGAGATATACAATTCACCTTACAATGCGCGATTTCGTCTATGAATGCTTCAGCGATTATACATTGTTATAAATTTGAATGTATTTAGCGAGAAACGTAGGAAGAGAAACGTTTCCTTGCGGCTGATTTGCTCGTTGAATATATTAATCGAATTTTTTCGCATCGCGAAAAAATCGATTGATAGTAAACCGGCAGTAAATCCACTCGGAGATACGCACACAATACGCACGAGAACGACATGGAAAAATTTCGAGACGAATTTTCGTAAACATAATCGCGCAATAGCGCGCCAAGGATGACAATACCATGGAAACTCGAGGAGTATAAACAAAACGGAAAAATCCGTACGTTATCGAGAGCTCACGGTTCGGATTAACCGTCGTATGCGCTCAGCGCTTCCTGTAATCTCGCAACGATCTTCTGATAAAAAGCAATTTGCTCTGTTAGATGATTTTTCATTGTTTGATTGATGTGTATCTCGCGTTCCGTCTGAAAGTGATCCTCTTCGGCGAGAAGGGCGCGTGCGATAACGTCAGTTCGATGGGAAAGTTCTCGCAGCTGTTGCGGTTCCATCTTATGCTCGCTGACTAGTCGCTCGCAATCTTTGCGCTTCTGCACGGCGCTCTGTAAAATTGAGAAATGATTTTAACGATTTAAAACGTTACGATAGTTTGGCGAAGTCGTGGGATACAATTAAAATGAATTTCGATACCTTATGTATACTGATAACGTCGGGAAAACTGCTTATGATACCGCGATATATGTGAAATTTATCGCCGAGAGGTTCCCAATCGTATTTCGGTTGTTCTTCGTACAATCTTCCGATATCGTTGTACGCCTCTCCGGTTACTTGCAAAGCTCTCGTGAGCCGCGCGCGGCCCGCGTCGTCGACCTCCAGAGCGTTTCCCAGCGACGTGAACGATTGTCCGATTTTCTGAAATTCTCTCTTGTAAAGCACCTGATGTTTCTTCGATTGATCCATCGCCACTGCCATAAAATTTTTAACGACCGGATCCAAACCGCTTATGAAACGCGCGAATGCGTCTATCTGTATCTCGACTTTTATAGCGTCGATCTGCGTATCCGGACATTGTACGGCGTTAAAGTAATTAACTCCCAATAGTTCGTCTTTCTCTGCCTGACGCTTTCCGGCTTTCCATCTTTTCTCGTCGGTACACGTTATGAAATGTTCCCAAACGCGACTTCTCGATAATACCGGATGCCGACAAACGTAATCGACGAATTCCTGTAGCTGCGTTCGCCGATGTTCGATAAATTGCTCCTCGTATCTTCCCGATATCTGTTTATCCGGCAGCGGCGGTATCGTTATGAAGCAAAATTTTTCCTCCAATCTCTCGTGCAACCAGTCGAAGTGCTTGTAGCGTCGCGATACTTGAATATTGTTGAACTGAAAAAAATTTAAATAACGAAAAAAAAAAAAAAAAAAAAAAAAAAAAAAAAAAAAAAAAAAAATATCGACGGAATCGTTATTGCTGCGTGGAAAGAAACGATTTTTACTATCGCGCGATTTGACTATTTACCGTTGGCGTTAGTTGATAAACGATGAAACTCTTTAGTCCCTTCAGCTTTGATTCTTTCTTTGGCGACGTTACCACGCAGCTGTATCTCTCGCCGGTCGGCACCCACGTGCATCGTCCGTCCGTTTCCTCGATGAAAACTTTCTCGTTTTCCGGCACCGTTGGCGTTCGCGTACCCAACAAAAAACTATCCTCGCCGGACTTTATGAGAGTCGAAAATTTTGTATTTTTCTTTGGTACGTTGGGAATATTTCTGTCCGGTATTACGGAGTGAACTCCCTGCATGGAAATCGAATCTCCATAGTCTACACTCGACTGAGCGGAATATACAGACGCCGGCGGTTGATTATTCTGCGGAACATACGCCTGCGTCTGTCCGACTTCCGAGTCGTCGTCCCAATCGTCATCCCAATAATCGCCGGAACTCTGTTGAGGTATCGGAGCCGCCGTTGCTGCAAAAAAAAATGGATTGTCGTTCATTTTTTTTTTTTTTTTTTTTTTTTTTTTTTTTCGATATTTACGATAATTAAGAGAAAAAAATAATAATTGAAATACCTGGAGGAGGGGCGCTGGCCTCGACCACCTGAACGTAGGCAGCGGGAAACAGTCCAGACTTGCCGCTCTGATTGTATCCCTCGCACCATCCATCGCCCACGTTGTCTCTTATCACCGTCAAAACTTCTCCAGCGACAATTGACAATTCGGCCGTTCCTGGCTCACCGGAAAACTCGTAAAGGGCTCTAACCTGAAATTCGGAACAATGATTTCGATTTTTCTTTTTTTTTTTTTAATTCTTTTTCTCTTCGAATTTGTTTTGTTCTCAACGAGAAATCCGGAAAACTTTAACGAACCCGAGAATTTCACGCTAGAATAAGTGAGTCACGAGTGTTAATCGGGTGATTCTTGACAGTCACTTGTCGGATTCGCGTAGACGGAAACATTTGTATTTACCTGCTGTCCCTCCATCGCCGAGCACTGTCGAAGGAAAGAAACGAACTATTGTTTTTGTTATCACTCGCCGACGAACAATCGATTTTTTTTATTATTATTACTTTTTGTTTTTCTTTCAACGAATTATCGAACTGCGTGGACTATCACCGGTCACATTATAACTCCACCTGTCTACTCGTAATCGGACGGCTGACATTTGCGCGTTCCACGTTTGTGTTCGCTCCAGACACACACACACTGATCGAGCGTGCCAACGAGAGTGACTGTACCTCTGGCAGGAGCGTGTTACTGGGGTAATATCGTCACTAATTGTATATATTTTCTTTTTTTACAACGACATTCCCCTTTGTCGATCGATGATTTATTTCTCTATTTAATCGGACGCTAGTCGTATAGCGACTGTTAATTACTTAAATAAAATTATTGCGTATTCCCGCAATTACACAACTGAGACAATTTCATTGCAAGGCGAACAACGTGAAGTACTGGGTACTCAGTTTATCGCGGTACGGGTATGCAAGCCACGAAACACCCCCTTCGAATAGATAACAAAGCATAGAGGAATCGCTTTACTTTTGTGTATACGTTAATGAAAATAAAGATGTACAGTATATTCGTTATCAATCACGTGCTATTAATTTCAATGAGGGACTTTGCCACACGTATAGGAACGTATATCATTTTTATCGTGAATAATACTATCGCAACTTTTACGTGGAACAAAAAATGATAGTAAAAAGATAAATCATATATGAATTACGGTTCCGTATGTCTCGGTACACACTCACGCGTGCAAAAATAGAATTCGTATTTTTTTTTAATCAAATGTTACTGTCGAATCGCCAGTATCGATTGAGCGTTTGCTATAGCGCGCAACTCGCTATGCAGTACGCTCGAGGGCGCCTTACGTGTTATTTTTCGCGGCTCGTCACTTTCGCCAACATAAAACTGAACCGCCGACCAAGTAAACGCGGGATACCCATGTGTTATTGTCGTTGCAAAACATGATATATATACTTTAATATATTTTATTAGAAACTTTTCAAATGATTTATCAAACCATAGATCTAATTACTAAATAATACAGATCGACATATGAGTAAAAGCATTCCTGTTTTTTTCGCGATTATTAGTCGCTATCAAACGTCCCAACGTCTCTCTCAACCCTCTCGCTACGGAGCTCGCTGATTTTTTCCTCCAACAGACGTATATCTCTCTCGAGGTTTTTCTTCTTCTCCAGCCATTTGACGCGAAGAGTTCCCAGAGCACGTATGTGTCGTCGTTTCGAACGGTTTTCCAAGTTCTTAACTACCATACGATAATCTTTTCGTGACAGCTGCGATTCTTTTCGTTCATCTTTCGTATGATCAATACTCGAACTATCGTCGCTATCCTCACTCTGAGATGACACCGCTTCCGAACCGATCGACGTCGATTCGGAACGCGAGCGTTTCGACAAAGATTTTATCGACGATCTTTTGCCTCTGCCGTGATTGCACGGCGTGATCTCTTGACGAAGCGTCGACGGAATAGAGTCGCGATCGAGTTTCGATATCTCGAGTATCATCTGCGCACCAATAATAATCCATTTTTACGATAATTTTTTTTTTTTTTTTTTTTTTTCTCTAAATACGTTGATTTTTTCGCGGTTTCGGAACAAATGAGCCACGAAAACGTGTCGAACTTACCTTGCTGTTGGTACTCGGGCGTTTCAAGCTTATAAATCTCTTCGTAAGAATATCGTATTTTTTGAAGTGCGTACTGCAAACTCGATCCCGCGGTTGCAGCCACTGCGATCGAAAACCGAGTGCTTGTTCCCATTTCTTTATCATCGATGGATCTCTCGGTATCTTAAAGTACGACAGACTCACTTGGCAAATACGGCACTTAGTACCAGAATTGCACGACGGTACACAACACTTTCGTCTCATTGTGTCTTCGAACCCTTTGTTTACCCAACCGGCGCGCGAGAATTTCGAGGACTCGACCGCTTTGCCGGTTCAGACGCGAATGATCTCAATGTTTATACTCGAAGGTACGAAAAACTCGATATTCAACAGTGCTGCTACCCAATATGAAATTCGAGAAGTTTTAATATATTATCGTATGTTCCCTATCGATCCTATCGAAATTTGCCGAATTTATTGCAGCAAAAATCATCGTCAACTGTACCGTGCATTTTAGAAATTCTGTACTTTTTTATTTTGCCATAGAACTTCGAACTTTTTGATTCAATAAAAATTAAAAAAATTTATTTTGCCATAGAATTTCGAACTTTTTGATTCGATAAAAATTAAATTTTTTTTTTTTTTTTTCAAATATGGCAAATCATTGCCACTTTATTACGAGTTAAGATAACTTATTTAACAGTGATACATGCATTCAGTCGTTAAAAAACATCGATAATCTTACATAGTAATACTTTTTCGTGATAACAAGGTACATGAAGTTTTTTTTTTTTTTTTTTTCGTAAAATAAAAATAATTAATCGTCGTCATCGTCGTCATACTCGATGTTGGCGTTGACTTCAGGTTCTTCGGATATTTCGGATATCATCTCCTGAATCATCTGTATTTCTTTTTCCGCATTTTTCTTCTTTCGATGCCAAGTTACACGACGTTTTCGCAACGCTATTATCTGACTTTGCTTTCTGTGACTCAGATTAGTGATCAAAACTCTCTTTTTTGCGGAACCGTTTGCCGATTTATTTTGTTGATTACTGGTACTCGGCGGATGATTCATCTCGAATTGCAACGATTCACATGCATTGCACGGAACGCCGGTCCACGCGGCGACGAGTTTACAAGAATTGTGACGCCAATTGCCCGTCGAATCGAGACGAGCGTTCGCCCGCGAAATCGGCGGAAATCGCGATACCGGCGGTCCACCAACGCAAACGAACATCATATGCAACTCCTCGACGCAACGCTCGACGTCGATTTTCGTTAATGCGGGGAAATCGCTGATTTTGCGATCCATAACGTATGAGGTGCAAATACCGGTCGATATGTCGACGTTTACGTGTTTTCGGACGCGCGGCGCTTCGGGTCCCGCGGGCATTATTATCTCGCAAATCAGAAGCGACGCTTCCGATGTCTTGCAGTGAGTCCAATTTTCCGAAGGCAATTCAAGACATCGAGGATCGATCGTTGACAAAGGATGCGTCACGGAGATCGGCACTGCCGGTCGTTCCGTAATAATGTAATGTCCGGTTTTCGGACACAATATATCAACGATTTCCGGTTCATCGCTCATTTTCTTTTTTAATGTTTCCCTCTGAAAATCACGTTGCAATCTGAAAAATAAATTTTTTTTTTTTTATACATCGCGTGTAAATCGATTTTTGGAAAAATCGAAGGATTGCGATACTTTTAAAGAGTCGGGATATACGATACGATAATCATCGTTAGCTCTGTGTATTTTCATAACGAATTCATTTCGAAACGATGTGTCGGAAAAATTCAAAGTTAATTATCGAAATTTCACGTTTTGCGATCGAGAACTGTGATAAATTTTTTTTGAAATTTCAGATTTTCTTTAAATAGTTCAGTTCCAGTAAACCTACTTGTGATTTTGTTGGGTAAGATTTGTTAACTCGTTTGTAAGTCTTACCGCCCAAAACCGTTCGGGAATCGGACTACGGCGGCGAGGGACGGGGGGGGGGGGGCAGATCGGGGGAACGCGATGTTATCGTAACGGTTGGGAGTTCGGATATTACTGTGACGTACAAAGGATTAACGCTGTTCGCGCTTTGGGACCTTAATGCAACGGTCGGAAAAATTGTGAAGAGAAAAATGACATCCGCGAATTTATACTGCGCTATCGATATAACGCCCGATCGTCAAACGCAACGTAACAATGGGGCAGAGAGAGTAATGAAAACAAAGCCTGTCATTGAACATAGAGAGACCCGGCGTCGATGTAAACACTGGTAGTTTTGTCAAAGATACAACTCTCAAACAGAATATAACTGCACTTTAGTTGTTAAATATAAGTCTTTACATACCTCTGTACTGCTGTGCGCACTATTACGAGTATTACGGATTAACACGTTTAAACGTATACACGACGTTATACGTTGACCGAGAATTCGTTAACGAAGGCGGACCGCAGTTACTGCGCGCGTTTTGCCGGCAGCAACAAGTACGAAAAGTAGACAGGCTCTCTGTCCGCTGCATATCGCGGAGCTCTCAAAATCTCAAGCGTGCCAACCGAACGCAGGAAAAAACAACGAAAACTCGTAACGGTCATGCCAACTTCAACGGAATTGTGAAGAAACAATGTAAAAGACGGTTATATCGATTGGAAGTGATTAAATATCGGAATATTTATTATTTGTAATTGTGTAATATTCCGGAGAAAAGTATCTGTGATTTGGAAAGCTGATTATCCGTAAAAAAGAAACTGCGACTCGTGTGTGACCAATATGGATGGCATTGTGAATTTTTTCTTGGATAGACTGCGAGTGCGCGATGATCGGTTAGTCGTAAACAAGTTGGCACGTCGAAAACATTCGAGGGACATCGACTTTTGTGGATCGCGATGTTTTCGTACCCGAATAATCGATAACAAAGATCAACTACGAGATATGATGCGGCACCGGCAAAAGGGAAAACACAAGTGACTCGGTATTACGTAGAAGGTAAGTTTACAAAAAATAGATCGAAAAAATGGACGTACATCAAGGTGTACAAAACAAAAAAAACGATAGTAGATTGTCGAAGCGTTTGACTACAATAAGTATCTAAACAATGAACAAAATTATCGAGATTTTCTAATGAAAAAAAAAAAAGAAATCGACGAAAAAATTGATATTTCTGAAAAACATAACTTAATTTTGTAGATTATAAAAAAGTCTCTTCTGAACTGTCTTATCTGCGTGCAATTATTTTATTCGTGGAAAAAAATTCTGTATTAGTATTTCATTTGCGCGATGTATTTCTTCTCTACTATTTGGATGCTATGAGAGTAAATTAACAGACCGATAACTTCGCTACAATGTCAAACCCATAAATATACAATCCTTTTCATCCGAATGCCAAAAATTAAATAGCATATTCTATTATCTTTCATGACAAGATAGGCACATTGTATCGTTCTATACATATAGTTGCGTCCCAATCTCTCGGATCGTGAAACGCCATTTGTTTCACAATCTTGATTATCAAATGTAGACAAGTCTGATAAGCATTTTCCAGTCATCTAAATAAACAACCTACAATTTTGTACGCGATGCATATAAGTGCATTCGAAAATAGCCAAACGAAACCAGTCGCAATGTCGAGAGCGGCGCGCGCAGTCATATAAAACATCGCGAGTAAATTTTATATTAATAATCGAACTTTAAGATCGCGAAAAACGGGACACTCGATAATCCTCACTGTGCCAAAGAAATAATAGCAATAATAAAATACGAAAAAAAAAATGGCGCCGGGATTTTTCGAAGTTTTGTTGTTGTTAGTCACATTTATCCTAATTTTCTACACATACGCCACGTGGTCTTACGATTATTGGAAAAAGCTCGGCGTCCCCGGGCCGACGCCGTCGATACCGTTTGGCAATTTTGGCGATATATTTCTCGGTAAAAAACCATTGACCGAGAAATTGCAAGATATTTACGACGCTTACAAAAACGACCCGTTTGTCGGTTACTTCGCCGCAAGTCATCCGATTTTAATGATAAAAGATCCCGATGTGATAAAACACGTGTTGATCAAAGACTTTAACGTATTTTCCGGTCGCGGAATAAACATAAACGAGAAACAGGATCCGTTGTCGGCACATTTGTTTAATATCGACGGCGTGCGTTGGAAAGTACTTCGACACAAACTAACGCCGGCATTCACGACCGGAAAATTGAAACAAATGTTTTATCTCATGTCGGAGTGCGCCGATAATTTTGAAGGTCATTTGAAGAACGAAGTTGCAAAGAACGATCGGATAGAGTGCCGCGAACACGCATCTCGTTACACCATCGATGTAATCGGCTCGTGCGCCTTCGGCATCGATACTCAAGCGCTCGCGGACGAGAACAGCGTATTCAGGAAAATAAGCCGAACTATTTTCGTAGCGGGACTTTTCTTGCGAATAAAACGATTGATGAGACAGATATCGCCGCGACTCTATAGTCTGTTGAATCTTCGCTCCCAAAGCCCGGAAGTCACAGAATTTTTCATTAAGACCATCAGAGACAACGTCGAATTACGAAAAAAGGAAAATATCGTGAGAAACGATTTCATCGATTTATTGCTACAAATTCCGAAAGACAGTGTCGCCGACGGATTTGGTAATTTTTATTTTTTTTTCTCTTCTTTCTCGTCAAGAAAAAAATTATTCTTTCCCACATTTTCATGTTATAATCTTTTTATTTATTTTTTTCAAGTGAACGCACTGCGCGTTGTTGCGTCCGCGCATTTCAATTTCCGTTTAAATTTAATGAAATTTTAGAATTTTCCGGATTTATCGCTTTAGATAACTTCGCGTTTTTTTCGCAATAGATCGCCCCAACGATTTTCGATTTTCAGAATGGACCGACAATCTCTTGACGGCACAAGCGTTCGTATTCTTCGCTGCCGGTTTCGAGACTTCATCGACAACGATTAGTTTCGCGTTGTGGGAATTGTCTCGTACACCGGAAGTTCAAGAAAAACTCAGACAGGAAGTACTCGCATTTGACAAGAAAAACAACGGAAAAATTCCTTACGACGACGTGAACGATATGAAATATCTCGATATGGTGGTGAAGGAAACCTTAAGGAAAAATCCACCGGCCGTAGCGCTGACGAGAAAGTCAACGCAAAATTACGTTATTCCCGATACGAAAATAACGCTTCCCGCCGGACAAACCGTACAGATTCCGGTATATGCTTTGCAACACGATGCGAAATATTATCCAAAACCGGAAGTCTTCGATCCCGAAAGATTCAACGACGAAGCCAAGCAATTGAGACACCCAATGGTTTATCTACCCTTCGGCGACGGACCCAAAAATTGCATCGGTAAATATACGCATCCAAAAGTTTCGTCACAAATTTCCGGAAATCCGGAACTCATTTTTTTTTTTCATTTCAGGTGCGAGATTCGGCTATTACCAAGTGAAATTGGCGTTGATAAAGGTAATGAAAAATTTTCGAGTGAAACCAACGACGAGGATCGACGAACCCTACGTAATTGACAAAAAGGCACTTATACTCGCGCCACTTGGCGGTCTGGTGCTTCAATTCGAGCCGTTGGAGGTTTAAAAAAATGTAAATAAAATTAATGCAATTCATATCGTTAAACTGAATACAAAAAAAATTTTATCAAAAAAAAAAATTTGAATACAAATTAATATTAATAAAAATACAAAAAAAAAAAATAATAATAATGTAATAATATAAAATAATAATTATGTAAATATAAGTAATGCAATTCACATCGTTAAACTGAATTCAAAGCAAATTTTGGCAAAAAAATTCGAATAAAAATAATATTAATAAAGATACAAAAAAACAAAAAATTATAATAAAAATAATAATAATAATGATAATTTGATTATTATGAATCGAATTGTTGGTATTTTCGTATTAAATTCCGGAGAGCGCGATAAAGTAAAAATAGAAAACAAAGGATTTATAGCGAAATTTTTTATCGCCAGTATTTTCGATCGATTGCAGCCACGTGCTGTAAAACACTATGTCGTCATTCGAAAGATCGAAACTTTTTTACTGTCAATGTACGTTTAACGTTTCAATCCACTTTGCAGCTTTCTCCGTATCATTACATATTCTCAATTGCAGTGACAATAGAAGAAAAAAAAAAAAAAAAAAAAATACGTATTATTCTGCGTCTGCGTTGAGTACATTGTTTATCGTCGTTGCTACGGATACGAACGCGCGTCGTTTCATAGATATATGCAACGCGAACGTTCGTTTGGTAGTTCAGCGTCGGCGTACGACAGTAGTGAAAAGGCAGCCGGTGAAAGCGCGGCGACGTCAGACGTCCCGACGTTGCGGTGTCGCGTGCATCCGACGGTGTCGGGGCAACGCGACGTTTAACTTCCGGCTGACTGACTGCGCTTTACTCGTACTACTGAATCGGCCGTTTTCGCTGTTGTCCCGCGACGACTCGTGTCTTTTTTTTTTTTTTTCTTTTTTTTTTTTTTATTTGTCATTCGAAATTTTTTTGAATCCAAATTACCGTCGTCTCGCCGGAAAACAGATATAAAATTTATCATAGCAATTTTTACGCGCGCTGTGCATTTTTTTTTTTTTTTTTTTTTTTAGTTTTCTTTGTTTGTTTTTTTCTTCCATCGCGAAACCCCGAGAACGTTAGTGTCTTGCGGCGCTACAATGTATGCCAAGGTCGACGGACCTTGTGAACCCTTTCGCGATAAATTTACGAATTTACTAGAATCGCAGTTTTGCCGCAGCAACGGTTCTCTACCTATACTACTTGCGATCGATCGTCTTTCTCCACTGACTTTACTGACACTTAACTCTCTCGTTTTACTTTAGTTCCCTTCCTCCTCGTGCTGAGAGACTCTTCAATATTTACGATTCACGATGTCGCGACTCGGATACAAGGAAAATCGCCGCACGGATTCAACTATAAAGGATAAACGGCGACGAAGAAATCTGCGAAGAAGGATCGAGTTAAATCGCGAGATACTTACGCGAAAGTGCCGCTAAAGATTCAACGGCACATCGTCATTTTTTTTTTTTTTTTTTTTTTCTCGATCGCTTGTTGATCTTCGCTGATGGTCGATCCACGAGATATCTATAAAGGTCAGTATATATATCTGTAGTACAGTATGATATACGAGTTAATATCATAACGCTGTCGACTCTGTTTACTATCTCATCGCATCTCTCGATCTTTGCGAACTGTCGCCGTATTATAATTTCGATATCCTGGAAATTGGTGTTTTATCACGTGCCATCTTTGGCTCGTTCCGTCCGCGTAATCAAAGGTTCTATCGAAGGTTAGAGATTGAATCCCATTAAAATTTCATTGTTCCATTAATTTTTTTTTTTTTTTTTTTTTTTTTTTTTCGTTGCGTTTGTCGTAAACTTTCCAGTTATATCGACAATTTCAATGTAAGAAATGAATTTCGGGACATATGTAGGCCTCGGAAGTTGGAACGCGCAGGACGTACGCAGAAAAAAAAAAAAAAATTGAAACATATAATTACATTTAAAAATTCGTTTCCAATAATTTGATTCGACTGAAAAGCAGTGGTAATCCATAATTATGACGAAAAAACGACGATTTTGAAAAAACAAAATAATTTTCATCATCATTTTCATATTTTCATTTTTATACATTATATCAAAGAATTTTACGATTTCGAAATTTTCAAATTCATAAAAGAGAAGATAAATAATTCGAGATATTCGCGAAAATGCGATAGGCGTCGAAAATCATGTGATACAATATTCAACGCAAATCGTCGGAAAAAATCGAAAAAAAAAAAAAAAAAAAAAAAAAACAAAAAAAAAAAAAATTGTTAATAATCTATATTTCGAGATTATTTGCTCGGCGCGACTGCATGCGCGTGTCGTACGATTTGTCTGCGATAAATACTCATACTGTTCGAAGAGATGTGGCATTCGTGTCATGAAGGCATTACGCTTTCAACGTGTAAATAACTAACGCACGTAGCGTAATCCTCGACGGTGAGATGGAACGCCTATCGGCAGGCGACATCGTCGTGTTCGAGTGTAAGCGCAGTTGCATATAGCCGGGGGCTCTATTCACTCGGAGCATTGAGCGAAAATGTATGATATATATACGTCTTTGACGAGAGTAAATCTCCGCAACCAAAGCTCCAAAACGTGTAAAAAGTATTTATATATATATAAAAACGCATATATGCCTTTTATTATTTCGATTTTTAATACGAATGTAAAAGCGTATCGCGGAGCAATTTTTTTTTTATTTTCGAGATATCGTCACTGGTTGCCGGTATCTATGCTTTGTATTCCGGTGGATAGAAAAAAAAAAAAAAATGTTTTTGATGCAGAAGTTCATTGAAACGTATCGTCAATTGCCGGCGGTCAGAACCATCTATTTCTCGTTTACTTCACTTTCAACGGCACATAACGATTCGTAATGCTCGCCGAGCCGTAAAAGCTGATATACCTATCGAACGAGCATTGCTGGCAGATCTTCTCTGAAACTTTTTCTATCGTAAAAAAAATTGAAAAAAAAAAACAAAATCATATCTTTCTATCGGTAGAATATTTTTTAAAAAATAGAAGAACGTAAAATTGATATGCGGAGGTTTTCCGCTGGCAGTTTTGTCGATAATTTGCCTCGCCGTGGTTACCGGAAAGTGTGTCACTTCGGCAATGCGGTGAAATTTGAAAATTCGGAATATTCTATTCTATTGCTCTTTCCGTCAACGGTTTGATGGCTAATATTCTCGGTGAGTGATACAGTCGGCGTTTATCCAATTGTATACGCGCTGACGAGTAATTAGTTGATTGCCGCGAGGCTTGAAAGCTCATCGACGACGTAAATTTGCCATTCGATCGAATATATATATAGCAGAGAACGCACCCCGGTGCGTCGGTCCCTGTTAACGGTGAACGAAGGATTACGCATATCCACGGTGATCCGTACTATACGAAGTTCTCTGTATATATGGAATTGCAATCGCAGTCAATGCGAAATCTAATAATTCCATCGTCAATCATACATCGTTCCAATTTAAATTTACATGATTTTCGATACATCGAAATTGTCTACTTACGATCGATCATTCTTGTCTATTAAATTCGCACTCGTTGCGTTTAAATTGACGCGTTAACCAGACGTAGCAACGGAAAAAGCGATAGTACGCGATGTTTTTTTAACGGACTGATTTGGTATTTCAGTAGAATATTGAAAATTGCCATAACTCGGTTTTCTACATCTATCAATACGTATTGAAGCGCCAAAAAATTTAAGGAGAAAAATCTATTGAATTCGCAATCGTTGAGTTTAAATTGACGCGTTAACCAGACGTAGCAACGGAAAAAGCGACAGTGCGCGATGTTTTTTTAACGGACTGATTTGGTATTTCAGTAGAATATTGAAAATTGCCATAACTCGATTTTCTACATCTATCAATACGTATTGAAGCGCCAAAAAAATTAAATAGAAAAATCTATTGAATTCGCAATCGTTGAGTTTAAATTGACGCGTTAACCAGACGTAGCAACGGAAAAAGCGATAGTACGCGATGTTTTTTTAAAGGACTGATTCGCTATTTCAGTAGAATATTGAAAATTGCCATAACTCGGTTTTCTACATCTATCAATACTTATTGAAGCGCCAAAAAATTTAAGGAGAAAAAAAGAAATATCCCGAATTTTTTTTTTTTTTTTACTCTTTCATTAATTTTCTTTACTCACGAAGCGTCTATTGTGAGAAAGTATTGCCTGTTATTTGTTGGAAATACGGAAAAAGTTTTTTGTTGATAAAAAAAAATATGACGAGGAAACAATATAAATATTTTCAATTTTCACGGTTTTTCTTGTATTTGTCAATTGGATAGATGAAAAATTCGCTAAAGTTGACTTTAGTGATTTCACGGTAAATGAAAGATTTTTTTTTTAATTAAAAAATCATATTTACTCCGGAGTCACGGCTGTCGATATCGATTCATGAAACTCAACGTATTGTCGATGTAATTCCGCACATGAAAGAACATAAAAGAAAATCTTTCCGGTTAAAAAACAGCAGAGATTACGCATCCCGAATGTTTCCTCTGCCGAAAAAAATACATCGCGATTTTCACTCTTTTTTTTTTGCGTATACATTCCCTCAAGAGGATTGACTATAAATTGGCATCGGCGGGTCAAACGTTTCAACAAATCCTTTTAACGTTTCAACGTTTACCGTCCACTCTACAATCGCTGCATATTTTATATTACAATTTTCAAGCCGTAGACTCGACTATTTTATTTTTCTGCAATATTACGATATATTTCGAAATATATCGTGATATACGCTTCGAAATTCGCACTCATCAAATTTCAATTCGCGCATTAATACGATTCTCCTTAAATCGAAAAACTTAAAATAAAAAATTTGCATAAATCCTTTTCCGCGTTAATTAACGATTACCATTAATTTTTTAAAAAATTTTAGAATCACAACCCATTCTTTAGATTACAAAAAAAGAAAACAACTATCCGCACTTCGAAATTAATTTTATCGAGCGAAGCGCGCTACTCTCTCTCGTCACAAAATTGGTACATCGAATCTCTCAGTATATCCTTCCAACTCTTCAACATTTTATCATTTCCATATTTTACATCGAAAATTTTATATCGCGATATTGGAGTCGCGAATCATTCTTCAACTTATAAAAAAAAAAAAAAAAAAAAAATCGTGAAAAATTACCAGCGACCCTTCGACATTATTTTATCGAGTGAAGCAGAACGAGGTCTCGCGAATAAAAAAAAAAAGGTCTGGTGACCCTGCAAGTGTCTCCTGGGAGTTCCCAAGGATTCGCATGACCTCCGATTATTCATCTCTGTTCTCGAATGTTGAATCTTCCCTCGTGTTTCCCCCCTTTTTTGAACAATGGTCTCGCAAACGGTTAGTTTGCGTTCGTTCGTTTGGAGGACATCTTATGTATCCTGTAGTTGATACTGTATACGTTCGTTGCCTGACATCCGACGAGGCGTTTCGTCTGCGATTCCGTGTCACGGTCGTATATGGTGAGATGGGGTCTCCGTCTCTGTGACGATAAATGGAAGGGGGAGAAGCGAAGAGCGTTCTCCACTTTCACGCGGAGGCGCACTCAACCGAACGATGATACACTGCGCTATATCCATACGGTGTTCGCAATGTGTATCATCGCCGAGTAAGAGTAACTAACACCTTCTATATGCGTATTATTACCATTCTTCGTTCCCTATCACAGTCTCCTTCGTTGCTTCTTGTTCGTTAAAGCTTTGCCAGTGTCACAGCGAACGCAGACGGGAAGTCCGCGCGCTTTCCCTGTATGGCGAAGAGCTCGACGAGCTTAACTACCGTATATATCAACTGAGGTTTTCCTCCTTTTGTCAGACGAAACGAAACAGTCCGTGACATCATGGGCTGCAAATGCACTTGAAAAGTTTCGGGCTGTTGAACGATTTCTTACGAAGACTTGTCGAAGCTTTTTGTTTAAGTTTTTCTTCGCTTTCGTTGCTTCATATATGCGCATCGGCCTTTAACTCTTTTTCGTGTCCTCATTAATTATCGCAAACAAACGAGCCATTCATGCGCGGAATTAATTAACTGAGTCATTAATTCGCGGTATTTCGCGATTTTTTTTTTATGATGAATACATGTAAAAAGTTCGGTACCATTGAAAAGATTTTTTTTTTTTTTTTTTTTTTTTTTTTTTTTTTTTTTTCGTTACAGAAGCTTTCGAAGTTTGTTTGGATTTTTTCGCAGATAACTGTATCGATATGATAATTTACGTAAATTACTGCAAAAGGCTTTACGAAACGATGACATCATAGTGAGAATTGCTTCGTTCTTTTATTTTTTTTTTTTTTTTTATGTATGTGGGATCTGTGATTCGATGCGTGTTCGCGTTATTCGAGACTAGCGATGCGTGGCATCCTACCGGACGCACTTTAATTCTGTTCTCTCACTTTTGATGCGTAATCTACGAGAATATAAGTCATCCGCGGTATCGCGAACTTCGCGTTATTAGTTATCTCGATCCTCTTCGATACTTTTAATCGATCTTATCGTCAACTAACCTCGACGAGTATACGAATTTATTTCGGGATATATTAAAAAAAAATAATAATAAAAAATAATGAAAACACGAAATCATGATAAAATTTACATTGTCAAAAATCATTAAAATTATTATTAAAATCATTTTAAAAAAATCGTCGTAAATAATTAACATTTTTTTTAGAGTTTCGCTAAAAAAAAAACAATAAAAATCCAAAAACATCGAAAAAAAAAAAAAAAAAATTGCGAGAAATCATCAAAACTAACATTAAAATGTTAAAAAAAAAACATTAATAATTATTAAAGTCATTTAAAAAATCGTCATAAATAATTAACATTTTTTTTAGAGTTTCGCTGAAAAAAACAATAAAAATCCAAAATCATCGAAAAAAAAAAAAAAAAAAAAAAAATCGCGAGAAATCATCAAAACTAACATTAAAATATTAAAAAAAAATGTTATCGTTAAATCATAAAAAATCGTCATTATACGTAACCTTTGCATATAAGCATATAATTAGCATATAACAAACGATGTCGATCCTATTTTCGCGTATTTACAACTTTAATCGATACGCTATAAAGGGAAGTTATTCCAGAAAGCGAAAAAAAAAAAAAAAAAAAAAAACTCGAAAAGAGAGTGAATAAACTTTCGATCGAATTTAAATTGCAACTCGCGTACTCGCGTCTTCGATCGAACGATTTTTCACATAAGGAACTCGTCCCGTCGGATAGTTCATTCCAAGAATGTGTATAAGAAGAACCCATTGGCCAACTTTCCGTTTTGCACGCATCGGATTTTACGCGTCAAAAAAGGCGACAATTCTTTAATTCCCAATATCCTTTGGTTCTCGTCATTCGCGCATCAGCCAACTCCCTCCTACAAGATTCCTTCGCGAGTTCTCGCGACGATCTTTTTTTCTCTTTTTTTTTTTTCTCTCTCATCGAAAAGATCGCGAAAACGCGAGAACTTTCTTTCTTTTTCGCAAAAAGTTCTGTAAGAAGAAATCGTGTCATGAAACGCATCTAAAAGTCTCGCGGTTCCGATCTATAGTTCAGTTCAAGGATCAGCCGTTTGTGTACCGTTCTCTATGGAGATGTTGAATCGCAGCAGACGTTCGTAGAACTTTCAAGAATTCTCGATCCGCGTAAGTTGCAATTATAAATGAAACGATCAGCAGCCCACGCGTTCGGCTCGCGATCTCACGTTCAACAATCGTATCGTCGATATAAATCGATTAATAAAAAAAGTACACAAAACCCGTGACGCCAATTCCACGATATTACTTATATGAAAAACCAACTTTGGCTTCTCGATCGTCAAGTAAACAGATTTCTTAACGTAGAAAAACAAAAAGCGCGCGTCGTCCTCTCACGAGTTTCAAACGATATTCTCCCGTAATGAGTATAAAACCTTTCGACAAAATTGGCCCTTATTATCGTTATCCGGCCGCTGTGGACTCTCGTTAGTCATCGCGGCTCTCGTCGTCCTCTTCTCGTGACGAATCTCCAACGAGTCGTACAGTAGAACTTCATTTGCTGCGCGAACTTTCTGCATTAATCGAGAGATCCTCGCGGCGATGCACTCCATTCTACGGTCCGCCAATCACCGCGCAGCATCCGCGGGGATACAGGAAACCTTAAGCAACCAACTGATCGTTCGGCAAATGAGTTCCCACTGTTTCCGGAATCAAAAAAGTATCTTTGCGGTGATTCTGCTCGTTTGGAGAACATTTTTTTTCTTCGTCTCTCGATTTTTGCATACAACGATGTGTAATGCAAAAAAAATTCGTATATATACGCACACAGGTGTTTTCAGCTTCGTTATAGTCGGTGTTTCCTCTGAGGCATGACGCGGCCGCTGTTCGTGTCGTTTCTCGTTCCCCGCAGTCAGTTTCCCGTTTCGCCCACTGATTTTACCGCGTTCACCAAATATGGAGCATCGAAGTCGCATACGATCGCGGGGACCCAACGATCTCCGTACGTGTGGGTTCTCTCTCCTCTAATGCTCGCGAGCCCAACGCCTGTACCAACTGCCCACGTTATTCTGTACCCGATGACGCTTTCTATACCGCCACTTGCTATACAACTTTTCTAATTATATTTTTCCATCGATACGCATACGTTATTTATTTACAAACGGACTTCGTAACGCTAATATCGGCTATAGTATCGGATAAAAAAAAATAAAAGATCGAAAAAAAAAAAAAAAAAAAAAAAAAAAAAAGATCGCGGAATCGGATTTGAAGAATGAAAATTTTGCAACTATACGTAGTATAGCCGATTTATAACGAATTTCGTAACTCGAATAACGGCTATAGTATCGGATAAAAAAAATAAGAGATTGAAAAAAAAAATGAAAAAAAAAAAAAAAAAAAAAAAAAAAAAAAAAACGAATCGGATTTAAATAATAAAAAAATGTACAACGGAATTCGAAACTCGAATAACGGCTCTCGTATCTAAAAAAAAAAAAAAAAAAAAAAAATAAAAAAGAAGAAATAAAAAAAGAAAATCGTATTTAAAGAACGCAAACCACGCGGCTAATGATAATCTCTTGTCATTGCCAGATCATCGTCAAGTGTTTCAAGGAAATGATGCAAATGGGTGTTATGCGATTGTATCGGATATATGAGTAATCCGTTGCTTTTGACTCGAAGGCCAAAGGCCCGAGACACTCACTGTAGTTATTATGGGCGTATCGTATACATTTGGTTATTTCTCTATTGGGTTCTTCGTCTCTCTTTTCCCTTTCGCTTTGTCGGGCAAACATACTATCCGCGTCATCGCGGTTCTTCGATTTTTTCGTCGAAATTTCGTCGTCAGTAATTCCGAGCGATGAATATCGGTCAGTTACTTCCTTTTTTCGGAAATGTTGTACCAAAGATGGATTGCGATTTATTTCAGTTCGAGAAATTCGATGAATCCTCGCGTGCGGTTTAGCCGCAGTTTTCTGGGTTTTCCTTTTTTTTTTTTTTTTTTTTTTTTTTTTTTCGTACGGAATTTAGCTCGAGGTTAGCGCGAAGGAAAGAAGCTGAGTCTCAGGAGCTTTGAACGTATTAGGCATATCGGTTGATGTTAGTAATTGCCGCCCTGCGACCAAAGTCAGCCGGTCGTTATTATGCAAACGAGATACATGTCGCTCGCTTCTCGTGTTATTACACGCGACTTAAACTATCGTAGTCTTTTTTTTTTTTTTTTTTTTTTTTTAATACGTAGCCGTGACCGTCGTATATACGCCCCGAGACTCCGCTATGTTCGGAGAGCGCGTTTTGACTTCATACTTCTACACGTTCGTTTTGTTGCTCCGTTCCGCGTGTACGTCGTCGCTACTCAACACTGTGTCCCATTGTCGGTCTCTTAAGGTATTCACGTTGCGTAATCGCTACGTGTCTCCACGTACTCATCGGAAACATACATTTTAACGAGGTATACGCGCTGTAACACGTAATTATTAAATTCTATCGCTCTACGTGTACATTTATACTTTTCCAATCAAACGATAAGATAATACGTTATTAAAGAATTGTAAAAGTTAAACTCGACAACACGCTGCGAAGGTTATTAGATTACTGCTACGATTACCGTAGAGAATTAGTTCATCTGTTGCGATGTTAAGCATCGTATCGACGACGTACATCGACCGCACAGTGCGATACTCGAGGACCCGGAATCACCGGGTAATCGACAAAGTCCAATCGGAAATTCCACAATCGGCTCTTATCTCATCGATGCATTGAGTTATGAAATTCGCGATATCGTTGTCGGCGAAAATTTTACGATGAAAGCGTTCACTATAAATAGATGGAAAGGTCGTTTCGCTTTTATCATTTTTCGTTACGATTGATGTTTTTTTTTTTTTTTTTTTTTTTTTTTTTATGGAGTCGAGTTGGTTCTCCACATACAAGTTCTATATATATATAATAAAATGACTCGACGTTGCTTTTCCGTGACCTACTTAGCTCTCTCGTATTCCCTTTTTTCTTCTTCTTCGTCTTCTCGTTTTCGTTTTCGTTCGTTTTTTTTTTTTTTTTTTTTTTTTTTTTTTTCTGCGAAACAGCCTCCAAAATAGGAATGAACGGTGAGACGGAGCACCAGAATCGTCAAGGGTGAGCCATGCTATCCATGGGTGCATACAGGCAGCCGCGGTCAGCCGCTATTTACCTCTTCGGCGAATATCTTTCTCTCTCGCGAGTGTATTCGTTCCGGAGAATCGTTCTCTTTCTGCCGTTGCTGCTGCTGCTGCTGCTGCTGCTGTTGCCGCGAGAAGCTACGTCATCGCTCGGTTTAAACGTCGACGAATACGAAAGACCTCCGAACGTAAACGCGTCGCGAGTGGAACCGGTTTCCGAGAGCTCTAAGGTGATGCCGCTCACCTCTTCTCATTCCGCGAACAATACGAACACAAAATTCGAAAATTTATACGCGAGTCTCGTCTCTATCCTGTATATCACTTTGCTTTGGTAAAAAAAAAAAAATAATAATCCCTAAAATAAAAAAAAAAAATCGGAGCAAAAGATCGAAAAATTTGAAAAATTTTGAAAAAATTCGATTTTTTCGATCTCTCGAGTACCGTGTAATCGTGGCGAACGAAATTTGCACAAAAGTCGCATAGTACAAAAGTCAGCGGGAAGAAACATAAAAAAAAAAAAAAAAAAAAAAAAAATTGTCGGAAGGCACACCTACTCGGGAAATATTGGACTTACAAAAATAGTTATAAACTCTGCTGAGGGCTCCGAGAGGTTGTTATTCTTTTTTTTTTTGCCTCTTACGCTGCCGAACGGCTCGCGGGCATTAGCAGAGTAGAGAATTTAACACATATCGGGTGATATGGGAGTGCGAGAGGCATAGCCGTGTTTTGTCGGAGACGTAAACAGGTTTGTCTGTGTTAATAGGAGCGCTGTAGACGCTTCAAACGGGGAAGAGAGTTACTACAGACACAGACGCGCAGTCAAAAGTGATGCGAAGTCTTGAAAGTTTCTCGGATAACGTCCCCCCCTCTCCTTCCCCTCTCTTCTTGTCCGATAGTGTGAGTTATTAACACACGTATGCGCGTCTTTCCAAGTGGTAACGGCCCACGCGCTCGCGTCTCTCGCGATTTAAAGCAAAATCGGTGGGGGCATCGCGATGTTATAGTGGGGAGTCACAAATCGCGATTCTCATACACCGGTAAGCGCTTCAAGCGGTTTATAAACTCGTAAAGATTTGCGCATATGCGTGTACGACACACGTGTACATTGCTGCGAACGACGAGAGTGTGTATCGTCGACCCATCGTAGAAATATCGAGTGGGTGAGCCGTGAGCGTGAGTCGTGAAGCGGCGGAGAACTCGCGTGGATTCGCTAGTATAACATAATAAAACGCTGCGGCCGGTTCCCCGGCAATGGTGAGGCAAGTAGAGACAGCCGGTCACTAGAGTTTGTCAGACGTGGCCGATGCCACAACCACTCGCGATACCGGACCGTCAACATCGTAACGACAAGAGACACACGCGACAAGAAACAAAAAAAAAAAAAAAAAACACACAACACATACGGCGCTTATAACACAAGAAACGAAGATAGTGCGTTGAAAAGAGAGTTTTGAAAGTGATCGAGAAGTCGAAAGAAACTTGTTGCATTACCCCGAAACGTGTTCCGAGTGAAAACGCGTTTAATGATTTTTTTTTTTCTTCTTAAACTTCGCGAGTTTAAAAAAAATATTCCGCGGCTATTGTGAATAATCGTCGATTTATTTTTTCTACATATTTATACGTTTCTCAATAATCGAAAAAAAAAAAAAAAAAAAAAAAAAAAAAATATTATCGAAATTTATTATTAGTGATATATTTAGTGATCGATATTTGAAAAAAAAAAAAAAAAAAAAAAAGTATTTAAAAAAGGCGTATTGAGTAATACGATTGGTTCATTCGAATTGAAATAAAAGTGTATCGTTATGACGATAAATAAGAAAACCAGTGCCGCGAAGGGTAAGAAGAAGAGCGCGAAGAACGAGAACGAGGTCGCCGCGACGTCGACCGGCACGGTGAGCGTCACCGGCGCCGGGACATCGGTAAAATCGGCAACTGAGACAATCGAGAAATCGTCGAGTGTCGTTTCGTCGACGAGCAAAGTATCGGAGGAGGCGAGAAGCGTCGAGGAAGTCGAATCGCGAAGCAACGTTGTCGAGACGACGAGCGGAAGTCGCGAAGTAATAATGGACTCGAAGGGTAACGTTGTCAGAGTGATCGAACATCCGCCGGTAACGTCGAGGAGACAATCGTCCGCGACGTCGAGAGCTGGAAAATCGTCGGTAGACTTCATTGCCGGCGAGCAGACTCAGTCGATAATGCAGCAAAAGAAGATCGTTGCCGGAAGCAGCGTCGATACTCACGAAGATCGTGGAACAACGAAAAAAATCGGTAAAGGAACAGTAAGCGTGACAAAGGAAACATCCGGTAGTTCGGACGTTCGTGAGAAATCATCGACGTCGTCAGAGCGCATACATGGCGATTCGTCGACGCCGATCGTTCGAAAATCGACGACGACTTCCGAAAGCAAGTATTCGAGTGCGTCGAGCGCTCACGGTATCGAAAAAGACGGAAAGTTAACGATGGACACGACGAGAGTCGAGGAATCGAGTAAACGACTCGACGTCGACGGTAACGTGGTGTCGAGTTCGAGTCGCAACGTCGAGAGCGAATCGGTTGTTGAGCCTTCGACTACCGGTCACGTGACCTTTGCCGACGATCGTTACGATAGAACTTCGACGGACAAAGTTGCGATGAGCGGAAGACCGAGCGGCGATACCAGACCATCGAGACCGGGAGATTCCAGTTGGGACGGTAAGTTTGTTTATGAGAGGCCGACTACCCCGCGGGGCGGTCGATCGGCAACGCCCGACAGCGCGCAAATCGCGATATCCGGTAAGACATCCGATATGATGGAAAAACATCGCAACACCGAGGAAGTATCGATATCGCGAAGCGAAATATGCGAATCTTCGAGTTTCGAGGAGAGTATGAGCTCTGCAACGACTGTGATACACACCGGTAGCGAATCTCGAGTAATCGAGACGATCGACAATCGATCTATTCACGATACTAAAGATCGCGGTTTCGTCAAAAAAACCGGTATCGACGACGAAACATTGAGGACAAACGAAAAAACGATATTACGAACGAACGAACCGAGCGTCGCGAAAGCGCCGATCGGCAAGCAACAGAAAAATCGGCACGATAGTGTTGAGATATCCGAGGTGACGGAGGAGCATCTGCAAAACATCGCTGACTCATCGATGAGCTCGTATATCGTTGAGTACAGAGATGCGAGCGATGCTATTGGAAAGCGCGTCGAGAGAATAACATCGGTCTCCGGTGTTATTCCCGAGGAGGATATTTCGGGACCGCCGACACCTCGTTGCACAAGCACACCGAAGCGATCGGTAAGCCCCGATAAATCTTCGAGGCCTGAGGCGTCGCCGAGAAGTTATAAACCGGGTCAGTCAACGTGGGACGGAAGTTTCGTGCACGAGAAACCCTCTCAGACACCGCAAAGACCCGAACGCAAACGTCCGAGCGATTCGAAGATTACCGATCGTCGAGTCGATCGGATAGACATCCGCGACGTCACCGAAGACAATTCGATAAACGAGGCGGACACAGTTACGACCTCTTACGTAGTCGAGCATTCGGCGAGTCAACAAAGTTTCACGGATGTCAGAGACTCGAGTCTGTCATCGGTAACGCACGAGACGATTGTGCTCGACGATGGATACACGAGATACGACATCCCGAGGGGCGGACGTCCCGGGAGTCCGGAAAAAGTTACTGGTGAACGGGACGTAAGAACGGTGAAACCGGGCGGTTCAACGTGGGACGGTACTTTCAAATTTGAGGACAAAACACAGGAAATCGGTAAGAGAACATCCGGACCAAAGGATGTTCCGCAGCCTCGACATCCGGCTGGAAAATCTAGTAATGTTGCTTCAAAGACCGGTAGAAGGAACGTCAGCGACACGACATTGGACATCCGTGATGTTTCGGAAACCGGTAGTACATCGGAGATCGTCAGCGAGTCTATAATCGTCGAACAATCCAGGATTCACGAGAGTTACAAGGATTCGATGAATATCGATCTCGAATCGACTGCGGTTGAGACTGTAATAATTCGCGATGGTACACCGAAAGTTACGAGAAAAGTAATCACATCGGGAGTGACGGAACGTCCGGAGAGTCCTGACAAAAAAATAACTCAACGACATCCGGAAGATCGAAACGAACGTCCGACGAAACCCGGTTCTTCTACTTGGGATGGTTCCTTCGTTTATGAAAAGCCCGGCGACAAAATCAAGCCGAGTGATATCAAGGATGTCGCGAAACGTCCTCGAGAATATCTGGACGTCACCGATTACACCACGACATCCACAGTTACCGATGTCACGAAGGATCACGCGACTACGTCGGAATTCATCAGAGTTGACAAGAGTTCGATAAGCGATTCGAAGATTGTGGATTCGTCGAACGTCACGACGACCGTGTATCACGAAATTTCCGACGATGGAAAAACCGATAGATACGTCAAAGATTCCCCGAGACAAAAACATCCAGGGGACGTTCGATCGAGCAGTCCGGAGAAAGAACATCCGGATCGATCAACTCGGCCGCAAAAACCTGGTTCTTCCACTTGGGACGGTTCCTTCGTTTACGAAAAACCTCAGAAGCCAGTGGACGATAAATCGAAGCCGGTCGATGGAAAGGGACGTCCTGGACCCACGGATGCTGGAAAATCTCCGAAAGATGTCCAAAAACGTCCGTCTACACGAGTTACTCACGAAACCGTTGATTACACGACATCGTCGAGTGTTATTGATGGAAAGGGACATCCTTCTCCTAAAGAGGTTCAGAAACATCCCGTACCTCGTGGACCCAACGAGACTATCGATTACACAACATCATCAAGTATTCATGATGTCTCCAACACAGTTACGAGTTCCACAGCTTTCATAAACGTCGAAAAGTCCTCGACTTTGGATACAAAATCGAGCGATACGTCCAATATCTCGACAACCATCGTGCGGGATGTTCCCGATCGTAGAAAGCCCGAGAAGTTTAAGGAAGCTTCACCGTCTCGTGGACCAAAAGATACAGATCGACCGGAGAGCCCAGAGAGATCTGTAAGGCCCCAGAAGCCTGGATCTTCGACATGGGACGGTTCCTTCGTTTACGAAAAGCCTCAGAAGCCAGTGGACGATAAATCGAAGCCGGTCGATGGAAAGGGACGTCCTGGACCCACGGATGCTGGAAAATCTCCGAAAGATGTCCAAAAACGTCCGTCTACACGAGTTACTCACGAAACCGTTGATTACACGACATCGTCGAGTGTTATTGATGGAAAGGGACATCCTTCTCCTAAAGAGGTTCAGAAACATCCCGTACCTCGTGGACCCAACGAGACTATCGATTACACAACATCATCAAGTATTCATGATGTCTCCAACACAGTTACGAGTTCCACAGCTTTCATAAACGTCGAAAAATCCTCGACATTGGATACAAAAACGAGCGATACTTCCAACGTTTCGACGATCGTGCGGGATGTTCCCGATCGTAAAAAGCCTCAGAAGATAAAGGAAACATCACCGTCACGCGGTCCAAAAGATACAGATCGCCCGGAGAGCCCGGAGAGATCCGCGAGACCCCAGAAGCCCGGATCTTCGACATGGGACGGTTCATTCGTTTACGAAAAGCCTAAAAAGCCAGTGGACGATAAAACGAAACCGGCCGATGGAATGGTACGTCCCGTACCCACGGATGCTAAAAAATCTCCTAAAGATCTTCAGAAACATCCGATCCCTCGTGGACCGAAAGAGACTATCGATTACACGACATCATCGAGTATTCATGATGTTTCCGACACTGTTACGACATCAACGGCTTTCATAAACGTCGAGAAATCCTCGACATTGGATACAAAAACCAGCGATACTTCCAACGTCTCAACAACGATCCTTCGCGATGTTACCGATCGTAGGAAACCCGAGAAGATAAAGGAAACTTCACCGTCTCGTGGACCAAAAGATACAGATCGACCGGAGAGTCCAGAGAGATCCTCAAGGCCCCAGAAGCCTGGATCATCGACTTGGGACGGTTCCTTCGTTTACGAAAAGCCAACAGACGATAAAACGAAACCTGTCGATGGCAAGGGACCCAAGGACACTGAAAAATCCCCTAAAGACCTTCAGAAACGTCCGTGGACACGAGTTACACAGGAAACAACAGATTACACGACTTCCTCCAGTGTTATCGATGGAAAATCACATCCAGTGCCCACGGGAGACGAAAAAACTCCGCAGGATCTTCAAAGACATCCGAAACCTCGTGGACCAAACGACACCATCGACTATACGACATCTTCTAGCATTCATGATGTCTCCAACACCGTCACGAGCTCCACGGCTTTCATAAACGTCGAAAAAACATCGACATCCGGTACAAAAATTAACGACACGTCGAACATCGTCACTACCATTGTACGCGATGTTTCGGATCGGAAAAAACCCGAAAAAATAACCGATGTCACACCGTCCCGTGGACCAAAAGATACCGAACGTCCGAAACCGCGCAGTCGTCCCGGAAGTCCCGAGAAAAGTCCAACCGACAGAAGCGAACGTCCACAGAAACCCGGTTCTTCCACATGGGACGGTTCTTTCACTTACGAAAAGCCTCAAGAACCGAAAAAACCTCAAGAATCGAAGAAACCGAACGATCGAGAAAAAAAATCGCCGACAAAAACGACATTACCGACAAAACCGACATCGCCCGGCGACAAAAAAGATACGAAGCCGCGAAAGCCCAATGAAAAAAATGGAACTCCCGTGCAGACAATTGTACCGAGAGATACCACTTTGAGAAAAGACGTTAAAGATATTACGGATATCAATGATGTCCTTCTCACTTCCGAAGTCGTTCAACATTCCTCTTACGTTATCGATCAATCGTCGAGTTTCACTTCGATCACCGATGTCAAGGAAGTCATCGACGAGCGTATAGTCCGCGATGTGGTGAGTTTTTTTTTTTTTTTTTTTCTTTTTCTTTATTATTAAAAAAAATTCGTTATTTTTATCTTGAGATTTAATTGACTCGTGAGAAAGGCGCATTGGAGTAGAAATTGTATAACGAGCCCTTGCGGAAACACCGATAGGGAATATTCCAGTTTTACTTTCACTTGTCTTCGCTCAAGGATACCGCGACGCGCCGTATCCCACTCCGGTACTTATTAGTCGCACAGTAATATATGATCGCACGGCCATTCAGACGAACCGATGTTAAAAATAAATGTGATCTAATGTGAGGTCACGGAAACGTAATAAAAAAAAAATAAAAAAAAAAAAAAAAAAAAAAAAAAAAATACGATCGTCGATCGGCGTGCGGAAGTTGCGAGATACACAACTCGATGTTTACGTACGTTGCGCTTACCTACCTGTTGTGTCTCGCGGATACAAATAGATTCTATGTAATTTATATGGTAAATGGGTTAATCGGGAAACGATTCTAAACCACGTGTAACGTATACGGAGGTGAATCGATGATGGAAACTCGGTGACCCGTGTTTGCAGTCTCGGGATGTGAAGCACGAGAGGTCTATCGCTATCCTCGCATTTGGGGGAACGGCTTTCACCCGATTGAAATCAATACACGACGACGTTTCTATTCACATCCGATGCAATCCGTACATCCGTAAATATTGCGAAGATATATCATTTTTCTTTACTCTCGAAAAAAAAAAAAAAAAAAAAAAAAAAAAAAAAAATCGTCATTTTAATAAACTTTTTTTTTTTGCAAAAAAATCACAAACTATTATTTACGGAGAAAAGAGTTTAGTTATAACAAAAAAATGTTTTATTTTTACGGAATAAAAAAAAATCATTTTTTTTTTTATCATTTCGAAATATTCTTCAGCGTTAATAATGCAAAATTAATTTGTAAAGTTGATAAAAAATGTTTGTTAAATTAACAAGAAATATGTTGTTGCAGTGTGCGAACAGAAAATGTTTGCTTCGTTTTTTTTTACTGTGCAGAGACGCGTATCATTTTACCGCGAAAAAAAAAAAAAAAAAAAAAAAAATTACGTCTTCTCGAAAATCAACGAACCGCAATTTTCCCGTTACATTTTAATACCCCGTGTATTTCTCATTCTTTCCACTTAGTAAAAAAAAAAAAAAAAAAGGATTCTAGCGAAGCGAGGTTCGTGTAAAAACACGACGATTGTCATCATCGGCGTGCGTTTGTCCCGAGGAATTGTTTCATGCATTGTTGGAAACTCTCGTGTTATCTGCATTATATCTGTCATGCCATGTGTTGGTATTTCACTTCTGCGCTATAACGCGCACGTGGGAACTGTATCAATAAAATCTTAACTCCCTTACGTGAAGAATGATAAATAACGTCGTTAGCATTCCGCGGAAAACTCGACGCTCGTATTATTAGTCTCGTCGTATGATTACGACAAAAATCAATAATTCGTTATCGAATTTCACAACGAAAACATATATTTTCATTTTTATTTTATTCTCCAAATATCTCGTCTCGTCGTTCTAAATCCGGCGGTGATACGGATCGCGTGCCTCTCTCGTAACTTCGTTTAACGCCACTGGCAAATTGATATCGTCGATTGCCGAGGTCCGTCGTCTGCCTAATGCGACGCCCCGACCTTGTTCGTCAAATTGATAACGCCACTTGTACAAACGCGGCGTTTAACGCCTCGTTATTTCGTCGAGTTGAAATACTTGCACGTGACAAAGTGGCCCTACGATTTTATACGAAAGAAACTTTAGAAATGTATACATACAAAAGCCGATGGTCGTACGATAGTTTATCATGCAGCGAAGACTCCGCGAAGACTTCGTTAAAAGTTCGCCGATCAAGCGAATAAGGCGATATTAGTATTCCCGATGAATGTGAAAGCGTCAGGTGTGTTCGGCATTTGTCATTGGAGAAACGTCGATGAAGAAGGCCCGTTGCTGTACAGTTTACGGTACGTGTTGGTCGATGAACTTTTCACATCGATATTTGTCTATAGTTCGAACTGCAGTTCGCTCGGTATCGGAATTTTTTTTTTTTTTTTTTTTTTTTTTTTTTTTTTCGCAACGGAGCTTTGCATCCGACAATTAGCGAAACACCGGAGTTACTTTTAGACTTCCTCCGCGGAGTTAAATTTATACGCGCGTTCGGAAAAATCGAATTAATAATTATAATGATATTGAAGTATAGATGATTTTTTTTTTTTTTTTTTTTTTTTTTTTTTTTTTGTTTTGGAATAGTGAATGGAGCGCGTGACTACGAATTCCACATGTTAAGTTGGCCGAATTTCTATTCATTACACGACCTCGTTTCATCGCTAACGAACAACGAAGGTCGTCGGACTTATTCAGGGTATTCAGCTCTCTCGTTCTCTATTACTCTCGTCTCATCGTTGTATAATTCCGATTAAATTTACTCGAGGAAAACGCAAGGGGCGAAGAGCTTGTTTACGAGTGTTAAACGATTCGAACAAACACAATCGGATGCCCTACTTTGTACGGCGAAACACGCGAGTTTCGTGAGCTTCACTGCGGCACAACAGAAGCAGAGATTACAAATATTGGTGTTATGTTATTCTCTACGAGTTCACAATCAGTCTCGTCGAGAAATTCACCGAGTGGAAGTTGAAAATAATCGAGGATTTAATTTATCTTCTCACTATTTGATACACTTAAATTCCGCAAGCGAAGCGTTCCTCGTATCGCGCAGCGAGACAACGCGGAACGCTGATTTGGCGTTCTTTATTCGCTGAATTGCGCTTCTTTGGATGAAACGTGATTTGAGTAGTTTCTATGGGCTTTGAGACTCGACGAAATAAAAGTTCTCATCGTTAGTTACCGGTCTTTCGAGGCAAAGAATTTTTTTTTTTTTTTTCGCGAACTACTCGATGACCTGGAAATATTGTGAGAACTGATAGAATTTTTTTTTTTTTCGTAAAAAATCTTCAACTTTTATCACTTTTTTTCCCCGCTTTTCACCGGTCTATTAAGGGTACAAAAAAAATCTTGTAGATTTTTTTTTCCGTAAATTTTTTCGTAATTTTATCGGAAATCGAAACTTTGGTAAATAGGGACATTACGAAAAAAAAAAAAAAAAAAGTTTGTCATTTCGATGACCTGGAAATATTGCGAGAACTGATAGAATTTTTTTTTTTTGTTGCAAAAAATCTTCAACTTCTATCACTTTTTCTCCCGCTTTTCATCGGTCTATTAAGGGTACAAAAAAAAATCTTGTAGATTTTTTTTCCGTAAACTTTTTCGTAATTTTATCGGAAATCGAAACTTTGGTAAATAGGGACATTACGAAAAAAAAAAAAAAAAAAAAAATGAATAGCGACAAAAAAAAAGTTTATGTCATTTCTGCGCAATACTCCGAATATTTTTTTCGCTTCATCTCGAATCCATTAGTAATTTAATTTTTATTTTAATATATCTCCCAAAAAGTCGCGTTGTGTTGAAAAAAAATGCTTTAAACGATTGTAATCCCGAAAAGGTATCGCGACGCGTCGATATTGCTATTATAGCAAAAATAGAATACGTCACTTGCGCGCAAAGATCCATTCGTCAATTGGTAAATCGTGTGGGTGCATTGAACCGCCGATGTGTGAGTACGAGGAATGCAACGACACAAGTGGTAATCGTCTCGATTAACAGAATTATCACGTGTCTTCTCTGATTGTATTAACGTCGTGGGTGTAAGACGCATACATCTATTTTTTCCGTTTTCTCTTCTTCTTCATTCGGCACTGCGAGATTGTTAGTCATAAATATCAATTTAATATGTCTGAAAATTTGCCTCGTAGGCGTTTACTAAATTTATAGCGCTACTAAAACTAAAAGGACGTATCTTTGTATCCTTACGCGCGGAAAATATGCTCTTTAATATTATTCGCGCAAATACATCGCGCATCGCGTAAGAAATCAAGTTTTATGCTGTTTTACGCAAAGATATATCTTCTATATATTCCGATAGACATTTTTTTCAAACGGAGTCTCGCAAAGTATAAAGAATATGTATATTATGTATATAATATAATACATACCGTCAACATATACGTATTTTCTTTATTAATGTGATATTTATCAACTGCACAGTCATAAATCTCAATTAATATCGCGACTGCGGAATTGTCGTCAATGAATTCATCTTTGTTTTATGCAACAATTGTAACGTCGTACTGTATATACGAATTTTTTTTTTTTTTTTTTTTTTTTTTTTTTTTTCGGCGCGTTACAGAAAGATGTCGTCGAGTCATCAACGACCGAGTATATCGACCAGAAACAGGTGACGACGACTATGGTAGCGAGAGATGTCGACGAAACGCGTTACGAAAATATTCCGAGTCCGAGTCCGCGGTCTCCGACGGAATCGCCTCGGAAGCCATCGTCGTCGCCGGAGAGACCTGGATATCCGCGGGGAATCCCTGGACTGCGAGAAGAAGACAAACCGAAATCACTACCTGCCGCAGGAAAGCCCAGCAGACCTCGTCAGCCCGACGAGCCTTCGCCTCAACCTGGCGAAACGCAAAAACCTCGAAGGTTCGTAAAATCTTTCGTATCGATGAAGAATTTTCGAGTTTCGAGGAGAAACTTCGCGAAGTATTAAATTTCGTATACATATCCGTTGAAATTTGAAAAAATTTTAACTTTTACTTCGATAATTTTCGCACGAATAGTTTCGATAATATATGATGTTAATTTGATTTCCGCATTTTTTTTTAATCCTTTCGCGGATTTTTCATTATATATATTTTTTATTTTACGCGAAATAAAGGAAAGTATGGAAAATTGGGTTTTGTTTGTTTGAGAGTTCATTGATTTTCGTTCGATGAAAATTTCACGGTAATATCGATTCTCAGGTCGCCGGAGCCGAGAACCAAATCGCCGGAAAAGCCACGGGATTACGTCGGACCGATGGGAAAGCCTTTGCCCGCCGCGGGAAAGCCGAGCAGAAAACCCGACGAGAGACCCGAGGCACCTGTGAGAAAGCAAAAACCGGAGGACAAGCCGCATAAACCCAGTCGTACGGAGGAAAAGCATCCCGAATTTCCAGTAGGAAAGCCCCGACCAGCAGCAGGAAAGCCCAGTCGTTCGCCCGAAAGGCCGGAGAAGCCGAAAGGAGTGCCGGAAAAATCGAAACCCGGTGATCAATCGCCAGACTCATTGGACGGCGACGAACCGCGTCCAGGAAAAGTTCCTACACCCGTCGATATTCTCAAAAAGATCCCACTGAAGGAACAATGCATCTGCGAACTATGTACCTGCGGGTGAGTAATTTTCTTAACGTCCGTTTCGTTTTCTCGATTTTTTACGTTTTCGCGAAGTATCTTTTTTTTTTTACGACGCATTTTCCGACAATTTTTCTATGATAATCTTACAATTCGGCATATCTGGACGTTAAAATTGATAGGAAAAAAAAAAAAATCTTCTCGACAAATAAGATATTTTAAAAATATTTTTTTCAACGATTTCTCGCGATCGCCTCGTTTTCTCGATTTTTTTACATTCTCGCGAATCATTTTTTTTTACGACGAATTTCGCGACAATTTTTCTATGATAATCTTACAATTCGGCATATCTCGACGTTAAAATTAATAGAAAAAAAAAATCTTCTCGCCAAATAAGATATTTTTAAAAATATTTTTTTCAACGATTTCTCGCGATCGCCTCGTTTTCTCGATTTTTTTACATTCTCGCGAATCAATTTTTTTTACGACGAATCTCGCGACAATTTTTCTATGATAATCTTACAATTCGCCATATCTCGACGTTAAAATTAATAGAAAAAAAAAAAATCTTCTCGACAAATAAGATATTTTCAAAAATATTTTTTTCAACGATTTCTCGCGATCGCCTCGTTTTCTCGATTTTTTTACATTCTCGCGAATAATTTTTTTTACGACGAATCTCGCGACAATTTTTCTATGATAATCTTACAATTCGGCATATCTCGACGTTAAAATTAATTAAAAAAAAAAATCTTCTCGACAAATAAGATATTTTAAAAAATATTTTTTTCAAGGATTTCTCGCGATCGCCTCGTTTTGGCTAACCGCAGGCAATCCGCTTACATGCATAAATGATACATATGTATCGAAGAGTTAAGTGGGACACGAGACAGTGCCTTTAAAGGAACGTCGTTTATGTCGCGCTACCGATCGCGCAATATTGCAAGTACGACGAACGACGTCTTTTTTTTTTTTTTTTTTTTTTTTTTTTCTCTCCATATTGTCGTATAACATAGCAGTCGAGCCAAGAGGCCTCTCAGTTTGTCTTCCTTATTCGAATCACAAGATAGTGAGTCTTGCGAGGAGCGTTACTACCTACGCTTTCGGTTCGATTCTTGCTAAGGTAATCCCTCTCGTGATATTGCACGTGTCACGATTCCCCATGGGAGCGGCGGGTAGCCAACATCGTACAGAATCAGGAGACGCCTCGTTGAATTACGAAGCCTCAATCCGTTCGCGCGAGAACCCGATCGGGAGGGATCAGCTTCTCCGGATTTAATTTTCATGGACTTTAAACACGTATTCGACGTTCTATGGCCGCTGATACACATTTTCTATATCTATAGATATATTTTTCATGATTCTCTTTGCCTTCTCGACAATTTCCATCGCGTGTCTTACACGGATCTCGTCGATTCTTTAAAAGGAATGAGAATTCATTTAGCGATCCGTGTTACATGCAAAAATAAAAATACAAATCGAGAGACGGCGCATAAACGAAGGAGAACATTTATCGTCGCAAAGAGCCGCGCGCTTGGATAACGATCGTTATTTGCCAATACCGAAAGCACCGCGATGTGCCCTACTAAAGTCCCGCCGGGGAGAGTTTCTCTGCATCGAGAATTGGCAAAAACCAGTCGATCGATCGTTTTACCATTTAAGAGAAAAAAAAAAAAAAAAAAAAACAAATCTATATGTATCGATTGCAAACGAGTGATCGAGTGTTGGGAAATCCCAGAGTATGAGATGAATTCGTGAGACTTGTTTTTTTTTATCATCCGCGACCTCAATATACAGAACAGTAAACAGTAAAAGTTTAATGTATAAAAAAAAAAAAAAAAAAAAAAAGTAACCCGTTATCTTGGGTCGCAGCAGCGGGTTATCGGTCACTGTGCTATTGTTATAGAGCGTCAAGAAAGCGAATCTCGTTTTTATTATTGGGAATAAGAAATACAAAAAAAAACGATATAAGAGATTAAAAAAAAATTAACTTTGCATTTTTTTTTTTTTTTTTTTTAGTAAACTTCGATTATTGGAAAGGAGAATGATAAAAAAAATGTTGAAAATTGAGTTGATATTAATTTTGCTGGAGCGTTGAATGAATTTTTTGCACCCCACAGGCGACATCGCTGTCCACACAATTTGCCGGAGGATCATCTCGAAATACCTCACGACGAGCCGGTGTACGGCGTGAGCTCTTACCGCCAGGAATACGATGAGAAGCATGTCGACAGACAGGTCACGTATCATCACGAGGATCACCTGCACTTGGAAGGTGATTTCGTGGGTGAGAGACGAACGGATTATGTGGCCACTCGAGGCGAAAGAGCTCCCGTCAGGAGACCGCAGGATAATTTGAGACCGGAGGGTGAATTCGTCGGCAGACCGAAGGAGGAAACTCCGACCCTAGGCGAGCGAATGCCTATCCGAAAGCCTCAGGATAACTTGAGACCAGAGGGTGATATGGACGGTATGCGAGAAGCAATTTCGATATTCGAATTTTTGTTAATGAAAAACTATCGTTAATTAATTTAATTTTAATTTTTCCAAAAATGAATTTAATTTTAATTTTTCGAAAAATTAATTTAATTTTAATTTTTCGAAAAATTAATTTAATTTTAATTTTTCGAAAAATTAATTTAATTTTAATTTTTCGAAAAATGTATAAAATTAATCATTTTTCGAAAAATGTATAAAATTAATCATTTTTCGAAAAATGTATAAAATTAATCATTTTTCGAAAAATGTATAAAATTAATCATTTTTCGAAAAATGAATAAAATTAATGATTTTATTAATTTTTCGTAAATAGAAAAATAAATTTGGCAATTGATATTTATAATTTTTCGGCAAACAGGTTTGACTACTACCGAACTGGTTTTCACCGGGAAACCCGGTGAACGTCCGAGTCCGGAGCGTCGCAACACTTACACAAAGATAGAGGGTGAATTTTTCGACGAGACGACGTCGCGAACGGAATTCATCGATCATCGGACAACACAACGCGCCGAGATAATCAGACGTACGGATAATCTCACAGTGGGAGAGGGAGAATTCACGGTAAGAGATCAAACGGATATAGCATCGTTAACAGAAAAAAAAAAAAAAAAAAAAAAAAAAAAAAAAATGTTAGAGATTAAAATCGATATAATAGGAATATTTAATTAAACGGAATTAAAAGAATAAACATTTTTTTCTCGCAGGGCACCTCTCACACGAAGAACGACTTCCACGTGCACGATATCGTTGAACGAGAGCCTCACCGACGTCCCACTGACGTCGATCAAGTGGACCGATTTTACGAACGAACGAATCTCGTCGAGAACGTGACTACGAGTCACGAGGAGTATCGAAACTTTGATCAAACGGATTACCGTAGTACCACTGTATTGAGACGCGACGACAATCTGAAACCCGAAGGTCCCTTCGAGGGTCGACCGAAGGACGACTACAAGCCAATAACAAGAGGCGAAAGACCCGAAGTGAAGCGTCCCGAGGATAATCTAAAGCCGGAAGGTCCCTTCGAGGGACGTCCCAAAGATGATTATTCGCCGAAACGCGCCGAGCGTCCCGAAGCAAAACGTCCCCAAGACAATCTTAAACCCGAAGGACCTTTCGAAAGACATCCGAAAGACGAATATACACCGGGAGAACGTCGTCAGCCGATAAAACATCCGGACAACTTGCAGCCGGAAGGAGATTTCACGAGACCCGAGAGCAAACCTTACGCACCTGGTGATCGAGCGCCGATAGTTCGTCATCCCGATAATTTGTTCCCCAAAGGAGATTTTCCGGATCGCGAACGGAAACCATTCCATCCGGCGGAAAGAAGAACTCCTATTAAACCGGATGATAATTTAAGACCCGAAGGTGACTTCGAGGGACGACCGAGAAATGATTTTGGTCCCAAGCGCGGTGAACGTCCGGATGTCAAGCGACCTGAGGATAATTTGAAACCCGAAGGTCCCTTCGAGGGACGACCGAAGGATGATTTTTCACCGAAAAGAGCTGAGAAACCTGAAGTTAAGAAGCCGAAAGATAATCTTCGTCCCGAAGGAGATTTTACCGATCGTCCTAAGGACACTTACACTCCCGGGGAACGTCGGAAGCCAATCAGACACCCGGATAATTTGTATCCCGAAGGAGACTTTGAACGTCCGCAGGAGAGTCCCTATGGTCCGGGAGAAAGAGCTCCGATTGTCAGACATCCCGATAATCTTTTCCCTGAAGGTGAATTTCCTGATAGAGAGCGCGAACCCTTCAAACCGGCCGAACGAAGAACGCCTATCAAACCCGCTGACAATTTGAAACCGGAAGGAGACTTTGAAAGACCTCACAAAGCTCCGATTGGTCCCGGAGAAAGAAGATCGCCGATTAAACATCCTGATAATTTGAAACCCGAAGGAGATTTCGAAAGACCGGATCACGAAGAATTCAGACCAGCGGAACGACCGGTGGTCAAGAAACCGAAAGATAACTTGAAACCGGAAGGAGACTTCGACAGACCTCACAAAGCTCCGATTGGTCCCGGAGAAAGAAGATCGCCGATTAAGCATCCCGATAATTTGAAACCAGAAGGAGATTTCGAAAGACCGGATCACGAGGAGTTCAGACCCGCGGAAAGGCCTGTGGTGAAGAAGCCAAAGGACAATTTAAAACCGGAAGGAGACTTCGAAAGGCCTCACAAAGCTCCAGTAGGACCGGGAGAAAGACGTACGCCGATTAAGCATCCCGACAATTTGAAACCCGAAGGAGATTTCGAGAGACCGCATCACGAAGAATTTAGACCTGCGGAGAGGCCTGTAGTTAAAAAGCCAACGGATAACCTGAAGCCGGAGGGTCCGTTCGAAGGACGTCCCAAAGATGACTACACTGTTGTCCGAGGTGAACGTGTCGACGTTATCAAACACACGGATAATCTTCGTATGGAAGGTGATATCTCTACATACAGATCTCGGGACGATTACACCGACTTCGTGCATCGTGAACGCGTCGAGGTTACAAGATACGAGGATAATCTTCGAATGGAAGGTGAATTCACTGATACGAGAACTCGCGATGATTTCAAAGTCGTACGAGGCGAGCGAACGGAGATAATAAGACATCCGGATAATTTGAAACCGGAAGGTGACTTCGAACGTCCCGAGCATAAGCCGGTTGGTCCAGCAGAGCGCCGTACGCCAATAAAACATCCGGATAATCTGAAGCCTGAAGGAGATTTCCAACGTCCGGAATACGAAGACTTCCGTCCGGCTGAGAGGCCAATCGTCAAGAAGCCAAAAGATAATTTGAAACCCGAAGGAGACTTTGAAAGACCACAGAAATCGCCGGTAGGTCCCGGAGAAAGACGAACGCCGATTAAACACGCTGATAATCTCAAACCAGAAGGTGACTTTGAACGGCCGCAGCATGAAGAATTCCGTCCCGCTGAGCGGCCAGTTGTTAAAAAGCCGAAAGATAATTTGAAACCCGAAGGCGATTTTGAAAGACCGCACAAAGCTCCCGTAGGTCCAGGAGAGAGAAGAACGCCGATTAAACACGCTGATAATCTCAAACCGGAAGGAGATTTCGAACGTCCCGAGTACGAAGACTTCCGTCCTGCGGAGAGGCCACTTGCAAAGAGACCGATTGATAACTTGAAACCTGAAGGAGATTTTGAAAGACCCGATAAAACGCCTGTAGGACCGGGCGAAAGACGTTCGCCGATCAAACATCCCGATAATCTTCATCCGGAAGGTGACTTCGAGCGCCCGGAGCACGAAAAATTCCGACCTGCTGAGCGACCCGTTGTTAAGAAGCCGAAAGATAACTTGAAGCCTGAAGGTGAATTTGAAAGACCTGATAAAACCCCCGTTGGTCCCGGAGAAAGGCGTTCACCGATCAAACATCCGGATAATTTGAAACCGGAAGGAGACTTCGATCGTCCTGATCACGAAGTTTATCGCCCGGCTGAGAGGCCAATTGCTAAAAAGCCTCAAGATAACTTGAAACCAGAAGGAGATTTTGATAGACCGCATAAAGCACCCGTTGGTCCTGGTGAGAGACGTTCTCCGATCAAACATCCTGATAATCTTCATCCTGAAGGTGATTTCGAACGTCCGGAGCACGAAAAGTTCCGTCCAGCTGAGAGGCCGGTTGTTAAGAAGCCAAAAGATAATTTGAAACCTGAAGGCGATTTTGAGAGACCGGATAAAAAAATCTTTGGCCCCAGCGAGAGGCGTTCGCCAATCAAACATCCCGATAATCTACATCCGGAGGGTGAATTCGATCGTCCGGAACATGAAAAATTCCGACCTGCTGAGAGATCCGTTGTTAAAAAGCCTCAAGATAATTTGAAACCGGAAGGCGACTTCGAAAGACCGCATAAAGCTCCCGTCGGTCCCGGCGAAAGACGTTCTCCGATTAAACATCCGGATAATTTACATCCCGAAGGTGACTTTGAACGTCCAGAGCACGAGAAATTCCGACCCGCTGAGAGGCCTGTTGTTAAGAAACCGAAGGATAACTTAAAACCTGAAGGAGACTTTGAAAGACCCGACAAAACTCCCGTTGGTCCCGGTGAAAGGCGTTCTCCGATCAAACATCCGGATAATTTGAAACCGGAAGGAGACTTTGATCGTCCTGATCACGAAGCGTATCGCCCAGCCGAGAGGCCAGTCGCCAAAAGACCAAAAGACAACTTGAAGCCGGAAGGAGACTTCGACAGACCGCATAAAGCTCCGGTTGGTCCCGGAGAAAGGCGTTCTCCGATAAAACATCCGGACAATTTGCATCCTGAAGGTGACTTCGAACGTCCGGAACACGAAAAGTTCCGTCCAGCAGAGAGGCCGGTTGTTAAGAAGCCAAAAGATAACTTGAAACCTGAAGGAGACTTTGAGAGACCCGACAAGAAACCTGTTGGCCCCGGCGAGAGGCGTTCGCCAATCAAACATCCTGATAATCTCCATCCAGAGGGCGAATTCGATCGTCCGGAACATGAAAAGTTCCGTCCGGCTGAAAGACCAGTCGTTAAAAAGCCTCAAGATAATTTGAAGCCTGAAGGAGACTTCGAAAGACCGCATAAAGCTCCCGTCGGTCCCGGCGAGAGGCGTTCTCCGATTAAACATCCCGATAATCTCCATCCAGAGGGCGAATTCGATCGTCCGGAACATGAAAAGTTCCGTCCGGCTGAAAGACCAGTTGTCAAGAAGCCTCAAGATAATTTGAAACCCGAAGGCGATTTCGACAGACCTCACAAGGCTCCGGTAGGTCCCGGTGAAAGAAGAACTCCTATTAAGCACGCGGATAATTTGAAGCCGGAAGGCGATTTCGAGCGTCCAGAGCACGAGGAATTCCGTCCAGCGGAGAGACCAGTCGTTAAGAAGCCGAAAGACAACTTGAAACCTGAGGGAGAATTTGAAAGGCCTGAGAAATCGCCGGTTGGTCCGTGCGAAAGGAGAACTCCTATAAAACACGCTGACAATCTCCAGCCGGAGGGACCATTCGAAGGTCGTCCGAAAGATGACTTCAAAGTGGTCCGAGGTGAACGCGTTGACATTGTCAAACACGAGGATAATCTTCGTATGGAAGGTGATATCTCTACGTACAGATCTCGTGACGATTATACCGACTTTGTTCATCGTGAACGCGTTGAGGTAACAAGATACGAGGATAATCTGCGAATGGAAGGTGAATTCACTGACACGAGAACACGCGACGATTTCAAAGTCGTGCGAGGCGAGCGAACGGAGATTGTTAGACATCCGGACAATCTGAAACCAGAGGGCGACTTCGAACGTCCTGAGCACAAACCCGTAGGCCCTGCAGAACGTCGCTCACCAATCAAACATCCGGATAATCTTAAACCCGAAGGAGACTTCCAGCGTCCGGAAAAATCGCCTTATGGTCCAGCGGAACGAAGATCACCGATCAAACATCCGGATAATCTTCATCCCGAAGGAGAATTCGAACGTCCCGATCACGAGGGATATCGTCCTGCCGAGAGACCAGTGCAGAAGAAGCCAAAGGACAATTTGAAACCGGAAGGCGACTTTGAAAGGCCGCATAAGGCTCCCGTTGGTCCTGGAGAAAGACGTACACCTATCAAACATCCGGACAATCTTCATCCCGAAGGTGACTTCCAGCGTCCAGAAAAATCGCCGTACGGTCCGGCAGAACGAAGATCTCCGATCAAACATCCTGACAATCTTCATCCTGAGGGAGAATTCGATCGTCCCGATCACGAGGAATATCGTCCCGCCGAGAGACCGATACAGAAAAAGCCTAAAGACAATTTGAAGCCCGAGGGTGACTTCGAAAGACCACACAAAGCTCCCGTTGGTCCCGGCGAAAGAAGATCTCCGATAAAACATCCGGATAATCTTCATCCTGAGGGAGAGTTCGATCGTCCCGATCACGAGGAATATCGTCCCGCCGAGAGGCCGATACAGAAAAAGCCTAAAGACAATTTGAAGCCCGAAGGTGACTTCGAAAGACCACACAAAGCTCCCGTTGGTCCCGGCGAAAGAAGATCTCCCATAAAACAACCGGATAATCTTTATCCCGAAGGTGACTTCGCGGGCCGTCCTAAGGACGATTTTTCGCCGAAACGCGCCGAACGACCGGTGCAAAAGAAGCCGAAAGACAATCTTCATCCCGAAGGTGATTTCACGGGAAAACCACGAGACGACTACAAGCCAACGATCGGCGAGCGTTCGGAAATTGTCATTCACCAGGATAATCTACGCATGGAAGGTGACATCGACTGGCGTAGACGCGACGATTACACGACCACCAAGAGAATCGAACGCGTTGACGTTGTACGTCGCGAAGATAACTTGAAGATCGAAGGTGAATTCGTCGATATTCAACGTCGCGACGATTACAACGTTACGCGAGGCGAGCGAACGGAAATAATAAGACACGAGGATAATCTTCGTCCCGAAGGAGATTTCGAACGTCCGCACAAGTCTCCCGTAGGCCCGGCGGAGAGAAGATCCCCTATAAAACATCCGGATAATCTTCATCCCGAAGGTGACTTCCAACGTCCCGAAAAATCGCCTTACGGACCGGCAGAGCGAAGATCTCCGATCAAACATCCCGACAATCTTCATCCCGAAGGTGATTTCGATCGTCCCGATCACGAGAGCTATCGTCCTGCCGAGAGACCAATTCAGAAGAAGCCAAAGGACAATCTGAAGCCGGAAGGTGACTTCGAAAGACCCCACAAGTCTCCCGTTGGTCCCGGAGAGAAACGCACACCGATCAAACATCCGGATAATCTTCATCCCGAAGGTGACTTCCAACGTCCCGAAAAATCGCCTTACGGACCGGCAGAGCGAAGATCTCCGATCAAACATCCCGACAATCTTCATCCCGAAGGTGAATTCGATCGTCCCGAACACGTGGGCTATCGTCCCGCCGAAAGACCGATTCAGAAGAAGCCAAAGGACAACTTGAAGCCCGAAGGTGATTTCGTCGGCAAGCCGCGCGACGACTACAAGCCAACAATCGGCGAGCGTTCGGAGATCGTTATTCACCGCGACAATCTTCGCGTTGAGGGTGAAATGGATTTACATAGACGCGACGATTACTCGACCACCAAGAGAATCGAACGCGTTGACGTCGTTCGTCGCGAAGATAACTTGAAGATCGAAGGTGAATTCATCGATATCCGTCGTCGCGACGATTACAACGTTACGCGAGGCGAACGAACGGAGATAATAAGACACGAGGATAATCTTCATCCCGAAGGAGACTTCGAACGTCCGCGTAAATCTCCCGTCGGTCCCGCGGAGAGAAGATCGCCGATAAAACATCCGGACAATCTTCGTCCGGAGGGCGAATTCGTCGGCAGACCGAAGGAACGTACGCCGACCAAAGGCGATCGCGCTGATATCAAGAAACCGAAGGATAATCTTCATCCTGAAGGTGACTTCGAACGCCCGAGTCCGGAACGCGTGGGACCAGGTGAACGTCGCACGCCGATAAGACATCCCGATAATCTTAAACCCGAAGGTGACTTCGAGAAACGTAGTCCCGCGAAGTACGGTCCCGCGGAGCGAAGAACTCCGATTCGTCACGATGATAATTTGCATCCTGAAGGCGAATTTACCGGACGTCCGCGTGACGACTACACGCCAAAGCGCGGCGATCGTTCACCGGTCAAAAAGCCTCAAGACAATCTTTACCCCGAAGGAGATATGCAGATAAGTTTGACTTCGCGCGACGATTACACCGACACCAGTCGCACAACGAACGCCGACAGACGAGTAGAGATAAAACGTCGCGAGGATAATCTTCGAATGGAAGGAGAGATAGACGTGCGAAGAACCCGCGACGACTTCACCAAAGTTACGAAAATCGAACGCGTTGATGTTAGAAAGCGCGAAGATAATTTGAAAATCGAAGGTGAATTCGTCGATATACGACGAAGAGACGATTACAAACACGTCGTTGGTGAGCGCAGTACTGTTACCAGACATCCGGATAACTTGCATCCCGAAGGAGATTTCGATAGACCGCAGAGACAACCGGTCGGTCCGGGAGAGCGAAGAACGCCGATCAGACATCCGGATAACTTGAAACCCGAAGGTGACTTCGAGGGAAGACAACCGGAAGTCGTAGGACCCGGTGAAAGAAGAACACCGATTCGTCATCTCGATAATCTTAAACCGGAAGGTGACTTTGCCGGACGTCCGAGAGACGATTACAAGAATCAAAGAGTCGAGAAAACGGAAATCGTTCGTCGTGAGGATAATTTGAAAATGACTGGTGACTTCCGTGGCACGACGTCCCAAAAATCGACTCACACCGTCGTGAGAGGAGAACGAGCAGAAATAAAGCGTCATGAGGATAATCTGCGCGTAAGCAGCGGCACGATGGACACGAGAACCACCAGTAACGAGTCTTTCAGTCCAACGAAGAAAGACGTTCTTCCCGCTGCCGGAAAAACGATCAATCGTCGTCGCCATATGGAATCGTCATTCTCATTGGGTGACGACAATACTACGATGACGACGACTAATCAACGAAATTACAATACTTATACCAAGAAAACCGGTAAAGACGTTGTATCGAAGATCAACAATATCGTGGAAACCGATAGCAGTAGAAACGTCGAAACCGATTCGAAGACTCTTCCGGACGGTAGAATCGTTACCACGAGTCGCACAACATCGTCGACCGGTCAACGCGCTGCTGGACATACCGTTTCTCATCATCACAACGAACATCATCTTCGCTCATCACAAAACATAACAAATGTTCGTAACGTCAGCGAAGAAAGATCGCTTACCGATCATTCGCGCAATTCCAACAATCAGATAATACGCGACGATCATTGCGCCACTCGTCACTCGGATAGTCGTTACAATAGCAATCAGGATATTCACCGGCAAAATCAACGACAGGAAACCAGCAGCGCGACAAGACGCGATTACGTTAATACACAGCGTACGGAAAATCGTCAAAGTTCCAGCAATACGACTCGCCATTCCGCTCAACAAAATACCATCTCGAGCCAAACTCGCTACGGGACCAATGGACAATCCAGTAGCGTCGATATCAAACAATCTTTGGGAGGAACCATCGATCGCAGTCATCTCGATTCGGCGACTAAAACGAGTCATCATAGGAAAAATGTGATTTCCTCGTCTTCGGCGGATGTTAATAATTCCGTACTTCATCGACGGGGTGTCGCGTCGTCTACCGAAGCTCTTCACACCATTTCATCGACGGCTGCTGATCAACGAAAAAGCATTTCGAATCTCGCGGAATCCGGACAATACATCAGCAATTCAAGTCAAAGTCAGGATCGCCGAAGTTTAACTTCGCTTCATCGCAGCAATAAGGACGGCAATCCATGGGCGTCGTCTACCTATGAACGTCCACAGCGCATCGTTCGTCAAGATAATCTCACTGTCGGCGGGAAATTTTATTCCCAAAGCGAAACGAAAAATTATGGAAATTTCGCGAGTCAAAGAGTCGAAAGGGTGCAAAAACAATCGAACGTATCGCACATCAATCTCGGGGATGGAAGCTCCGCGAGCTCCTCCAGCATGTATAAGAAAGAATTCGTTCCGAGAGTCAAGGGTCCGTGTCCCGCAGCTCTTCTCGAAGCTAAACAAGCGCCGTTCAAACACACGCGCGATACTTCGAAACACAAGTTCTACTTACCCGTCGTGTCCAATTAAAGAGCTTTTTTTCTGATTTTTAACGAGGGATTAATAATATTGCGCGGCGGGGAGGGAAAGGGTTGAGCCCTTTGTGCGCTTTCGCTTCGGCTTGCGATATCTTTGTTTTTTTTTTTTTTTTTTTTTTTTTTTTTTTTTTTCGGAGAGTAGAACTATACGAAAAGTCCGGAAAAATTGCGGACTGTGATAGAAGAGAGCTGTTAAAAATTCTTATTCAACGTTATCGAGTTGTTTGCGAATCATGAAATGTTTTTTTTTTTATTTTTTTTTTAATTATTATTATTATTATTATTGTTGTCATTGGATGTTTATCGAGAAAATTTATGCGCGTAAAAGAAATATTTAATTTCGAAAGATCTGATGCCAATTCGCATAGACAGGCCGATGAGCTATTTAATAAATATATGATATGATGATATTTAAGAAAAATGAATAATTTTTTTGGCGCTCGTGCGATATTATTGAAGAATTTATTTTTCACGTTAAAGACACGTGTATTACAGAGCAATAACTAGAGCTTAAATCCGTGATAAGGTCGAGTTAAGATATGACTGGCATTCGATGCCGGCGATCGACGTCTCTTAGATTGTAATTAGCGGTAATCAGTATTTGTGTAATCGAAGACTACATATATCATGCATAACCGTTTATTATTATTATTTTTTTCCATCATTATTATTACTATTTTATTTTTCTCAGCAATATACTCTATTTTATTATTTCGTGTTTTTTTTTTTTTTTTTTTTTTTTTTTTCGAATAAACAATAAAGTACTAAGTATTGTCTGGTTGACGATTAACTAACAATTTTTTGTTTATCGCGCAATAAGTTTATACACTATGCGATATATGCTTTTTTTTTTCGCTTTGCGAAATCGACGAGAGAGAATATTTTTCATATGTATTTGTAACTCACAATACGCGAATGGGGTTATAATCGCTTTTCCTATTTGCGGGAAAAAAAAATGGCGAGCTTTGGTGTATTTACTATGATTTACTTTTTCTTGTTTCTCTTTCATTCGAATAAATATATTTTTTCGTTTTTCCTTTACATCGTTTATCCATTTTTTATTTTTCGCCTCGATCTCCACGTTTTTTATCCACGATTCCTTTTATCCTGTTATTTCAGATTGTTCCGTATTATTATTTTTTCACATTGATCGAGTTTTTTGAGGTTATTTTTTGTTGTTTTGTTGAAACAGCATAAAAAAAAATTGGTCATTGGCTATTCACAGGGTTGTGAATTCGCTTGAGCCTTATGGACCTCTTCGATCGAATTACGTCGGGTACACTGATCTCGGATGGCAAAAAAATGTACTCTATTTTTTTTTTGTAGAACGTAACGTATTCCGATATCAGTGTCATTGAAATATTAGCCATAGGCGCGTAAAACGCGGGTAAAAAAAATCTCTTCGATCTCCGAGATCGTTATAACCTCTTTAATCGTATCGATAGCTCATCGACGGACTCAAAAATGTATACCGGATTATACATGTTGAATGGAGTCACGAAATTCTCATTACCACTTGTATTATATATATCAGACAATTATTAAATCAATAACAAATATCTATAGAAAAAAAAAAACGATAGAATAAGTATCTCACACAAGAGATCTCGTATCTCGCATAAGTATCTACTAGATTAATCGTAAATCGAGCTTTTCTCAACGCGACGAGGAGGTGTTACTGGAAATGTAATTAATCGATAATCACGCAACGGGTGATAATAAAGATACATTATTTTTCGTAATTGTTCACAATTCTTTCATCATTGTTTTATTGAAAAATCATCACACCGATGTATCGATTATTCGTTCTTACCGCGTTGTTCTTTTTTTTTCCCTCAAACTTTCAAGAGGCAATGACAGTAAGCGAGAAAAATGCGCAGATACCTTCTATATACCCGTCCGTTTTTTTTACCATAGTGTCAATAAAGTTACGATGATCGCGCTGTGACGAGCACGATGACGAGAAATTTTCCTCTTATCTTCGTTTACGTCATAGTTATATCGACGTTTCTTCAATCCTCTCAAATTCACTGCCTCCGAAGGTTAATGAGAAGAAAACTAACGTCGGATGATACGATTGACAAGATAACCTCCGATGACATTCGCAATCTCGTATCCTCGTCATTAACCGCAAACGATAATCGAATAATAGATAATAACAAAAGGGACACGTCGAGTGATCAAGCCGAAGAAGCGGCAGGGATCGATACCCTAGTCGAGGACAACGTTGTATCCGAGTCAAAAGATAATTCGATGTACGACGATGAGGTCGACGAGGACGACGGAGGTCAGCAGTTCGACGATACCGAGTACAAGCGAAGTGGCGATGCTTCTTCGGCTTCGGATCTCTCCGAACGATCCATCGATCAATCGGATCTCGTGACCTACGACGAGCCCAATGTCAAAGAGGTCAAAGACGTCTCAAAACGAGAAGCTAAAAATGAGGACGATTACGACGAGGAGATTGAAGTCGACTCCAATGTACCGGAAGTTCCGATCTCGATCGATAAAAAAAACGTTCGATCGACGCTTCCCGAGAATAACGACGATATTCAGAAACACGAAACACCGAGGGAGGTCAGTGTTCAAGCAGAAGCCGACCTCGATTACGAGAAGGAAATCGAGGATCAGATACAGCAGAGAATAGATTCGATAAAAGAAGACATAAAGCGTGAGATCGAGAGAAAGCAACGCGTCCGTGAGATCGAGGCGAACAATGCAAAATACGACGAGTTGGAGTTTAATCGTGAAGACCTCGACAATGGAGAGGTCGCAAAGGAGATTTCTTCAAGATCTTCCCGCGATGCAACTGCGGAAAGCAACGCAATTGGAAAGATCGCTGAAGCAAACTCTGCGTCGACGCGAACAAAGAGATCTGATCTCAACGAGGTCACCGATGACAATAAAGACACACCGCGGGCGGTACCGATAAAGAAAAGAAGTTTCGAACGCCAAGTGACTTTGGTGGAGAAAAAAGATGTTCGCGAACCGCGGAAGAGACAAAGCAGAAGTGCTTCTATACTCATCCCGGAACGGAGTCACGTTGAGGTTAAGGACGACCTTCCGGGTGATCTTACTTTAGATCCAAATATCAGACTCGCGAGATCGAACGAACGATCGATAACTCGAAATTCGAGGTCTGCGCGTTACAGAAGAGATAAATCCGAAGTCGCGAATGATAACGAAGCCATCAACGACGAAGTCAATGAACAAACTAACTTTTTATTCGCCGCGCGGGAGAAACCCGATTGCAGGACGCGGCGCAGGCGCAGTAGAACGCGCGATCGTATGAGATCAGTGGATCGAAGAAAAACTCGTAAACATCCGCGACGACATTCGAGGCGACATCGGGCCGTCAGGGTAAATTAATTCGGTTTATACTTACCGAGAGTTACGTGCGATCCGATTACTCTCTGTTAAAAATAATCGTTAGACATCTTCGGCGGAGGGCGACGAATTCGATGGGGAAGAGAGGGATAAGAGGGATATGTCGATCGACGAAGATGCTGCGCTGGAGTACAAGGAATCTTTCGGTGGCTTTCAAAGTGACTCCGGTGGCGCCGGAAGATTCAAAAGGATCAAACGTTCCTGAGTGACAATTTTCGTAATCGATGATTCAGGAATTTCGATCGAACCGATTTTGTTCAGCTTAAGGGGAATAAGGATTCTCGTTCTCGTCGAATAACAGTGAGCGCCACAGCTATCTTGACGATGTTTTTTTTTTTTTTTTTTTTTTTTTTTTAGTAGATTATTATCGGGAACATAGAATTTTTTTTTTCTTTTTATAAGTAGCGACTCTATTTTTTAATTTTTTTTTTTTTTATATACGTCTTAAGTATCGAGAATCGAAGGGGTGCTAAGCGTTTAGATTAAGCGAATGAAACTCATCGATTAGTTTAGAATTAACGACGATTTAATAGACCCTGGATATTTACAAAATGTTTTCTAAGAAAAATTGGATGCCTATATAATTCCTTAGTGCTAAATCGTCCGCCCAAAAAGCTACACGGTACAATTTATTTTGTAAGGCTGGAGAATATACAAAAGAAATGAAAGACTAAGAGAATGAGAACTTATCCCTTCTCTTGTCTCTGTTTATTCTGCGACTATAATCTCCGTTATTATCGGATCATTCGCGCAGCAACGCCGAGATCTAGAAATTTTTTTTTTTTTTTTTTTTCATTCTGTTTTTATGTTACTATATCTTTTTTTTTTTTTTTTAATTTATTTCTCATGTAATATGGATTTTAGTATGTCGTCTTTGAGAGCGTTTGCGTATGTGTGTATCCCAGTTTATCTATCTAAAGAGGTATATGCAATATACACACACAAACGATTCTGAAGAAAGGTTTAATAAAGATATGGCGAAAAACACGAAGAGTACAATTGAATTCTTGATTTTTGTGCGCCTTAACATTGTCGGAAGATTATTATATCTTTTTTTTTTTTTCTTTGTTTTCCTTGTTTTTTTCCTGTCGCATCGTTTCTCTATCATCGTTTTTTTTTTTTTTTTTTTTTTTTTTTTTTTTTCTCGCCGTTCGTTACATCCGTCTCTCGCTCTTTCGGCCGATACAATTCTATACAGTGACTACTCTTAAACGTGTATGAGACAATTTTTTTTATGTACAAAGATTGAGGAGTTTATAGAAAGGGCTTTTTTTTTTCTTTTTTTTTTATTAGAGAGCTAACAGTAGGAGACATGGATGTAAGTGTAAACGTGTTACGCGAAGTGACGGGAACGAGTGAACGTTGATAATAATAAAATAATAATTAAAAAAAAAAAAAACAAAAATGCCCAATCGGCAAGAGTGGTGCGAAATTAAAGAGGCGAAAAAAAAATGAAGATAAAACGTTGAGAAACGTGCGTGAGAATTCGCGAATGAAGTTCTAACAGCGGGTGAAGCAAATACTTTTCTCGATTCTTCGAACTTTTTTTTTTTTTTTTTTTTTTTCGCAACGAACGATTTTATCTCAGCGGTGTAATTAAAGAGATTTTATTTGCATTGTTTTCTTCGTATCTTTTTTTTTTTGTTTTTTGTTTTAACTTCATTCAAATCGATGTCTGAGAAATGGTGTTCACAACAATATAGTATATCATACAACAACATAATGATATATAAGATCCGTTATCAATGACTTTCCGGTACTTTTTTTTTTTTTTCTTTTCTTCACTTAAATGTATTCATTATTTACCACATATATATAACGTTCACTATGTACAAATATTACATCTTTATAACTCGTTATACCGAATCGTTTTGTCGTCATATAGAATTTTTTTTTTTTTTTTCTTCTTTTTTGTTGCATAGTGAATAATGAGATTTGAAATAATCGCTATTACGCGATGTTTATGACTTATGTCTTTTTTTTGTTTTTGTTTTTTTTTTTTGTTATCCTTCGGTTTATACCACAGAATATACTATTTATTTAGCATTCTGTAGGCAAAAATTTCGACTCGGCAATCGTTGAGTGTCCGGCGATAATATATCGAATATATCGATATATCGATTGGCTCTTTGCACTCCCGTGAATTATTGCGACTTATAAACGAGGGCTCGTCGAGAACTTTTTTTTTTTTTTTTTTTTTTTTTTGCTTTTTTGTTTGTTATAATCATTCGAAATCGACGTACAGCTATAAGGCAATTCCAGTCTCTTGCGTGAAAATCAACGCGATGGTGTTGCGATTATAAAACTTTGAATAGTATATCTCGGAGTGAGTGAACACGCGTAGGTGCGACGACTTTAATTCCCATTCTTTCTATCATTATAATATTAGCAATCGGAGCCATTAAATTGACTGCATCGCGGACTCGTATGGAAGATCGTGGGAAACTTTTTTTTTTTTTTTTTTTTTTTTTTTTTTTTTCCCGTTGTTCACCTTTCATTTACTCGCGGGACACTCGACGAATTTGCTTTCGAGTCGAATAAAACATTAAATACAAGTTTGTGACCGACTAACTAATTTTATCCGAAGACTATCTAACCACCGAAGAGAATTGCGCTTTCTTCACATCTTCTTGTCTTTTATCAGTTTGTTTGTTTTTTAAATTTTTTTTTTGTTTTTTTTTTTTTTCGTTTTTTCAACTTTTTTTTTTTTTCATCATAAATTTGTCGTTAAACGAAAGTTAATGATTCGAGTAAATTGACCTCCGGTGATTCGAGACACTCGCGTGCTTTGGCACCTTTCATAAAACCGACGATTCACACACAATAATGCGAGAACGAGATTCGAGAAGTGTATAATCTTTTTCTTTTTTTTTTTTTTTTTTTTTTTCCCCAATGTATCGTATCGTTATTTTGTTGTTTTTTGTATTTTATTTTTTTATAGTATCTAAAAAAGATCGACGGATGTCTCACATCGAAACATGTATTCATTTTTTTTTTTTTTTTTTTTTTCTATACTTCGAATGGCGGGATATGTCGAAAGAATAGTAAAAACGATGATACGTGACAATATTCTACGCACGAAGCGGCGCTACCAATGAATGATTATTTCTCAATCATTTGCCGATAACATAACAACTAAGTAAACAAAACATTTCAAACTCAATAATATCATCGATGAATTTATAAATTTTCGCTAAACTCCTTGCCGGCTGTCACCGTAAAAAACGGCGTAACGTAAAAAAAAAAAAAAAAAAAAAAAAAAAAAAATGAAAATAATTTTTTTTTTTTTTCTATCAATAATTCATTCATTGGTACGCCGTCTCGGCATCCATATGTACAGAATCGGCGTGTACACGCGTCGAATAGGCGATATATTTACAGGCGTGTAAGCGTCGAAATAAAAATTGTTATTTGTTTGTTTGTTTGTTGTTTTCTGTGCGTTCGCGCAACGAGCTAAACGGCTCTAATGCGAATTTTATTCGGCGTACAAGTCGGCAGATAATGAACGATTCTCGTCAGGGGACAGCAAATTCATAAATTCATAAAAGTTCCTTCTTTTTTTTTTTTTTAATCATATTTTTGTTATTTAAATTCGTAATTAACGATAATCAATGTTAAACGATTGATTGATACGAACGAAGCGAATCCCCTGTACTGAGATCGGAATTTTTCCGTTTTCGTTCGACTGCTTAACACTTGTATGATGTCTTAACGATATACAGAGACATGAATTAAATGGCGTGACGATTACAGATTGTGTACAACGGATACAACAGATATAAACGTTCTTCAGCATCTCATCATCTTTTTTTTCCCTTTTTTTCCTTTTTTTTTTTTTTTTTTTTTACTCGATCCGATTTTTTTTAAATCTGTTCCGTTCATCTTTTTTTTTTTTCCTTTTTTTTTTCGTTATCCTATTTCCTTCTCTAATATATTTTATACATTACAACGCTTTATCTCGATCATCGAATTAACAACTAGTCAATGTATACAAAGTACAGCGTATTACTTTCAAAAAACAATTGACAATCGCGGAGGGTACACGCGAGCATCTATATGCCGTTTATAGTTTAATAATAATCTATCCGATACAATATAAATTTGTAACTATTCGCCGCATTCGACGGTAACAACCGAATGTCGGTTTTGACTTTTATTTATTTTTAGTTTTTTTTTTTTTTTTTTTTTCGTTTAATCTCCAGTCCTCGATATTTATTCGCGTTTACGTGGCGAAAGAGTGGAAGTTATGTTAAAAAAAAAAAAAAAAGAAAAAGAAGAGGAAAGCAACAAAGCGGCAAAACAAAACTTTGTCAATTTTCAATATTTTTCGTAACGTGTAAAGAAAATGAATTAAAAAATGTGTGTGAAACTGAAACCGTTTAGCGACAATCCGGTGGACGAATTCGGTAAGTACTGTTCGTCGACGAGGACAGCGACCTTTTTTTTTTTTAAATTTTATTTAATTTTATTTATTTTTTTTCATAAAAATCGTAATCGCAAGTGACAACCGATGATGGAATTTCTAGAGCTACGCGAATGTATCAAAGCTCCGCTTATTTACGATAATAATTGTGATTCATATATATATATATATTCATTCGATAGAATATATAAAAAAAAAAAAACAAAATCACTTTTCAACGATTTAAAAAAAAAAAAAAGAAAAAAAAGTCTTATCTTTGAGAAAACAGCACAGTTGATGTACTCTTTTCGTCTAACGTTTACTAAAAATCACCCGACGTCCGGTTTCGTCGATTATATATTTAGGTCTCGAAACATTTCTTCGAAATGTAAGACTCAATAAGGGAAAAAAAAAAAAAAAAAAAAAAAAAAAAAAAAAAAATCTCCGGATTGGACCGATTCGCATGCTTATCAAATGGAGAATTAAACGTAAAGCGCTTTCTTTTTTGCGTCGATATATTTATCTATATTATGTGTATAATGTGTGTGTGTATGTGAGAGAGAGAAAGAGAGAGAGAGAGAGAGAGAGAGAGATGGTGTCGGTGTATGTATACTATAAACATTGAAAGTGCTACGAGAAGAATCGCAAGAAATGGACGAGCCTTCCGGCGAATTAATCTCATCTACACGTTACGTAACTCACGCGCACACACACACAAACACGAGCGCACTAAAGTCTTTACTATTATTATGCGTTACACGATAAAAAGCATGTATATAAATCAGTAAACGTTGTTTCATTTTGTCTGTTGTTCTTTTTTTTTTTTTTTTTTTTTTTTTTTCCGCTTTTTTTTTTTTTTCGTTTGCTTTTTTGTTTTGTTTCCTTTTGTTTTGTGCTTCTCAGAGATCATACATGATACAATATACAAAGTAGTATAAAACAAAGATAAAAACAGGTCGATAAAGATTTGTATTTACTTATTAATGTTCAATTAACAGTTTTTTTTTTTTTTTATTTATCACGAACGGGACTTGTCCCCTGTCTCGTCAATGCGTTTCCAGCGGCGATAAAACCCCTTTTTTTTTTCCGTCACACCGTTAAAATCTCGTCCATTGGAAACGCGACAACGATCGAGAAACTTTATCTTCCTCTCCCCTCTGATTAATTATCAGCGCGATCGAGGCGTCGGCGTAAATTGCGAGACACTTAACTTCGTTAACGAAACATCAGAAATATTCAGAAATAAATTTGTCTTTTTTTTTTTTTTTTTACACGTGAATTTTAAAGCGACAAAAAAAAAAAAAAAAAAAAAAAAATTGAATGAATTTTTATTCGCGTGGAATAACGACGCGCAAGATACCTCGACGCATAAATCCCGCGATACCATTGTAGAATTTAATATTTTTAATTCTAGAAAAAAATGGTCGGGGGCTTTGATCGCAAAGTTGGAGTGGAATCATTTCTGTCTTCTTAATGTTCCGTCTGTCCGTTTATTATTATTATTATTTTTTTTTCTTTTTTTTTTCTAATGATTAATCCTTAAAGTCGATCTAATCTAAAGTGATCCTCGGCGTTGGCGTCGGATATAACCATATCGGGATCTGTGAGCATTTGCAAACCGTCGAGATCGATCGGTCCCAATCCCTGTCTGAGGGCGTCGTCCGACGTGAAGAGGTCGGGATCGAAATCCCCGGTCATCGACGAGCCGAGATCTTTGACGAACTCGGGACTCGTGAGATCGTCGGTACCCGAAAAATCTGTGAGATTAAAGAGATTTTTTATAGATAATAAACGAAAACAACAAAAAAATAAATAAAATGAAATGCGAAGAGAGAGAACACAGTACGATATGTAAATTCGATAAAAAAAAAAAAAAAATGAAAATCTCTGTCCGATTTTTTTCCTGCGATAGCAGATACCCGAAAAATCTGTGAGATTAAAGAGATTTTGTAGACAATACACGAAACCAACAAGAAATAAATAAAATGAAATGCGAAGAGAGAGAACACAGTACGATATGTAAATTCGATAAAAAAAAAAAAAAAAAAAAAAAAAAAATGAAAATCTCTGTCCGATTTTTTTGCTGCGATAGCAGGTAACCGAAAAATCTGTGAGATTAATGAGATTTTGTAGACAATAAACGAAAACAACAAAAAAATAAATAAAATGAAATGCGAAGGGAGAGAACGAAGTGCGATATGTAAATTCGATGAAAAAAAAAAAAAAAAAAATTGAATCAATGAAAATTTCTGTCCGTTTTTTTTTTGCTGCGATAGCAGGAACCCGAAAAATCTGTGAAATTAATGAGATTTTGTAGACAATAAACGAAAACAACAAAAAAATAAATAAAATGAAATGCGAAGGGAGAGAATGAAGTGCGATATGTAAATTCGATGAAAAAAAATAAATAAAAAAAAATAAAAAATTGAATCAATGAAAATCTCTGTCCGTTTTTTTTGCTGCGATAGCAGATACGCGAAAAATCTGTGAGATTAAAGAGATTTTGTAGACAATACACACAAACAACAAAAAAATAAATAAAATGAAATGCGAAGAGAGAGAACGAAGTACTCTATCGATATGTAAATTCGATGAATGAAAAAAAAAAAAAAAAAAAAAAAAAAAAAAAAATTGTATCAATGAAAATCTCTCACCGGTGAGTATAATCGTAGGCGTGTTTGGTGTTTGCGGCGTCAATTGTTGCGTGGTAGTCGGTGTACGCGGCTGATACGCCATTTGCGGACTCGTACTGAAGTATCCGGCGTCGCTGCTGCCAAGGTCTCCGCCGACGTTAATCATGTCGTTCTGTGAGTAGAGAGAGAGAAGAAAAAAAAAACCGGCAAGAGCCTCATATGTACAGAAGAAACTGAAGTTTACATCGATCAGATTCGTTTATAATAAATAATGTGAAATAAACGGAACGAGAGCTGAAGATTTGCGAGTTGTTATTTTTCAAAAGTACGCGAAAAACTTACTTGCGTATAATTGGAAGTGTGATTCGGCGATCCGATGTATGTATTGATGGCACTGGGATCCACGGTGGAGTCCATCTAAAGTAAAAATAAAATGAGAAAGAAAAGAAAAAAAAAAACAAAAAAAAAAAAACAAAAAAAAAAAAAAAAACGTTCGGTATTAGTATTTTCGAATAATTTCGTCGATGGCGATCGAGTGATTTCTTGGTGTCGTGGATACTATCGAAATAGTGAAAAATAATAAATAATAACAACAACAACAACAACAATATTATCTATTCGTCATTCAGTTGTTCGCAGTCGATTTTTTCGCATTGCCTCGTAAACAAAATGATATAAACTCGGGATGGGGAAATAGATCGGGAGATTCGGGATGATGCGATGGGATAAGCGGGAAGAGGGGTAATGGTGGTCTCATCACCTCTGCCTGCGTGGCCCAACCGGATTCCACAAGTTGCTGCACCACTTGCGCCCAGTCCTAGCGATAGCAGGCAACAAATAAACAGTTAAGGCCATTGAGATACATTTATTATCATTTCGTTTCTCGAAAGCGAATTCGGATATATATATATATATATAAATATATATAAATATGTATATCGAAATATTACACAAATATCATAAAATTTCCAAAGGATGACCAAAAAAGATAGTTAACAGGAAAACAAAAAAAAAAAAAACAAAAAAAAAAAAAAAAAAAAAAAAAAAATAGAATTCTCTCTCTCATTCACGCGTATAAAAATTGTAATTTAAATATATGCGAAAATTTTTCAAATTGCAAATCGACTTCATTTACTCACCACTTCCTTTAAACGCGGGTCGTTAAACGAGAAAAAAAAAAAAAAAAGAGAAAGAGACGTGATAATTCGAATTAATTTCGTTTAATCCGATATCGATTGCATTTTTTTAGAATGACAAAATGTTTTTTTTTTTTTTTTTTTTTTTTTTTTTTTTTCAAATAATATAAAACGATTAAAAATAAACGCCGCGAACAAAGCATAAAGCGTGTGTTACTCACCACTCCCTTGATTCGCACAAACAGAACAATGAACAAACGGGTCACAATGGAGAATTTCGGTGAAACACGATGTATTTTTGGTATATAAAGAGGAAAATATAGAGGGTCGGGAATGGGTGGAAAATGAGATCGAAAGCGTTGTTATTGATTATAATAACCGAGAAAATGATATTCTTGAAAAGAGTTGTTTCGTGGTACAAACCATGTTGAATTGTTCGAAGGTTTGTTGAAGAGCCGTCGCCTGCGCCTGATTGATGAAGTAACTGTTTTGGTCTATTCTATCCGACGTGAGATTCGGTTGAGTCGGATGCCCCGTTGGGCTCGACGGTGCCGACGGATTATTGCTGTAACTCAGCGGACTTCCCTGCAAAAAACAGCGAGAGCCCCCGACGTTGTATTATCGATCCGTATCGTTACTCTCTTCGTCGCTACAGAGTCGAGAATTCCGCGACGCTGACGAAGGCGAATAAATACTTAAAAAAAAAAAAAAAAAAAAAAAAAAAAAGCCACGAAACTCACTTGAACTGTAAGACTAGGCGAAGATTGAGGCGATGGCCTATGAACTTGTTGCGACGTCCTGTACGACCCCAACGAATTAAGCTGCTGCTGTTGTTGCGACTGCGACGTTTTCTGTTAAAAAAAAAAAAAAAAAAAAAAAAAAAAAAAACCCAAAAATTCTAATATTAATACGAACATTCGGAGTAATTAGTGCGAAGAGCGCTTTGAATTAATAGTATAAACGCTTAAAAAAGATAAGCAAAGGTACTTTAGATTGTTATTTAACCCCTCGCGTACGGCGGACCTAAATATCCATCTAAATTTCTCAACCACTCGTTACCTTCAATTACCGCGTTTATCTATTAAAAAAATCGCGAAAAAATTCTGAAAAAAATTGTAAAATAACGTTGAACTGTTCTTATTTCAAATCTTCCGAGAAATTTATTTTACGCTTTTATCTATTGTTTTTACGAGCAAATTACATTAGCGATCTGTTTGGCCGGCAAAAAGTCTCGCGTACGCGAGGGGTTAACAGGACGAAAGCTGTGTCCGGTTAGTAATTAACACTACAGATATGAAAATTCGTTGGAAATCGTATGGTGTTTTTTGGAGTATCCATTGCATATCTGTTTCCTGAACTCACTGGACTTTGCGGCGGCACAGGACTGTGCGGTTGTTGATAAATGTAGTGACCGGGACTATGGCACGTCGGAGGTTGTTGCTGCTGCTGCTGCTGTTGCTGCTGCTGTTGCTGCTGCTGCTGTTGTTGCTGTTGCTGTTGTTGCTGTTGTTGTTGTTGCTGCTGCTGCTGCTGTTGCGCGTACGAATGTAACTCCTGTTGCGAAGTACTTGTGCTGTTGTCCAACGCCACGCCCTGTTTAGGAGAGACACACGTCGATATTTGGAATCGATGACAATTGAATGAACGGCAATTGTTTATCTATCGTCTATCGGTCTCTATCTATACATAGGTCGTCCCCTCGCAGGCATCGGCCGAACCGGCTAAACCAGGAATGGCTGAGATCGATGGGAACCTCGCTTCAGGCATCGTAACAATATTTTTAGCACAGTTCACCGAGTCTCCGGCGAGTCGGCGTTTCGCCAAAAGATTAATTGTATTTTCGTGTAATTTTTTTTTTTTTTTTTTTTTTTTTTTTTAAGGATTAAGCGAGGATTCCATCGTCCGTATTCTCTCGAAAAAATGCGAATCACGCCGAACGAAACGACACGAAGTTCGACGGCATGCAAAGTAACGAAAATTCTTAAGGACATCGAGTAGCAACAGTAAATATATAAAAGTCGCGTCAAAGCATTGCGCAAAAAAAACGAAGCATATCGATATATATATATATAATACAAAAGAAGAAAAAAAAAAAAAAAAATCGCGATGATATGATACACGAGGGTATTTAAGGCGATGGCGAAAGTCCTCCGAAGGTAAAACATCTTTTTAATGATATCGTAATGTTATTTAAATCGGGAATTCTGAATGGCAAATGTACCAATTTTTTTTTAACGCGTCTCTCCGCGAACCCTCGAGGACCTTCGCCTCACGGTGAACAATAAGCTGTAAACGAATTCACAAAAAAAAAAAACAAAAAAAAAAAAATAATAATAATAATAATAATAAGAGAAAAATAAAATTGAAAAAAAAAAAAAAAAAAAAAGTGTCTGATGGTACACTGGCTGCTACTGACCTTACATGTGTGTAGATACCTAGAGTTAACAGGCACTGATAAATGGTTCTGCAAAATAACAAAAGACAAAGAAACACTACAAAAAAACGGCAAAATAAAAAATAATAAGAGAACTAAAAAAAAAATAAAAAATTATGCGATGAGACGCGAAGAGAATTAATAAACGAGGCGTGAACGGTTGTTAAGGAAAGAAAAAAGGGAAAAATAATTAAAAAAAAAAAAAAAAAAAAAAATGGAGCGCTGCGGAGTCCATGCCGTGAAAATATATTTTTCGGAGCTGCGATGGTGTGTAATATAAAAGCATCGGCTCTGTGCAGCTGGCGACATGCAAAACTACGAACACTAACGGAATCTCTACGCCGTCGCGCAGTCTCGAGTTTCGTATCCGCTTCGACATAACTATTGAAAAAAAAAAAAAAAAAAAAAAAAAAAAAAAAAAAAAAAAACGATGAAAAATTGTGGACCACAAGAATATTTACTTGGGCACTCGGCGGGCTGTGTTCCTGTGAAAAGGATAGCCTTCCAGCTAATGTCAAGCTGGTAGGCGACAGGGTCGCCGGACTGCTCGTTTGAGGACTCTGCAATAAATGTCCACAAACTTTGTTTCAAAACAAAAACCTCTTAACTTTCAACACGCTATTTCGCTTTAGCTGTTTAGAATACGAATTTCCCGAATATATACATCGCTCTCCGGAACTCCGCTTTCGGGTCCGCAGACTCGAGAAACGCGTCGTCGTTACTCATCGCGTGTTACTGTATACAATCGGTACAGAGAAATAAAAAAAAAAAAAAAAATTACGTCGAAAGACAAATAATCGAAGAGAAAAGTGTCGAAAAAAAAAAAAAAAAAAAAAATTGGGTTCGGTATCAACGCGAACGGAGAGATATACCGTGAGAATTCGTTATTCTCGGACGATAGTTGATTATCATCTCCATTTAAAGGATATTGGCTTTCCGATTAGTACGCAATGTTTCTCCGTTTCGGATATCGACGTTTTTTATATCGCTCCGTCCGCGCGATATATAACGAATCTCCGAAGTATTGTCGATAACAGTCAGACGTATAAAAAAAAAAAAAAAAAAAAAAAAAAAAAAAAAAAAAAAAATCGCCAAAAGTTTATTATTTTAGATGAAAATAAACGAATTTCAATAAGAAAACGATAGACTACCCGCACACTTCGTAAAATCATCTATGCAAAGAGAATAAAAGATAAAATAGAAATTCATAAAAAGCCACACCACGAATCCAATAAATTAACACATATCATTGAAGAAAAAACACGTGTCGATTGTTAGTAAGCGTCGAGACGAAAAAAAAAAAAAAAAAAAAAAAAAAAAAAAAAAAAAAAAAATGAAGCGATACCATTGATAATAATAACGAGAGAAAAATCGTGATAACGTTGTCGTCGATGTCTCAATTGTGTACATTTGTTTTTGCGTGTATACAAGAAATACTATTACATTAAAAAAAAAAAAAAAAAAAAAAAAAAACGTATAGCGAGAAGATAGGGGTGCAATAGTAAAGTCGATGACTCTGTTGTGTGGAATCGCGTCGTATCCATTCGAAGTTTCGTAAATTCTTAACATCGATACACATAAAATTTGTATAAAATGTGTAAAAAAATTTAATCGCATGTAATCTTATTTACCGATAACGTGAAAATATTCGTATCATAGTATTTTGAATAACTATAATAAACGAAGGAGAACTCACGTTGCTGTACTGCGTACTGCTCGAGTGATCCTCGTGGTCGAGTGTCCCGTGCAGAGTTGGGAAATGTACGTTACTGAGATCTGGTAATGAACCCGTATTGTTGCCTATCGGTATCTGTTGCTCCGGTGATTGCGTACTCGGATATATGCTGCAATTGCGAACAAAGGTAATATATAGATACAGTATATTGCACGGTATATAGAGGTGTACAGTAGTAGTCGACGATATTACGGCACAAACTTGAAATTCAAGGCATCGGTAGCGACAGTGCATTTGATTCCCACGGGGAAGCCGCGGGAAGTACAATATTGTTTGGATATCGTAGAAATGACATTCTCGAACGATACCATCTATCACTCTCGGGGGCTTCGTCCGTTTTTTTTTTTTTTTTTTTTCCTCTTTTTTTTCCTCTTTTTTTTTTTTTTTTTTTTTTTTTTTGCGTCAATAACTTTTTTATTTCTTTTCATATTTCCATCAATTTCTTTCTCGATTTATTCTATCGATATGCGTTCCGTCAATGCGTTATGCATACAAAGAAAAGAGAATGAGAGATACGAAACAACGACGCAATGCTATTGCTGCTGCCGCTTCCTTTTTTTTTTTTCGAATGCGCGTACGTTCGCTCCTCTCTCGACACGCGACGGACGAGAGAATTTCTCGCTTCGGAAATGTTCTCACGTGCCGCACACACAGGAACGGCGATAATAAAGTCGGCAACGAGAATACACGTACCACGCGACTCTACTATATCTACGTTAACGCGTCGCCGGCTGCGGTACGCATTTACGCGATGCAACACAACATTATATTAACCAAAATCATAAATATTCTGTTAATAACGAAAAAAAAAAAAAAAAAGTTAATAAAGAAAAATCATAATTTGCCATTTTTTTTTTCCAACTTCCGGTACTCGTTTGTTAAATAATAATTTAGCGTATCGTTAAGAATTACTATTTTCGTTCGATTTTTACGCGCAATAAAAAAAATAAATTTTTTCATCCGACAAAATATCTTCCGCGATATTTATATTTTCTTCAGAATTATTATTTTCGTACGATTTTTACGCGCAATAAAAAAAAATCGACTTTTTCATCCGACAAAATATCTTCCGCGACGTTTATAGATATTCTATTACTTTTGATTTTTATATATATTTTTTTTTATTTCCGTATCGGTTTTTTTTTTGTTTTTTTTTTTTTGCGGTGAAAACCTCTTTCGACATCAGCGGATCGATGTAATATTCATTTTTCGCAAATCCCAACCGCGACGCTTTCATTGTATAAAAGCAATATGTAGACACGCGGTTAATGGTAATTCATAGGTTCATCCCTTCGCGATATTGTGATCGGCATAGTTTATCTCTTATTAGCCGCCTCCCCGGTGCACCCGGAGCCCAATGTATGAATCAATATAATCCGCAGCTATTGTTGCCGCATGTGAATACGCGACGGGATATATAACCGCCTATTTCTCCCCTCTATTCTGTGTATAAAATAACTCTCTCTGTATGAAATCCTCTCTGCACGGGGGATGCGTCGAACGTTTTATTTGCGAATCATTGACCGAACGGCCGGCCGCGTTGCAAAGCGCAGACGAGAACGACCCCCGGGCTATCCGGCGACCGTCCGGTCGCTCGTATAACTGCGAATAATAACCTTTGACATTCCCGAATATTTCGCATCGTCGGATAGCCGAATTCCGTTCGTTTGCCTCCGGGTAAACGTAGTGTTTTCGAAAGTACGCGATTACAATCGCGTTACGAAAAAAATTTCCAAACGATTTTTATCAAAACGGCGAACGAACGAAAAAACATTCGCGGATCTCCGGTGTCGCGTTGCGGATAACGACGCGCAATCGGGCGCAGTATATCGTATAACAAAAATACGACACGTACTATATACCGGGTACCCTCGGCATTTCACAGGAAGATCTCGGTCGCTCGATGAACCCGTGATGTCCGTCACGATTATCACCGCTCGCATTTCCCATCGCGTGTTGATCTGTAATTAAAAAACAGTATAAGTCGAAATCGATTAACAGCGAATATTTCTTTGTTATTTCAAACTTTTTCGATAATCGATCGTCGCGAATTTAACACCTTCGCTCTGTTCAGAAATTCATTTCCATTTTCATTAAATTGTTTCGACATTTTTTTTTTTCTTTTTTCAATTTTTTGCAAAAAAAAAAATGCAAATTTTCAATTTTTTGCAAAAAAAAAGATGCAAATTTTCAATTTTTTGCAAAAAAAAAAAATGCAAATTTTGAATTTTTTGCAAAAAAAAAATGCAAATTTTCAATTTTTTGCAAAAAAAAATGCAATTTTTCAATTTTTTGCAAAAAAAAAATGCAAATTTTCAATTTTTTGAAAAAAAAAATGCAAATTTTAAATTTTTTGCAAAAAAAGAAAATGCAAATTTTAAATTTTTTGCAAAAAAAGAAAATGCAAATTTTCAATTTTTTGCAAAAAGAAAATGTAAATTTTCAATTTTTTGCAAAAAAAAAAAAATGCAAATCTTCGAGCGAAAGGGTTAATATTACGCTTTCGGCGCCGACAACGATCGAATGAATTACAATTTGAAAAATAAAAAATGGGGATAACACCGACATGCATCGCTACCTCGTCGATGAGGCATCGCATTGGCCGCTTGGCACGCCTCGTTAGCGGACTGATGTAGCGCCGAATCGGAGTTCGTTCTTCGCCACGTATCGGGTAACGGTGGCGATAGATAAGGCGCACCGCTGTACGGCGATGTGTCGTGTCTTTTCTCCATCGGTCGCGGGCGCATCGGCCCCACCATACTTCGACCCCTTTCGTTGTTTCTATACATCATCGGGTTATGCTGCATTTCCTCCAAATTGCTCAGAGCCGTCTGAAAAAAAAAAAAAAAAAAAAAAAAAAAAAAAAAAAAATTAACAAACTTCAATAAAAACTCCAAAAAAAAAAAAAATTTTGTTAATCAACAAAAGTTGCAAACTCGTCTAATCAGCGTCGAGTAAAAAGGATCGAGAAAAAAATGCATGAAAAGCGGAGGGGATATTGTTTCCTAAAAAAAAAAAAAAAAAAAAAAATCGTAAACAGAAGCTGAAAAGTTGCATCGCCGGTATTTTCTTTTTTTTTTTTTTTTTTTTTCTATTCGTCGTTCATTCATTTCGTAGTTTACCGCGAATGCGTGGGAATAAAGAATTTTTCCTCGTTCCCGTGAACTATACGATGCGATTCTATAAAAGCTCATTCCCCCGCCGCTTTATATACGTAGCACTCTCGGTTTTGCGAGCGGGTGCTTCAACGGATTCTACTCTGGCGCGTCCTTCTCTCGTCGTAGCCATTTTCGCATTAAATTGGCTGAGGGCATCAAGCGCACGGATCCGTTATAGGGTAGAGACGAACCGGAGAGATAGGTTGTAGGGCCGTAAAGGAATTTCATGCAGGCATTTGATGTACGTATATATATATAGAAGAGAAGAGAGGCAGAGGCAGAGGCAGAGGCAGAGGCAGAGGCAGAGGCAGAGGCAGAAGCAGAGGCAGAGGTACATAGATGGAGAGATGCGGTAGGAAATTCTACAGAGGGTCTATACGGCTGCTGTCATACCAGAGTGATATTGGACTTGTGATATACACGTCCATATATGCGGTAATAGCTTAAAGTGTAACGGAGGCAAACCCTTGCATCGAAAGGACAAGCATATAGGGGGCATTATTAGCGCAAAATTTCAAGCTCCGTATACGCGATGTATACAGAAACACGAGATGCATTACCGACCGTAAAATTCAATTATTACGAGAATATTAAGTTTGAGAAGGAAATTTACCAAGAATCCTCGTGCAAATGACTTAATTATCAGTCTGCGGACATTTAATTACAGTAGTTGTTGGCTAGTTGACGGCGGGCCTTGTAGAGAGGGGAGTGTATCACCCAGTAGTTTCAAACACTGCGTGACTCTTAATTGTCAAACCACTTTAACGACCGCCTCCGCGCGCGCGCTCGGTGACACGCAATACGAAAGCTAACTGTATTATACGATAATATATTTTGTTTATATCCGATTTAGTCTCGCGAGACCGGAAATGAGACATCTGGCGCTCTGCGAACGCGTTACGGTGAGATAAAAGAATTTTTTATTAACCAAAAAAAAAGGATCGATTCGTATGATGGGAATTATAAAAAAAAAAAAAATGCAAACTTTACGCGGTATCGGTTTGAATGGATTTTTGAATTTTTTTTATTTTTCGCGAGAATTCGTCGGAAAAAAAAAAAAAAAAAAAAAAATTCGATGGAAGGGCGGAATATTTGAAATGGAAAACACGCCACGAGGAAAAAATTCGTGGAACCTGAAATATTCGATTCATATGTCCGCGTTTTGTGGTATTTCTCACCTTAATAAAAAAAAACATATATATATATATATATATATATATATATATATATATGCGAGGGAACGAGAGGGTGAAAGAAGCAAAAGATAGGGAACGAGAAAATAACTGTACCGAGAGGGATAGTCCCAACAATTTCCCGCTTTCCGAGAACGCAAATCGGTGGTTTGACGGAACAGAACGGAAAGGGAAGAAGAAAAGAGAAGGGGGCAACGAGGGTCCCTCTCTCGTAGCAGAGACCTATAGCAAATTATTAATACACATGATACGTTCACGTATGCCGGAAGGTGTCTCCGTGGCGCAAGGTTCAAGGAAAACTTGATGAGTCTCTCTCTCTCTCTCTCCCCCTCTCTATCGTGTTAAAATACAGCAGAAATAATCTCGAGTCCGCGTAACGTAAATACTGCAACTCGATAGTGTCCTGCAACGAACGGTTTCAACAGTTATGTTGCATAAAGTTCCGATTTTTTTTTTTTTTTTTTTTTTTTTTTTTTTTTTTCGTTAATAAACTTTTGCCGCGAGCGTAACTCGTGTTGGAATGAGTTTGAAAATTATAATACCGGAAAACAATATTTGTTTCGCTCCCGGCGGTCGTTTCGCTCCGATTATATATGGAAAAAAAATATTAATTAAAAAATATTTAATCAACAGACGTTATTCGAGATCGACGCAATAAAAAATACATCGGATATCCAGAGCGACGAGTGAAAATAATTTTTGTCCGATTGAATTCACGACGAAAATTTTCCGGAAATTTAATAACGCGAGAGCGTCACTCGCTGATTTTTTTTTTTAGACAATACGGAAGATGAAAAATGTTTTATATAAATACCTGGAATTTTTATTTGAAAAGAATTGGTAAACATAAAAAAAAAAAAAAATAAAAAAAATTCGTTCCAAATGCATGTTTTCCATGTATATTTTTATTTACGCGGAATTCGTCAACAATGTGAATTTTTCTACGAAAATATTAATCGGGGAGTAAAGCAATTTTTTTTTCACAGATTTGTTAGTTTTTCGCGGGATTTGTTAGTCACCGATTAATGCGGAAACTGATAAAAAAAAAAAAACATCGCAAGATCCGTCGGTATATTATCATCATTATTTTTCTACATAAATCAAACGAAATAAAAATCGTAAGAGGATTCGTATTGTTTAACGTTGTCAACCGAATTCCCAAGCTGTTCGTCAGCATTAATTATTATACGAAACGTTATAATACGTATAAACCGAAACCTCTTTAACGATCCTTCTTTCAGAGAGGAAGGAAAGAGGATAAACGAGTTGCAACGATGAGTAATAAAGTCGCAGTATCGTTGGTTATCCTGCCGGGAAAGGGCGACAGGAAGCTGAACGACTTTTTTGCTTGTCCGGTCGATGACGTAATTGAGTATAAGAAAGGAGAAGAATGAGAAACGCGAGAAAGAGAGAGGGGATCACGAAGAATCGGAGAAGGCGTTAGAGTTGTCATCTCTTCCCAAATCGGATATTCTACCGTCCATTTTCGTCGACGAATTTTGCAGAAAATTAACCGACAAACGATAATCTCAATCGCTTGTTATTATAAAAACGCCATCTTCATTTCTATTACATATACACGAGAAATCAGGTGCGTTATTTTCGCCATCGATTTATCATCATCGTTATCACGATCGAGAAATATCGAAATACGTAAAAATATTTTTGATCGCAAAAACTGAAGAAAAAATGTATAATCACCGCTTACCTTTCGCTCCAAAAAAAAAAAAAAAAAAAATTGTTCCATTAAACTGCGCGATCTATTGCAGACGAAAAAAAAAAAAAATTGGTTCATCCAATCGCGCGATTAGATAATTTGAGTTATTAATTTAGAATAAATGAATTTTGTATACCGAACAGTGTTTTCTTCGCCATTCACAATGGTTGCGTTTCGTTGTACGAAGCATTTTGTTTTGACAATAATAAAGAGGATAATAAATAATAACAGTATAAGAAACGAAAGAGCCCCTCCCCGCGATAGCGTGAACAGAATGTCTCGTATTATAAGCATTTATCATCTCTACGTTCGGCAAGCGTTCTCTTGTACATTGCACGTGCGCCGCCTTCTCTTCTCTCCTTCCATAGCGCTACTATTACGTAATTATCATTATTATTATCGTTTATTATTATAGAAGTGATAAAGCATATACTGACTGCAAAGCGTCTCCTTCTCTCATTCTGTCGTAGCGAACGGGAAAGGTTTTGTCGAAATATACAGCGGAATACATCGCTGTATACGGCGATAACACGGCGCGTTATATATAACGCGTATCGCACGAGAGGAGACGTAGATACGCGTTAATAATACTCCAAGTTTCTCGTTTGTTTCACGTGGTACGCGTAATTGTCGTTTCTCTCAAAATGTAAAGACCGTTCGAGAAACCGCGAGAAGTTGTATCGATTTTTTCTTCGATTGTAATTCCGTCTCCGCAGGTATTGTCGGTTTATCATCGCATTCAATATGTTTATATGAATTAATTGAACGCAATATAAGTAAAATCCCTGTCGTCTGAGTCGCACCTCGTCCGGGATTATCGAACAAACCGGTTTTACACGACTCTGCGAAAATTGCGTACGCGGAAATATGCGAAAGAAACCGACTCCGCGGCGCGTTCCGCGACGATAAAAGGGAGTCAACGAAGCGAACGATTGTATTAACAGCAGATAAATGCTTCTAACGAAGTGAAGTGCGCTGCAATGATTATCGTGAAGTACCGGAAGTGCGAACGGTTAAATTATTTTGTATTCAATAAATCGCGGAGACTTATATCGCGTAATAAATCGCGAATAACAAATCTCGAAGTTAATAAAAATTCGATAATACGGGGGATCGATATAAGGAGATCGGAGTAATTAATTTGCGAAGCGAAACTCGAATGTTCACATTTGATTAAATCCGCGACGGGGACATCTTAGAAACTTGAGAGATCGATTGGCTCGACTATTGTTTTTTTTTTTTTTTTTTTTTTTTTTTTTTAGTCAGCTATTTCGGCGCAAAGCGTGTCAACGACTGGTACATTCACCTCGTGTTATATACGAACGGAGAGGCATGAAGCTCTCTCATTCTCTGGACTCTGCTTAGGGTGGACGCCCTCCGTTATATACATCAATTCCACGCGCGCACGATCACGCGACGAATCGTACGTGGGATATATAACGCGAGGGTGGTGTGCGTGTGTGTGTGCGCGCGCGAGAGAGATTCCATTTCCTCGTTCTTTCACCCTTCCTTCGTTTCCAGTATCGCTGCTGGCGAACCACCAAAGCGCGAGGGGTAGAAGAGGGAGGGAGAGGACTATCAGAGAACCAGAATGAAGCGAAACTCGTAGGTGAATGGCGATAGAGAGAAACGAAGAGTAAAGGAAAAGCACGCGGAACCGAGAGTTGGAGAGGTCGGGAACCGATCGACAGGGGTCCTCCGCCTCCTACTCCCTCTCCCTCTCCTACCCCTTTCCTCCTCCCGCATCTATCTATCCATCTATCTATCTATATGTTTGTTATATATACATATGTATACATTTCTATATATTCTTCTCCCTCTTGTGAGTTTCGTGTAAGCGTGCGCATCGTCGAGGATACCGCACTCTGCACCTCCGCAGCAACACCGGGACGCAACCTCGAGGTTTCTACCTCCTCTACCCTCTGCAACAGAACCCTGTGCTGTGGTACTCTCTGCCATCGCACTTTGGCCGATGTGCTCTGGCTTTGCTCTCTCCTCATTCTATACAACTACACCCACGCGCGGCACAGAGCGTCGCGACGCCAGCCGCTGCTTTTGCCCTCCCGACTATGTATGCTTCCCCAAGCCATCCACCGTCGTCGACCCACTTCGACGTCGATGTCCCCTCCCCTTCCTTACCCTTCTTCAGAAGACCATTCAAGTTTCCTCAGTTTCATCTCTTCCACCCTCCTCCCTCCCCCTTTTCCTCGCTAACCCCCTTCTTTCTTACATATACACGCAACTTGTATACCTATATCTGTAGATTTTCTTTTTCTCGTACCGTTTCGTCCTTCTTTTACGCTCTCTTTCGTACACCGGGCGTATCGGGGGCAACTGAACTCTCGAATGTGCAAGACTTCGGCCTCTATGCCTACTCCGGTTTATCAAAGGGGTTGAAAACTAAGTCGGTGAAGGATTTTTCGTAGATCGCGAATAATTAATTTTTTTTTTTTTTTTTTTTTTTTTTTTTTTTTTTTTGCGCAATGTAGAAGCGCAAAGGGACAGTCGGGATAAACGCGAAACGCCAGCGATCGCACGTCGGTCGAGAGTCCCGGGGATAACACATGTGCGCGATGGGGGATAAATCGCGTTGTCCGCAGAAAGACGAAGCTAAACGTGAAAGCTTAATCTTTCGGATGGGATCTATCGTAGAATGGGAACGCCAGTTGGGGAAACGACGGTTGGTAAGCTTCGGGGATAAACGTTTCATTCCCCATTCGGCGAAGACACAGGAGATTGAAATATTGTTCGCTTTCCGTGAATTTTTTTTACGCGATGAGGACAAACGTTGTTGACGAAAAATTATGCAGATTCGCGAGGTATTTCACTCGTAGGAAAGTTATTATTTTTTTCACCACTATACGAGATGTTTAAAAAAAAAAAAAAAAATTTCGTTGACGAGTTTTGTTTCGGAGAACAATTAACAACCGGAATAATACATTTTAATAAAATTTGACAATAACATTAAATTTATCCTTTGTGTTCCGCTGAGAACCGAGAAATTGTGAAATGGTAACAAATAGCAAAGAAATAGTTTTTTTTTTTTTTTTTCGCGATTTCATCACAATTATCAACATAGTTATTTAAATTTATTGAAAAAAAAAAAAAAAAAATTAATTTCGGCAATTGATGATTTAAAAATATTTATTACGAATTTTTCAGGGGGAAAGGGTGCAATTTTTTTTTTTTCTATCGTTATTATACTTTTTGACGAAAATAACAGACGTTTCCGATGTTTTCAAACGTTGGAACGTTAAAAACGCTTCTCCGTGATTAACATCGCGACTTCGCTACAAGTCACTCCATGTCGTATTTCCCCGCAATTAAGAGCGACGGGATGCATAGTAGGATTGTAATAGTTCTGTTTAAATGCCCCTCCCTCCCTCCCTCCCACCCCCACCCCCACCCTGTTGAAAGCTCATTTCATATACGCGTAAAATCGCATCTAAGTCGATTCCGAGAGGAATTCCGATCTGTTGCCGGTGATTGAATCGAGATATGGAATAACCGATATGGAAGAGCGGAAGTAATACTCCGCTGATATATCGTAGTCGAATAACCTGACCGACTTTCAACAACTGTGCGTTGACTTGGGTTCGCGTCCGGAACTAAACCGGCGAATTGTCTGTCTTTCCATTCCGTTTCCACTTTCGCGCGTATTGAATCGCTCCGAAGATTAAACACCGGGAGGATATTGGCACGACGGGGGATATACCGATAGTGCAAGAATTATTTCCGATCGCGAATCGAGCTGTGATTTGAATGGCAAAACCTTTCGCACAAAAATACGTTTCCGTAAAAAAAAAAAAAAAAAAAAAAAAAAAAAAAAAAAAAAAAAAAATTACTAATCGAAATATGCGTTGCGCGGCATATATCGATATGCCATAGGCGCCAATCGACGCGGTACACAAAATCCGATACTTTGTTGTTACTCTAAAGAAATTCTCTCCACTCTCATTCCGACATACTACACAATGCACTGTCAACGATCGAGGCGTTAGCGTTCGTTCATTCAGGGACACCACCTGTGGAATAAATAACGAGGAGTCAATTTTAACCGGCGGCAGGAGTTCCGCGCACTAAAATAGGCACGAGGTAAATGGGCATCGATATGAAGGGGTTTAGACTCTCTCTCTTGCACGCTGTTCGTATCCTCATCATTTTTCCTCGTCGCGCGATTACGCTTAACACGCGACCCGATCGAGACGCGCCGCGGCGCGCGGCCCAAAGGAAAAAGGAGAATATGATGAGCCTTCGTGTTACCGAACTATTCCCGATTTAATCGTTCTATGGCTCCATGACCTACTCGTCCGAATGTAATTTTTTTTCGCTCGGCGTTGCATTATTTTGCAATTTATTTAAAAAAAAAAATTACTTTCCCCGACTTCGCGAACATCGCGAACTCGCAATACCAAATTAATCGATTATCGATAAAAAATCATATACTCCACAATCGCGAAGTAAATTTATTTTTTTTTTTTTTTTTTTTTTTTTTTCAACGAAGTACGAAGTATTTTTATCGCTTCGAAACAATAAAAAATTGATAATTTTCGTCCTCGGAGCACGAGAACCATTTACCGCGGAGGAAGAAGACGTATTTTCAAATGTCGAGCATTGCACACGTCTGGATGCCCGGAACGAAACAAGCAAACGAGTACCTGCAGTAACGATCAATACTCTACGTGTATGCATATGCTCCTCGTTCGCTTTTATTTTGTTATTATATCTGCAATTTTTTTTTTTTTTTTTTTTTTTTTTTTTTTTTTTTTTCGTTGTATTCCTTCCGCCACCCGAGGCTTCTCGAGAGTTTTATTAATCGTGCGATTATTGTGGATCCAATAAAATGAGTTGATCTCATATCGCGTAGATACAGAGTGTCGGTATTTGAATTTAATTTAATATTTTTTTTTTTTTTTTTTTGCATTTCATTGGCGTCAATGCGAGAGTTTCAGAAGTGAAGGAGAGAGAGAGGATCGGAAACGGTAGAGGGTAATTTACTCGACGATTGAGTTAATCATTGGTCGATTAATTATTGACCTGAATGGTCTGTTTAGAGAGTTCGAACCTGTGGTCTACCGGCGATTGATCGGGTCTAATAGACAGAAACCGAGGGTGTGGTATCAACACAGTCAAATTGCGAGCTCCGCTTTGATTCCGCTAACGTACGAAATTCCAATTTCTCGTTAATCAAATTTACAATTACCGCCGTGACGATATCGCTATTCTAAATCGCATTGAAGTATTCGTATTATTATACATAATTACTATTGATATTAACGATTAATATAATACGAATTAAATTTTCGTATTAAAAAATATTAAAAATTCGTCGACGAAACTTCATCGACGAGGAAGTGCCGAAGCGGAGATTCCATGTTAATGACGCGCGTAACTAAATCGACGATATTTTTATTCAAAAACTTTCCCCAAAAAAAAAAAAAAAAAAAAAAAAAAAAAAAAAAAAAAAATCCGGTTCCGAAATCTTGATTGCCGACTTGGTGTATAAGGTCGCGCGAGTAACTAAGGCCACTGAATTTTTATCTCATCCTCGTACGCTCTCGAGACTTCGCTCATTTGCCACGAGGAACGTTGTCTAAACATCGCGTCACTAATAATAACCCGCCGCTATCTCACCCAATCAAGATCCCGTATCTCTTCCGAAACTTCCCGCGCGCGGATAAATTAAATTACGAACGGCGCTCACGATCGCGCGAAAAAATGAACGGTGTATCTTTTTTTTTTTTTTTTTTTTTTTTTTTTTTTTTTTCTTTTCATTGGTATTATTAATGCTTCGATGATATCGCTGTCTTCCGTTAAATAAAACGCGTAATATAAAAAAAAAATAATAATAATAATAACAAAAGAAAGACACGATAATGCGTAAAAAAAAAAAAATAAATTCGATGTACGCGATGTATATACCCGTGAATACGATTTAACGCAATCAATCAGAGTTGCGCGCACCGCTGTGTAAAGTCACATGCGCCCACATAACTACACAAACCTCCCGACTACCGTCGTTGAACAAAGTTCAAAGTATCTTCGATTATTCACTCCTTTTCCCACGTTGAAGGTGCAAAAAAAAAAAAAAAAAAAAAAAAAAAAAAAAATCGGTGTTTCGCGGCAAAGTAATAATGAGGGGAACGTTTGAGAAACCAACGTGGACGCATCCGAGTCCTCGTATACTCTATATATCGGTCGAAAAAATGCGCGCGCATGTTGAATCGGGACGAACACACGTTAAATATGAGAATTAATAGTCGGCGAGTGTGTAAAGATACGAGCAATCGGAGTCGCGTGTGTGCGAACGTACAGTAGTAACAGTATGTAAGAGAAAGACAGAGATTCAGTAGTCGTAGCAGCGATGTACATAAACACAAAGTTTCCAGCAGTGTGACTGTATCAATTATTCAATGCAGTCGGGAGACCTTGTCCGTTTCACCGATATACCGAGAGAGGAGTACATACCGATCGTTAAAAATAGGCCGAGAACCTCTTGTCTGACCATTCGTGACTACTTATACGCAGATTTTTTTTTTTTTTTTTTTTTTTTTTATCTACACGCACAATTTATTAATCTCGGAAAAATGTGTGTATTGCTATAGATACGTATATATGAATACGAAAGACGAGAGATATGCATAAATATCAATAAATCATTTCGAGATAAGCAATTAGTTCGCGCGCTATTGTTGCGGTTACGAAGTGTACCTGAGATCATTAAGTTTCTTGGCTCTTGCGTGCGCCTCAAAGGCTTTTGCGCGAGCGATTGAATCGATGACTCGTCTATATATATATGCCTTTGGCGAATTTGCATGAAGCGAGAATGAGCGAATCATCGATAACCAGAGTCGACAGGGGAAATGGAAAATTCTTGTTGCCGCTATTATAGATCGCGAGCGTCGTACGAATGGCGGGAAAAATGGTAATAAAAAAAAAAAAACAAAAAAAAAAAAAAAAAAAGTACCATAACGAACTTCCGTTGCGGAAGAATACATCGAACCAGATAATACGATGTCAAAAAACAGTATGGAGGAAACGGAAGAAACCGTCGAACGAGATTATGAGTTGTCAAACGCGGATAATGTCCGAGCGGCGGTGTCGGAAACAAACGCGTACTTTTTGCATCAGTCAAATTTTCGCATTAGTGAGTAATTACGGGAATTTATAAGCTCCAGTTATCATTCACACGCCTATACGTCGGGGAAATTGCTTGTTTTAGCGTTCATTTTTTTTTTTTTTTTTTTTTAATTGCGCCTAAAAAATCTTTCGATTATTCATTTTTCGCTGAAAATTTAAGGCGAACGCGGTTTCAGTCGACTCTTTTAATGTTCCGTCGTTTTTTTTTTTTTTTTTTTTTTTTTTTTTTTTTTTTTTCAATTGCGCCTACAAATTTTTTCGATTATTCATTTTTCGCTGAAAATTTAAGGCAAACGCGGTTTCAGTCGACTCTTTTAATGTTCCGGCGTTTTTTTTTTTTTTTTTTTTTTTTTCGTTATTCATAGCGTTGAATCGTTTCGTGTGGCATACCGGAAGTGCGGTTTCGCGAGGTGGTAGAAGTTCGGGCGTGAGACGCTCCTACACATAAATTTAACGGACACAAAGAGCTAACAAGCTTTAAGGTGGTACGTATATATTTACCTGTAGATAAAAATGCGTGCCAGTAGCTCACCGAGTTCGCGCATACAATTCCTCCTGGAGGAGGAGGCATTCGAAACGGCGCGGGGCGACAGGATGCGGCGAAGGTCGCTTCGCCGCGATCGGCATCGAGTTTTACGCTATATATATATATTCTATTCTTTATTCCCGATAATAAAAGTATAAGAATTTTTTTTTTCTTTCTATATGAATACTTTAAGTACAGTAAAAAAAAAAAAAAAAAAAAAAAAAAAAAAAAAATCTCGTTTATCCTCGATCGATCGAGGCGTTACGAGAGTCGTCCCAAGTACTTCGCGCATTCCGCATTAATCGTATTTTACACTCGTGCAATGAGGAAAAACTTCGATAAATCGAATGACCGTCACAGGGAGTGAACATTTGGTTTATGTGAATAAAAAATTAACAGTTTCAAAATTAGCCGAACGTTCGAGAGAAGTTTTGACGAGAAAAATGCTTGACAGTGAAACAATGAACGCTCGCTACTGCTGATTAACATCGAACCAGTGGCTCTGCAGCTGCTGTCCATCATTCTCACGTTTTTTTTTTTTTTTTTTTTTTTTTTTTTTTTTTTTTTTGCGTTTCACTATAATTATTAAATATTTTTGCATCTCAATAGTGATTTAAAGAGATGACAATCTTCTACTGCATCAGCGGATATTCGATGTCGCTACGATGTACCAATTTATTTTATTAATTTCCGACTGCCGGTCGCGTAAGTTTCTCCGGTATTTTCTCGAAGACGATGGAAAATTACTTAACACAATTTGATATAATGATTCTATGACGTCATTCTCATTGTTTTTTTTTAATAGAAAATCAAAATCAGTTGAATACCGATATAAATACGAAGATTTTACGAAATATCCATTTGAATAAATCGAAGATTTGGCGCCATTTTCTGCGATACATTTTTTCAACTCCCGACTATTTCCGAATTGATTATATGCAATTATAGTCGGGGGATTTCCATACTCAATGACGGAAAAACCGCGCGACCGTTATTGCGAATAATTAATTGTTATTTTATTCTTTTTTTTTAATACAATTTCTTTATTACACTTCTTCTTCAGTCGGAAGTTTTTTTTTTTTTTTTTTTTTTTTTTTTTTTTTCGAGATAAATAAATCACAAGCAGCCAACGTTATTAGGACGCGAATGAAAGAAAAAAATAGAGTAGGCAAGAAAAAAAAAAAAAAAAAAAAAAAAAGATCGAGCGAACGAAGAACGCAATGCAAATTAACGGTTTGGAGTTAACCGCGGATTGTCGCGCGGCGGGGTTCCGAGGGGGAGAAACGCGATGCAACGGACAACAATCTTCCTTGCAATATATTTTTTTTTTTTTTTCTGCGCACTCGATCCGGATAACAGCGAAGCAGCTAAGAGTCTCAGCACGCGGAGGTTACCCAGCGTCGTGACCTGAGAGTGAATTGGTGCAGTGTGCATAGCGTCACAATACAGAGACGGAAAAAAAAAAAAAAGAAGAAAAAAATGCATCACCGTCACTTTGCTGTTCACTTCGTCGTGTACCTCGGCATTAAGGTTGTCATGTACCTTATTACAGAGTTTTCTTTAACGAATCAACGCCCACATCCCGTCACGGCATTCCCCTTTATAATCTCATTCCGCGTTACGCGCAGTATTCATTTCGTTTTCACGAGTTTTCGCGATAGCATCCTATAACTTCGATTCGTTGCAAATTTGCGTGCCGAAAAAAAAAAAAAAAAAAAAAAAAAAAAAAAAAAAAAATCACTAATGTAAAATTGGGGTATCGAGAAAACGAGTGGCCGCCCGTCTCCCAAAAAATTCGTCAGAGCGTTAAGAACAAAAATACGATGATCGGAAGACCCGCATCGGCTTTACTTCTGCTCGCGTCGATTCTGACACTTTTCGATCTTTCAGTCGCGGTAAGAATTTTTTCATAACAGGGTCGGTGAATTTATCGCGTATTTAAACTCCCAGTGAGCCGACGGGGGCATCGAAAATCGTGAAAATTTTATAAAATAATTAAAAAAAAATAATTATAGTACACGAAGTTTTGTTTTAAGTGCGCAGAAAACTATGTTTTTTGTGGGTCGTGATATCGAGTGAAAAAAAAAAAAAAAAAAAAAAAAAAAAAAAAAAAAAAAAAAATAAGCTGCTGGAGAATAAAATCGATCTATTGGTTGTACAGAGTTCTCGATCGCGTGGGAGTTTCGTTGCTTGTAGCATATCGGGGATTATAATACGCGTAGGCGTTTCCGCGAATTAACCGATACATCCCTTCGGCGCTATCGGAAACCGGGACTCGAAATTTAAGATATCGCGATTGATATCAGCGCTCGAAGTGATACTATGTTTCTCTTATTTTATTTTTTTGTTTCATAGCTTCCCGCATGGGTAACGCAGGACATGAAAGACATGGTGGCCTCCGACAAAGCCCGCTGCATGGCGGAACACGGAACGACGGAAGGTAAACACATATATTTGCTAATCAATCGATCAGTTATCGACAATAATTTAAATAATTCATTTTATAATTATTATATCGATTATAATAATGATATTATTGATTATTTTTTTCGATAATAATAATGATATTATTGATTATTTCTTTCGATAATAATAATGATATTATTGATGATTTTTTTCGATAATAATAATGATATTATTGATGATTTTTTCGATAATAATAATGATATTATTGATGATTTTTTCGATAATAATAATGATATTATTGATGATTTTTTCGATAATAATAATGATATTATTGATTATTTTTTCAAAAATATTTCGTCTAATGCATTTTTTTTCTTTAATTTACGATCACATGCAGCGTTGATCGCAGAGGTCGATAGTGGTAAACTGGTCAACGATCGTGCGATAACATGCTACATGAATTGTCTTTTCGAGACATTCGGCGTGGTGAGTAATAATTACCGGAATATCGAATCGAAAAAAAAAAAAAAAAAAAAAAAATTATACGCAACATCGATGCTTAAAGAAAAAAAAAAAAATCATTCGATAGGTGGACGAGGAGACGGGCGATTTCGAGGCTGAGATGCTCATCGGTTTTTTCCCGGAAGATATTCAAAAAATAGGACGCGAATTCCTCATGCCCTGCGCTGAAGAAAGTACGCATGAGTTTTTTTTTTTCACACTTTTTTCTATTTTTATTAAAATCGTAAGTTCCGATAATTTTTATTTTTATTTTCTCGTTTTTTTTTTGCAGAGGGTTCCGATCGTTGCGACACGATGTACAAAATTGCCGCTTGTGTTATAGAGAGGAAACCGGAGGTGAGTACTAAACAGTTACGCTGCTATTTGTCTTGTATGCTAATAAATAAATAGAAAGATTCATTTATAAACGAAACGTTCGTTGTACACACACCGGAGGCTATAATCTCGAATCGTTCAGAAACATCGCAACGATAGTTAAAAAAAAAAAAAAAAAAAAAAAAAAAAAAACATCGTTCACAGATTCCTTCGTTCGCGAGTCCGATATCGAAAATAAAAACTCGTTTTGTTACCAACGGGATTCTACGAAGATTTGAATATTAACTCGTCTCGTTCGGGAGAAGGGAGACGAGTCTCCTTTTCTGTTTACGGAATAAAGATGCCTTTAAGGTGAATCGTAAGGAATTCGGCGTTCGGTGACGAATACACCTACACGAGGATTTGCTTATCATCATTCGAGGAATTATCGTTGCGCCGCAATATTTGAAAAACATGCGAAAATTATATCGATATTTTAGAAAATCACATTCGATTACGTTTTTCAACGATTTTCAAAAATAGAAAAATTCATTCGCGTTTCAATACCGTTAATTAAAAAAAAAAAAAAAAAATTTCTCATTTGTTCCGAGTTATCGAACCGAAAAAAACAATTTTTTTTTTTTTTTTTTTTTTTTTTTTTTTTTTTTCATAAATAGAAATTTTTTTAACCGGTTTTTTTACTCGAATCTGATGCTCATTAAAATTCTTTTTTTAGTTGTGGTTCATGCTGTGAGTTGCAATATCTGACACTACAACGAAATCGAAGCGGTGCGAGAAGGACGTACGAGTTGAGGCTGTTATACGGTATACTTGTACCGTTTATCCATCGGAGAAGGTACACGCGTGAGACACGTAAAGGCGATTGAAACAACGATGCTGTCCGGATGACGGATCATCGCGCATGATACACACGCACCCGCGGTACGATAAATAACAAAAAAAAAAAAAAAGAAAAAAAAAAAAAAAAAATTACGATCCACTTTTATCATTTTTATCCACCGTACGAATACGACTCACGTTTCGGTGGGTTTGGGTGTTCGTTTCCGCATATACCGTACGGCAACTTCATTTCTTTATATATATTTACAATTGCAATATATATTAAAAAAAAAAAGAAAAAAAAAAAAAATACATCGACAGAATACCGGCGTGTAACGTTAGAAAATAAATTAATTGCCACCAGCTTAGCTACGAGTTAATTATTCATTACTCCGATGATTATTACATTGCTGTAAACGTCCTAAAAAAAAAAAAAAAAAAAAAAAAAAAAAATCGTAAAATCGTTTCATCTCCGGAAGCGCAGTTGCGAGACTTACAACGTTTTCCGAAGCAACTCAGTAACGAGAGACATATATATATAATATTTTTTTCTCTCCTCGTAAACTTGCTATCTGTTTCGTAGCCGGTCGTCGCTACCGGTCGACGCTAAAGGACGATAAGTGAATATTTTTTTTTTTTTTTTATAACTAAAAGTTCGCGCGGGAGTCGCCGCGAGATATTAATAATTCACCTCCGGTCTGTGCTGTCCGCTCTATCGCTCTTCTTCCTTGCGGGCAATAAGTTTGCCGGACGAGTTGTCCGAATTTAATAAATGCCGGGAAGCGACGTTTGCCGATGAGAAACTTCGTTAGCCGCATGGAATACAATTATACATCGCGGAAGTATAAAGATAGAAATGAATTTCTGTAGAGTACGTGAAACGTTCGAAACGATTTTACTCTTTCGTTTCGTTGTTTTTCTATTTCAACAAAAACAAATGCGTTTTTTACGTTTAAGGGGATTCGCTTTATCATCGACGAATTTTCTCGTTTATCCAATGTGTTCATTAGAGGAATGAGAAAATTACATTCAACGGATTGCGAAACGTGAAAGAGGTCGCCGAGGAAAATTGAGAATTAACAGTATTCCTCTTTCATTCCTCTCAGAGACTACGTTTCTGCAATATCGTTATTGGAGGTTATAACAGATAGACGCGAGTAGCTTCCCTGAGGCACTTCTCATTTTCCTTCCCGTAGTATCCCACACCCCGGGGGCGCGCGTTGCTTTACTCTCGGGTACCGAGTTTCTCGGATTATCCTTCCTGTTTCCTTTCTCGTGAGTTATTCCCCCCCATTGGTGTTTTGTGTTACCAGTGTACTGATATCGTCGGAGCTTTCGTTCGATTTATTTTCTCCGCTACCTAATTACTGATTTACCTCGCAGGCAAAAGCAAATATACTCGAGTTTTCCTTACGTTAAAGGCGAATAACGCATAACGTTCCCGGAGATATGAAAGATAAAAAAAAAAAAAAAAAAAAAAAAAAAAAAAAAAAAAAAAAAAGGAGAAAAAGGAACATTTCTTTTGAAGCGATGTTCCGCGAGTCCAAAGGTACGTACAACTATTTATAGTCGTATGAGATACATAGTGATAGAGTTAACGAGCGGCGAACAATATCTACGAGAGAAACGACCCCCGAGTTTTTTTTTTTTTTTTTTTTTTTTTTTTTCTCTTTCTTTTCTACTCCATTCTCTATTTTCTTGTTAAAATTTAAGTGCCGGTCTTCTGTGTACGAAGTAACGGAGCTATGAGGGTCGCTAATAAATACACGCGAACCCTCCGTCGCTTTCCAGTGCCACGAGAAAGGTACCAATTTTTTTTTTTTTTTTTTTTTTACTATCTAATCATAGATTATAGTGCAAATTTAAACTAACAACGATAAACAACAATGCTACGAGATTTAATCGAATTACTGTTAACGATTGTGCGATAAAGTGTGAGCGGTAGCAATGACGATCGTGAAAAAAAAAAAAAAAAAAAAAAAAAAAAAAAAAAAATACCACAACTCAAATCTACAGCTACAACGATCGCTAATTCAACACAACAACGAGAAGCGAAAAAAAAAAAAAAAAAAGTGAGAAATTCAGCAGCAGCGTCAGGTGTTGCGAAAAGAACGAAAAATCGGGGTGTTCGGGAGATATGTAAAATGCAGAAGAACGATGCAGCAGCCGATAAGCACAACCTATTTTTTTTTTTTTGTTTTTTTTTTTTTGTTGAGAAATAACCTTTTCATGTACCTTAAGGTCGATAGAGTGAATGGCAACGGTGTTCGAAGAAGAAGAGGAGGGATCTTTCGCGGTGTCCCTGCTGTTAGCGTTGTTGTTAACGTTGGGCAGTGAACCTCCGGCTCTGAACTGATTGCCCAGATTAATGTGAAGGTGTTTGTCGCTCGATTGTGGAGGACTCGCACCGGCACTCTTGATGGAGAGCGGAGTCTCCGGTACGCCGGTTCCCGTGGGACTTGCGCCCACCGAGCTGCTCGCCGATGCCACCTAAGCAATTGTATCCATACAGACCCACAATTTACACAAATCCACCACCGGCTCTCACCACCAAATTTTTCGTATTTTCTTTTTTTTTTTTTACATTCATAAAAAGCAGAGATTAAAATTAATTAATCGAACGAAAAAAAAAAAAAAAAAAATTAAAAAACCCGCATCGGAATGTTTACGGCTATAGATCGATTTTTTTCGAAAAAAAAAAAAAAATGGCATCGGAAGGTTTACGGCTATAGATCGATTTTTTTCGAAAAAAAAAAAAAAAAAAAAAAGGCGTCGGAAGGTTTTTTATGACTATAGATCGATTTTTTTCGAAAAAAAAAAAAAAAATGGCATCGGAAGGTTTTTGACGGCTATAGATCGATTTTTTTCGAAAAAAAAAAAAAAAAAAAAAAAAAATCATCAAATGATAAAAGGGACGGATTAATCGTTGTATTTTATCGGCGGTTGTATGGCGGCGTTCGTGTGTGTGACGCTCGCGCGAACGTGTATATGCATACCGAATAAATTCCAATTTTCGTCGAAAGCACTCCGCGAAATGCTGGACATATAAACTCTTTTGTAACTGAAACGAATAGCCAACGAAACTCGCGGCTATGTGCGTTGCTCGACCTCGCGTTTACGGTCTCCTTATCTTCGCATAGCCGGACGTGTCTTTTTGCCAGGTTGACCGCCGAACGTACCGCCCCGACTCTCGGGCGAACGTGTACTTTTGTACATTTATTTTATAACAGTAAAAAAAAAAAAAAAAAAAAAAAAAAAAAAAAAAAAAAAATGAGAGAAGTGGTTAAAGTTAATGAAAATGAATGTAGCGGTAGGAAAAAAAATTGTAGGATTTTAATTCTGGTCTCGAGTTTTTCTATGTTACTTTTCTTTTAGACGAAAACTCATTATAGTTTGTACGCCACTGGAATGTAGCGATGGTAAAAAAAAAAAAAAATAAAGAAAACTCGCGGCGTCGGTGCAAACGAATGCGGAATGGTGATATATATATATTTTTATTTAATTTTGTTCTCGTCTGCGAATATTTAAGAATCCGTAGAAGAGCGTTCGCTTTAATTATTAATTTTTTTTATTTTTCATCAATTAGATTTCGCGGAGTATGAAGAGCGCGAAGTATTGTGTATACCGTTTCGTACTGTAGGAATAAAAAAATTTGTTTCACTTCCGTGGATTATTCGTATCTGTATCGACCTTAATCCCGGCGACACATGCATACAGTTTTATCGTGAAACATATGCGAGTGTCTGGCAGTTCAATGATTACACGAATTTTATTATATTCGACGAGAGGTAACGCAGCGCTCGGGACTCCCGGTGAATTTCGAACGGAGCGAACTAAACGCGACAAAAAAAATCTCGCGAGAGGCAGAGAGATATAGAACGCGAAACAAAAAAAAAAGAAATGAAAAAAAAAAAAAAAAAAAAAAAAAAAAAAAATTGCCATCAACTGTGCATACCGCTGCGGTAGAGTACTGTACCGCGTTGAGATTTGCTATTTTTGAATTTTCATAATGTACGTACACCTGCGCTTCGTTCGAAATCCCGAGAAAACTCATAAAGTCGAAACTCAGTGAAAAGTATAGTAGCTTTAGCGTAATATACACAAAAGCGCTTTTCTTTTTTTTTTCTTCTTCTCGCTTATCCCGTGTAAAAGCGAAGCATCGTTGAAACTTTTTTTTCTAATGCATATTTACTTCGTTATAAATATATCGTTGGCAAACAGCCGTTCGCTATCGTTATTAAAAATGTTTCTTCGGCAAAGCAGACATTTTTTTTTTTTCAATGCGAAACGTCCTTTTGTTTTCAAGAATCGTGAATTGATTATTGTTCGCAATTTTGAAATTTTTTTTTTTTTATTTTTCCGCGATATCCGCTCGTAACTTTGACTCGCGAATATTAAAAAAAAAAAAAAAAAAAAAAAAATACGCTGATTTTATTTATGCTACGCGCACATGTTGTGCCGCATTCGTTTAATACGCTATACGAAGTCTCGAAGCGCGACGATATCGAGAACCAAGAAAAAGGCAGATGTCGCGTTTGTTCATCGATCGGTGTGCACCGGTAGCACAGCAGCATCATCGCGCCAATTCTCTCCTATCCGCATCCTTGAAAATCTTCCCGTTCATCTCGCGCACACGCAACGCTATACCTACTTACACGGCGCTTGTAAATTATAAAAGGAATACAAACAGAGACAAGTCTCGAACTACCGGTCTATCAATCTCTCTTTTCGCCTCTCACTCGTCGTAAGATACAATCGTAAAAAAAAAAAAAAAAAAAAAAAAAAAAAAAAAAAAAAAGTGAGAAACTAAATAGAATAAAAAATGTATAAAAACGCCTCGTAAAAATGATCTTTAATACACAAAAAAAAAATATAAAAAATTAATATATATGATATGACGTTGGAAAAGAGATATCTTTGAACTGCGCGCTCATCGCCGCTCAATAGCTCTCAGACATGCTTAATTCATTAACGACGTTAACGAGACACTCCGTTAGGATGAATAATTGATAAACCGATTCCTACGACCGCCCCCCCCCCCTCTCGGCCATTGCTAACTTTCGTTTCATTGGTTACGAAGAAAAAATCGTTAAATTGTAAAACTTTTGTTAATCTTCAATTGTTTCGTTAGTGCGAACAACGGGTGAAATTGATTTCGCGATATTATGATTATTGCGTTACGAATGAAATATACGCTATTTAAGCTCCAATCTTATCAAACAAGAATTCAGATCGAGAAACACTTGAGTAAAGAAATATACCTACGCGTAAATGAAATTTCGTTGCTACAATATCAATAGACTCCCGGTGTTGTAAGGTGGATGCCCCGATAATGATTCAAACACGTTTTTTTCTTTTCTTATTGAATATATATTCTCAAGGATTCGACATAACCTCGAAGCGGCATTTTAGCTTTTTTTTTTTTTTTTTTTTTTTTTTTTTTTTTTTCGGTTAAATTGATCAATCATTTTTTTTTTTTTTTTTTCATTCAAAAAAACATCGTAAATATTAAATTTGCAGATTCAGCAATGTTGTCGATATACAAAAGATCGATAGTAATAAAAATAACGATTTTTCGTTAAATTCGAAAATAAATATTTCGTGAAGCGTGAATGCCACGAGTCTCGGCGCTAGAAATATCAATGCACGCGATTCGTAATCGTGAAAATATTCATTCGTACGAATACAAACGATCGCGATGACACTCGTCAAAACATTAATCCGTACGAATTACAAACAAACACGCAGTTTCGCGGTGTACGATTAAAATGGAATATTCGATGAAGAATTTTTTTTTGTATTACGGCGATATGGAATTTCGTCTTTTAACCCGATCATCGGCTAAAATCATAGCTGCGAAAACGAGAATTCGATTCATCTCTCCTTTGATGCAGTTATTATTATTATTATTATTATTTTTTTCTTTTTTTTTTTTTTTGAGATATGAAATTTTGCCTTTTAATCCGATCATCGGACAAAATTGTATCCGCATCTCGCGAAAGCGAAAACTCAATTTATCTCGCCTTCGATGTATTATTTTTTTTTTTTTTTTATAGAATTTTGTCTTTTAACCCGATCATCGGCCAAAACTATACCTACATCTCGCGAAGCGAGTATTCTCGTTTTATCTCGCCTATTGACTCGCTCCATTCTCGATAATGTATGCGAGTGTCGTTAAGTACTATGCGCGGAAACAAAGTTCCCGCAGAATTTTATCAAAATCGGCATCGGTTACATATTTGAATGACGAAATAAATGCAAATAGATATACTATTGCAGCTGCGAAAAAGTTTTTCCGATTCACTTATTTCGGTAAAAAATGTAAAAAAAAAAAAAAAATTTCGGGAAAAACGTAAAAAAAAAAAAACATTTTTTTTTTCGTGAGAAACTGCATAAACGATCTCCAGAGACTGTCCGTCGTGTCGTTGTCCGAGTGTCTATCAGTTTCCACTACTGTTACTTATTCTGCTTTCTACTAGCTTCGTATTTAAAAGAGGAGGGGGGGGAGGAGTGTTCTCTGTGCCCAAAAGAATTTCCCGCTCGAAGAGAGTTCCGCCACTCTAAAATCTCCGTCTCCCCGTATCTCTCGCGAGCTTTCAAGCGCGAGACACATCGTCATCGTCGTCATCGTCGTGCCCATCAAACGATCGGGAGAACACACGCCTGCTGGCGGCTGCATTGAGCTCAAAACTCGCCGCGCCGACCACGACGACGACGACGACAGTGCAGCGGCAGCAGTAGCATACCTACGTGGTGTGTTCACACATGTAGAATTATAATACGAGGCTCTCTTTTTCCCGTGTGTGCGTCTCAACTGTGGGTGAGTGCTCTCCTCGCGCGGCAACATTAAGTTGACGGGAGCAGAGGGAGGAGGAGGGGGGAGGCGGGAGGAGAGCGTAGAGAGCAACGCATACACGCGAAACACGGCGGGTATAACGAAAAAAAGATAAAAGATGACAAAAAAAACGATGTTTTAGCGCGAGTGAGAATGAAAAAAAGAATTGTGGAATCGAGTCAAACTCTCGCACACATACACAAATACGCAGATAATATTTATATATGTATATATATCGTAAGGTAGGACGAGGGGCAATGGGAGGGGGGAGGGGAGCTCCGCGCACATATGTACGGCGCAACGAGGCTCCCACTCGTTGTTTACGTTTTAACATCCGGAAACTTGCGACTCGGAGTGTAACCTAAGCGTGTACGATGGATCAAAGGTACACGCGAATGAAAAAAAAAACGGATAAAGAAGAAAAAGAAACGACAACGAGAAACCGAGAAACGAAAAATGAGAAAATGAGATTGCTAAAAGAATATATGTATATATATAAATATATTCGGGAAAAAAAATATGTCTCTTACTCTGCTCGTGACATCGGAAACTTCGCGCATTATTGCCTCAAATGCGACAGTCTCCTCGGCCTGCTTCTGGTTCAGAAGAGCAATCTTTTCACTGAATTTCCGTGGGTTCGCCATGATGGCCGGGGTAAAACACACCGACGTGCACACGAGCGACACCGCTCTCTCTCGGTAACTCACACAATTCCGGGGTTATAACACACGACACACACGTACGAGTTGTGAAAACAGACACGCGGGCGCGCGAGGTGGCGCGCACACACACGCGTACACTTGGTTAACCCGAGTCGCCGTTTTCGCTTCGTGTTTTTTTTTTCCGCTCTCTTCTCACGGCTCTCAGTTGGGTTCTTCGAACGTGGGATGAACTGTTATCCGCGATAATCGGATGTTCTGGGACTCGCACTTTTTCGTAGCACCGTTTTGATGTATCAGCGTGCCGCAAAAACGGCACGCTCTCTCGCAACCCTCCACCCTTGGGTTGCGCGCGTATAACACACGCTTATCGCGACGCACTCTATTCGATTCCTCCTCTCTCCCTCCACTTTTTTTGCCTGCTTCGCGGTTACAATATTTTTTTTCTTCTCACGATTCCTCAACGCCAGAACGCGCGCGTGTGAAGTCGCGGATGCAAATCTTTCGATAAATCGGCCCTGATGCTGCGATATAATTGTCGTGGAAACAGCGGAGGGGTGGGGGGAGATAGCTGTTCAACGGGTTTTGAGATAGCGATATCTTTAACGCGAAGTATTAATTTTATGTATATGTATTTTTGACGAGACAACACTGTGGCGGTTACCCACCGTACCCACTGCCTTCTCGATGGGGAACTGACCGTCACTGATACGCAAGATTACGGCGGCGCATCGAGGTACGCGCATCGCGCAGAAAAGTGTTTTTCGCGAAGCCATTGGTCGGTCCGGATACCTCCATCCCCCCCTTCCCTCCCCATATCGGACGAACGCAGCTATGTCTATGCCTCAATGTGTGAAACACATTCCTCTCGAACCGCCGCAATATCGTTACTCTCGCGACACTCCGCGGAGATTCGGGGAAACCCAGGATGAGAGAGATATTCCCTCTATTCTATCCTTTACTCTTTTTACTCTAACCACTTCCCCTCCCCCCGCCATCCACCTAACGCCGCGACCCTCCATACATCGCTAATAAATTTCTCGATTCTTTCGTCGTTTTTCGCAACGTCAAGAGCGCGAAATACGGAGCTCTAAAAAATAGTTGGTAAAACAGGGAACTCAATCGAAACGATATCTATTACCGACCGAACGAGGAAATACGAAAACGGTGATCCCATCGCCGTGGAATGGAATTAATATCACGATTTTGTTGCGCTCGTATCACTTTTCCTTCAGTGTAAAAAATCATGAGATTGTAATGACTGGGGGAATAAAAATTATGGTTTTCCTGTAGTTTGTGTTTTTCGTCATTTACTTTCCTTGTTCCTCTCGTTTATTAGGACGGCCGGTTGAATTTCTTTTGGTACACCGTGCTGTCAGTTATACGAAGAATGTACCGATTTCTGAGGGAAGCTTTTAATATGTAACTATAGTCTCGTGATTCACGCATGGAATACATAATATTGCGTCGTCAACGTCGCACTTCGAAAAAAAAAGAAAAACATTTCTTAAACAACAGCAACAACAAAAATGTACAAATTCGACGAGGATATGTACATCGAGTTATTACCTGCTGCCGTCCATAAACAGTTGACCACGGAATTGAATGACAATTCTCGATGGAGAATTCTCGCTGAAAATGTTTCGGAACGCCTCGATATTCGCGGGTAAGGCATTCGGAAAAAAAGAAAAAAACATATTTATAAAATCTAAATGCACCAACAAAGTTTTTTTTTCATTCGTAATTTTTTTTTTTTTTTTTTTCATATATCAGACCGTCGTGGATGCAATCTTTGGAAAAAAATGAAAATTTAACGACAAAATCACCTGCGGAGAATTTGCTTTTTCAATTAAACACGAGAATGTGTACCGTAGGAATTTTGTGTACTTTGCTGGAAGATTGCGGCCTCTTGAGGGCGCTGTCTATTCTACGATGTCCAGGTTTGCTACTCGGCTATCGATAATAATTAATACTTAACATTTAACAACGTAATGCTAAAAAAACACACAAAAAATACATTTTTACAGAACCTCTGGTCATCGAGAGGCAACCAAACAACGAAACGTCGGATGACAACGGCGTTGAAGTTGCTTTAGGAAATTATCTAAAACTGAACTGCAAAGCCGTCGGTTTACCACCTCCGAGATACGTCTGGTATCACAAAGATACGCCTCTCAATGATCAGATCAGCGAAGAATTGAATATAAGGATAGATAGGTAAATCTAACGAGATGTCCGTCAGGCGCTGAATTGGACGGATAATTTTTAAATCGTCAATGAAAATTATTTTACAAATATTCATAATCAGGAATTTAAAAAATTTTATTCATAGTTTTTCTCGGAAATTTTTTATAATTTTTCACGGAAAAATTTTATTTATAATTTTACTTATAAAAATTTTATTCATAATTTTCTCATCAATTTTTTTTTTATTAATTATACAATTTGTTTAAAATTTTTTTAGCATAACTCAGGAGGGAGAGTACAGGTGTGAAGTTTCGCAGATAGATATCGACGGTTCGACGATGGATCAGCGATATACAGAGCCGATTTATCTGAGGATACAGCCGACTCGCGTCGTAATCGATAAGCAGCCGATCGCGTTTCTGGAAGTTGAAAAAGGCGATGCGTTTACCTTGGATTGCGAAGTTAGCAGTCATCCCGCACCGAGTTATCAATGGTTTCGCGACAATACAAAGCTGGAGATGCAAACTTCGAATGTACTGCGCGTAAGTCTTCTGCTTCTTCCTGAAATGTAACTTTATTGCGACAACGCGCGATCGCGCGATTCGAAGAATCTTGCGAAGGGTATTCTCGTGTTTTTCAGATCGATAAATTCAGTGCCAAAGACGAGGGAAAATATTACTGCTACATCACGAACGACGTTAGCGAAGTTTGCACGCAACGTAGCAACGTCATCGTAAGTATATAACTCGGAAAAACCATTTTTTTAATACTCTTGTAATACAAATTCTTCTCTAAAACATTACTATCCTTAAAAACAGATTCATCTACCGAGAGAAAAGGCTGTTGCGAAGATCGCTCTGTTAATAGCAAACGAGGATTACGATAATCAGGATAAACTAAAAACGCCAAGAAACGATGTCACTAAACTCGCGCATCTCCTGGAAGAGATTGACTTCAAAGTCGTATGTCTTTTAAACTTAACGGCGAAACAAATGAGAAATGCAATGCGAATATTTTGCTCCGCGCTTTCGGAAGGAGTTTACGGTAATAAAAAAAAAAAAAAAAAAAAAGAAAAAAAAAGTTTTCAATTTCGATTATTCGGCTTTAGATTAAACGAGAAAAAAAAATCGATTAACAATTCGCTGATTCCACAGGTTTCTTCTATTTCGCTGGACACGGATTTAAGATGCAGGAGAGTTATATGCTGGCGGTCGACGCACCGAAAGCATATCTACGAAGCGATGCGGTTTGCGAAAGTGAATTATTAGCGATGTCTTTATCAACCGATCCTGCATTGCTTGTCGTCGTACTCGATACTTGTCAGACCGTTCCTCCAAAGTAAAATCGATCAACGAAAAAAAAAAAAAAAAAAAAAAAAAAAAAAAATTATTAATATTTATTATAGTGAAATGACTCGAGTAATCGTATTTTTTTTTTTTTTTTTTTTTTTTTTAGAGAATGTAATCCCGAAATTCATAAAGAAGTACCGACGGTTAACGAGTATCGAAGTCAAAAGAATCTTAGAAATTTGATACAAGCGTATTCAACGTCGAGTCACCGTCCGAGTTACGAGAGAATGAGCAACGATTGCGGATTATACTTGACACACTTAAGTAAATACATCGTGCGCGACATACCCGTTCAGAAAGTCTTCGAGGAAGTTGGCAAATGTAAGAAATCGAAGCAACAAAGTTTTTCCTCCTGCAGCAGTATTAAAATAGACGAGGAATTTAACTTTTTTTGGTTTTTTTTCTTTTTTTTTGCAGCGATCGACGTTTGGTTTAAAGGAAAAGAACGGAATCAAATACCTATGTTTGCGCTCACAGTAACGAAGCCCTATCGTCTCACGGATGCTGTTTACAAGAGTAATTAGTCGATTTCGCAAGTCACTGAATTTTTTTTTTTTTTTTTTTTTTTTTTTTTTTTTTTTATCGATGTATTAAATATTGAATTTTTGCAAATTCAGGAAAACCACCACAAGCGATATTGAAATTAAACGAACTCGTCGCTTTTCCAAGTGCGAATGTTGATATTAATTTTCAACAAACCGGAGTCCGTTGCAAAGCGAAAATATCTCAGTTCTCGAAGCCTTTTTTAAACTCTATACGAGTTAAATTAACCGGAGCGCAAGATTGGACGGTTAACTTTCACAATTCCGTTCCTACGGAGCGAATAAATTTATTTCAGAATTCCAATGGTAATGAATGTCGCGTGCATAATCCGCAGAGTTCGAAGGTGAGTTTTGATTGTATTAAAATTTTTTTTTTTTTTTTTTTTTTATAGAAAATGAAACTTTAGTAATGGGGATTTTTCGATACGCGTAAATGATTTCAGGGGCCAATTGTCGTTTCTTTGGGAAAAAATGGAAAACCCGTTGGCGCAGCGCTACTTCCGATAATGGATCACGTTCCCGGTTTACTGCATCAATTGGACGCATCGTAAAACGCAGTAAAAAAACATCTCTATATATATTTATATTATATTTTATATATATATGAATTGTAAATAAGATTTTTTCGATAAAAACAAATAATTTGAATAAAAGTCGAGCATTCTACTTTATTATCTGACATAACAAAACGATTCAAAAGGCTCGCGTTACATAGATCGGCGCGATTTCACTGTCAACGTTACCGATCGCGAAAGTCGATTGAAAAAAAAAAATTTTCCTTCGGGTTAATCCAGTTTCGTCTTCGCGTCGTCCGCATCATGTCTGAAAAACAAAAAAAAAAGAAACGCGTAACAAACATTTTTCTCATTCTGTTTTTTTTTTTTTTTTTTTTTTTTTTTTTACTATAAACGATTGTCTTTGATTCGCAACGATTATCTCACTCACCACCAACGCGACAGGCATGAAATGGTTAAGCATATTAACTATCCAAGGCGAATCGACTCCCTTTGTATATTCGCGAATGAAACGATAGTTCGCGACGAATATTTTTTCTCTGTATTCCGGTTTCATACCCATACTTATGGGCGGTTCTTCACCCGCTTGTCGCATCTGCGCCAAACCTCGCAGCATATGATGAACCACTGTTATCTCGACGAAAGTTCTCTCGCGATCTGTGAAAAAAAAAATTTCGTTAAAATAACGTAAAAAAAAAAAAAAAAAAAAAGTTAATACATCTGTATTCACGACAATTGTGTATAAAAACATTTTTAGTAGTTTTAGCTTCAAGATTTCGATCGGAATAAAAGTTTAAAAGGGTAAAACCTTTTAAGGACATTTTCTATTTTTTCATTTTTTTTTTTAGAAGATTCATAATATTTTTTGAGAACATTTTACTTTGTTTCCTTTTTTTTTCAGAAGGACTATAACGTTTTTTGAGGACATTTTGCATTTATTATTTTTTTTTTCCAAAAGCGTCGCATCGCATCGAGTCGCATTTCAGAATTACGCTAAAGATGTTTTTTTCGTTAAAAAAAAGGGACGCGGCACCGGTGCGTTAAAATTTTTCTTACCTCCTTCGCCGTCTTGAATGATACCGACTTCATAGGGAAAACTCATGTAAATATCTTCGCTGTCGACAACCAAAAGTTGTCTCTGTTGTTCCGTCAGCGAGCAAATCTTTTGCCGCAGAGTTTGCAAAAGTTCGTCGGTGACGAGACCTTCTAATTTTTCGTAATCTTCGCACGCCAGTGCGCTACCAATTACGACAAGTGCCTGAAATCAGATTGCGTCGCCTGAGGAGTTTGAATAAACGACGAAAATTCGTTTTGTAGCACTTACCTGTTTGGATCCGGTGACAAAATCGGCGATCTGAAATTCTTGATCCCACTGCGGTCTTATGACCATATTGACGAAAAACGAGTTGCGTATTGTTTTGAAAAAAGTCGGCCATAGTTTTATCGGAAAATCCGTAAGCGGCGGTAATCTCACTCCCGTTTCACTGCTATAACGTCGGCGCTGTGGAAAAATTGGTTTTTCTAAGATTCTGACATTTTTCGGCTCACCGCGCGCGATGTTGGAGCCGTCGAAAGCGCTGCTCATGTGCGCGATCGATGCACCGAAGTTTCGGAGTCCCGTGCGACATAAATTTTTGTATATACACGATGCTAGCATTGTAAATACTGTTGACGACGAGAACGCCGACTTTGCATTATACACGGTAACGCGTACAGGTTATCTTAACCTCGCGAACGATACGGATAAATATATCGATGTTTCGTATGTCACGACGCGAAAATTATGCGTCGAGATGCGTGAATGCGATGCTCGTTGCGACTCCGGATTAAACGATCTCGTAATTATTTTATAATTACATAATGCGATACACCGCACCGAGGAATCTTTGAAATTGCCGCTGTATGCTACATTGGTTATCTTTGATTACGTATTATTTATTTTACATTCTGTATATCGGGGACCGATAGGAATCCCTGAAAAAACTTCTCGATTGTTTGGGAACTGCGAAGACGAAGTAATCTAAGTACCGAATGGATAATAGATGTAATTCACGTATTCCACCGATGGTATAAGTACTTCTTATCGGATCTTTGGTAAAAATAGTAGACTTTCATTCTGACGCGGTGACGCGCGCGGAACAGCGGATACCCAATAGCTGCGAATCAGAAATTGTACCGTTCAGCAGTCGATAAAAACGGGCGCTACAACGTTTTATTCGACTTTTTCGGGTTCGGAAATACATCGTTCAAATTTGCTACAAAAAAATTGTTTTTCAGCGCATTTTTCAACAAATCGTTCTTCAGCGCATTTTTCAACAAATCGTTTTTCAGCGCGTTTTCGTCGCGTGTTCTGCAAATCACGTAACGAGGTAAAGATTTTCATTTACGAATATTTGCAATTTCGATAGGATTTCGTATCACGTGTCTTTTATTTTAAACAAATCGATGTGAAAAAACAGATTTACAGAAAGTTTATCGTTATTTCAAGATATCGTTGCATTTTCAACGTTAAGCGTAAAACGTTTTTCTTTTTTTTTACATAAATGACATTTGTCTCTCGTAATGGCGCTTAAACGTATGTTATGGTTTACAAAGAACGGAGTATCGTTAAAATTTTATTCCCTCGTCAGTCACTGCTTCGCGAGTTCGGAAACCTTTTCTTCCCGATGTTCTCGCTGTTCCCGTTCCTCTTCTTCCATTCTTTTTCTCTTGTGCGCCACGCGTTTGTGTTTCGCACCGTTTATGTGAGCCGTCCATTGTAATTCGCCGATCAGAATTCTCTCGCAAGTCTGAAACAGTTATTAATCGATTAACATCTTAATTGAGAGACATATAGAAATTTTTTTTTTTATTTTCGTATCATCGATAAATATCTTTACCTCACACCAGTGAGTCTCCTCGTTGCTGCTATCCGAACATTTCTCGCAATCAATATTCTCATTTAATGGCCTCTGAGACGGTTTTTCACCCTTCAATTTTGCCTCAACTATCGCGGCTGCCGGTTCCAGAACTCGAGAATTCCATTCATCGACGTTCGTACAATCCAAACTATAGACGTGAGGCACCTAAACAGTTGAAAGTTTATTTAGAGAAAAAAAAAAAAAAAAAATTTTTTTACAGAATCGCAATAATCGTTGAAGAAATTTAATATTTTCCGTCGTTATTACCTGTCTATCGACCCTTCGTATGAATCGATTCATTACCCATCTTTGTTGTCTTTTCGCGTATCGTCTTGTGACCATTTTTAGTTCGGCGATTCCTTGTTTCAGCAATTTTTCACCCTTTGAAAAAAAAAAAAAAAAAAAAAAAAAAAAAAAAAAAAAAAAAAACGAAATCAGACGAATTATTGTTAAAATCGCGTTTACGAGTAGTAAAATTTTTTTCGAGAAATATTAATTTCTTATGGACTAAAAATTCGGTGTTTAATATTGACGAAGCGATATATATGCGAATTTCGATGCAGAGCCGCGGCGTTCGTCACGTGTCGATGACACGCCGGGATATCCTGCCGACCGCTCTAATCGATCGAATTTTCTCTCTCTATAGTCACTTGTATTGCCGTCTACTGCGCAACAATTGTTATGACTCTCTTCTGGTTGCTAATATTCCTGCAACTCGTCGTGCAGTCATCGATAAATAACGTCAACAAGAAACGCCGCGATCTACGAGTGTCGATATACACGCGGATTGCAATGGGTTGCGAAATTTTCTGTTTGCAAACAATCGAACTCTCGATATTATCGAAGCGTTTCGATAAAGCATTGTTTATCAATTATCGCAATTTTAATTTGATTCTAAGCGAAAAAAAAAAAAAAAAAAAAAAAAAAAAAAAAAAAAAGATACACACTTTCTCGCTGTTTCTCTCATCTTCCGGCAGTATAAGATAATTGTGAAATTCCTTGAATCCGATGGATTGAAAGATTCCTTTGGTATAATCCGGTGATCTACAAAAAAAAAAAAAAAAAGAGAAAATTTAATTATCAAATCAAAAAATTTTTCGTCTTATATAACATTTTTTTTTCTCGCGAAACATGCAAATACCCGATATGAAAAAAAAAAAAAAAAAAAAAAAAAAAAAAAAAACAATACGAATGATTCAGTGTATACGAATCATTGGATAAACCCGGTGGATCGAGTCTTCGTCCGGTGCTAATAATCGTTGCATTTCCGTTATCCTTGTGTCCGAATTTCGTTATGTTAACGGTAAGGATAGGAAACGAAAGAAACTTCGAAAGTCCGCGTTGCATTACCATTATCGGTTTATTCTCTCATTTATTCTCGTCTCTCGGTTATCTGAGGGAAGAAACAGGAGGAGAGGTCTTTGTAGGAATGGATATTCTTGATACCGGAGTGCGAAGGTCTCTGCGGGGAGTGCAGCGAACGAACGAATACACGGTATGTATCCCGTGGAACGCGAAAGAGTGGCAAAAAGGGCAGAGATTAGAAAGAGCGTCGGGTGGAACACCGACGACTGATAGCGAGCGGTGAGAGAATAAAGAAATACTCTCGAGTACCAGGAATCGAGTGTACCGCGTATATTTGTACATTCGATAACCACCGCGTATAGTAATTGTTTTGCAGTGGGGTATCGTTACCAATGCCAACAACTATCCGTTCGGCGTTTTTCCTCAAAGTTCCAATCTGCGCGAACGATTTTTTACCCCATAAAAGACGCGAAGAAGCGGCTTATCGAGTAGCAACAGCCATAGCTCTCGCGATTCTCGACGACGAGAGAACGTATACCATAAGCCGAAGATGCTTACGTGGCGGAGAAAAAAAAAAAAAAAAAAAAAACGAGTTGCATGTTATGCAGAAAATCCCGAGGGAGAGAGAGAGAGAAAGAGAGAATAACAGCGAGCGAACAGTCGAGACGCGGAGCTCACTTGTTCACACAGCGTGTCAGCATTCCAAATATGTATATCCCCGTCGACAAAAATGAAGTATCGTCGCGGAGTTTCGTCGCGGGGAGTCGGACGCGAAAATTAATCGAAGCATCGTGCGGACTCTGCTCTCACCTCTTTCCCTCGTCTCGGCCTCTCGAGTCTCATATTCGTATGCGAATTGCACATATCCATACGAATTGTATACTCTTTTTTTTTTTTAAGCTTTCGCGTCTTAATATAGAAAACGCGATGATAAGCATCCGCATTGGGGGTTTCATACGCTTCGTTCATAAATTATTTAAAAAGATCGCGGCAAAGCCCGTCGCGGTTTTTAATTTAACAATAATTTCGAGGCAAAAAAAAAATTTTGAAAAAAAAAAAAAAAAAAAAAATTACGGAAGATACAAATGGTGCGTTCGGAGGGATTATCTAACGCGATGATGCGCATCCGCATTGGGGGTTTTGCGCTTCGTTCATAAATTATTTAAAAAGATCGCGGCAAAGCCCGTCGCGGCTTTTAATTTAACAATAATTTTGAGGCAAAAAAAAAATTTTGAAAAAAAAAAAAAAAAAAAATTACGGAAGATACAAACGATGCGTTCGGATTATCTAACGCGATGATAAGCATCCGCATTGGGGGTTTTACGCTTCGTTCATAAATTATTTAAAAAGATCGCGGCAAAGCCCGTCGCGGTTTTTAATTTAACAATAATTTCGAGGCAAAAAAAAAAATGTTGAAAAAAAAAAAAAAAAAAAAAAAAATTTACGAAGATACAAACGGTGCGTTCGGAGGGATTATCTAACGAATCTCGCAATTAAACTACCGTAAAATAGCGGATAAAAAAATTGCACAGCTTGCCTATCCACTTATGTGTGCACATTGACTTTCCTTATTAGGAATTTGTTTCCCTATTTGTATAAGCGTCGCGCAAAAGATCGGCAGTCCAACGTTAGCCCGGGTTTAACGCTCTCGAAACCGCGACAGAGACAGATAACAAATATATAGTTCACCGATAAGGAGGACTTTACGCGTTTGAATAACGTTAATCGCGAATCGCTCGAGAACTCTCGCAAGAGTTTTTTTTTTTTTTTTTTTTTTTTTTTTTTTTTTTTTTTTTTTTTTTTTCGAGAGCGTGTTTAGCGGGTTACTAGTCTTAATATTGAAAGAAGGAGGAGTTGTACGATGTATTTTCGTGAACTGTTGCTAGGCGGTCCGCGTGAGAGAGCGAAAGAGTACGCGTATCGTTGAGATTACACTACTAATTACACATTATAACGTTCGCGCGATATAACGCGCATTATAACTTCTATAGATTCCGCGTAATAAAAATTAAAAAAAATCCCGAATTTATCAGTGTCCGATGATAAATCGTTGTAAAAACGCGTAACCGCTTCTTTTCCGACGTGACGAGACGGTTAATATTTTTTTTTTTTATAATCGATTAAATTCCAATGAACATTGTTACGAATAATGGCACGTGACGCGTCTATTTTTATACTTCTAATAAATACGGCGATGTATCGCAGAGATATTTAATATCCGTCTGCACACGCGTTTTCCTGGTATCCTTATTACGCGGGAATTATGTTTGCGACGGTATTCGCTTCCCCTCCGCCTTACTGACGACTACGCGCAATCGGACGGAGACATTGTTGCACGTGTCGGTTTATAAGTAATCAACGGAATAGTATGCACGGGTCTCGGCGAAGTCTAATAGCGCAATCGCCTCGGGACTTTTGCTGCGGTAGCGATATTTTTATTATTGGAAGAGTATAATACGACTGCGTTGCTGCGAACTTAGTGAATACACAACGAGTGCAAAGGCATTTTTTTTTTTTTTTTTCTTTTTTTCCGTCTTGAAATTCCGCGGCGTTTCTTAAATAGATACTTTTTTCGTGATCAGCAAACATCGCGTATCAACGATCGATTTTTGGTTTTTTTTTTTTTTTTTTTTTTTTTTTTTTTCAACATCTACGCGACGCGATTAACGATTTTCTCTATACGCATCACGAAAATTTTGGATAGCGTTGCAAAAAATGAAATTAACGGGTTATATACGTGAAATTGAGCGGAAAGAAAAATTGCCGCGTCGCGGCGAAGACGCGCAAAACTTCCCTCTCGGATTATCGGAGAGTAGGTCGACCGCGAGTTATGCAGTATCTCGGGAGGCCACGTGTTGCTTTCAGCTTATAGATACGATCGGAAACTGAGAGAGCGAACCGTATGTACGAGAGTACAACTCCTCTTCTTATCAATTCTCCGAGTCGGAGTAACGCGCAGCTATGACGTGATCTCATCGTATAATTACCGGTCAAACCGATACAATATATGTTGTTAACTATTATCTTACAAGAGTATTTGATAAATCAGCGACGAGTAATAATCAGCATGTTTCACGCAATCTTATTTAACGCTCGCGTACGACACGACGCGGGAAAAGATAAATTTCAAAGCGCAATTCCTATTCCGTAAAAACGCTTTTTCTGCATTTTTAGATTTCTTAATGCGCGTAACGTGCGCTAACAACTGAATATGTTGCTGATAAATCGCTCTTGTCGCCGGTATACGACGAGGTCATTCGCGCGCCATTTTTTTTTTTTTTTTTCGTAAGTCAAAAAAAAAATTACGAAAAAAAAAAAAAAAAAAAAAAAAAAAAAAAAATGCCGAAGCGGATTACGAAGGAGTATTACAACGCTGATACATCAAATGTACATTGCCGTCGATGATCCTGGGGTTGTCGATATCTTTGATAAATAAGAAACGCGGGACGACCGACGACGTCGATCGTCTAAAAGTCCCGGAGACGTAGCGTATGAAAATTACGTAAAGTGAAAGTTTCGATGTATATACTTTCCGCAGAACCGTCTCGTGCGTATTAAGAGTAATAATAACGAAAAAAAAAAAAAAAAAAAAAAAAAAAAAATGAGAGATATAATAAATAAATGCGACAGGATGTATACACGGCGCCGAATGATCCATGAAAGCGAAACGGGAAGAATTTTTTTTTTTTTCGATCGGTAGAAAGAAAATTCCGTATTTATAGAAAATCACAGGTATGAAAGATCGAGAAAGATAAATAATCGAGAGTAACGGATTCGTTGATGGATTATAATCTTTACGATAGAATCGCAATGTATCGGATATTATATTCGTCGGTTAGTGGCATGAGAAGTGAGAATTTCGCGATAGCCGATCAGGAAATTAGCGAGAGAATTTCTAAAGAGATAAGACACGTGCTGCCAACGCTGATTACTTAATGATCCGACACCGGAGTAAAAATGGCAATCCAGTCATTGACACCGCAGCGCCGTCTGCAGTAAAAAAAAAAAAAAAAAAAAAAAAAAAAAAAAAAAAAAAAAAGTGAGAAAGAAATGTTGTAGCAGTGATTAAAAGAACGTAAGCAGATGTGAAACCGAATAATTTTAATCCTCTCGAACCTCTCGAAATACCCAATTACCGTTCGCAACGCTTCGCCGAGTTTCGATGTTTCGAGGGGATCGTCTTTCGCAGGGGGAGAAAAAAGAAAAAAAATGCTTCGAGGGGTCAAAAAAGTTGTCGAAGAAGACGTACACGTTGAAAAAATGTAGGACAGGGCCGATAAATTCGTTTGGAGACACGTAGGTACACGTCGTGCAACGATTTTCTAATGTCGTATCTATAACGAGAGACGCTATACGTTTGTATATAACGGCGCGAAGGGGATTCCCCCCACGCGGCAGCGTGTACCGCGGACTCGAGTTCACGAAACTTTTATTCAAATGTATCGAATCGACTCTTCTTCTTCTTCGATACACGTAAAGATCGCGTTCACGGTACACCTGAACACACAAATACGTAATGTGTACAAATACAAGTGAGAAGACGAGAAACGCGGTGGTAGAAGTTTACGCGGTAGAAACGGAGCGGCGGGAATCCTAGACGCGAAAGAAGGGTATATAGTTATATAGCACATGTGTCCCGTACATGTACTCTAAACGTTAATGAGCACGCGGCGCGTTACACGCGCGCGTTCCCGTTCTTAAACTCTGGAAAATTTCTAAACCGGAGTACATACTTCATTAAACGTATACTTAACCGATCGTCATCACCGTCTAGTTGTAGATATATGTAATTCACGAGATATCGAAACAGATGGCGAAATGATTGATCATTTTTGTTGAATTTACGATTGACCCCCACCGCCGCGTCGTCGATCGCGAGAGTCTCGAGACGATACGATTTTTTTTTTTTTTTTTTTTTTTTTTTTTTTTTTCGACGATATATATGTATTTTTTTTTTTTTTTTTTTTTGCGAACTTAATTTCGACGCATCTCACTGTCGTCGATATTTAAATAATAGCCGGACTTCCGGTTTGAACGGAATAAAAAAAAAAAGAAGAAAGAAACGCGACGACACAGCGATTGAAATCGCAGATCACGCGTCGCAATGCCGATGCAGAGGGAGTAAGAGACTCGCCAAGCGAATTCGGAGAAAGCACCCGCGCGTGTTTCGTCTGCAAAGTTTCTTTCTTTCTTTCTTTCTTTCTATCAGTTGCTGAGGTACATGCGTCGAGGAAGAAATAACGCGGAACACAACTTTGTATAAATAGTCTTTGGCGACTATTTTCAACGGCAATGATAAATTATTGGTACCGTTGACGATATACGGATGAATAAATATACATTTCCGTCATATTTATCGGAGAGACTCGATACACATTATTATCTACGTATTTTACTATGTAACAGATACGTTGTAACGCACAACTGCGAACTTTTTTTTTTTTTTTTTTTTTTTTTTTTTTTTTTTTCGTATTGTATACACTTACGAATGCGTTCACTCACGTGTTGGTTTTCAATCTTTCGGCGTTGTAACGAGCGTGAAAATCCAAAAGTTCTTTGACCAATCCGGCTGCGACCATCGATTCGACTCGGCTATTCAAACGTTCGTCCAGAATTTTCTGCGATCGAAAAAAAAAAAAAAAAAAAAAAAAAAAAAAAATAGAAAAATCAATAATTCGAAGAGCGAAAAGAGCAAAAGGGAAGTGTTTTATAAAAAAAAATTGAATTCTTACGGATAAAAATAAGAATATTGCGCATAATAATGATATTTTTACTTATAAGACGAAAATTTCTTAAATAAAAATATATTTATTTTTATAAATTATTGTCTGCAAGAATATACTTTTTTTGAGGGATTTTCATGAAAATATTGATGATACACATCGATCCGCTGATATTTAAATAGTATCGAAAAAAAAAAGATATATCTCTCGAAATTTATTTTCAATGCCTCTCGAGACTAATCCTTCCTAAAAAAAAATTCTATAGAATCTCAATATAGAAATCGTCGTTCCGCGATATACATTTCTGTGTCACGTAGTACTGATAAGTGTTATCGCGACCAAGTAGTTCTCGACGATCAACTTGGAACGAAAGGCTTTGTTGCGCGTCCAGTAAAAAATTGAAAAAAAAAAAAAAAAAAAAAAAAAAAGTTACGAATACTACAAACGATCATTCATAGAGCGGCGCATAGTGGCAAAGATAAATAATAGAAATAATTAAGTGTAGCGGCGTCGCGGGAGTTATGAAAAATGAAAATGACGTGTTGATTAGTCAGGTCGTTAATAATTGCTAATGGAGTCACGTCGCTCACGCCTGAAGCGTGCGGAGATAGGAGCAAAAAAAAAAAGAAGAGAAAAGGCAAATGTGCGTTAAGGTTGATGACTGTTTCTCTACGAGTCTTGCAAAAACGATGTCCGAGCGCTGACAGGGGATAGTCTTTTGAGTTCTTGATGTGTGTTGCTGTTGTTGATGCGCGCCGCGTGATGGCGGAAAGCGAGAGAAGCAAAGAAGAAAGACGAATTCGAAGTTTGGCCCTTTCGTGTAACCGACAAAGCCGGAGATGTGTCTCAATTCCGGAGCGTCAAAATTCCTTAATTTGTTCCCAAAGGAGAGATGAACTTCTCTCTGTTTTAAGAGTCTTTCTCGCTCTGATCTTTCGCTTCTAAAATCGCGCGAGAAACTCGTCTCGCGACGTGGAGTTTCTACGAATGTCCGTGTTTAGCGTAACTTCTCCGCGACTCCCTTCGCACGCCATTTTTTTTTTTTTTTTTTTTTTTTTTTTTTTTTTTTTTTTTTCTCTATCCGACGACTATTTCACCGGTTGCTAATGAAGTCTAACTTTCCAGACGCACGAAATAATTTCTCACGCGACTGACGACTCCCCGGTGATACGCGATCGAGCGGACTGCCGAATGTCTTCGGGTGTTAGCCAACGATAGACAAGGGCAACGAGAACCACGTGGAAGATTAACTTAGAATATTACTATGTAACGCTTATTTGCCAATTAGAATAATTAAACGAGTATTTCACTCGTTTGGAGGCATAAATGAGTTCAATTTTTAAATAACTCGTGAACGACCGCGCGACTGGGACCTGTCGGGGTTTTCATACGCAGCAGCGACAATTGATTTATCGCTCGACGGTCAAATAAACGAAAAGTAAGACAGGGAGAGGCCTCAATTAAAGTCATTGAGGGTCGTTACTCGGGGCAATGTGACATTCGCCACGAGCCAAAAATATCTTTTTTTTATTTTTTATTTTTTTTTTTATTAGGGATCGTCGCCCCCTTTTGTTTCGTTCGTATGTTAGATAGCGGAAGATTAACGCGAAGTATTTAATTTTTGTCAATTTAATGCCGACGGAGGTAACGATGAAACGGAATCACGAATAGAAGTCGTACAGTAGCAGTCGATTGCATGCAATTACATTCTCGTTACATCGACAATTTTGCTGCGCGCAATGTAACGAACAAAGCAATACGGTAGCAAACGTATTATCTCGCGAAACCGCGATTGCCGTTTGTAACTTGAGACGCTGACTGGCGAAACAGAAACTACTTTGACGATAATAATTAATCTCATACGATTATCGAAAATATCAGGTCTCCCCGCATCCAGGAAAGGGGGCGCAGTGTGTGAATAGTGATTAATTTCATAATCATCCGCGACGAAGACGGACCTCCGCTTGTCTATTACATAATGTTTAACCGTCACGCAGCTGTATCAATGATAGAAATAAGTAGGTATATCTAACAACTAAAATGTGAATACATTGGTTAATCCAACGCGGAATTATTACGCGTTCTCTTCATATTTTTTTTTTTTTCCTTTCATTCTGTAAAGTGGATATTTAAATGTTTCCAAATATATCCGAGTCGATTTGAAAACTACATATGATAACGAAAAATTTCGTAATTTCAGTGCAATAGCTTTTTTTATTTTATGCATTTTTTAAAATTTACGTTACAAGTGCATTAAAATTTTATCATTTTTTTTTGTAGTGAAGCTATTTTTTTTTCGACTTTTCATTCAAATAGTAATAATAATGTATTTAGAAAAATTAAAAATTCTAAATAACGAATATTTTATTTACGAGAGAAAATTAGAGGAAATTTTTTTTTTTTTATTTTCTTGATACGAATTATCGTTGAACTCGAGTTAAGAATTGACACGCGACACTTGGTTATGTCGCATCTCCTCTTTCTTCTTCCGTCGTGTTCTCTACGCCAGCGACTTCTTTCCTTACTTTCTCACGCTCAACGATTCATGCTGAGCCTCTCCTCGCCTTCGCATGGCTCCACGTGCAAGCGCGTTCGCGCTTTATACATCTTATAAGCATGTAGTAGACATATATATCTTTCTATATATATAAAAAATGTTTCCGCTGTCGCCGTCATCGCCGCCGTGTATAAGACGGTACTTTAGACAATATGCTAAAGTCACGGAGGGATTAAATACTCTGTAAATACGACAAAACTCCCGGAGAGCCTATAAACACGGAGCGACGAAAGGCACGGAGAGGCTAAAGTCACGGAAGGGTATAAATCAGGGAATAGCTAACGTCACGGAGGGGGTAAAAATTACGTAGTGGATAGCGTGACGGCAAAGCTAACGTCACGGAGGGGGTAAAAAAGTACGTACTGGATAGCGTGACGGCAAAGCTAAAGTCACGGAGGGGGTAAAAATTACGTAGTGGATAGCGTGACGGCAAAGCTAAAGTCACGGAGGGGGTAAAAAAGTATGTAGTGGATAGCGTGACGGCAAAGCTAACGTCACGGAGGGGTTAAAAATTACGTAGTGGATAGCGTGACGGCAAGCTAAAGTCACGGAGGGGTTCATATCGCGAAATGCCTATAGTCACGGAGTCTACGTTTTTCGTAACAACGGTTGGCTTAGTTAATGGCTTTGAAAGGGGAGTGTCAGTAATCAGGACCGGGGGTGTCAATAATAGGGACAGGCGAATCAACAATAGGAACAATAGCGGTGCTTTTCTTAGGGTTTTGTACGACGACTGCGAACGCCCGTGGATCGAGAGCTCTACGAAACTCCAGTATATATGTATATATATTTGTATGTAAGTATATTTAAAGAGCTACGTCGGCTTTCTTGGTATCGCGACGCAAGCCGACGCGCCCTTCCTCTCGCTTCATTCATACGCTCTCTAACGCGGACTTCGCGCGTGCGAGTCAAGCGGATTTTTCTCTCGTAGTAAATCAGACGTAATTCAAGAATTTCAAAGCGACTTTAGACGTATTTGAACACGACGAAGAATGTCACTCTTATTCACGGTATACGCAAAGTCCGCTCGAGTTTACGCGTGCATTACATAGTCATCGTAGTAAATGTGCTCGAGACGCCGGCCGGCAATCGTTGCATAATCGATCGCGAATCTGTGGGCTCTCGGTACTTGCGAATTTTTTTATTTAATTTTTATTTTCATTTAATTTATTTCATTTTTATTTTCATTTAATTTATTTAATTTTTATTTTCATTTAATTTATTTAATTTTTATTTTCATTTAATTTTTTTTATTTTCATTTTCATTTAATTTATTTAATTTTTATTTCGCTATCGGAAACTTTTCGATCAGTTTCTCGGCACATTTGGATCTTCATGATTTTCATCATTCAAATGGATGATTTTTTTTTTTTTTTTTTTTCAGATCGCGAAAAACTTTATTAAGAATAAATTTGCATGAAACTCAATCGTTTCGCCAGTTCCGAAATTAGAAAGCATCTTCCCGCGCTTCCCCACCCGCCTGAGCTCTCCGCGATAGGTTTACTTCACATGTATACACACTGATGCTACTTGTGTGCGCCCCGTGCTCTTCGGTTTGCTATCATGTAAGCCCAGCTACGAAATCGGGCCAAGGTCTCCGCTCGGCCGCGCGATGGAAAGAACTCCGACGTAGCCGCGCGTGCGACTTTTTTTATTCTGTCCCCCGACCCTCCAACGGGGGGGGGGGGGGGGGGCTTTGGACGTTAGAAACGCGTTTCTCCTCTCTTCGCTGTGGAAATTCGCGAGATTTTGCCAATCGAATGAGCGGAGTAAATAGGAAAAAAAATTATCTTCGAGTCATTGATGATATTTTACTTTCGGTTTCGTTTGCCCTTAACGTCGCGGTTCTCCTCTCTTCACTGTGGAAATTCGCGAGATTTTGCCGATCGAATGAGCGGAGTAAATAGGAAAAAAAAATATCAAAAAAATTTTGAGTTATTGGTGATATTTTACTTTCGGTTTCATTTGCCCTTAACGTCGCGCGGTTCTCCTCTTTTCCCTCCGGAAATTCGCGAGAATTTGCCGATCGAATGAGCGGAGTAAATAGGAAAAAAAAATAAATATATATCTTCGAGTTATTGGTGATATTTTACTTTCGTTCTTTCGGTTTCGTTTGTCCTTAACGTCGGGTCCGATATATCTTATGAATGACGAGAGCGAATCGCCTTATTATAATAACACTGTGTATGAGAAATTTCGGCGAATCATCGTTGGAATCTTTCTCTCTCTCTCTCTCTCTCTCTCTCTCTCTCTCTCTCTCTCTCTCTCTCTCTCTCTCTCTTTTTCTATCTCTCACACACACTCTCGCGATTGTGAATGAGCCGTCGAATCACGACGATGATTCTTCGCTCCACAGCCGATCGACTACTACAGTCTGCGTACTGTACTTCTAACGCATATCCCGATTCAAACTGCCGCCGCGTCGTGAGAATGCAATTTTTTTTTATACAAACAAAACACGTCGTCGGCCCGTCGAATATCTCGGAAGAGGATGTGAAGAGGGGGAGGAATATATGATCATTCATGTCGATCCGTCTGTCTGGAGGTCAAAAGTGATTTTTAAAAAAGAATCGAATCGATTATCCACTTTACAAAGGACGTGCTGAAGTACCCTTCCGCGAGTGTTTCTTCGGTAGATACATCGCTTGCTTTGGGTTTTCAGTATTCGCGAACGCGACGTCGAGGACGCGTCAGGGATCTCGAATTTTACGAGTGAAAAAGATACAATGGGAACGGAAGAGCGGCTAATCGCATTCAGCGTGCAATGAATGTCACGTTTATACCCGGAACGTGATTTTATCAATTTTAATATCACTTCAACGAGTAGCGCGATACATTACTGATAATTTTCGGATACAAGACGATTTTTATCGGCCAAACAATACCAGGAACATTTTTTTTTTATCATACGGTACGTTGTTACAATTGACGATACAATCGTTTCGATGTAATCGATCGTAGATGAGGAAATTTTTTTTTTTTTTTTTTTTTTATCATTTTTTTTCGTATTTTGCGTTTTATTTATAAATCGTTACTATTGCGTGATTCGTTGTAATGAATTGACCAGCAAATCGGTACACAATTTTTTTCACGCGTTTAAATCGTCGATAGCAAATTTCAGGAGAATGGGAAAGTGAAGGATAAAGAGAAAAAAAAAAAAAAAAAAAAAAAAAAAACGCGAGACAACGCCTCGCTTCATCATCAACGCACCGGGATGTCCTCGGGGGAGGTTCGCGTCGTGAGAACGTTATACGAAACGGGGCCCCCAATTCCGTGGCACGGAAAGAACATGTGAAATTGAAATGAGATGAAAAAGATGAGAATAGAAGGGACCGAGAGTGAGAGAGTCTGCGGATGAAAATAAGAGATAAAAATATGAAAGGGTACCAAAATAAAGAAAAATAAGTGTTCACTCTCCTTTTTATCCCTTTCTTGAGAAGGGATCCCGACGCGGGACCTTCTAGGATTCGCCGAACGCCTTTCGTTGGCCTTTCGGCGCGTTTACTCTGCGAAAAGAAGACGGCTCTCTTCTTCTTCTTATTATCATTATTATTATTATATTTGAATTTTTTTTATTTTTTTTTTATCCATCTCACGAAGGAAGGAAAGGCCTTAGGGCTTTTTTCCTCTTATTCTTTGCCTCTATTTCACTCTCTGGGAGTCCGGAGTAATTCGATATACATCCCCGAGTGCTTAATTATGTTGAAGCGCCATCGCGCTCAGCCTAATGCTCCACCATTTACGCAATTATACTCATCGTACAGAAGATTTCTTTGCCATCGTCCTCTCTTCTCACGAAAACCGGCGTAAAAAAAAAAAAAAAAAAAAAAAAAAAAAAAAAAAAAAAAAATGTGTACTAAAGCCGAAAACAGAGCGGAGTATTTCTTGTCAAAGTTTCGCGCGTCGAGCGTTTGATACGCGGTGCTGCGACGGATCAAAGTTTCACCGAGGGACACCTCCGAGAGCCTTAATGAAAGAAGAACGAGAAAGTTCCATCGCGCGTTATTCTCTGCATCTCCTTCTCTCGCGTCTTATTTGCGTGTCGCTAGTAGCGACCGTCTCAACGGCTCATAAAGAATCCACGGAGCGTAAAGGGGACCAGCGTGAGATTCGCGCTTCTCTCATCATCATCATCATCATCATCATCATCATGATTCGTGACTCTTCTTATTCTCGATGGACGCTTTTCAACCTCTAATTTCTTCGCGTCTTTCTTTTATTCGTAAGTTTAACAGTCAATCCCTGTGCTTTCCGAGAAACGCGCGATCTTTGTTGCGGCTTCACTTCCACTTCACCGATTTTCGTTTTTTTTTTTTTTTTTTTTTTTTTTTTTTTCTTTACGTAAAATAAAATAGGCGATTCCCTGCTAAAATTTATCGTGAATATCATTTTTACGAACAGTGGGCGCAACATTCGTATTTCTCGGATACTCTCGATTTTTTTTTTTTTTTTTTTTTTTTTCATATTTTTATTTTCATTTCACTGTTACACACAGCGGCCGCATCGCTTCGGTTCACGCGAGTCGATGTGTCTGTAGTCGTTTTCTTCGTATGTTTGAGAATCGCGTTGCCGGAAATGCCGTGCGTGCCAAAGGCTAAAACCACCGACCAGTAGTGCAGGCGGGTGTCGGCGTGCGAAACGCTATCGACTCCGTAGAAAAAAAAAAAAAAAAAAAAAAAAAAAAAAAAAAATTGAACCGAAACAGAAAAAACGAAACGAAGAAGACGGAGAAAAAAAAAAAAGGAGGAGAACAGAAATGAAGAAACGCCGCGGAGTATATCGCAAAAGGAAGACAGATGGTGCTGAGGGGGGGTGTCGGAGAGTCAGCGCCTTTCCCGACACTCGGGGTGGAAGGGAGCTTCGCGATCTTTCGTATTAGTCGTTTATCACGAGACTATAATATACGCGTCATGCATACTGTGTATAATTCGTGTTGCCCACGAATATTATCGTCATATTACGCGTATAATTAGGGCAATTATGCGAACAACTCAATTTGTGAAAATTCCGTGGATAGCAATCGCGGGGCACCGCGATGTTTCTTCGACGTCGAGTGGTACAACACGTGAGGCACTTGCGAGATAATAATTCAAGGAACAATTTTCATTGATCATAAGTCACGGGACATGAGGAAGAGATCGATTTGCCAAGTGGTTTAATGCGATAATCGAAACTATTCAGTTTCTGACGCGAGAAACTTTTTTTTTTTTTTTTTTTTTTTTTTTTTTTTTTTTTTTTTTATGCATCATTTGCACGGTTTGCCATGTATAGTTAGCTCTGTGGCTTCTCTACAGCCGAACAGCTCTATAAACCGTCCGATCTAAGAGCCTCCGACGCATCGTCGTATTCGTAGTCGCGATGTATCTCTAAATATAACGTAGCGCCGCGGTGAATTACCAGCAACAAGCGCGAGAGGGATTCTCTCGACTCTATACACGAGATGAGGGTAAAACTAATGCCGCACGCTTTGCATGGATATACGTGCAAGAATTTCGTAACTGTTATAATGCACTAATGCGTTGTTTTGACGTCGGCGCGGAGGCTTACCTCGTCGGCGCTCGACGAATTTCCGTGTTTCCAAGTATAAACTTCCCACTCCAACGAAATATTATAACAACTGTGAATAATTTCAATTCCAAATTTTCTCGAGTGATTTTCCGATTCATTTTTCATTTTTTCGAAAAAAAACGAAAAAAAAAAAAAAAAAAAGGTAATTTTTTCATATGTTCCCGGATTTTCCTCAGTAACGCGGAAGTGAGTTAATTTATCGGGATAATAATTGCGTGATATTGAAAGAGGGTTATGTATCTCGAAATTTTAGCTCGAGGCGCCGATCTCGACTTTCCATAAAAACGCCCCGAGAGTTTAGCCTCACGACGAGCCTTCGGGAAAATAGCAATAAAAAATGAACGTACGGCCCGCAGCATCGACGTATGCGATCCCACGAGGGAAACTATCTATAGTGGAGAAACGAGAACGTCCCCGGGGCATCCGGTAAATCCGAACGATACATTTATCGATCTTAAAATCTCAAGAATCAGAAATAATCGAACGTAAAAAAAAAAAAAAAAAAAAAAAACGTAAATGAAATAATCGAACGTAAAAAAAAAAAAAAACGTAAATGAAATAATCGAACGTAAAAAAAAAAAAAAAAACGTAAATAAAATAATCGAACGTAAACAAGAAAAAAAAAGAAACAAATGGTTACTATTTTTCAGAGTTAAGGATTAAAAAAAAGGTATAATTCGGACGAAAATATTTGATAGAGAAAGCGAAAGGTATAGCGATAAAGCGTTCTACAGTACTGAAGCGATAGAAGCGACGAGCGCGTGTACACATAGTGTTCCCGATCGCTTGTGTAAAGCGCAGCGTCGCACAGAGGTACGGAGACGAAGCGGGAGGACTCGAGTGTCATCGTCCGACCGCTCGAATCAAGTGACCAATCGACTAATGTGCGTCGCAGCGAATAATAGGCAACTATACCTATCTATATATACGATTCGCACGAACAAAATCCAAAGACACAAAACAACGCACTGCGCAGATTCACTGCGCAAAAAAATTGCGATACTTTTAATTTTTTTCGCAGATCCACCGTTAGTTTCGTATGTCGAGACTTTCGACACAGGAAACTTCGGGAATTTGCAAGAAACGTGTTAAAAAAAAAATTATAATTTGTAACTGGAGGACGAGAGCGGCAAATTCGTGATATAAAATCATCGGCAGCGGCAATTGGATACTCTTTTCCAGTTATAAAAAAAATTAAATAAAAAAAAAAAATTGTAATAAAAAAAAAAAAAAAATGAATTAAATGAATTAAATTGTAATATTCTTGAGTTCCAATTCGCAATTTAATATATAATACGATAGTTATTAACTGTTAAACTTACCACCAGTCGATAAATGCGGCAAAACTCTGTATAACGATAGAATTTCGATAGCAGTTTGTATTTTTGTAGACGCGTAACTGGCAGAGATATAAACGCGTCGACACATTTACGAGACATACTTAGCTGCGATCGTGAGATGCGCAATGATTATAGTATATCTATGAATGAATCAAAGCCTAAGTAGCTATACATCAACGAGTTTATACGACGGACTCGTATCTCGTAAGAAGAGCCTTCTGACCTATTGCCAGTGGCGATCCATTCGAGTTTCAGCGGCAATAGAACCTTCCGATTCACGTCGAAGAATTGCTCACCAGCAGGTTGAGAGCAGAGAGCTGATTGACTACTGTGCAGAAAAGCGCATCGTGTCTGACTACAGGGAAAAATGCAGTGAAGCGAACAGTCTTCGCTGCCGGTTTCGGCAAACAAGTGCACAGCGGCGTCGTGGCACAGTAGCAGAAGCGGTACGGGAGGCGAAGACAACCGCAGAAGTGAACGAAGACGGTGTGTAGCAGAGATCGAGAGAAAAAGTCCGTTTGCAAGACAGGAAGTGACGACATCCCATCGCGTGGATATATAACTGCATCGTGCGGAGTGAGGATATCTACCATAATAAAGCCGGCAGCTGTCGACCAAGTGCTCGTCGACTCGTTGATACGCGACGTATATATACAAAACTGTATTACATTGAATCAACGAATTCACCGCAGTGAATTCACTCCTGAAACATGCAGAGGATCTTCTTCTCGTAGCATCCCAAGCTACGAGACTCCGTTTATACGTCGCGGGTATATATATATATATATATATATATTTTTTTTTTTTTTTTTTTTAATTTCATTCTTTCTTTTTCCAAGTCGCATTCATGTCGGGACTTTTTTTTTTTTTTTTTTTTTTTTTTTTTTTTTCAGAACCCTCGACTGACTCGACGCGATGGTAGACGAGGCGATCGCCTGCAAGAAATTTGCAACGCGCAAGTTTCTCGCGAGAGAAACGCCGAAGGAGACGAAGGACAAGTCGGTGTTGTATGGTTGTTATGCAGGAAAGGCGCAATACAAACAGATGCCGAGCACATTTTAATTAACGGCCAGACATCCTCCGAGACTGATGACCCTCGAGCCTCTCTCATGGTCGCATCCCTGATGACCCTCCTGCGCGAGGAGGTGGTCGGACCGACCCACTACGGGAGGGCCACAACTCTCATTCGTACTTTGTTCTCTCTCTCCTCTCAGCTTCACATTGCTATCCCACGACTAACTGCTCTTTAAATATATATATATATATATATATATATATATCTATAGGTATACTTCGGAGTCTCCCTTCTTGAAGCGTTAACTTCGCACTCATCCACGCAACGCTAACGAGTTGCGGAGAGCGATGCTATCCTTTACTCTCGAAAACGCACGGGAATGAAGCGGAAAAAAATTGGCGGCTAAAGTTGAATGTACCGATGCCTCGTAAACAAAGTCAAAATCAATTTTTTTTTTTTTTTTTTTTTTTTTTTTTTCATCACTTCCGAAACTGACCTTTGCACAAATCATTTTGATAGAAGTTAAAGAATTACTCAGTTTTTTGTCATTGGAAAAAAATACATTGGATTTCGTCTTGAAATTAGGTGACATTTTTTTTTTTTTACACGAATCATTACGAAACGAAGAAACTTTGAAGATTTTTAATAAACGGTATTTTGGTTTTTTTTTTTCATGAAATTACGAGGAATTTCATTTTAATGGTATTCGACGGGGAAAAATAAATAAAAAATTAGAAAAAAAAAATGTAAAAAATTGATTATAAACGGCCTCTCGTAATTTTTTAATTAATTCGATAAAAAAATATATAGATTGCCGAAAAATTATCGCGATCGACGTACCGTCAGCTATTATTACGTCTCAAAAGCGAATCCAGTTGTTTTCGCACTAATCAACCGAAAAATTGGTAATTGTCGAAAAAGAATTTATTTCTTTAAATTCCTTCGATAAAAATCGAAGAAAATTAACAACAAAAAATTCCGCAATTTTTTTTTTATTAACCTTGAAAAGGTTGTTAAAAAATTCGGGTTATACGCGTCAAAAGCGAAACCAATTGTTTTCGCACTAATCAACCGAAAAATTGGTAATTGTCGAAAAAAAATGTATTTCTTTAAATTCCTTCGATAAAAATCGAAGAAAATTAACAACAAAAAACTCCGCAATTTTTTTTTGTAATTTTTTTTTTTATTAACCTTGAAAAGGTTGTTAAAAAATTCGCGTTATACCTATTAACGATAATTCATGACATTTTCTAACTCTCGCGTTGCTGCCACTCGTCCTCGCGGTTCGGATAGGAGACTCTACTTTCTCGCCACCGTTTTTCTCACGTGTTCTCTCGCGTTTATTCTCCCATCGGCTCTATGCTACGACATTGCCTCATAGTATACATCGAAGTGTACGCGTTACGTGCTGTCCGGTCACGTAGATAGAATCCACGAGTTCACATTAATATGTATAAAAGTATTCGCAAGTGTGTTGTACGCGCGCGCGCGCGCGTGTGTGTGTATCTCAACGCGTACTCGCTTCTCGTAGTCTCCAATACTATGCGAACTCGCGTCCTCGTAGTATATCCCGTCGAGTTCGCGTGCACCGTCGTGTTATTTTTATGAATGACTCGTCGATCTTTCTCTTTCGTTCTTTCCGTCTCTCCTCTTCCGTAGCCGCGGCGCAACCTCGACGCTCTCGACGCTCTCGACACTCCCAACACGATAGGCGGTTGTACCGGTATTAGAAATTTTTTTTTTTTTTTTTTTTTTTTTTTTTTTTTTTTTTTCGTCGTTATCGAACCCTAATTTCTCGTAGTTAAAAATTGCGGTAATTTAAAATATTTTGTCTTTCATGCGATGCATCGATAAAATATTCGTCGCGAATGCAGTATCCGTCACTGTGCTCCGGAACTGCTTCCGTGTCGGCGACCGTTACCGAGAATTTTTGCTGATAAAGATGGGAAGAGGTTTTTTTTTTTTTTTTTTTTTTTTTTTTCGTCACTCACGTGGGAGAGACCTTGTGGGCAACAGACCGGATGCGACAAGGACTTTTAACTTCGCTGGCATCAGCGTATTCGCGAGTTTTAGTTTCGTTGCCAAAAATTAAGACTCTTAAGAGTCCCGTAGAAAAAAAAATATATATATATATATATATAGTTTGCAAATAAACGAAAAACGCCGCGATATATCTCACGTTTTGTGAAATCTCTATCTCGTGCCGTTTAATGCTAATTCGACACTTAACCAATTTTTATAGTCCGAATTGATACCGAAGAAATTATAATATTCGTTTCGCTCTCGGGGACAAGCGTACGTAGCTCTCTCGGCATTTTACCAGAGCAGCGGACATTCACAGAGAAACAGCAGCAGCAACGGCGGCACTAGTCGCGCGCAATTTTGCCGCCGCAGCAGTAAAAGTATACGGGGAAAGCGTACGTACACAGCGTTACACGGTATAATCTCACAGAGTTATAGATTATAGAGTACAGGAATAATAATTCTTTTCGCGATAAATTTACTCGCGGCACGTGATGTACACTCGAGAGAGAGAGAGAGAGAGAGAGAGTACAGGTAAAAGATGGAGGCAAAGAGGGAGGAAAGGGGGCGACTTATTGGCATAGAGATCTAACACTCGGGTAGAAAACGGCGCGCGAGAAGTCAAACGCGATGTGTTCCTCTAACGGTAGAAATTTCAAGGAGGCGAAGGAATTTCGTCGACGAATCATTTTGCACCTCTGGAAGGTCGTCCTCTTCGTCGACGTATCTCGCGATATATCGTTCGCGAAACGTTTTAACGCCATTTTTTTTTTTTTCTAATTGCAATACTTTCCCTTCCATTTTTTTTTTTTTTTTTTTTTTTTTTTTTTTTTTTTTTTTTAATTGTCTTTAATGGAGAATTCTTAAAATTTTGAAGGATAACGAGTCTCTGACGAATCTCGTTGCGCGCGAAATTCCTTTGAGATTTGAGAAACGGAGAGGCGGAGAGATTGGAGAGAGAAAAAAAGAAGTATTGAGAGAAGTAAACCAGGAAGCTGGTCGTTGAATACGCTGTTATAGTTCGAGTTCCATGTGCCGATCGCCTGGAACGACAGAGACTAAGAGGGAAAGAGATCGCGAGAGCAGAAACTCTAACGATCGGTTATAATGGTATGCAACCGATTGGCCCGCGGCTTTCAGCTTCTTTTCTCTTTGGCAGCAAACGGTCCGTACAGTTTCTACGGTAGTGTAGTATAACTACTGATACCGGCTATGTCCCTCTCCCCCAACGTTTATTCTATCCTTACTTTTGTACAGAATTGCAAACTATCGTTGTACTCACTCTCGCGACTTATATTTTACGCTCGTTTCTCGCCGATATAACGCGCCCTTCTCGTAACCGTAACTTTCTCCATTATTTTATATTATTGCCGCTGCTACGGCTTCTATTTTATCGGTTCTCTCGTACGAGATACTGCATAATAAATATCTGTACTGTACGCAATTATGAGAGTAGAGAAACAGCGCGTAAATACGCGTATTACTTCCATCAAAAAAAAAAAAAAAAAAAAAAAAAAAAAAAAAAAAAAAATGGAAAATCCGGAGGCGATATTCTCATGTGGATAAAAAATCGCGTGTATTAATTTCAATTTTTTTTTTTTTCTCGATCTCTGCCCCGATATTTCCGAACGGATCGTATTACAAACTTAAAAAAAAAAAAAAAAAAAAAAAAAAAAAAAATGCGAACCTCGCGTTCCGAAAACGATGCTTCAGTATTTCGCGTACGTATGATACCGATATGCGATAGTAGTTAATTATTCAATCAACCGGACCGCGAGTAAGAAAGGTAGAGAGAGAGAGAGAGAGAGAGAGAAAAAAAAGAGATCGCATGCGATTAAATATGTGGAATTTCCAGTCGGCGGCTCTCATCCGTCCAATTAAGCGGCCAATGGAATAATATGAGACACTGTTGCTGTGGCAATTCCATATCACAGGTTTATTCATTCTCGACGATTATACTTTCAAGAAAAATCCCGCGCGAGAGAGAGAGAGAGAGAGAGAGGGACGGAGAGATAGCAAAAATGAATAAATCAATTCCGCAATGTATCGATACGATCGATAGACGCACATTTCAGACTTACGTACGTATATAGAAAGAAATTATATCGAGTAAATAGAGAGCTGTGTATTATCAGTTTCACGGAGCATTAACTCTATCGAGATATGAAAAAAAAAAAAAAAAAAAAAAAAAAAAAAAAAAAAAAAAAAAATTTACATGAATTGCGTGATAGTGACTCGTACCTTCCTATCTACGAATAATTAACAAGTCGTAGATATATTTCTTCAAAGAAATATATATTAAAAAAAAAAAAAAAAAAAAAAAAAAAAAAAAAAAAAAAAAAGCGTGTCGTCGGCATTTAAGCAAAGTGAGAATATTTTTAGTTCCGGGTTATACGTTAACCTTGGGCCACTAGCGACCGATAAGTCTTGTAAAACCTCCGCGTAAAACTATCGCGTCGCACGACGGTCAACGAGAATTTCGGGAACAAGGTGCTAAATTAGAAGACTCGTAGAGAGAAGGAAGAAGAGACGTTGGAACGTTGAATTAGAACCCGAAGAAGACACGTGGAAGATATTCCCGTCTATTTGTCATGTAGCTGTCCGGCAAGGGAATGAAGAGGGAGAGGAGAGGGAGAGTGAGAAGTTCTGTGCGAACATTAGGTAAAGTAACATCGCGGGATAGACGAAGATACGGCGATTTTAAACGGCGAAGGAAGTGAAACAAGAAAAAGTATACGAAATTTAATGAATTAAAAAATTCGCTACTATTGTTAGTTACAGAATTAATCCCATTACTCGACCTTAACGTCCCACGTTCGTCGCTTTGCTTCGATGAGAAAGAATAGCCGATGAATTACGATTTTTAAATCCCGAAAAGGCGTTGAGTTGTATTAAGTAGTAACGGTCCCGCAACGTTCAGACCGCAGCGGAGCACCGGTTGCTTTTCTGCTGGCGATAGTTACATTTCTTCTATACTTCGTTGCGAATTTTCTATAGTATAATCCGCGCTGTTAACATCGCCATAGCCGTCGCGCTATTCCTATTGCCGCGCAGCAATGGGTCAAGGCGAGCGTCGTACTCTCTAAATTCTCGTTCGCAATATCTAATTCGCTCGTAAATTCCATCGTCGTGAATGGAACGGAGGGGTGGGAATGAGAATCGAGAAGGTGAAAAAAAAAAAAAAAAAAAAAAAAAAAAAAAAAGATCGATCGGTGAATTGAGAAAATTGTTTGAAAGGTCGATAGATCGATTGTTTAATCGATCGAATTTGATTGGAGGGAACCGTAGGATTGAAATAACGATAAGGTTATTGCGAACGGGTTGATCCGTTAGCACAGACCTTTTATCCCGTATGTAAAATGAACTAAAGCCGCGATAAACAGGTCAAAGAATGTAATTGACGATTCTGCGATGAAAATGCAATCAACAAGTTGGCAGCTATCTATTAAAGTGGAGAACGCGGTATCCTACATGTGTATTATTTTCTCTCGAGAAGCAAAGAAGGAACAATGAGAATTCCACGACTCCTAAACGAGATCTCGATATAGTTATACAACTATAAAGTTTATTGTATCGAGCAGATCGCCGAAAGATCTTTGAATGTGTGAAGGAGAGACGGAGGAGGACGCGGGGACTTTGAGGATATCGTACCACTGTGAGACTTTTCGATTCTCATTTCGGCAGAGTCAGTGGCGTTGGGTTTTCGTTAGGAGGCGATATCTGAGCGGCAAACGGTCGAAGAGTCAAGAGGCAGTCAAGGCTAAGCATCTCTTTCTCCCTCTCGCGTTCCTCTCAGCTAACTGGCATTAGTATCCGTTCCACGAATCCCTTCCAATGGACGGCAACGGCAGTAGCATGAAAGTACGGCCCCCGGAGACCGGGGGGCGGGGAGAACAGCACAGAGAGTTTGGGACCGACGCGAGAGAGAGATATTCTCTTTCATCCACCGGAGAGGGTACAGTAGTTTGGACGGTGAAGGAGAGAATGTGCGTTGCCTACTTGGCCTCCGAACGACGAGTCCTCCTCTCCCCTCTCTCTCTCTCTCGTGTCTTTCTCTCCTCACGGTTTCTCGTAGTAAGTTCTCTCCTTCGTAGTCGTCACGAAAGTCTCGTACGATATCCGAGAGGCACTTTCGGCAATCGTTCGACCGCTCAACGGTCACGAGAATCCGCGAACGTCGTTGCCACTCGATTAAGATCTTTCCGCGAGAGAAACGAGACTACTATATATATACGAAAAATGTTCGCATAATCGAATATGAGAGAACAGGAAAGTTGAACTAAAGATTGAAATTCATTGGTTTTCGATTTGTGTAAAAATAAGGAAATACCCAATGATCCTTCGCGTCGATGAGATTCCATCGAATTCTCGGCGAAATTAGTCGAACATTTTTTTTTTTTTTTTTTTTTTTTTTTTTTTTTTTTTTCGAGATATCGAAGCAAAGTTGATCGACGAGTCTCGATTATGCGGCGAATTTTAAGAGGTCTAATATAAACGAATTTATATTGCAAACTATTGAAATTACGAGATATCTAACGTTAGCGCTGTTGGGATTACGAAATTATTGCAAATCTCCCGATTGGAGACTTGTAAACGCTCATCGATACCGACAAAAGTTTCAAAGGATTCGCATCGAAATGTGTGTTTCTGTAATAAATTCGTATATATTTAAAGGTCTCGTCGTGCGGCAAGGCGCGAGGGATACCGGACGATAAATAAAGTTCTCTTCACGCGCCATGTGTCGTATCGAATGTACGCGCGAGTCTTCTAGGATTCTCTTCTATATGTGGCATTTAAAAACGTTTCTCTCCGTTCTTTCAGCATCTCGACACTGCCGTTGTCGTCGTCGTGGATTTTTTTTTATTTTAAAACTTTTCACGTCGCTTTTCTATTTCACTGTTTCTATGAGTCAATCGGCAATTTTTTTTTTTTTTTTTTTTTTTTTTTTTTTTTTTCGACTGTACAACGTCCCCGACGCGTCTACGACGAGACGAGGCCGAGAGGAGGACAGTAACTCAGTCACTCGTTCTCATTTCTCTCGCTACTTTACAACGCGCGCTTCTTCCGCTCTGTGAGTCGTCCGGCGAAGAAACGAGCGTTGGGTCTCTCCTCTCGCCACTCAACTACTAGCCGGTTGAATATCCACGGGGCGTAGGCGTCCCCGCTATACGGATTATACACACTCCATGTGCTTTTATTTTAATCCGACCCATTTCTCCAACACCAGAGAAGCCGGTGGAACCCTCGCAAATCACTTCCGCGAACTCGAAACATCGTATTCGTCTTAAAAACTCCTCCGCGCTTCTCACATCTACGCCGAGAATGAATTCTATTCTACGAAGGATCGTCTATGAAGACTCGTGGGAAATAGTTGTAAGCAATGATTCATTACCATTCGAATTGTTACGCTAACGACGAAACACCATTTTTTCCGCTACTTTTAGACCCGTAAAACAATCGTTTTATTGATCCAACAGAAGTGATACAAGTGTTGTTAGAAGTTTTTATGGCTTACGGAAAATCTCGGATCATTCGAAAAAAAAAAAAAAAAAAAAAAAAAAAAATTTCTCACGCCAATCAGCGTCGATAGAATCATTAATCTTGTCGCGTAGGATTCGACACGGTTAACAAGATGTGGACTCCGCGATAATTAATTCACTGCCAATAGATCGATAGTTTTCTGATAATAGATACACTAAACTTCAAGAAAAAAAAAAAAAAAAAAAAAAAAAAAAAAAAAAATGAGAACTCCAAGTAGAAATATCGCGGGTTTCGCGATCGAGAAAAAGGGGGAGAGAGGAGCTCGTGGTATATATGCAGAGGTATATCGAAGCGCGCATGGCTGAGGCTTGACCTTGAAACGATTGGTGAACACGCGTGCCGCCGATGGCCGCGATCCGCGGATCATTGAACCGGCAATTGATCGATCGATCGATCGATGCCGTAATTCCTTACTACATAGCGGAACTATAATCGTGGAAGCTACTGCGCGATTCCCTTCCTCCCCCTCCCTCTCTCTCTCTCTCTCTCTCTCTCTGTGTATCGTACACACGATGTATAACGAGCAGAGAAATTATAGTGGCGAATTTATATCCTCAAAGTTCTTTCGAAGGAATAATACAACTCTCGTGAGTGTCGGAACGTCGGGTTGTAACGAATGTACACGAGAAACGAGTCGCTACTACTACTATGCCGATACGAGGCGCACAGAGAGCGGCTCACCGAATGTATAACGGGAAAAGCAAATCGGATCGGCCTCTCACTCTTGACCGATGGTAGAACGCGTTCGCGCGCGCGGGCGACCGGCTTCACGGAGAAAAAAAAAAAAAAAAAAAAAAAAAAAAAAAAAAAAAAAAAAAAAAAAAAACGAAATTCCTTCGGTTCGGTGTTCGCCATACAGCGGGTTCTCCCGACTCTACCTGCTGGCGAACTTATTCGAAGCTTCGAGTTTATAATCTTTCGGAACACTGTCTCTCCTCGTATGCTTACCGGTGGACTGTTTAGAGGAGAACAGCGGAGTTACTTAACCGTTTCAGGGAAAGTTTCGTGTGTAAAATCGACGTGGCAAATTCGCTGAACGATAGTTTACGCTATTGACTGTGACTATTATAAAGCAGTTTCTCGACTTTTGTTACACTTCGGTTGATCCTGTTGCCGTTGCCACGGTATTTCTAATAACTTTTCCAACTCGCGGCGAGGATAAGCGATTTATATATGAAACGAGAGGTTCGCGAGGAGATAAATTTATAGTCTTTTTATCGTTTGTCTAATGTACGATTCCCCAAAATTAACAATTTCCCTGCAGTTATTGTTGCGTTTTTCGTATGAAAATTTCAGAAATTTGAATTATTTTGGAAGAAAAAAAAAAAAAATTAAAAAATAATAATCTTTTTGGGATTTTACTGATGAAAAGGAAATACGGATCAGTCAACCGGAACTCACCTGATCGCAACGAAGCCAAAGAATAATGGTATTCGGATATCGCAGGGGTCCTCCCAATCCGGAACCACCGGCGAGGCGTTGAGCTTTTAGGATATTCGAATGCGTCGTTCCGTGATCATTGAAAACTTGAAGAGATCTGAAAAAAAAACACGAAAAAAAAAAAAAAAAAAAAAAAAAAAAAAAATTAATGAAATTTAAATATACGTAATCCAAGACTATCCGTACTCTCGTTTATTCTTAACGCGATAGACAAGAGGGGAGAGATGTTTATATATAAAATAGAGAGATAATGACGGTATGACGTAGTCATAGGTTTCAGGGGCAATCAGTCACGAGTTCTCTCTCGAGACTCGAACGCGTGAAACTCTAACCTATGCCAATAAATTTTCTCTCACGAAAATTCGTGAGACTGTGCGACACAAACCAACAACTCTCATCTCCGCTTTTTTTTTAATTTTGTTTAGTATTTTTTTTTTTTTTTTTTTTTTTTTTTTTACGATATTTCTTTTTTTTAATGTTTCTCTATCCACAGTATACGCGGTTTTCTCTTCCTCTTTCCTTCATATGCGGGCGTAGGAGACTAATTCTGAATATATAGAACAGGCGACGAGTCTACTTCATCGTTACCCTCGTGCGGATACAGTCGAAATAGATACCGCGACTGTCGAGGCGCCCGCGAGCTCTCACTCCCGGCTGTCGTCGATCGGAAATAGAAAAGTCTGTGGCGCGAAGAGACTCGCGCGGTGTTAACGAACTCGAGTTCTACCGAGTGAAAGACCCCGAACAGGACTCGTACCGAAATTCTATCTCTTTTCGCATCTTTTCCGCGTTTTTTTTTTTTTTTTTTTCATTTTTTTTCATTTTTTTTCTTTTTTTTTTTTATCATCCGCATTTCTCGAATTTACTCGTTAAAGGAAAGAAATCTGAGCGATCAAATTTGATTCATATCTTTAGAGAAGCTTTCGAGAGTCGAGAGAGAAAAATCGCGTGTATTTATAAACTTATTACTGTCCCAAGTCTATCCGGTAAAAGATAATATGTATATATACATCTATATCGGAATTATAATCTATTGAGGGGAGAGGTATCGTATATAGTTGCACCCGTAGATAATTGCGCACCAGCGCGTCCTCATTAGCCTATCAACGCCGTAGCCGTTGCTTCTCTCGCTCCCCTACATAGTCACGATTCCTATACACTCGTTCCCTCGATATATTTCCGTTCACCAACACCGCGATAATCATTTCTCTCCCCTTTCCGCAGACGATCGCCGCCACGAGACTCAAATGTCCAACAAACTGTCGTCTCAACTTTGATTATAGGTATATATGGTATACGAAGAGCTATAGTAACGTTCAATAGTTTAGCGATATGTCGGAACTTAAAAAAAAAAAAAAAAAAAAAAAAAAAAAAAAAAACGGGAGATTAATACATCGCAACGATGTCAACCGCCTTATCGTTACTTCACCGCGAGACTTTTCCGTCCCGTCGTCCCGGCGATTCGTTCTATTTTTCTACCCTATCGACAACGATTTTTTCTACCGATTACGATCTTCGCGATGTATTTTTTTTTTTTTTTTTCGTCTCTTCCTTTCGCGACTCGCGGCGATCTCATCGATATTAACCGATTAAAAAAAAATCCCGCGGAATAATTTGGATAATCGATCGAACGATCCTAACCTATTGAACTTCATTTGTTATCTTATCAAAGTGAAATGTTCATTCAGTCCGCGTGCGTTGTAAATAAATAGAGTATCAAGGATATCGGAGTCCTATCGTCGATGTCGATGAGACATAACCGGATGTGAGTTCAATGTCCTTCGAAGATAATCGCGAAACTCGTAAGTCGCAAATTCCCGAAAATCGGCATATCGGTATATTAAATATTTTTTTAATTTATTTATAGTAATATATATCGCGAAAAAATTCGGTCCGACAAGCGAAGAAATCCAATCGAAATTTATTCGATTGAGTCGATGATTTCGAGATCAAGAGGTTCAATGTAAAAAGATACCCCCATTGACGACGTTCGCCTGTTCGGGAGATTGTAATTCGACCCCTTCGCAACTATGTTGCAGATACACGATAATTTTTTTATTTTAACACGATACCCGAGAATTGACGAGAAATTTGATGATAAATTAATGTACTCGGGAACCGCTGTGTTACGAAACCGGACGAACGATTAAAACCGCTCGGGGGCGTCCGCCGATAACGTTCGACTCAGCATCATCGTCGACAGAAGTTATCGCTCGCAGATTCGCTTCGCGGGGCCTCTCGACGAATCGTAACGTATATATATATATATATAGTTAGATTCGCGGCCTTCGCCGCTTCTTATCCCAGATTTTGACCCGTATCGCTATCGATTCACGTGACTTTTCTTACGCAATGCGTGTTGTCGATTATCGAACTTCGTTGCCTATTATCTTCGTTATCGTTTAACCCTTTGAATCCGTTGGCGATATTTGACGAAAAAAGAGAAAAATGACGTATCTTACCTCCGATTTTCGTCAATAGCAATACGAGATTCTCATTATCACCGCAATCGCGATAATAATAATGTGAAAAAAAGTGTTACATCCCCAATTATCATTGTCGCGTCGACGGAATAGCGTTACTCTCGTCTTTTGTAAGCAAAACGCGTCAAACCTCTACAAGAGCCTTTAGCTTTGCGTTTTATGCTTCTCCGCGTCCTTTTTCTCGTCTATCCTCGCGTATTTATTTCTCTCATAAAGTATCGCGATTATTCTTTTTATATCGGCGATTCCTGAGCCGCTAAAGCGTCTCTCGACCCTTCGATTCTCTTCCGCTTTCTCGAAGCTCAACGGCGCTTATCGGCTAATCAAATAATCGATTGCAATGCTTAGCAATGTAAAAAAAAGGACAATACAACTATTAACCATCAGCAGGTAATTTAAAAAAAAAAATTCTCAATTCTTAAGCGTATTTCGCGCGAATAAAAATTGTCATCCGATAATCCGCGTTTTTTCAATATATGTTTTTTTTTTTTTTTTTTTTTTTTTCAAGGTATTTATCGAAAGTTGCCAATAACTGGCCGTTTTATCATTTACCCCGACATCCTCCCCGACGAAACGGGGCGGATGACTAACGTCTGGTCGTTTCACTGGCGCATTGCCAAGCGGACGTCTCGTTTCTTCGCTCCTTTGGAGAAAAAGAGAGGAACAGAGATCTACAGAAGTACATTTCATCGTATCTATACGTTGGTATTCCTATGTGTATCATATATATATATATATATATACATATAATTTATCTATATATATGTATATAGATAGTTTTGCGATCGTCTGGCTTTTCCTGGTTGGCAACCTTGGAACGGTTAGCCAGCAAAGCGCACCAAGCGACGACCGGCACCTTCACCCGCCGAGAGTCGACGAACGTTCGATAGCTCAGCGCTCAGGTACAGCCGCATTCCCACGTGGAGACACTCTCGAGACTCCCCCTCGTGATTGCTACCTCTCCGAGAGTTGTATCTCGAGAGTTATCGCGCCGTGCCGTTGAGTCTGTAGAGTACCTGAATTCTAATCTTTTTTTTTTTCTTTTCTCTATTTTTTTTTTTTTTTTTTTTTTTTTTTTTTTTCTTATCCCAATTTTTATCGATCGATCGTATCGGCGACGAGAGTCGACGTTCCAATATTCTAATCTGCAGAAATGTGTTATATACCGCAATAAACCCTCAAATTTAAGGGTATTAAATGCGCCGATAAATCGTATCGTAACGTAAACGATAAATCGTAATTCGTAAGATTTCCCGTTTAATCGATAATTGCAAAGACACAGCAAGAGATTGATGAGTTCGCGTTCTCGACATTGGAATAACTTACGATAATATCGCAAGGAATTTTAATCTCTCGAATGTTTCAAAAGGTGCGGACAATCGATTATCGGTTATTAATCATCGCGCGAACTACGAATACTCGTAACTGTCTGACTTTTTGGGATAAGATTGCGGTACGGCGATTCGGGTCGTATATTGTAAGCGATGCTTCGGAGCTCTCGTAGCGCTCGAGTATACATTCCGGGTGTTCTATTATCGTTAAATCGGCGCCATCGAACGTGGGAGGAAAATAAAATAAGTGATAAACAAATAGGCAATTGAATGAACGAATGGTACGCATCCATACAAACATAAATTACGACATTTTAGCGCTATAGGCTTCGATATCGAAATGTGCAACGAAGCTATTTCGTATTGAGGTTTATTGCTCCGCTGCTACGTACATAAGAAAAGGGGAGAAAAAAAAAAAAAAAAAAAAAAAAAAAAAAAAAAAAAATGATTCGTTCATCGGCCGCGCAAAGTTTAAAGCCTGCGGTGCTCGTCGGCTCGCTGAGGTCGAGATAAGAGCGCATGTACCAGCGGCGCGATTATTGTCTATCGGTATTGGCGCAGGTGCTTGTCGTGTGACGCAGGTGCGTGAGTCTCTTAACGCACATGCCGAATGCTTGTTACATTTTTTTTTTTTTTTTTTTTTTTTTTTTTCATGGATCTTCAAGCATTGCTCGCCGGCAATGGTTTTAAAACGAAGAAGGATTAGTTAAAAAGAGAACCCGCGAGTTATAAGATATTGTCAATCTATATAACACACCTATGAAATACAAGTTGTAAAAGCCGGACGTGCCGGCGATATCGAGCGGTAGGCGAGTTTCGAAACGGCAACGAACGAACGTAGCAAAGTTAACCGATTCATATGCGATAATAGATAATAATTTTGCTATGGGAAAGGGCAGCGAATGAATTTCGCTAAAAAAAAAAAAAAAAAAAAAAAAAAAAAAAAAAAAAAAAAATGCAAAGAGCGCGAAGGTGAAACGAAAGATATTTAACTGCCTATACGAAGGGGAAACACGAACAGAGCGGTTGATCTCGAAATGCTTGAAACGCGTCGAGTGGAAAAGTTATCGTATTGCCTGTTGGCGTTGGCGATAGAAGGTAAAAGTCGACAGAGGGATAGAAATGATAACTATTTACTATCGAAAGTAAATAATTAGAGATTCGATCTAAAAAAAAAAAAATAAAAATGCGCCTTTTACATAAAATTTAAGAATTTTTTTTTTTCGTCGGATTAATGCATTCGAAGGATAGGAATTTTTCTCGCGATTACCGTTTTTCCTCTAAAGTGACAAAAATTGGTACCTGTCGATGTAGAAATTTAAAAAAAAATGCTTTTATGTAACTTTATCTATCTATCTATCTGTACTGTTATGGAATTTATCTGGTACACACCCTGATCCGGACAACGTGTTTGCGTAACTCGTTGTAGCAAACGCTCGAGAGTCGTATTAACTTTGTATTAACTCTTTTGCTTCTATTATATGTTAACCACTACTACCGCCACCACCACCACACGGATAACTCAGTGAAACAGTCAGTTAACAGCAATAGAATAGAGCGGCAGCGTGAGATTAGTTGTAGCGAAGTAATCTAAGCTGTAGACCAGCAGTGGGCCATGTGCTCGCGACTCTAATTATTCAGAACCACTGGCGCGCCACCCCCGCGCCACGTTTCTCGCGCTATTTCGATATCTATCCTCCGTTTTACCTCCGCTATTCTCCTCTTAACACTTCTCGCGTTATTCGGCAATTAACAAACCACCGGAAATAACAATCAAATATCAATGTTTGTCGAATTCTCTCGATTTTTCGAACAATGCGGATATTAAGAAATTCTTTATAAATTCGTTAGAATTAACTTCGCGGCAATATTTTTTTTTTTTTTTTTTTTTTTTTTTTTTTTTTTTCTATTGATACGTTTATTCGGATGGATTATCGAGCGATAAGAGAAAATTTAAATTGGTACTGTACTCGAGAGCGACATGTATTTAAAGTGGTGACAGAGTCCACCGACAGAGTTTGTCGTGTAACAGACGCGTTATTATGTCACGCAGTTAATATCAAAAGGGCGTATTTTTTAGTCTGAGAACTTGTGAAATACGTCGTTCTCGTTATAGTCAGGAGACATGTAATCGATAATAGTTCGTTTACACCAGCTGTGTGTAGAAATATCCGCTCGACTATTCAGGACAGAAGGGAGGCCACCAGACCGTGGAGTGTGTCGAACGATTAAGATAATATTTATTACGGAAGCGACTTCTTTTATGCAAAGATACTATATACGATGGAAAAACAAAAAAAAAAAAAAAAAAAAAAAAATGGACGACAACTTTAAATAAGCAACGCGAACGATGTTAATATCGAGGAACTGTGTGATCGGAGTGAAAAAAAAAAAAAAATTTGGTGACGAGAGTCGAAGACTCGTGAATCTCGAATCGTAGTCGCGATATTAAAAATTAATAAAAATAAAAGACGATCCGTGAGGATAGTCCGCTACGATATTTGATATGAGATATCCGAAGGTTCGTAGACAATTCTAACGGAGACGGGAAGTCCGCGCGTAACTCGGAGCATCGAAGGGAAAAAAACATAATTGAGGGGTTTTTTTTTTTTTTTTTTTTTTTTTTCGTCGTTTCTACGCCCTTTCCGATGGAAATTCACGTTTCAACAAATGATTTACGAAAGAATGATACATTCTTACAATAGGAGGGAAACGGTACTTAAATTACAAGTTTGTTAGTCGGATAGCTGACGAATCTAATCGTAGGATATATATATATATTTATTTATTTTTTTTTTTTTCTCTTTGACGACAATGTCGTTTGGCCGGTCGCCAGGATCGCCAGAAGCGTGTAACGCGTATAAGAGATACGACGTTGGCCTCGCGAGAGCGCCACGAGCGAAAATCCGAGCCAAAGACGAAGAAGAGAAGAACAGAGCGGAGAAAAATAAACTAAATATTGCGACGAAGTAAGAAGGAGGAGAAGAATACGAAGGATAGTAGAGTACTCTCTACACAATGGTAGCGGATACGTAGGCACTTTGAGAATAAAAGAATTAACGATTTTGCTGCCGGTTACCGGTGGCGTGACTCGGCAGGTGATCATCGAGCGTTTTGCTCACCAGGTGAACGTTCCTTTGCCTCGTTGCCTCCTCACGCGGTTGGTAAACAAACCAAAGCCCGTCGTTTCTTTGCCACTAACAGTTCTTCTCTTTTACTACGTCTCTAACTTTACTTCGCTCCGAAGGCCGTATGAATTAGACGCGGCAAGACGGAGGAATGATAATTTATTTTTTTCTCTAAACTCCGAAGTGGCAAATACACGAATTCCTCATATTTCGCGCCGCTTAAAACTATCTTATCGTCTCGTATCGTTGCAAATTGCGCCCCGAAATCGAATTTCACAGCTACGCGATTCGATCTTTTTTATCTCTGCTACGGCGCGATCGGAGAATTTTAAAAATCGTTTATACATTATAATACGACGATTTTCGCTGAAATCATTAGCAATTCATTTGCCGGTGCGAAATATTCTCGATATATATGTTATCGTAATTATACAGCGATACCGGTAGTTGTATATTTTTCATAAAAGATCGCAGAAAGTTTGAATATTCATTAGCATCGATCGTTTATTATTATCCGATGAGAATGAAATTAAAAAAAAAATCTTTCGAAAATCGTTAACCGTTCGTCGCACTTACGACGGTTTCTCTCGTTTTACGAAAAGAACAGCGCTAATGATTTGCGTACTAAGATACCGGCGTTTGGGTATCGAACTTCAAAGCGAAAACTGGTCGTTTCGATATATCGCAGTTTTTTAAATTTATTTTTAAACTCACGAGTACCGTAAGGCAAATTAGACGCGGTAGAGAAAAGTACTCGGAAAAAGGTCTTCGAAAGTTTTACGCGCCTTAATAAGGGTCCGTAAAACTCGGTTCTTCTTTCTCGCAGCTGCAACTACGTGTTTATATGTATTACTTTTTTTTTTCTGTGTGCGCGTCGGCCTCGAGTTTGGGAATATCTCGAAAAAACCGGACGAAACGAGGAGGAGAAAGAGAAAATCGAAGGAAGAGAAATAATTTACCCATCGATCGTCGTGTCGGTATCGTTGCCGATTTTCGTCGGAAGGCCCTACAGTCACGATAACGATTAAGCAGACGGAACCGGAAACGCGAGAGTATTCCTTTCGCAAATCGGTTCCAACGAGACAGCGGTTAACTTCGAGGGCGCGCGGGTTTGTGGGCAAATGTTCGGCATATCATTACCGTAACATTACGGTGTCGCGTGTCTCGAAGCCGCGTAACTATTCACCGAAGAGGAAATATCGCTCCGCGTTTGGAAATGGGGGTTCGAGAAGGACTCGCGTTTATAATACAGAGGATTATACTGCACCCGTTTCGCGGTTATATAATAATGGCTACACGGCGCCGGGTCATTTATGCTTCATGTGCCTTAATGCCGTCTAGACGCGATCGCCGAGCGCATATCCGTCAACCTAAATCGGTCATTACAGCGGCTATGCATCACCTTAATACTTCCAAAAGTAGAAGCAACGCGGATTCCTATTTCCCATGCGATCCCATTTCCTTCTATTTTTTTTTACGTTACATTCGTTGGTCACGTGCCAAAAAAAAATTTTTTAATTAAAAACGACTCAATTGTAATTATTTAAAAAATAAATAAATAATATTAATAATAAAAATAAATGTAATCATTTAAAAAAAAGTAAATGTGTAAACGTAATAATATTAATATTACTATTGATAATATTATTTTAATATTTTATTATTAAAATTATCAATTATTATTTTTAATTATTTAATTGTAATTAAATTAATTTTTTTTTTTTTAAATCACATATATTTTTGCAGCCATTAACGCGACACGCATCAATATGAAATTTTGTCAAAAGTCAATTTTTTTAGTGTTAATTTTCGCGAAATTTAAATGCCCGGATGTGACATCAATCGGATACAATATTATCGTGTGCTTTTGAAAAAAATAAAATGAATGAATTTTTGAAAATATTGAAGTGGCGATTCAACGAAAAATCTGGAAAGTATCGGCTTAAACATGAGAGAAAAAAAAAAAGCAATCGCATTACGCGACAAGAAGGAAAATCTTTTAGCAAATGCCATTTTCTGCGGCTTATCTTCCGCAAATCTTCGGAACAGTAGCGGCTGAAGGGACTGAGGGAAAAGCCGATAGGAGGGAAGAATAACGCAGCGACGCTGAGTCGAAGAGCTGCAGGCGAGAGATACTCGGAGGAGTAGACACACTACAGAGAGTACGAAGATATAGGGGAAGAACGCCCGGCGTCGGGACGCCCGCGGTACTCTCTCGCAAAAGGGCAAATTCTCTCTCTCTCTCGTTCTCCCGTAGAAAGATAGAAATGAACATCGTTGGCAGAGATTCAAACGGTGATTGCGAGGCCCTGTCTCAGCTTCGCTTCGCGTCCAGAATATTTTTCACTCGTCGTTGTCCTCTCCGCCCCCTCCGCCACCTCCTCACTCTTCTTTCTATCGCGAGTAGAGTTTCTTCTGCCAATTTCTTACTCCGCGAGACAGCGTTTCATCCGCGCAAAATCCAACGGAAAGAGAGGATAAGAAGAACAACCACTGTGTCCAGTTTTCCCCCATTGAAGATATATCCCCACGAGAGCGCGAGACTCCTCGTGACGAAGAGGTCGTTCATCTTTACCATCGGAACGTCTGCTCGCGGAACCCTTTTTTTTTTTTTTTTTTTTTTTTTTTTTTTTTTTCGTTTTTTTTTATTAAAAACGAAGTGAAGAGGATCACTTTTATGAGTTTATAACTATCGGAATGGAATTTTGAAACTGTTGGCTCTATCCACGATTTTTCTTTTTTTTTTTTTTTTTTTTTTTTTTTTTTTACTTCGAAATTTCTCGTTAGGTCCGTAGAGTAAAAAAGACAAGATAATTCGTAATAGCAATTAAGAATAGCGTCTTCTTTCGCGAGAGGAGATCCGGCGAGAAACCGAGAGGACCCGATGAAGCGGTAACGAGTTCCGAGAATCCGAGAGACGGAGAGAAAGAAAGAAAGAACGATCGAGCGAAGTTGGCGGTACATATAAAGTCGGTTGGTCTTTCGGACGAGAAAGGAGGGCGAAGGAAAGGACTCTCAGCGTTGGGCGTGTCCGCGCGAACGTTGGGTGAACGAGTCGGGCGACCGACTCGAATCGAAAACCCGCCGCTTTATTAAAGCGGATCTCGTCTCTGGAGTTTCGCTATAAAGACGAAGTCGATCTCTTCGCCGGGACTCGCCACTCAACAATGTTCAAATATTGCCCACCGACCAATCTTTTTTTTTTTTTTTTTTTTTTTTTTTAGGGCAAATAATTCTTTCGTTAAAGTTATACAGTATCTTTGAATGCGCAATTCGCGATCAACGCGTCTCGACTAATCGGAAATTCGGACGATAAATATAATACGGGTAATTTAAGGCGTTTTGTAAGATACTTATTCCTGCAATCCGCGAATGTTTCGTTTCGCACGCGAAATTCGCAGTTAACGAATTTTACGATTAGTGAATTTTTTTTTTTTTTTTTTTTTTTTTTTTTTTTTTTTTTTTTTAGGATGCATTCATTTATTTGCCATTATTCGTGTATTAACGAATTTTTACAAATTTACTTGTTGTTTTTTTTTCATTTTAATAGAAGAAAAAATGGGATGTGAATCATAGATGAACTCCGCGGCGCGTTACTATTTCGTCAATTTTTATATCCTTTTTTTTTTTTTTGAAGAAACAAATATTTGATAATTGTTACGTAGTTTTCTTATTGTTTTAATCTCGAAATCGACATCAATGGAATTTGAAGTTCGAGAAGCCAACGATCGCGAAATTGATTGCTGAGAAAGGAGAATTCCAACGAGAATTTTGCTCTCGAATGAGACCTTCGTACTTCTTTTGAAGCGGCGCAGGCGGCTCGTTACAGAGAGAAGAATGAAGTTGTCGTACTTTTTTCATCTTCTTGACGAAAGTGCGGAGAGCACAGCACTCAAGACAAGAGGATACAAACTCGTTGAGGACAGAGAAAGATGAAAAGAGAGACAAGTCGTGCCGCATGCGCGAGTATTTAATTTACGTCTCCGGGACGCGTTGCCAACGGAAAAGAGTGAACGGACTCTCGCGAGTCTTCGACAGTGTGACCGCGAAAAACGGGATGACCGGCCGTCGAGAATTTGTATCGTAAATTTTCTCAAACTTCGACAAACTCTTTCCGTGTCCATTATAAAAAGTACTCTAAAAATTGTTCATTTTACGAGATTCCTTCGTCATATTTTTAATCCTTCGAAAAATTACAACAAAAATATCTTCAGCATTTTTTTTTCGGATTTGTTGCGATGGAAGTAAATTTTCACGGTATTTGATTTTAATCAAAAATCAAAAATAAGAAATCAAAAAATGAAAAAAAAAAAAAAAAAAATGAACACCTCATCATTATTAAAACTATTATTGTAAGATATCGAGAAAATGTAAATTAAAATATCGAAAAAAAAATACAAAAATATTTTTTAAAAAATTATAAAAATAATAATAAATTACTTTTTCCTATACTACTTGTCTTTGCGCTTAAATTACTGATCCACCTACGTATCGAGTGGTGCCGTACCTGTTCTCCAATTTCATTCCTTAAAAGGCAGAGATCTGGCAATCGGGACTGTCGAGTCCGACATCTCAGCTTCTTTAAATTCTCGTATCGATGGTATATACCGTAAGAACTTAACGTCAGAAGTTCTTTCTCTCCAATGCCATAACCGGGACATAGCTGCGAAAAAGAGTTCGAAATCGTCGAAACATTGCGTACGAATGCACACATGTGGAAGGAAACTCAGTGGATTACTACAAAGCTGTACAGAGTGGGTTACCTAATTGGGAATGGACTTGTGGTTAATTGTCGATGTTTCGATGCGTAGCGCACGTGATGCTCGGCCCCCGAGGCAATTCATCGTATCCGGAAAGACGAATTCGCGAATGTATTCCGCGAGTAAGAGATCTCGAAACGTGAAATTAAATGGAATGAGAGCGAATTTCACGAATCATCGACGTTCTTAATTCGGTCGGCGATTGATCATTATAGAAATTCAAAGTTAATTCAGACTTTGGAGAGAACCAAATCAACGAGACTTTAATCTTAAGGAAAAACATCTGCGAGGAATAATAATATCCCGCGATTCTGGGGAAAAGTACGAATCCTTAAAAAAAAAAATAAAAGAAATTTGACTGCATTTGCATATTTTTCATGGAAATTCGTTTTCCCATTGAAATGGCATTAAACGTGACATTCTTTGTTTGGCCAATGATTCGGCCGATTCATTGTTATAAAAATCCATTTTTTTTTTTTTTTTTTTTTTTTTTTAATTCCGAGTTAATTAAAAGTTTGGAGAGAACCAAATAGACGAGATTTTATTAAACTTAAGAGAAAACATCTGCAAGGAATACCAATATCCCGCGATTCTGGAGAAAAGTACGAATCCTTAAAAAAAAAAAAAAAAAAAAAAATTGACTGCATTTGCATATTTTTCATGGAAATTCGTTTTCCCATTGAAATGGCATTAAACGTGAAATTCTTTGTTTGGCCAATGATTCGACCGATTCATTGTTATAAAAATCCATTTTTTTTTATTTTTTTTTTTTTTTTTTTTTTTAATTCCGAATTAATTAAAAGTTTGGAGAGAACCAAATCGACGAGATTTTAAACTTAAGAGAAAACATCTGCAAGGAATACCAATATCCCGCGATTCTGGAGAAAAGTACGAATCCTTAAAAAAAAAAAAAAAAAAAAAAAAAAAAAAAAAAAAAAAAAAAAAATTGACTGCATTTGCATATTTTTCATGGAAATTCCTTTTTCCCATTGAAATAGCGTAAAACGTGACTGAAATATATTTCATTCACTTTTGCACCTGTCTGTCTCGCGACTAGGAAAGAAGAAGAAGAAGAATTCTCGATTCAGGTCGTTCTCGTTGTCTCTCTCTCTCAGTGCCAAGATCACAATCGACTAACCCGTCGACTGACCTCTCTCAAGGCGATCTTCGTCGTAGACACGAAGTTTGCGAGTCAACCATTGGTTCATTATATTCGCCTCGCGCGCGCGTTCCAACGTGCGCCATCGATAATATATATTCCTCTCTCCCTTTCTCTCCTCTACCTGCATTACGGTTTCCTATACCTACGAGTTACGCTGGCGAGATGCTCGGTGAAAAGTCGTTTCACTGCCGCAGCTGCACAGCGAGCGTTCGCCAGCGAACTTTACCCAAAGACCACTTGATTCGCTCTGCACAGCCGTTGAGTACAGAGCGCGAAAGTGCCTACAAGAGAATTCGGAGGGTGCGTTTTCAACGGAGTTCTCTTAATTGCTTATATTATTGGTCGCAAAAAAAAAAAAAAAAAAAAAAAAAAAAGAAAAAAATTTCAAAGTCGAAAAACATCGCGGAAATTTTCATTTCGTAATCGAAAATTCGTGAATAAATTAACGTCTATGAAATACACAGCCGTTGAGTACAGAGCGCGAAAGTGCCTACAAGCGAATTCGGAGGGTGCGTTTTCAACGGAGTTCTCTTAATTGCTTATATTATTGGTCGCAAAAAAAAAAAAAAAAAAAAAAAAAAAAAAAATTTCAAAGTCGAAAAACATCGCGGAAATTTTCATTTCGTAATCGAAAATTCGTGAATAAATTAACGTCTATGAAATACTGAAAGAAGACATTTTTTGCTTCACCTGCTTGAATAATCGGGGTTTCTAATGGTAATTTCAGGTAGGAAAAGAGCGGCTTCTCTCTGAAGAGAAGTCGCTGTTCCAAAGACATTCGTAACACTCCCCGCGGGGGGAACATGGAGACCCGAACCTTCGGACGTTATAGAGTATTAGAGAAACACGAATTCCAAGAATCGAAGCCTCGAATCTACGAGGTATGAGTTTAGAAGCAAAGTGGGGAAAAAGTTAGAGACTTTAATCATCAAGACGTTCACCTGTTACGCGGCGTTAGTATATACAATTAAATAAATATGTATATCAGTGGGGTAACCGACAGCACGAGTGCGAAAAGCTCACGCAGAAGATTATAATAGTCGATCGTAGCGCGAGATATAATCCAACTAATGATTATAATTATCGTAAAGACGCTGAACAGAGATTCTCGAGGGGGACACCTGCGCCGCCTCGATGCACTCGAGAAAACGACGCGACTGTTAGCACTCCGCAACAGTTAAACTCCCGCGACACAGAAATAACTGAAGAAAAAAAGGGGGATAAGAGGGCGAAAAAGGGAATAATAGTTACACGAAAGCCACGAGTAGGGAAACAATGATTACGAATTAAGAACAATAAAGTTTACTTGACTCGAACATCAAGCAATTTGCTCGTCTGGAATCGTTTTTATAATTACGCAGTCGGGTGTCTCCGCGTGTAGCCATTAATTATCCAGTCGCTATTCATTATTTCTAAACGATAATGTTGCAATTGTAAACGCGATAAAAATCGATCGCGTGTATGCAATGATAAAAACAGTTTCGGGAAAAAAATTAAAAAAAAAAAAAAAAAAAAAAAAAAAAAAAAAAGAGGAATACATGAAATTTCACGACATAACGCGAAGTGAATTTTTAATTCCGTTGCCCATGATATTTCGTCGAAACTCATTGCCAGACTTCAACACCTTGAGGTATATTCTGTGTCCTCACTTTTCTCCGTCCTGTGACTCTCTCTCTCTCTCTCTCTCTCTCTCTCTCTCTCTCTCTCTCTCATTCTCACTCTCTTCGCGTTTCGTTCGATTTTTCGGGTTGCGTGCCGAAGCGATTACGTTGAAAAGTTTATCTCAGATTGAGGATCTCTCTCTCTCTCTCTCTCTCTCTTTCTCTTCGTGAAGACCTCGAAGAAGGCACACGCGGACGATTATATCGACCGCTCGGCAATTTCGCGCAATAACCATTTGAAGAGAACGAGAGAGGAGCTCCAGGATACATCGATTGACGGCAAGCAATGGCCCAAGATTTTCATCGATCGGAATACTCAAACATCGCGGCAACGAAAGATAACGGGAGGGGGGGGGGAGGGGAGGGCGGAGAAGAACCGCAGAAGCTATCGAAAGTTGCGGCAAAAATAAAAGTCGATAATCGAATTGCGATATTATTCGTGAATATCGTAATTCAATTAATTTTTTTTTTTTTTTTTTTATTCAATTTCCGCGACTGATTTTATTGTATTCTCGAATAAAATATTTCGATGGAAAAAAAAAAAAAAAAAAAAAAAAAAATTTCTTGTCGCGACGAAACTTTCACGACAATCGGCGCGACAACGGTCGCTTCGCAATCGGAATAATTGATAATTCATTATTCAAAAGTATACAACGGAGAGAACAATGACGACCGCGTTTCATCTACCGCATCAAGGCTAACATCCGGTCTATTCTCGTGTATATCGTCGACTCGGCTAGTCGAAGCGATCCAAAGAAACGTCGAATAAGTGGGTCAATAATTTCTACTCTATCTTTGCCCTTCCAATGGTTTTCTCTCAATCATTTTCTCGTATTAGAGACCACCGTTTGTTAACAATTAGACCGGCGAAATTCGAAGACTGCTCTGCGCAGTCGCGGGATACGCAGGACGGAGGATACGCGATGTATATCGTAGTCTGTTGGCGACAGGGCTTTTCATACTCTTCTAATAGTTTAACAATGAAGTTGTATTCGCAGCGATAGTCGAGACGGCTTTGCCGCGGCGGACCGACAACAATGGAAAAGAAAAGAAATGGCAAAGAAAAAGTGAGAGAAAGAAAAAGGATCCCTTCCATTATGAAAAGATTTTTCGGTCAGTTCTCGCGAGCGGTTGCACCTGGTGGATCGACAATAGAAAAGAGAGAGAGAAAGAGAGAGAAAAAAAAAAAAAAAAAAAAAAAAAAAAAAAAAAAAAAAGTTATTGTATAACCAGTAACGCGAGAGAAGGTAAAATTTCGAAGAATCCAAGGGACAGATAATTCGCTCGAGCGGATGAGACGAGAAATATAAATATAGATAGCAGAGCAACAGCTCTAAATGCAAAGTACTTGAAGAGAAAAAGAAAGAGAAATGAACAATAACTGACCTGATGACCTTCCGCCTGTTGTTAGGATGGAGTCGTCTTGCCATTTCCGGATCTACGTCCAGCAACATCCGGTGTAATTGCTCATTCGTGATCTCTTCGTCGTCGTATTTCATCTTCTTCGACGTCACCAACGTATCCTTCTCCATCTCCGTTGAGTCGACGACGATTTCGGATTTACGTTTTTTCGCTGCTATTTCCTCGTCTTCAACGTTCGATTTATCGTTATCGCACTCTTGGATATCGTGAATCTTAGTTGCGTCGTCCCGATTGATATTCGACAACGATGTCGACGTCGTTATACTCGACGACGATGTCGTTGTCGTAACCTCTGAAACGTTCCCAGACTCTTTGGGATCCTCAACGAGTATCTGCCAGAGCAGTGACTCGATGTAATAGTTGGTGCCTCCCACGATGATTGGCATCTTCCGCCTCGACACTAAATCGTTTATCTGAATCGATTGAGGAACTTCGCCGGTTAACCCTTTAAAGCCCCCGTATGCGATAGTTGTTTTTATCATTCGCTCGAGAAAAAAAAAACGAAGACGCCCGTTAACATTTTTGTCTTCGTTTCCCAAGTATTCAAAAAAAAAAAAAAATCGAAAAAAAAAAAAAAAAAAATTTGAAAAAAAAAAAAATTCGAAAAAAAAAAAAATTTTGAAAAAAAAAAAATTTCGAAAAAAAAAAAATTAATTGGGTAAAATACGATACGAATGATCGCGACGAGTCCAAATGTAATCGATCTACTCGTCGATCTTGTATCGGTTAATAGCGGTATTAATAGCAAGTAATTGATTATTAAAGTGTAAAATGTAAGCTGTGAGTTATTAGCTTAAGGGGATTAAACGTATAGAGTAATATCGCGAAGTGTGGGAAAGGATACGATTTTGAGTGCTTTGTTTCTGAAGTCCAAAACACAGTAGTTGACCAGAGGATCAACTACGTCGAGCATATGATGAGTTGCCATTAATCTTTCTTCCGGCGTCACTTTGGCAGTTATGATGTCGAGACCTTTGTACACCTGCGAGCGAACAAAACGTTAATAGTTTCAATAGAAATATCACCGCATACACGCGGTGAAGTTAACCCTCTCGCGATAATGTAAGAAGTACCGCTCTTCTCACTTTGCGGATCAGTAGCGTGCGTTCGCCACGTCTGGCGTATCGCAAGACTTTCATCTATTTCTACGAACACATTATTTATTATTTTAACACATGCGAATCCCACATTTATGCACATTGCGTTTCGCTCGCGAGAGGGTTAGATACGTTTTACTATAATTTTTATTATTTATTATTATAAATGAATATTTATAGATTTTTTTATTATTATCGTACGCACTGAGATAAGAGTTTATTTGGTACTTAAGATATGTATAATTGAATACATCGAAATAAATTGTAATTTATTGTTTGTTAGAAAAAATTTAGTTAACGAATAACTAATTTTGTTAAATTTAATTTTAAACAATAAAATATCAATTTTTCTCAACGGATATTTGTGGAAAATATCATTTCGAGACGATGAAAAAATCCTTTAAGATTTAACGATTTTCGGAGTTAAGAAACAACAGGATATTGAAACGCTTCTTCTTGAGCTTTAAAATCATCAATTTCTATGATTATTCTGTCATTTTTTAAATCACCGTTACGAGGCAAAGGAGTACCGACTGAAAGCATCTCTTCGATGCTTGAATGGTCGGATGCTCCGCTGACTTTTTGACCTCAGTATCGTCTCCTCTCTCTCCCGCGTTTCAGGGTCCATTCATTCATCTCGTGGGTACGCTGTCGGCCTCGTCGGGGCGTCGATGCTAACAGTCGTGAGCGCCGCGAGTAGCGCGATTAGTTCCGTCTCGAGTTCTCTCGGCGGCTAATGGCGCTCGTGAATTGGCGGCACCCAATAATCGTTAAAGAAGAAGCGCGAATGCGCGAAAGTGCAACACATCCGTACCAAAGCTTCTCGCATTAACCCCGAAGGGGTAATATAACAACTAAGAAAAACTTGTCTTTCAGTCGCCCATTCCTCGCAATAGATCGATCGCATGAAGAATTTTGCGTATCTAACGGTACAGCTAACTTTGCAATTCATTCGTCAATCCCGTAACCGGAAGTCGCAACGTTACTATTCATTTTTTTTTTTGGCACCGCCTAAAGCGGCGATGGGAAATCGCATTAGAGTCGCTCTATTCAACAACGATTTCTAATTCCAGCGGCATTCGGACGACGACTACCGAAGCGTTTGAATTAGCAGGGGATAGAATTAGACCCGCGAAAGAGACCGGAAGTAACGACGATCCTCTCGCCATTGCCCTCTCCTCTCCGGTTTCAGTACACGCGAAAAACCTCGAATAGAATCTCAAATGGAATCTTCGACTTCTATCTTCGAATCTATGTATCTATCGGTTTTTTTTTTTTTTTTTTTTTTTTTTTATAGTCGGATAGATATAGAAATTTTGATTAGAAATAGAATGTATACAATCGCGGAATTATATCGCGGCGATATAGTTCACGATATTGTAAACACCGCGTCTTTTAAGTTTCCAACTCTATTCGCCTATCCGCCTATCATCGCGTATCTACGTTGCCATGAAGATGTAAGAATGAAATACGATAAAAGAAATATCAACAGAGGATTGTATTACTTCGGATTTTTAGGACCCATTCATTATAGGCGAAGGATTTAACGAGTGAAATTAAATAGCGATCTCTCGAGAGCTTAACTTCTGCGTTCCGAAACACACGATAAAGTTACTAGAAACGTGAAATAGAGACGCTGATCAAGTTACAGTTAGGTTTGGGGATAAAAAAAATGATCTTCCGAAAGTAACTAAACGCTTTAGCCACAACAGTTGGTTAGCTTACGCGCGTGCGCGTCGGCGATACGCTATACACCCGAAGGTGGTAATCGTTCTAAAAGCCCTTTTTCTTCCTTTCAACGCTTTTTTATTCCCTTTTTTTCCCTTCTCTTCTATGATTCGTTGACGCGATGGCTTATTACGAAGCTACTAATGATGTCTGTCGCGCACGTGCTAATAGAACGTCTCTTTGACGATAGACTCAATGTTGTAACTTATAAAAGAGTGTCTATCGGCCCTCGAATTACGATTCGTGAGCCGCAACTTCCGGACGAAACTCACCACTTCCGTTGGTCGGTTTGCGCGCGTGGAGTCCCTCTTTCACTCTATCGCTACTACTTCGTGCGAAGTTTACACAGACGGAAAGAGGAAGACGAGGGGAGAGGAAGACGGAGAGAAAATAAGGAAGAAGAAGGAAGGAACGTGACTATGGAAGGAAGGAAGAGAGATATTCTAGATCCCTCCCCGAGAGCGCGGAGGGTCTTCCATGAAGCGTTCTATTCGTTCGGTTCTAATGGATTCCCTTTGACGAATAATAATTATATAGATAAACTAATATATACGTGTAGATACCATTGGGAGACGCGGTACGGCAAACCGCAGATTTCGGCGCACAGACACGCGGGACACTCAAGAAAAATCGTGGAATCGTAGAGATAATTTCGGGCCGTTGACTTCAAACCGCCGCTCGAGGTTGCGCTCTGTGTGCCGCGTATATATAACAGAGATTATGTAACCACCGGATGAAACGGAAGTCATAACTTTGGTTTCTTTTTTGGCGATTAAAAAAAAATCATTATTTTTTATTCGAACGGATGCTGCGATTTATGGGGAAAATTTTTGATAAATCGGTACAAATTTGGATGGAGCATTGTTACCGGAAGGATTTTTTTTTTTTTTTTTTTCGCGTCGAAATGATTCTGCGATCGAATTTGGGAGAATTGTAATTGCAAGTGTTAAATTTAACCGATCGTCGAGAGATCGCACCCCCGAGAGAGAGAGTTGGAAGCGCTGATGGTTTAACGGCGTATAACGGATTTCTTTTTTGGCGATAAAATTTTTTTTTTTTATTATTCAAACGGATGCTGCGATTTATGGGGAAAATTTTTGATTATTCGGTACAAATTTGGATGAAGCATTGTTACCGGAAGAATTTTTTTTTTTTTTTTTTTTTTTTTTTCTCGTCGAAATGATTCCGCGATCGATTTGGAGAATTGTAATTGCAAGTGTTAAATTTAACCGATCGGCGAGAGATCGCATCCCGAGAGAGAAAATTGGAAGAGCTGATGGTTTAACGGCGTATCTACTTATCGCGAATTGATTACACGGGTCCAGAGTCGCCTGAGGAGCAGCAGCACTACTCTCGTGAGACAAGACATCGCTGACCGAGAGAGGCTGACGCTCGACGACAAGCAAACGTATACATGGAGACTAACAACCATTAGCCTCTCACGCAAGATTCCAACTAATTAACCGTACTGATGTTAAGTGGATCGGCGGACGGCGTGTGTCTTGCGGCCGAAACAGCGGCACAAGTAACGAGTAACATGCGAAACTGTGTGCAGACGAGAATATAGGTAATACGCCGATGTCTTCGGAGATCTTTGGAGCTAAAAGAACCTCTCGGAGTCACCAGCGTCTCTCTCACGGACGCGATATCCGTTTTTAATGGGGTTACTTTCACGTTTGCTCGTTACACTCGTGTCGTCGTTGTCGCGTTTACTTTGGACTCATCCAATCAATGCGTGTCGATAAAAAAAAAAATAAAAAAAAATTTATTGATCAATTTTTCATTTTTTTTTTTTTTTTAACGTTAACGTCGATATTATTTGTAATAAATTACATAAATTTATTGTATGCGTTGTTAATTATTAATTGAGGCATTTATTCGAAAGAAAATTATACAACAATTATTTAATAAATTTCGTTGGGGTGATAATTATGCTGATCTCATCGTACTTTCGCCTCGAAAATTACTTTCGACTCGTGCAATCAATGCGTTTCGATAAAAAAAAAAAAAATCTTCGTCAACTTATCAGTTTTTTTTTTTTTCATCAATAATAATATCGATATTATTTGTAATAAATTAGATAAATTTATTCGAAAGAAAATGATATAACGACAATTATTAAATAAATTTTGTTTTCGTGCAATTAATGTGCGTAAAAAAAAATGTTTGATATTTTTTTTTTTTTTTTTTTTTCACGGAGAAAAAATATCGATATTAATTGTAATAAATTTGATAAATTTATTGTATGCGATGTTAATTATTAATTGATCAATTCGTTCGAAAAAAGATTATATAACAATTATTTAATAAATTCCATTGGGGTGACAATACGTCTGATCTCATCGTTACTTTCCCCTCGAAAGCTATTCAAACGATTTTCTAACGGAGGTCTGCATCCTCGTTGTACTCATTGTATTGCAGCGAAGTTTCGTAATCACTCTCGTTGAAACGAGTGGCGCCTTTTGCAGCGTCGATCGATCTACGAGGCAACGTCTAGTACTACGGGGATCTCTCGTCATTCAATTACTAGAATATATATCTTTCACTCGTATTCTCGCACCGTTAGCAAAGCCCGTGCTGTTTGCCGTTTTGCGAGGTGAGGTATTACCGAAGAATTCGTGTAACCGCATGTAGCAACGTTTCCCTCGGGGTCTCTCCTTCGGGGTCGCTGTGTCTCTACAGCGTCTTTCGCGATTGCCGATATGCATGCGCTTTACACTTACATACGGTTAATGGTTACAAGGATCTCTCGCGTGCGTTTACAAGAATTCCCACTCGGAAAAAAAAAAAAAAAAAAAAAAAAAAAAAAAACATCGTTCATCAAAGGCAAATCGAGGCACAGATTAAAATTCAGATAATGTATCAAATCCAAGATCTCGAAAAGTTTATCAAAGCCAATGATAAATTACCACAAGTCGCTCATAACGCGAGAAAGATGGATCGCGGCTTAAATCCGTTTTTGGTTCGCCGCAAAAAAAAAAAAAAAAAAAAAAAAAAAAAAAAAAAAAGACGAAAAAAAAAAAATGATGAAAGAGTGAAGGCGAGAGAAATAAATTTTTATTTATATTTCGCGGGAGCGGAGGCGAAAAAATTGAAGAGCCAATGGTGCCGTTGATATATCGGACGCGCAAAGAGTCGTTCGGTTCGGTTATAAGACGAAGGAGTCGCAACGCGGTGAGGCTCGTCGGCTTGCGGCCGTCGTGTATGACTTATCGCGACTTTGCCGGACTCTCCCTTGCGCTCCAATACAGACGAAGCTTATCCTCGTATCGTAAAACTCGAATGTACATCGTTCACGGATATCTGTATGTACACTCGATGCGCTTGTGTCGGTTACTGCACGCAGCAGGAATTTCTCGTTCGCTCCGCGAAGTGTGTGCGTCTGCGCGCGCGAATGCGCGAGAAGCGCACTTGGCTGCTCCTGCTGCCGATGCAGTAAGTACTCGCAAAACAAATCGAACTTAAACCGGTCACCGAACCCGGTTTTCAGGAGTTCGCCCGGCAAACTTCGCCACACGCGCCGGTGCAGTCTTACCGTCTGATCCACGGTATTAAGTTCACGGTACTCGAGAACCCATACGAAGGAGGAGAATCCACCTGTGCCTTTGCTTTTGCTTCTCTGCTTCAACCGCCCAGACTCACCTTTATGCTTCACGCTATATAGATGTACTTACATGGTAGTTATACTCGGTACAATGGGTTTTACGCATATCAACAGGCTTCGCGGTAACATTAACCCTTTGCTTTCTCGTTACTTCATATTCGTGTTAAAACACAACAAATATCGAATACAACATTGTCGTCGCGTATCGCAGTCTGCGACTTTGTTGCCGATAAAAAAAAAAAAAAAAAAAAAATTGCGTAAACAATTCGCCGACTGAATAGTCGATACTTTCGAAAAAATTTTTTAATAATTTCACAGATTTTCATTTTCATTCGGGTTAATAAATTTTTTTTTTTTTTTTTTTCGTAGTTCACGAATGCGAAGTATCGATGTACAAAGGGGTTAATCTTTTGTTTCGAATCCTTTCGTAGATATTTTCAACTAATTAATTATAATTAAATTTTTTTTTTTTTTTGGTTATTTTTACGTTTCAACGATTAGCATTTCTTTCGCAAATAATTGCGAAATGCGTGCGAAATAAATGAATTTTTCTGCGAATACCGATGAAGTGGTAAAGAATGAAACTATAAACCAATTTTTTTTTTTTTTTTTTTTTTTTTTTTTTTTTTTTTCGTATAATTTACTTTTTTTTTAAATTCACAGCGCGATGTCGGGTTTCCTTCGACACGTCGGCTCAATTATTAAATTATCAAATTACACGCTTGCGGTCGAGGAAATTTTAAACGTCGAAGGCTGCTGATGGTTAGCGTGAAGCAGAAATTGAAGCGGGGCATCGACACCTCGACTGACCGCGCCACGTCGGTGACGCACGAGAACGACGCGCGGCAAAAGCATATGGCAAGGAATTTACATTCCGGAAGGTAGTAGTGTATAGCATAGAACTGGTATAGATGATAGACAAATGAGTGGGTTTATTACTGACGATGTGCGTAAGCAACTAACGCTTGGAAGTTGAAAGTTTTTCTCACGTGAGCGATGAACCAAACGTATAGATAAATAACGATTTTTTTTTTTTTTTTTTTTTTTTTTTTTTTTTTTTTCCGCTGCGGCAGTTCTCCGCTCGTGCGGAGTCGATAAATTAGAGAATTTTATCTGGAATATGATCTCGAAGACCTTGAGTTAGAAAAAAAAAAAAAAAAAAAAAAAAAAAAAAAAATGTGTCGTCGTTACGAATAATCTATCGGCTCGTGCCGTATATATACGAAACCCGTAATCTTCGGTCAAATCGTTTTCGATCGATCGTATTTTTCGCGTCTTGTGTTGCAATACAAAATAATCATTTTGGAGTTCGTTTCTCGTGACGAAAAAATGGCTTATTAATATTAGTTATTAGCGAATACGGCGCGCGGATTTCCGTAGCTAAGGGCCGTTCTGAGCGGATATCTGATACTCATCCAAAGGGAATGGAAAACGAGCTCTCGGAACAACTTCCCGAGGTGGATATACCCCCTCGAGGTCACGATTGCTGACTGTACTGGCGAACCGTTGAAGGAATTACGCACCGCAGCCTTGTACGGTGTCACTACGCTGTTGCGCAATTCATTCTTAACTTCTCGCTATCATCGCCGATTTTATTTCTAATTCAATAAATTTTTTAAAAAATTGCGATGTGATAGTAAAGTATTGTCGTATTTTTTTTTTTTTTTTTTTTTACAAAATAATCATTTTTTTTTTCGTAATAATTGCACCTTTTAATTTCTTTAATTCGTCACAGAGAAACTATTATTACGATGATAGAGAATTTTTTTCGAAATTTTGGAAATGCGCTTAGAATTTTTTTTAATTTTTGGGACATCATATATCGTGTTATTTTTGATAAACGATATTTTTTTTTTGGTAATTTTTTTAATTTCATCGATTTTGCGAAAAATCTAAAACGATGAGATGTTTGTTTTGTTACTTCGCGATCTCTTTATGATACGCTATTCGTAGAACAATAAAAAAAAAAAAAAGAGGAAGTTGCAGTGATTCAGTATGTACGAAAAGTTCGTCGACCTCATCAGTGACGCGGACTTGATATCCACCTCTTACTTACAACTATGAACAGCGGTTCGCATGCTCGAGAAACTCGACGCGTAGAATCCACGAAGGTCGGCCTTGACTCGTGGCGCAACTTCACGCGTCGATCCTAAGAGATTTTCTGAACTATTCCGGAGCAATCTGCTATCAGATTTGAAGCGCACGAAAAAAAAAAAAAAAAAAAAAAAAAAAAAAAAAAAATTCTATTATTTTGGCGTTATTTTCGTGGCGCAACTTCACGCGTCGATCCTAAAAGATTTTCTGAACTATTCCGGAGCAATCTGCTATCAGATTTGAAGCGCACGAAAAAAAAAAAAAAAAAAAAAAAAAAAAAAAATTCTATTATTTCGGCGTTATTCTCGTCGTCTTTCGAATGTTCGTTAATGGAATGCCAGTGTACATTCTAACGAAGTATAAAAATGAAGTTAACTCGTAATGCAGATCACGCATAGGCTGTGGCGTCTTCACCCCGAACTTCAAGTTATTTTGAATTCAAGGACTATAAAACTACTAGTCACGTGTTATGAGGGCGACGCTTCTCTCCATAGAATTATCGAGGAAAAAGAAAGTATAAAAAAAAAAATAAAAAAAAATTCCGGAGATAATATAAAATTAAATATTTATCAATCGATCGCACGATACTTTTTCATTAAATATTAATTTTTATCGATTTTCGATTAAATTTCGATGTTTTTATATCGTTATATTTCTATTGCCCCGAAATTCCCAATAATCTATCATTTTAACTAATTAGTTAATTATTCTACGCGAAAATAAAAAATTATTTTTTCAGTGACGTTTAAAATGTTAAAAAAAATTTTTTCAATGATTATTTAGAGTTCAAACGATCAGCGATACTATCGGCAAAGTATCAAATTTTGACCCGACGAACGTGCTTCGGCCTCAAAACAGATCGTTCGGAGCGATTGTGATGATCGCTACACAGCGTTCCTAAGCGTTTCAGGTGCCAAATAATATCAATTCCATCCTAATAGACACTACAAAACTCTCGCGAATGTCGTGTGAATACATAATATCAACGATGGCGATCTTTGGCAATTGCTAATTAGGTATTCGCGTGTTGGAGAAACGAATTTAACGCGTATTACCATCGTTGGCAATGACAGTAGAAGATGATCTCTCGATTTTCCGGGAGCGAAGCTTTTTTTGGCACGAGACGCGCGTGGGAGTTCGACACGTGGCGCGGCGTTATATGTTGAACATTTCGAAGCGCAGACACATTGTAATACATTACGGCTTTCTCGCCTCCGTTCCGAAACCGAAAGCCGCGCGGTTCTCGCATATACGCGCGTGAAACACCGAAATACGCAGAAGTGGCGAATTTATGATATAATTTAAAGAACCACTGGTATACCGAGGTCTCTCGCGATCTGCTGGGAGAGTCTCTGTCTCTTCCCACGAGAAGATTTTTTTTTTTTTTTTTTTTTTTTTTTTTTTTTTTTTTTACGATCGTTACAATCGTCATTGAGATCCCCGCGCGGATGCCCTCTGAGACGAAAACCTGTCTGGCGACTTTTCACACACATGACCACCCGCTTTTATGCCGCGCGACCTACTCGCTCTCCGTGGGACATCAAAGAAATCAAATTCGAGTGAATTATTAACGAATTATTTCGCATCGATCACATTTTAATTCTTTGACTAACGAGTCATCGGACTTTGCATTTGATATACTGGCATAATCTACATCGCCGGCGCGGAAAAAAAAAAAAAAAATTCAACGGTGAGAGAAATGAGAAATTAAAATGAACAAAATGTTCGATGGGATTTTTATTTTATTAAAAAAAAAAAAAAAAAAAATTCAAATAAATTAAAAAAAAAATATTTAAATTTTAATAAATATAATAATATCGAGAGACGCAGTAGCGTCTCAATGGCGCGTAATAAAAAAAATGAATTATTTAAAACAAATCTGATAAATTATTTGTTTTTTAATATATTATTAAACATTTTCTACGATAAAAAAAAAAAAAAAAAAAAATTCTCGCGTCCCGTGACCTTGAATTATCGTTCGCAAAGCTTTCAGAAACGCTCGACACGCTCGTTTGCGAGGATAACCGCGGTAATTCGTATGTAAGAAATAGGGACATTGCGAAGTAATAATTGCAAGTGGCGGAAACTTTAGAGCCGAAGAAATGAATAACTTTAGTAATAATTAAAGGCAAACAAGATTGCGTGACTGAAAACTAAAAGGGTAAAAGGGCGTGTAGTGTTCATAAGCATACAGAATATACGCCCTTTGACCTTCGGTCACGCGACGCATCTACACGAATTACGAGGTCTTTAAAAATCCACAACGCCCATTCGCATTGTATGATTTTTTTTTTTTTTCACTTCATCCAATCTTCATACGCGTAAATAATAAAATTCGCGATCGCAGATTTGCGTTAAAAAGGGTTACGTAAATTTTTCTTCACCGGCTAAAGTATCGCGTCAATTATATCGCTCGGGCGCCCAGTGGTCCGAAAAAAAAAAAAAAAAAAAAATGAAATGGGGAACGCACGCGCTTTCGAATGAGGAAGAACTTTACCGGAAGTAGTGACGAGTTGTTTTTTTTTTTTTTTTTTTTTTTTTTTTTTTTTTTTTTTTTCTATTAGTATAACGATTCTCGATGGAACTCGGCAATGGAATATAGTAACGGCTCGCGGGGCGTCCGAAACGTGGCAAACGCGGCCATTCAAATGAAGGTCTCTCGCGTGTGTCGCAAAAAAAAAAAAAAAAAAAAAAAAAAAAAAAAAAGCGTGCGTCGTACGTGGTACACGTGGTGGTCATAGTCGCGCGTCCGCTGGGGATTGTCGTTTGATACATCCACACGGGTCAGTTCACATTTCGTTGACGAAGTATAGCGCGATAAGGAACGAAGCGTTAGGAAAGTCGCAAGTGTGTTGCGTGAGAGACAAACTCCGCGCGATGTTAGCATCGGGGACAACGCAGTTACGTTATCGTACGTGCGAGACAATTAAAGCTACTAATTTACGGCCCTTCCGCCGCAGCGGAGAGCGAGAGAGAGAGAGAGAGAGAGATCTGGACGGCTGCAAAGCCTTTCGCGCGGTATCGTCCTCGCGAGTCCTATTATACGAACGATAAACTCAGCGATGCCAATTACGAGTTTATAATCAATTTATTTCATTTTTTTTTATTTTTTAATAAACGCCACGACAAGCGAACTTTAATTGCCAATATTGGAAAAAAATTCAATATCACATTGTTATTCCAATCAACGTAAAAGAATATCGCGAGCGAAAAAAAAAAAAAAAAAAAAAAAAAAAAAACTCGATTCGTGTGCGAATTTTTTTTATTAAGGAAATCAAATTTTCTAATTTGCGCCGCGAAATAAAAATCAGAATTTACGTACGACTCTTAAGAGGATTAATTTATACATTTTTTTTTGCGATGGGACATTACGCGTGTCGAAGCCGAACCGAATTTACCTTGACATTCCTCACACGCCCGCGCGTCGACTTGTCGTAAATTCTTCCGATATAGTGACTCGAGAGGATCGTAAAAAAAAAACATGTAGTTATTATCAAAAAGTGGGGGGAAGGGGAGGGGGGGGAGAAGATCGTTGCATTCGGATAGAACATTCGAGTTCATTATTTTGCTACGTGCAGTAAAAGGGGCATAAATGTCGCCGATATTCATCGAATATATCATAAAACATGAAATGCCGGTGGGGACCGACAGCATTAGAAATTGGTAACTCGATATCCGAAAGTATCTCAAGGTTCACGGTGACTGAATCGTGTAACTTGTACTTCTACGGTTAGCGTCTGTTCGTTCAGCGTAAATTTCGCGAGAAAAATCAGAAAAAAAAAACATTCGTTCACAATATATTTATTCTACGAATGATTTTTCCCTGAGATAGTATTCGATTTAGTATCGTAATTAATTGTCGTAAAAACAAGAGGATCCGCGAACGTTCGATAATATTACGAACAACTAAAATAACGGAAATACTTTATCAAATATTGTTTCAGAAAATAACTGTTTCTTTAATCGCATTTATATCGAAAAACGAAAAAAAAATTATTAATTATATGTTTGATTAACACAATAAACCACTTTCAGTTACTTCCGGTCATTGAATATCAGTAAAAAAAAACAGTTTCTGCCGAAACTTCGGCAAACGGATAAAACAAAAAAAAAAACAAAACAAATCAGATAGTCATGTACCGATGACCTCGCGCAGAGTCTTCAAACCACTTAAATCTCGTTTCCGAAATTGATATCTATAATATAACGCGTACTACGCCACGACGTAGCCAAACACCGGTCACGTGTGTCGCCACAGGCAGGGTGTTTAAACTTTAAAGTCCGTGAGTTCGATACCCAATTCCCCTTTATTATTATTATCGTTGATATTATTATTATTATTATATATTATTATACGTAAGAGGAATCGATTATTCGCGTCGAATTCTCTTCGCGTGTAATAGCATCGTCGTCTCCACGTGTTTAGTTTACGAGGCGAACGCGGTTCTCGAAAGCGATAGTACGTTGATGCCCGCGTTGCGAGCAGACGACGGGCCTCCGGAGGCCAATTTTCGGGTGAAGGTAATCCCCACCTCTGTAACCCGGGCAACGCGTAGTTTCGACATTTATGCGCAGATATAGGCGTGTGTTTGACGAGCTGAATAAACAATGAGAGGGGGGACATCGAGGCAAGTGGCAGGGAGAACGAACCACGCGAGAGTCCCGTCGCTCGCTCTCTTTGTCTTCTCGTAGCTTTCACGGCTTTAACCTCGCAACGAGCACGAGGCGCTCTGTTCTCGTACCACATTAACCTCAACTTACTGTATACATGTATATATATAGATACACAGCAATAACAGCACGACGTGAAAACCTCGCGCTTTCCGATTAACCTCGCTTTGATTCTCTAACTGAAAACTTCCACCAACCTGCATACTGTCGGCCGATATAACTTCTCCGGTGAAACGTTGAGCAAGTTCGATACCCAGACGAGATTTTCCCGAACCCGTAGCACCGAGAATCACGAGAATCGGCACTCGCGGCATCACCATCTCCGCACAATCCACCATTACTGACAGGAAACTATGGGCAAACGTGCGCATGCGCCCTCCACTCGACAACGGCAATCCATGCGTTCCACTCGTTCCTACCGTTCAGTAGTTCTGTGTGTGCGTGCTTCGTGCGCGCGTGTTGCATCACTGCACTGCACCGCTACCACCGATACGATACTAACGTAACCTCGCGCGCTCACTTTTCAGTATGTTTCTCGAAAGACCCGTATATGTTTGATTCTCTCTCGCTATCGCGCAGACGCGTTAAACACAAACTGGAAATTGCATTACGAGGAAACTCGTGAGAGAATCTCGTCACTGAACGAGCGGAAAGTCCCGTGAGTCCGATGTTTGTTTGTCGCTAAACGGTACACATGATTATTTCAATTGCAAGTGACTCAATGTTGCGTTTTTTTTTCTCTTGTTTTCTTAAGATACTTTACATTCCGATATTCATGGTGTTTTTCATTACTCTGTACATTATTTTTCCTGGTGTTGACTGCGCAGTTTACGTTTAAATTCATCAATAGTTTCCATGTTTACATTCGATATTTTCGACGTATACTGTCGTAAGAAAAATGCGATGTTTTTTTGCAAGTATTCAACAAGTGATCTAACATATTAACAGAGTAAAAAAAATTGCCAATCAATTTTTTCTCGTGAATCATTGAATGCCTGAAATGACCTATTATATCGACATTAACCGTTATATCATTTTATTGAACGTCAAATCACTTCGGTGGAACATTCCAATGTTCGCGGTGCAAAAAGAAAATCGTTAATATTCATAAACGAGTTGTTGAACTATCCGCGGACGGGGCTCGGCGATTTTTTATCGGGTTCAAAGTCTGAGGAAATCTAACCCGATTCTCAAACTTTGCTATCGCTCGAGAGAACGAGAGCGCGATGGTGTGACGCCATTGAGTGGTTTGCCGTAACAATTCGTACGAGAAACGCCCATTCTCGATTTAGAAGTTGCAACGATTGCATCGAAAGCGTTTCACGCATGTATGTGCACTATTCGCGATTGTCTCGAGAAGGAAGGGGGGGGGGGGGGGGGCGCGAGGAGAGGTCTGTCAGGGAAATGGCAATGGTGCCAATGATATTCGTATACACTGTATCTCGACCATTCATTCTAAACGTTACGATTGTGAGGTCTTCGCGAATGGACGTGATGACGAGTTAGTAATTTTCATGCGTATCCGTGTACAACTCGAACGTTACCCCCACCCATCGACGTAAACCGCCCACAATTTACTTATTCATCGAACGCGTTTACGAGGTCTCTTTACGGATGTTACACAGTCCCGATGTACGCTATAAGTATACGTACCGTGAACTCTATAAGCAGACCGATGATGTTTCGACTCGTGACGAAGCGCGTGGCGCCTATTTAATCCACGTGACTGTTTTCCAACTATCGATGCTCCCCTCGCGTTTCACACGCGAAGAAGCCGATTCATGACCGACGTCAAAGTTTCGTAATCCCCGACGATACCCTCGAGGTTTTTCTTTCTTGGAAAAAATGCGATTTGCACGAAGCGTGACTAAGGTCGTGCGACTCTCATTTCCGCGAGAGTGTTTTTTTTTTTACATTCGTCTGAAAACGAAGGAATGTCGCGAATTCGATTGTAAAACGAAGTTTGTAGGTTAGGAACGTTCAAACTGCTGAAATTAATGTATAATGTATATTCGACCGAAGAAATATTTTGAATTATTTGACTGAGCAATGCCAGCTATGTCGATCGTTATTTCGTTCAACGGCTCATTCATAAAACTCCATTCAGACGTCGTTCGAAGAAAGGATTTCAAGAAGTCGCGATAAAAAAAACATCGCAAAAAAATATCGTGAAAATATTCGAATCTTACGTTTATATCTGTTGCATTGCGATACTTAATAGTCGATCGTACTATACAAATAGCGAAACTCAGTCCCCGAGATGAAATTCTCGGCGAAAATATACAAATATCCGCAATAAAAAAAAAAAAAAAAAATTATTTAAATCGTCGATTAAAAATTTCCCGATCTACAAAGACCCAAAAAAAAAAAAGAAAAAAATTCTGCAACAACCCGGTAAAATTATTTTGATTTATTGTTTTTCACAAAATTTTAATTTTCTTGTTTTTTTAATATAAACTACGAGAAGATTTTTAATGCTCAGAGTATTAATTTCAAAAAACGAAAATTAAAGATGGTATTTTAGATAAAAATTGGTTTTACATATCCCCGAGATACTTCGAACTAAGCTGCTGAGACGAGAGAGCGGAAGAGAGGGGAGAGAGAAGCTCGAAATTCCTCGAAGTTAGTTGAGCAGAGCGATAGTGAATAGGAAAAAAAAAAAAAAAAAAGTTATCTTATAGAAAAACCCGCGGCAGAACCGCAAATTATCGGTATCGTTTCTTATCACCGGTTCCTTCGAGGGCTTTATCTCGTTCTCACGCAGCCAAGGAGCTCGAAAGCATACAGTCCGGTCCGTTCGGCTATTGGTCGCCTCTTTATCGGCGACGGCAGTTCAATCTTGTCGGCCAAGTGAAACTCGTTGGATTGCTCAATGGCCATTTAATTTACAAAGTAAAATTCAACTGGATTAGATATACATGTTCCGATTTATTATTATTATTATTTTTTTTTTTAATTATTATTATTTTTAATTTTTATTTATTATTATTTTTTTTTTTTTTTTTTTTAATTATTATTTATTATTTTTTATTTTTATTTTTATTTATTATTATTATTATTATTACGATAGACAAAAAAAATCGCGAGCGATTATTATTAATATATTCAGATGATTTATATACACGTACCTTTGACTGTTGAGCGTAACTATTCGGGAAGAAAATTTTAATTGATCGCTCCGTACATCGAAGGCCCTGTGGGCCTAACGTTACGTCGAGGAATCGTGCGGTGGCTAACGTTTGTCGCTGTTTTCCATAATTCTCTCATTTAACAACCTAATCGGTGTGCTAAGGCAACCGGGCAAATAGGGTATTGACGCAACCAGCAGGGATAAAAGATTCCACAGGAAGTCGAAGCCACGACTGCGTGTCCGAAGTCATCGAAGGTTCTAATTGTCAGGGACCACGAGACCCATGGGTTTGAATATCGATTGTTTTTTTTTTTTTTTCTATCTTTCCAATCATTATTGCCAAACGGTTGCCTTGGCGATGGCGAAGAAATTCGTACTTTTGTATCCCGTTGAACGGAAAATTTCGCCGTTCATTTTTTTTTTTCAATAAATGTATTCGAAGGATTTCGAGGAAAGGATAATAAATGAAATAAATATATACGTGTAGATAGTACAGTGTTTTTATTTATATAATAAGATACTTTGAAATATAAATGTCAAGGAACTTTCGGACTCGTGTATTTCTCATATTTACTCCTTAAAAAAAAAAAAATCATTTAAGACTCTGCATTTTCATTTTGTTTTCAATTCTTCTTTCATACGTTCGTTTTTTTTTCTACTAAAAACATATATATATATATAGCGGATATATATATATATATATGTGTGTGTTGTATGTGTACATCGCAAAAGTAGCGTCGTCGAGAGCCGTCCGGCGACTTACGCCCACTTCCGGTTTACCCTCGGATGCGACTTGATCGAGAAACGAGGAGCCGTGACCTGATTCACCTGGATGACTGACTTTTCTCTTGTTCTCGATGTTTCATTTTTTTCTTCGCGATCTTTTTATTATCCCCTCGTATCACGCACACGATTTCGAATATCGTTAACGTACCCGCGCGCGGGGGGTTTCGGTGAGAACATCGAGAGAATTCAGTCATTCCGACGATACATTAACAACGGGATTGAGGTTAAGTACAACAAAAAATTATTTCGGCATCATTTTCACTCTCCCTGTTCCAGCAATCTTAATTTATTTCTAATGCAATTGTTTTATCCGTTAACTATATAATAATATATATATGCATATATATATATATATATATCATTCGCTCTCACAAATATCTTGGCACTCGTAACAATTGCCTGCAGCGCATATATACCTCTTAGACCGTCTTTTCGTCGTCCCGATTCGCACACGTTTATTGTAGAAACATTTCGTTTATTACTCTTCACACGTTTTTTTTTTTTTTTTTTTTTTTTTTTTACATTGTTTAATTTTTTTGCTCTTTTCTTTCTTATGGAAAAAAAAAACATTAACGGTGTTTTACTACAATTGGGCGCTGGAGGGGAGAGAGGCGAGGAGTTTAAGATCGCGAAGTGAGGTTAGGTACCTCCCTCGCCATCCTCGTCGTTATTATATCTATAACCCGTTATTGTTGTTGTTTTTTTTTGTTTTTTTTTGCGTTATGGTGCCTCGAATTCTCAAGATTTATCTCTCTTCCACTCTTTTGCGTTAAATACAGAGCTGATTTTTGTTTCGGTGGATTTATATGTATATAAGTGTGTGTATGTGTACGGAGCTTTGTTTACAGTCAAGAAACCGCGATCATCATTGTGACTTAAAAATCATTCGGGTTCGCAGTAACGCGTCACGATTTCTTTTGGAATAAAGTAGTGTTTTTTTTTTTTTTTTTTTTTTTTTTTTTTCTTATGTTTGTTTCCTTCCATCAATCTTCGATTGCTTTTACGAGTAGGTACAATGGATTGCGGTCGGTAGAAATTGCCGTGACGCTTTCATGTTTCGGCACCGGAAACGCGCAATAGTCTGCCTTCGACCGGAAGTGCGGATGTCGTCAATGTTTTAAAAAAAAAAGAACGCAATTCACAATTTTCCGAGTGCACGAAAAAAATACTCGCGAAATCGTTCGCGGACAATATCGACCTTCCTTTAAAGCGGCTAAGTCTCTGCGGTACTTTTTTATTTTTTTTTTTCTTGTGTTTTTTTTATTTTATTTTTTTCTTCGTCCTCCCCGTCCCCCAACGGCGAGCGATCACAATTTTCGCGAAAACGCACGCGACGCTCGCGCCAAACTCGTGATCATCTCGTCGCGGTTTCGTTTTTCTTTTTTTTTTTTTTTTTTTTTTTTTCAGGACGAACGTCACGTTTCTGTATGCTTTTTTTTTTGTTTCGTATTCACCCATTTTCTGAAATGATTTTCTTGAAAAAATAAGAGATTCTATACGTCTACTTATCGCAGTTCGGCTATTTCGGATTTCCGTATCCACACCGTTCTTCTACGTGTTTTTTTTTTTTTTTTTTTTTTTCAATGTTTTTCCTCTTCGCATTCATCAATTCATTATAAAACCGTTTTATCTCTTGTATTTTTTTTTTTTTTTGTATTTATTTTTATTTTTTTTTTTATTTCTTTTCATCTAGCAACAGGCCTTCATTTCTTTCTTCCAAAACGTATAAAAATAAATTGGGGATAAATAAAAATATCTGCTTTTCATCTCTGAGTTAAAAAAAAAAAAATCTAACATTAAGTGTGACGATTCGCATATCATAATTGTGTAAACTTTCGAATTCTGCGTGTCTATCTTATTTTTTTTATTTTTTTTTTTTTTCTGTTTCTCGTGTGTAAAACTCGAAGCATCGTTTATTTATGTATTTTCGTAAATGCTAAGTATTATCTTTATTGTTATCAATACACGGTTAGATAGCGAATAGCACTTTACATCTTTTTTTTCCATGTTTCGTCAAGTCTCGGCTGACGTGACGCCCTTCATATATTTCATCAATGTATAAAAAAAAAAAAAAAAAAAAAAAAAAAAAAAAATTCAGCACATCGCGTCACGCCATTGCATTAACGGGTAAGAAAGAAGAATAAAAAACGAAACTTAAGCTTGAAAAGAAAACAGCAGCGCGGTTTTGTCGAAACGTTGATTTGAAATATTAAAACATTTTTTTTTTTTTTTTTTTTTTTTTTTTTTTTTTTTTTCGAAACCGCGCGAAATGTATAACCAAATATTATTTAATGTGCGAAGAAAAAAAGAAAAAAAAAAATCATAACGGCGAACGCGCGAAAAGAATAACTACGCGTAGAAAGAAAAAAAAAAAAAAAAAGAATTAATATATATAACTTGCGAAAGAAAACAACGAATAACGCGATATAAATCAAATCGATAGGAGACAATTATTCTCCATATTCTCCACGTCCTCGCGCGTATTCTACAGTTAACTATTTTTTTTAATTATTTTAATGTCTATGTGGCTAACAGGTACTTTTGTACTCTTTAAAGATGGCGACGGCGCCCACCGTCTCGTGTATCCCTTTTTTTTCTTCTTTATTTTTTCATTTCGATCGATTAAAAAACAATTTCCTGAGATGAATCTCTCCTTTTCCCTCGTTTTCCTCGTACTTATGTTCATTCGTCGTTATTTATCATTTCGAAAGTGTAAAAGTCGCTATAAAATCCACAGGTTAAAAGGGTCGTCGTAGACCACGAACGAGAGAGTTGCGGAGTTTCTTCGAGAAAGAAAAAAAAAAACTAAAAAAAACTAAAAAAAATTGCCAACTTTATAATAACGATAATAAAAAAAAAAAAAAAAAAAAAAAAAAAAAAAAAAAATCAAAACTAATGTGCCGAGCGAGAGAGAACGGTGGAGGCGCCTCGCCACCCTCCATATATCCCCTTATTTACACATCTCCTTCAAACAATTCTCCAAAGACTCGTTGCGAGTCCGAAGTTTTAAAAACTTCATAGGCGCTGTTAATTCGTAAAAAAAAAATATATAATAATAATAATAATAAACGCAGAAAGAGAAAGGGTAAGCGAGTGCTTTTAGCGATGCTACACTTGAGAGAGGAACGGCTTAAGCTTTTTTTTCTGTACACATATTATATTTCATTACAAAAATAGAAAAATCATGAAAGGCTAATCCTCCCACGTGTCATCATCTCGGTACGCATTATGCACACGAGCGTTTCTCCAATCGCCTTCGCTTATACGCGGTAAACATTGTGTCTCCTTTGCTTTAAGTTAAACCGAAATCTATCGCGATTTTCGCGTCGATTTTTATTTCTCCTATTGTAAAAAAAGTATCGATGTCAATTCCGCGAATTCGTAAGAAAAAAAAAAAAAAAAAAAAAAAAAAAAAAAAATGAGAGTGATGTTTCGCGTGTCCCGAAAATCGTAGAAGTGAATTTAATCATATGGTTAATATCGTGAACGTTGAACGGCAAAATTGATTGCAATTTAAAAAAAAATGAAAAAAAAAAAAAAAAAATCGCATTTCGCGATCTATCGTTTGGAATTTGCATTATTATCGTTGATTCGAGAAAATAAAGTCCCCTTCCCGGCGGCGTTAATAATTGCTCGTTAAAGCGCAAGCGTTCTCGATGGGTATTACTCGATAATAAATATTAAAAAAAAAAAAAAAAAAAAAAACCCTTCGAGTTATTATTTCCTGCGAAACGTACGTTTCGCCTTCGCAGTGTGCAAAGCGCCCACTCTTACTCTCGGAAACGTCGGTACGCTCCGTTTCCCTGTGTTTTTCTCTCTCTCTTTCTCTCTTTCTCTCTTCTCACTTCTCTCCCTCTTCAACTTCTTATTATTCACCCGTCTTTCCGCTACTCTATTGTACGACTACCTGGAGTTTCCTGTTTGCCTCTATCGCCATTGTATTTTCCTCCACTCTCTTTTTTTTTTTTTTTTCTTTCCTTTCTTTCATTCTTTATTCCTCGCAAAAGCCGTTCCTGGTACATGGTACAGTTCTTTCTTCCTTTCTCTCTTATTCTTTCTTTCTTCGTTATTTTTTTATAATTTTTTTTGCCTCCTTAACCGTTCTCCTCTCTCGCTACTCGACGACATGTACAGACGACATGAAGTATATGTATAAACGAATACTGTTACCTACAAATGTAATGAACACATTATGTTTCCAACTCCCTTCGATTTCTACGGTCCTCTCTCTCTCTTTCTCTTTTTTTCTTTCTCTCTCTCGCTCTCTCTTTCTCGAGACTTTTTTTTTCTATATACTTCGTAACTTCCCCTCTCGCAATTCTCGCAATATCTCTCGTTCGCGATCGACTCGGGCGAAATTTTTTTTTTCCTTCAACACAATCATCATAATCGCATACAATTATAATTAATTAATCAATTAATTAATTAAAGTGATTTAGTTAATAATAAACTACGCTTCTACGGTTATCTCGAGGTTTCGTTTTTTTTGTGTTTTTTTTTTTTGTTTTTGTGTTTTTTTTTTTTTTTTTTTTTTCGTAGTATATATGCGTTAATCGATTGTTCGATTATATTTATCAAATATTAATAGATTATCGATATGATAATAATAATAATAATAATAATAATAATTAATAGTCGCAGAATAATCAAAGCAATGGTACGATCAACTAAAATGATATAACAATAATAAGATTACTATCACGCTACCTATTTCTGTGTTTTTTTTTTTTTATTTATTTATTTTTTATTATTATTCTCATCAATTTATTATTTATTTAATCACTATAACCACCTTTAGTTCACCGCTTCGAAACGCTCGTCTTCAATAATTAGTCACTCTCGTTGTTTTTTTTTTTTTTTTTTTTTTTTTTTTTTTTTAATGATTCTCTCGATCTCCTCAATGTTTTTTTTTTTCTTTTCACTCTCTTTGTTTCATTTTTTTTCTTTTTTTTTTTTAGCGAATATATAATCTATATATGTAACATGTATACTTATCGTACAAATCCTATGTATAAGAAATTGTTTATGTACATCTACTGCGCGAGAAAATGTCGCGACGATAAAGAAAAGGGTATCTTTACACGAGATATTCGAGTCCCTCGGACATCCGGTACACGGCGGGGACTTTCGTATAAGTTGCACTTGCAACGTTCACGTGACGCCCAACCCTTCCGTTTTGCTTCCGTTTTGACACGCAACGATAAACCAAAGAAAATTTTCGAAAATTCCATATCCGGTATTATCGCGAGTGTCCGAAGCACGCGGCAGGGAAGGGGAAAAAGAATTTTCTATTTATTTCTAATTATTGAAATAGGCGTTCGAAACTAAATTTTTGCTACGAGAATTTGGCTTTTATTTCATTTTTCGTTTGTTTTTTTTTTTTAGGTATCTAAAACGTATCGTAGTACAAGCGTATCGCGAAATTGAGAAAAAAAAAACGAAAAATTTTATACTATATTACGCGGATACGCGATGTATGAGAGTCGAAGGGGGAAATATAAAGCTTCGGGTCGACGCCTTCGAGATTAGAGAATCGGAATAATCGACGTGAAAAACGCGATTTGAAGATTAATAAAGTAAAACGAAAAAAAAAAAAAAAAAAACACGAAAGTCGCACAGCGAATTTTTCGTGTGGAAGTTAACGGTTCGGCGGAAGAATTTATCGATCGGGAGCGCGAAGGATGATCATTCAAACTGATGGCTCAACCATCTCGGTTTTTTTTTTTTTTTTTTTTTTTTTTTTTTTTTTTTCGTTTTCATCTAAAAAAAAACGGCGTAACGATAATCGGAGATATTATTTGAGAAAACTTGGAGACGGAGAGACGCGTAACTGAATTTTTTGCGTTTATTCGTGAAAAACCCTTTTCGACCTTTGCTCTGATACGAGCATTTTATTCGTTTTTTTTTCTCTCCTTTTTTTCCTCTATTCATACTATCTAAATTCGTTTATTCGTTGTACAAAATATATAGATCTATATTATCGATAGATTTATTCGTTTTTTTTTTCTTCTTCTTCTTCTTTTATTAATATAATTGAATTCACGTGTCCAAGCAGCGATTTTCGTCGTGTAGAAAAAATATATAGGCGACTCACGGTGACTTGGTATTTATTATTATTATTATTTTTTTTTTTTTTTTTTTTTTTTACGGTCTGTAATGAAATTTCGAGATATTCACGAACAACAAAATTTAAGGTTATTATTACGCAAAGAACAAATTTTCCATGTCTCTCGTCTCCCGTCTCTTTGTTTTTTAATTTTAAGCGCATTAGCCGAGAATAACCGAGAAGCATAATAATTATATATTCTCGTTATCATTTTTTTTTCTTTTTTTTTTTTTTTTTTTTTTTAAATCATTTTTATAACCCGATCTTTACGAAGCCTTAAGTGTGACTATAAATCCATTATAAACTGTATACATTCTTACATTCGTATACAGATATTTTCGTTATTCATTTTATATATATATATGTATACATATATATATATATATAATCGAAATAATCGACGCGTTAATTAATTGTGATATAACACTTTTAGTTTAGGCGTTTAATATCGATTAATATGCATAAATTAGCGTCTCGCATCAATCCCTCGGCCTTCGAGAAAATCCTCATCCGCGATCTTCCTATTTTTTTTTTTCTTTTTTTTTTTTTTTTTTTTTTTCGTTCTTCATTATCATTATTTATCATTTATATATCCTTTCTCACCCCCCCATCGGAATCTTCGGTTTCGCACGGCTAACGAGATAACGAAAAAATCTCGTGTGCGTATCTGTGGCGATTAAAAAAGCGAGTATCGGAGCGTTGGATCATTTTTTTTCTCTCTTTCTCTCTCTCTCTCTCTTTTCTTTTATATACATTTTTTTCTTAACAATTACCAGCAACTGAGAAAATATGCGTCTATGTGACGCACGGGTTTTGGAGAAGAAATAAAGAATTCCTACAAACCGGTTACAAGCGATCCGCTGGCGATTTATAGCGCTTCTCGGATCCACGGAATTTCCTTACAACTTTCGCGCCGAAGATACATATCCGCCCCTCGTATCCCTTCGAAGCTCCGGAAGAATTCGATGATTCGAATCCTCGAAGATTCACCGCAGGAACCGTCGGTGTTGCAATCTTCTTTTGTGTTCTCTTCCGCTCTCTTTTTCTCGTTTTCTCCCGTTGCGGAGACACGAAACCCCATCGTCTTGCGAGTGGCAATCGAGTAATAAGAATTTTTCTTTTTTCTCTTATATCTCACATATCTATTTGGTGTCTCGTGAGCGCTGAATCGGCGTCATCGTCGATGACGCCGCGACGCTAAATTTCTTTCTTTACTTCGATCCGCGATTTATCGATTTTCGTCGCGTTTCCGGTCTGTTGTTTCCTTTTTTTTTTTTTTTTTTTTTTTTTCGTTTCTTAGTCATTGATCTTCGCGCATTCGACGATCGATCGTTTCTCCATCAAGACAATTGTCCAATTGCGACTCCGCGCGCAGGCGCTTTCGGATCCGACTGAACGATCGTATTTTTTTTTTTTTTTTTTTTTTTCTGTCATTTTTTCGTCGAATTCGATAAATTTTCTCGCGAATCGTACTTTTTCAATGGAAAAAAATTGTTTGCCAATGAAAGATCGGTAGAAAACGCGGAATAAACAAAAGTGGTATAAAAAAATTTTTTTACGACGAAATCGCTCAACGCGTCATTGCTAAGTTTCTTCTCAACTGACTGAGTTTCGCTCTTAGCCTCTCCTGTCTTCTCTTCATTTCGGTTACCCTCGACAGCGTGACCTGTCCAATTTCCGTTAACATATCACAGTAAACCGCTGCCTGTCGCAGTATCGCCACTTTCGGCGCTTTTTCCTTCGATTCGACTTCCGGTACGAGAACGCGGAGCTCTTCGAATGCGTTTCTCAGCTCTATTCGCCTCTGGCGTTCCATATTATTGTGAAGACTACGCTTTTCCGTGTCGGGTTCGTCGTCCGAAGAACTGCCGCTTCTCGATGTACTCGGCGCGATCTTTTGCGGCGATGCGATCGGCGTCGGCGGCGGACTGTTTTTCGTTACCTTTGATCTTCTCTGATAGGTCCTGTGTCGGGCGCGTTTCGCCGGCTTGTGATCGGGTTGAGCGCTTCGTTTTCGCGGCGTTCCACTCGACGGCGGTCGGCCCCGGGGTCTCGGTGCCGTTGCCGGTTTTTCCTTCAGCGCACTGTTAACCGTCAATTGGAAGTGTTGCTGATCCGCTATACTTGGATATGTCGGTAAAACCGCCGGTCTGCAGGGTTTTTCGAACGTTACCACGTCTATTTCCTCCTCTGTAACACAAATAAATCCCCCGAACCATTATTATTTCAATAGTAACAATGAAAAAATTGAATTTTTTTTTTACAAAAAAAAAAGATCGATATTCCATTTTTTTTCGTCGCGACACCAAATTTTTTTTTTTTTTTTTCATAGCGATAGTACTTCGATATTTTTTTCATCCCTTAGTCTCACTAACTATTATTATTTCAATAGTAACGACAAAAAAAAATTTCATTTAAAAAAAAAAGATTTTTACGAAAAAAATAGTTAATATTCCATTTTTTTTTCGTCGTGACCCCAATTTTTTTTTTTTTTTTTTTTTTTTTTTTTTTTTTTCACTTCGTAATAATGTATCGATTGTTTCATAGTCCCTGTGACCTTATTTTTTTTCATTTCCTGCGAAAGCTCCGTCTTGAGATACTTCGCTTTTCTACTTCCGGCATACTATTGCTATTCGCCGTGTAGTAGCTACGAAAATATATTACCCACTCGGAGGAGTAGGAAATTCCCTTTGCAGAAGAGAATCTTCGACGTCGTTGTAGTATTTTACGACCAGTGGGGTCCCCCCGTTCTCTCTTCCATCTCTCGTATATAACTTGCGTACGATTCTCGTTGTCCGAGGCTCGTTGCCCCGCCTGTGCGTATTCGCTATCTGTCGGCACGTGTGTCGCATTCGCAGAGCGAGAAGAAGACCGGCAACAATACACGCGTGGGTCACGCACGCCTGAGTATGCGATGACTCTTCCACGGGGTTTGGCTAAACGCTAAACTTTTGTTCGGCGTCTCGACGGCGCGCAATGTATGTATACATTGTATGTATGTATACATATATATATATATATATACGCATACATTTTATCGGGCAAATCGTCCGTGAAACTCGTTACTATACTTGTACGCGCGCTGAGAGACGATAAATTCGCGGAGAATCCTTGAACCGTTCAATTCCGTTGGACAAAACCAAACTAAGAGTCATCGGAGTCGTTGCCTTCGATCCCCGAAAAGCAATTGGGGAAAAACATCGAAGAATAATCATAGAATTTATAGTTCAACGGGATCGACGTGTGCTAAACCCACGAGCATTTTTATTGCCGAACGTTTCAGCATCGATCAACGGTTAAGTCGAGTTAAACGCGTCACGAAACTTCTTTCTCTCGCTGACGTGGGTGAAACTATAGCGTGTCTTCGAATCCTCGCGTATTCAGCAATTTCATCGAAACAATTATTTATTCAACGGTATCTTTTTATTTCTATTTTGCACGATGCAGAAGAAAAAATGAGAAAAAAAAGACGGGAGAAACATTTGAATTGTATAGAAGTACGTCAATCGGACACGCGGATGAGAAGAAAAAATAATGTTTTTACGATCTATGCGAATCGCGCTTTTTCTACTCTGTTGTTCTTTCTCATTCGCGCGACTTCGCTTACATTTTACGCGTCTCTTTGACAACGTATATTCCCTCCTAATTCGATCGATTCTCGACTTTTCCACGAGGATATTTAAAGAAAACTCCGGCAAAGCGCCAACTGCCTTTCGGACTGACGGAAGTTTCCTCGATTCCGATGAGTTATCGATCTTTTCTAATCGCTTTCAACTTCTTATCATAGATAACTCCATTTTTCATTTTCTCGATAGATCGATCGAAACTTTTTTTTTTTTTTTTTTTTTTTCATTTTTAATTACGTCAAAATAGAATAAACACGCGGAGATCGAATGCAGAGCGTGACGAGTTTGACGCATCGAGATCGAGAGACGTAATCCGATCGTTTCCGCATTGACGCCCACGAGAGTAGAGATATCGAAGTTCGCAAAACCGCCTCCGCACTCTGTACGTTTTAACGCTTCGCGAGGGGTAAAAAGATGCGATGCGTGACACGTGGCCGAATAACGACCGCAAGGTCGCGCGAGTATTTTTGCGGCCCACCGCGGGCGTTCTATATATCTCTCTGCTAGCGACAAAATTGCCTTCCGGTTGCTCGCGCGAATAGTTTCCATACGACCCGACGATACCGAATCGCTAAGAGCTTATCGAGAAAAAAAAAAAAAAAAAAACTACCGGTGGTCAAAGTTTTACTCCCAATTCACTAAACCGCGTCCCCTCGACCTTTCGTTAGAGAGGCTCGACACTTCTATTCTTTTTGTCGCTTTGCCAGAATCTATTAACCTCCAGACTCACGGAAATCTAAATATAAACGTCGCGGCGTTACATCCGGATATTTCGAGAACAGATCGGGAGTAAAAAAAAAAAATTGTAATAATAAAAAAACGCGATAAAAAAATGTTTTTTGAGGTTAGAATTTCATATTTTTGAATATTTCGTAAAAAATTAATAAGAAAAAAAAAAAAAAAAAAAAAAAAATCGAGGTGAGAGATGGAGGGTTGGCGGAAACGATATAGCCGTATTCTATAGCGGGGTCAACGTCAATTCTCGGCAGCACGTGCAGCCGCGTAAGAGCGACCTTGGGGGTCAGTGCTCCCTCCCTCTTGTACTCTCCTCTCTACATATACACGAGTTAAGCGAGTCGGTGATGCGCGCATGTGTGGAGTCTGTCGTATATACGAAGCGTTACAATACCACGTTACTGTAGTGCCAGTGAACGGGTGAACGAGCGGCACTCCGATCGTTGGGATAGTCGCGTCGCGACGACGCCTTCGGCAATGATCGCGCGGGGGACTTCGCTCTGTGCAGCTATCGTACGCTCTTTTTTCCTCCTTCAATACGAAACGTTAGAAGAACCTTTTTTTTTTTTTCCTGCACTCCCACACGCGTCTAATGACCCGCGTCGATCGCGCAGCATCCGCAATTATATACGCGGCGAAAGTCTACCCGCGAGCCACTTCCGTCGACTCCGAAACCGTTCGCTGATAAACCGTAAAGACGAGATCGTCTCGAAACACGATTGGCGAGACTATGAGACGAGGAAAAAAAAAAAAAAAAAAAATTGAATGGATCGACGTAAACGAAACGAAAGGCGATTTAACGATGACCTCCATAAACGAACTCTTCGCAATGATATGAAGAGCCTAAATGATAAACTCGCACTTGACTCACTCCGAAATGCGAACTATCGAGAAAACAAAAATTTAATATCGAATAAATTTTTTTTTTTTTTTTTTTTTTTTTCGATATCTCGAATTCGATATTTGTTAAATTTTCAATGAATATTAAAAAAATATTAATTAATATTAAAATGATTATAAAAAAATTGAGATAAAATAGTACAAAAAAAATGAAATAAATTAATCAGTCGACGATAATTACGATCGAAAAATTCCGATAATCGATTATCTTACTTTTCATACATTGGTCAATGATTTTTTTTTTTTTTTTTTTTCAATTAAAAAAAAAAAGGATAAAATAATTGACTGGGAATCGAAGAAGCGAATCAGTAAGATAATGACGGTGATGAAGAAGGTTCGCCGAACACGTATAAACGATAAAGTATATCCGCAAATATACTGTGCGGTTTCTAAAGCACGTAATAATCTCGGTATTGGGAATTATTTCGTAGTATGCTTGCCTACCTTTTTGCCTATAAGTTATAACTCGAGAGGGTTTACCAAGCGCAGCAGCAGCAGCGTATACGGCTCTTCGTTCGAAGCCATAAATTACACGGGTTACCGTGTGTGTTTCGTTGCGACGGGGGAGAAGGAAGCAAAGTTTTGCCAGACAGAGAACTCCGGCAAAAGCCTCTTTACCTCAACTAACTCGACTATCCCAACAGCTTTGGAGCGCTGAGGCATCGTCGCGCGTCCATCGTTTTCCTCCGCGCGCTCCGGCAATGCCGCCGCACTGCACGTGACGTATTTTACCCCGTCGTCGTCGTCGTCGTCGACGTACCAATCCAGTTAGGTCTCTCGACCGCGAACCGCTGCGAGTTACGAAAGCAAGTGCAATCCGTCATGCATTCGCTGTCCCGTATGCGCAACGCGAGTACCGCGAGTTTCTGCGGTACCGAACGTCGCCTATACGACCCCCGATAGCTCTCTCGTGGCTTTGGCACGTGTGGGATCCCCCCTTTCACCCGCCCGCAGGTTTCCACGCGGCGAGAAGGCTATAACGCGTCGCGGATCATCGAGAAACTCTCGTGGTTTCCTCCTACGGCTCGCCGTATCAAATTGCAGCCGTTTTATCCGCGGCTATTCCGACGCGCTGTACTATGCATAGCGTAAAGCTTATCGCACAATAATCCCATACATCGATCCGTCTATTATAAATTTCAATTCCATCCTATCGAATTTTTCGATAAGTGTTTATCGATTTTTTTTTATTAATAATCGGCTGATTATCGAAGAATTATCGGATGATAAAAGTTTTTTTTTTAATTAACTTAAAAATTAAAAAATATTTTACGCGTTCAGAAATTTCGGATATTTATCGAATTAATTTGATAAAAAAAAAAAAAATCGATCTATTTAATTAATGATTCATTGATTCGAGTAGATTTATCAAAATGAATGACTAATAATGAAAAAAAAAAAAAAAAAAAAAAAAAAAAAAATTTATCAACGGTGTGAAAGGTGCTTAACGCCGCTCGGGGTGTAACGGTGTTCGGCGCGGTGCATTACACCTACGGATTCTCTCCTACGCGAGTCTATTGCACACCACCCGCATCTGATTCATCTCTGTGAATTCCCGGTGTCCCATATGCGGTACAAAATAAGTAAATCGAGTGACGAGACACAGAGAGATTACGAGAAGCGTAAAAAAAAAAAAAAGGAATTTTAATATTTATCAGTTCGTCAGATGCATAAGTAGTTTGAAAAACATATAATGCCGTTCGTCGCTATCGGCCTTAGATTGGTATCAGTGTCGCTCCCGCATCCGCAATGGTATGAAAAAAAAAAAAAAAAAAAAAAAAAAAAAAAAAAAAAAAAAATCGAATAGCCTATGCGATAGAATACACGAAGGTAGTTGCGGAGAAACGGCGATATGTGTGTTGTAAAGTTGGATAGGAGTGCCCCGTAGGCGCGAGGGTGCAGGCGGTATATAATATATATATATATATATATATATATAAAACAGGAGAGCGATAGATGAATAGTACGTTGGAAACGGCGGCACGCAGCAGCGTGAAAGGACTTTCCAATGTACGTATCTTCTTTCCACTCGTTATTCGTAACTTCGTTACCGTCCTTTTCTCTCCAACAGTACGCGACACGCTACAGATATATATCCCTACTGCTCGTCGTCTCACAGTCACTCGGGAATTTCTCGATCGGTTCGACGGTGTGCCAACGGTATATGAAATACAACGGTGTGCGTATGAGATCGTACGACCGTCGCTCACGATCTGTCTATCGTTGAGCCTTCGTACGGTCGTCTCATCCCACAGCCATCGACCGAGAGAACAGCATCATCATAGCTATTATAACACAATTTTAAATCGTATACCTCGATACGAGAATCCGAACCGTACGGACTTTCCAATTAATTAAAATGTCGATGGATTTATGTCACTCGGAGTTCTGAAATTATATGGGGCGTTTCGCGTCACACATCGATATATATATTTTTTTTTTTACTCCAAAAATGAAAAAATACCAAAAAAATCGGAAAAATTTCATGTATTCTCGATGAAGCGAAAATACGCGCGAAATTTTTTTCGATTTTATAAAAATCGATTAATTTCACATGGAACGGCTGGTATAGTTAATTAAACGATTCACAAGCGCGGGCGCAATTTTCTCGACGCGTCTTCTCGGCTCGTTGGTCTTCGCGTGCACGCGTACCTGAATATCCTCTCTCCCCGACGCTCGCGATGTATAGAAGGTGAAAAAAAAAAAAAAAAAAAAATACGAAAAAACAAGAAAGGTAAAAGAAAAGTTTTTGGCGAATGCACGCGTAGCCGGAGAGAAAGAAAAATAAAATAAAAAAAAAATAAAAAAAGAAGAAGTATCTGGAGAAGATGGGAGGAGAGAGGAAGGCGAAGATAGGAGTAACCGGCGGCGGCGACGGCGGTCGGTCGACATTCCGAAATCAGGTTTTGCGTCTGATATTTCGAAAGCCCCGCCGCGGCAGCCCGCTGGCTGGTTCAGCCTCCCTAATTCTCGTGTGGGTCCAACGTTCGTCTCGCTCCATCCTACCGGATTCTATCGAAACTCCCTTCGCACCGCGCTCCATTCGATTTTTTTCGGTTCCCGCGTAACCCTTTCATTTTCGAGCCTCGAAAAGATTTTTTTTTTTTTCATTTTTTTTTTTTTTTCGTATCGATAAGACAAAGAAATAAAAAAAAAAAAAAATAATCGGAGATAAATTTTGCCGCGAAATAGTTCTAACCGCGACTGCAGTACGGTATGTTCGCATATTGCCTCCGCGACCACTTATCTCGCATCTCGACGCGAAGTGGCCGCTCTCTCTCGATATCTTTCGTTTGCCTTTTCGCTTCGTTCGTCGAAACCCGTTCGCTTCTACGTACGTTCGCGAAAGAAATTCGCTCGTAACAGAATGAGAACTGGTAAAACGCACGAAAGCGCACACACGCGCGCGCGCGTAAGATAGCAGAGTCCGGGTGGTTACAGAGACGGGTTTCTCGCGGCGTCTCCCACGCGCTCGACGAACTTTAATGAATGAATGAATGAATTGCGTCACATAACGTCAGCGCAGCGAAGTCGCTACGGGGGACTCTCCAGCAGCGTATTGCCGAGAGAGATGCGATGCTCCCGCGGTATCCCTCGCGTTCTTGTTGTGTTCGCTGTAGTATTACTACGTTTTGCGTACTACACGCACTACAATGGAGATACTGCGACTACATGCTTCGCGAGAGTATCGCGGCAAACGCCGAGTTGTAATAATACGCGAAAAGATCGACCCGAATGCTGCGGCTGAACCGCGATGTTATAATCGATCGATTTCGATCGATTTTCTCAGACAGAAAATCTATTAACCATTAGAAACTTCGCTTCGATGTATATTTCCGATCGTCAATGACTTCTTAACTATTTTTTTTTAACAGACTTTTCGTTTCATCGTTTAGTTGCGAAAAAAAAAAAAGTTTTCGAGAAAATTTTTTTTTTTATCGAAAATCGCCGATAATTAATTCCGCGCGTTACGAGACACAGAACTTCGATTGTTAGACTTACTTCCGTAATTTATACCGATTTATAGGTGTTAATTGGTGTTAAGCGAATATGACGAAAGCGATAGATTTTAATACGAGATAAATAATGATTTCTTAGGGAAATTCAACATGCGTACGTTTTCCCGAAGTATTTCGTAAATCGTTGAATTGGCAATAGCGATGGAATTTCAACGAGGAAAATAAAAAAAAAAAAAAAACGTCAGCGGAACACGAGAACGACGATGCCGAGGCGCGTATAAAAAAAAGTGTTTAACTTTCAGCAGCTCGTTCGTAATTTGCGGTCGTTCGTTCCCGGTAGCGAGTGCGCCGATTTGCATGTCGTGAACCTAACCTAACAACACAGAGGCGGTCAAGAATGCGCCAAACTGCTGCGCTGCACGAGGAAACAAATATAAAGAGAGGGTATTTAAGTGGAAAAGCCAATCCTGTTGATTTCTCGCGATCGTACAACTATTTACATGTCGTTGTTATTCTCGACTCGTAGTAAAAAAAAAAAAAAAAAAAAAAAAAAAAAAAAAAAAAAATCTTCGAGAAAAAAAACGAAGATCGGCAAAATTTTCCTCAAGAATGATTGATTTTGCGGAAATTGCGAGAACAATTACAATTTTTAATCAATAGATATACAAATGCGGACGCAACAAAAATATCGATAGATCGTTGTTGCGATACTGTGAACATAATTTCAAGCGAATGAGAATAAATAAGCAATTAACTTATAGAGGAATGAGATAATACGAGATTCAGAATGGTGTCGGATATTCTACCGATTCGTCTTATTAGTTTTTCCTCAATGAGGAGAAGGCGGGTACTTATTATTATAATAACTAAGCAACGCGCGACGGACGCATGCGCAAGAGGTCGAAGGGGAGAATCGTCAGCGAGTTTCAGAGAATTTTTCGCCGTCATCCTGCATCGCCTACGCGGAATATTGCGGTGATGCTGACTGCCGGAGTGCAGCTGCAATGGACCGAACGAGTAGAATGAGGTGTCAAGAAAGGATTGGACTTTGCGTCGTGGAATATCCTTCTACCGGAGTGCTGGTGGGTGCAGTACACCGCAATTATCCGGCGCTAAAGATTATCGCGTTCTCGTCTTGTCGGGCGGATACATCGAGTGATTCTTGGACTTCCCAAGCCGCAAATACAGCGATTAAAGTTAACAGACGATGGTAACAGACGCGCGAAGTAAAGAGAACGACAGAGCGATACTGAGAGACGAGGATAAAAAAAAAATCTCTCAATTTCTTCGCTCTTAACTCGAGACGATTCCCGAGATGATCTTTGGTAGTCGTTAAATAAATGACACGCCATCGCCAACGATCGCGAAAGAAAAAAAAAAAAAAAAAAAAAAAAAAAAACTTCGATTCATAACTCTCGCAATGAAAATCAAATAATAATTTTTTTTTTTTTTTTTTTTTTTTTTTCATTCATTAAAAGTTACAGAAATAGCGCAAGAATAACCGATGATTCATCAAATCGTATATAAAAAAAACAATAAACAATGATGATAAAAACTGAAGATAAAACGGTAAAATAATTCGAGTAGTCGCGTGCTGAACTTCAAGGTACTTCCGCGGAGATCGGTAATCTCGCAACTGCAGTGATAGATTTTTACGTGAATAGCCCCCGCGCGCGTCGTGCCGAGTGTGCGGCAGGTTTGCGATTTATCGCTCAGGGAAATTGTTGGCTTCGCGTGTACTTCCCTCTCTACTCGCGTCAATTTCTCTCTTCGACTTCGCGGCATCGCTATACTTTACGTTCGGATAGTACCGACATTGCGCAATAATGCGGCGCTTCGAGATTATCGAGTTTTACAGTCGATGTGTGCCGACGAGGTCTTCGCGCCACGCGCGCGTTTCGCTGGCGCCGAGACATACTTTACATTGTTACCAATCATCGCGTACATTATATATATCGTCGTTTACACATAGACAAAGCTCCGCGTCATTGGAATTCAAAAACATACTATACAGCACTCTCGAGATGGTTAAAAAAATAAAATGAAAAAAAAAAAAAAAAAAAAAAAAAAAAAAAAAAATTACGCGAATAATCTTTCGATCGATAAATGACGAGCTTATCGATCCTTCTTATCTTGACAGCGTCGATGTTTTGCAGTTAGTTGTTTGATGACCGATAATAACTACCGGGAAGTCATGAGGCTTCGGTTCGAATGAGAAAAAAAAAATAGAAATAGAACGTCGGAGCCTTTTAAACATAAATAAAGAGAGGGAAATATTCTTCGATTATGCAACGGCATACCGAGGCGGATGATTGTTAAACACGCGATTACTAGCTTTGCGAGCATTTGTTTCGCGCCGTTGGTCATTATCTCGCGACTTTTTTTTTTTTTTTTATTCTTTTTTCCTCTATTCATAAATTAAAAAAAAGATGGCGCCTGAGCCTTTATCCGTTAGACGCTTTTGTTGTTATTCGCTGTTGCTGCGGGTGGATAATCGGTTAAATTTTTTATCGTTTATGTCATCTAATTTACGTTCGCATCGAATGCCAATGGGGCACCGAGTCTGGAAGAGCACAGCACTGTTAACGCTTTACCCCCTTCAGGAGGGGAGATCCGCCGTTCTGTCTCTTTACCGCTCTCTCGTTTTCACTCCGCGGGATATCGCGTTCGCGCGAGCAGCAAAAAGGGCTAACCGCATTCCGGCGACCATTTAAACCGCCGGAGTTGACGGCGTCGGCTTCGGACAGGAGTCTGGTGCGCTTGCAGCGCCGAGTCCCACGCTTGTGACCGCAAAGCAGCATTGTGCGCGCTGCCGATATGCCGGTCGCGGATAGCGCAAGGCGCGCACCACACGCTACAACAAACGTTGGGAGGACTACCGGCTATCCCCACCTCTTTCTCTGTCTCTCGCGGAGGAATGACGTCAGTGCGATCGCGAGGATATAGCTTCGCGAAGTGTTTGCCCGCGTAACCTTCGGGTTCCCGCGCTTTAAGAGCCGAAGCGCAAGCGCCTCGCGGAGAGAGATAGTTGTCGTCGGCTCGGGAGTTTCAACAGCTCGATAACGCGATCTATCTTCCTCGTGTCACGAAGGACGATAGAAATTATTATTATTATCGCTGTTTTTTTTTCCCCGTGAATTTTCCCATTGTATAAATTAACGTTTTATCGTCGATGAATAATTCATTGTTATTGAAATTTCGATAGATCGAAGAGTACGAATTATCGATTGTAGTAGCGTGAGTTTGTGCGAAAATGCAATTTTGAGCAGAAGAACGAGAAAAAAAAGCGTTGAGAACGAGGGATTGTAGAAAGTATAGAGAGGAAAGAAGCGTGGCAATCCCTTTAGCCGTTAGTCACGCGAGCCGTCACGATACTCGGGGGCCGGCCGGCCGGCCGGCGATATTTTAGGTAGCGAAACAAGAGCGTCGGCGTTGCCAGACACAGGTACCCAGAAACGACTCGACGAATTCACGAGGCAATGTCGTATGTTCAAGTAATTCGGCGTATTGTACGTGTTACTTAAGCTGACGATAAGAATGCAACGTTAGGGCTGATTAGTGAACGATGTTATAGCGAAGTGCGCACGTGCGCAGCACCCGTGCGCATGACCCGTGCGCATGCGTTTCAGGTAGTTTTGGTTTCACGCGCAATGAATTAAATAATAATCGAAATATTTTATCAACCTATTTTAGCAACTGTCCGAAAAATGTGTAAAAATAAAAAAAATTTCGAGATAAAAAAAAATGACAATTTTTTATTTCGATTAATAGCAATAAATGAATTTTTTTTTTTTTATCGTTATTATCGAAAAAAATGTTTTTTTAACGCTTAATGATAAAAAAAAATGATTTAGTTGACCCTTTTTTTAGCGACCCTGGAAAATTGAATTAATGTCATCGAGGGGGTACCGTACTATGATGAAAATAACTTTAGAGCGACAGTTAGTCGCAAGGGACACTGGATGAACGCAAATAGCGAACCCGGTCTCGGAGTCTCAACACTCGCGCTGTTGAGCGATTGCATACCCGCCGTATATCGTCATGTACGATCATCGGTACGTATGTGTACGCGTTACTCCACGTGCGCGACCTCTGAAGACTCTATAGTCACAGACGACGCGACCACTTCTCGCGTCGCGTACCAGTGGCCGATGAGGAATTTCATGCTCTTTCTCACCGACAGAGAAAGAGAACGAAAGAAAAATAAACTACTCCTTTCAATGCCTTGTATGCGTATTTCGTATAGCTGATTGTTGTGTTTTGCCAGACGGTCCCCTATACGTGTCCTTGTTATATACAATAAGCGTTAGGTAGGAGCTTATCGTATACATATATATACACTACACGATGGCTTTGTGCCATTACTGGGACGTTACGCATCATTTGCAATAAATATACATGTACCATTTCATTTTATTTCATATCGCAACAAAATTTATCACATCGTTTTCATTACCACTGCGAAAAAAAAACAAAACATAACCTAAAAAAACATCGAAACTTTGCCGGTCGCTTTAGAAATGTGAATACTATCCTTACGCGTTATGATGCAATGCAAAAACACACGGAAAGAAACGTAGAGAGTTAACGAGTGAGTTATATCAAGAACGTTCCGTTGCAGCGATTAAGAGAATAAGAGGGGATGAAACGCGTGCTCGCGATGTCACCATGTGGCGCAAGCGAAATGACGAGGAAGCCGCGAGAGGCTTAGCGCGTTAGACTATTACTATTTTCTTCAGGTGGGGTCCCTCTCCAACCGAGAAGTGACTCGAGAGGTTTGCTTGAGGCGTTCGCGGCTAGCCGCAGTGGCAAAACGTAGTAAGTAGTAGACGCCGGTACGGATTTTCGCTGCGTGTGGCGCCGCTCGGAATTCCCCGAGAGTCGGTGCATCGAAGTCGCCACCGTCGCTACACTCCCCGAACCGTCTACCGCGCCTTTCGCTCTTCTCGTTCTTTTTAACCTCCTCTTTCTCATTCTCTCATCGCCCGGTCAACACACAGCAACGTGTATTCGCGTTTGTATGTGTGTCTGTAAAACAGACGCCGGGCGCATCAACGCGCGTCACGCGAACTAAATCCCCGGCCGGCAAGCGAAACGTTTCGCGGAAACGAGGCGGAGATCTGGCACTCGGAATCGCGACTCTACCGGCTCTTTGCTCGTTTCTTATGCATGTATACGAACGAAGGGCGGAGAGCGAGAGAGAGACGGGGGGGGGGGAGGAGGGGGCTTCCGGAGATACCAGACGTTGGTCATCTCAAAGAGATTCGATACCGTTGAGTCATCGACCAAACGTGTTTTTCAAGTCGGAAAATTTTATTCACGTGACATACCGAACGAATCAGCGAAAGTTTTTACAAAATTTGAAACAATTTTTTAATAAAAAAAAAAAAAAAAAAAAAAAATGGCCGATTGTTGGACAGAAGTTAATTGCTGATTTTGAGGGATATAATTGCCGAAATATATTACATATCAAAGAATGAGGGTTTGCAGCTCATTTATTGAGTTTTTTTTTTGTTTTTCTCTTTGCATACAATGCGGGCAACAGATGCGAAATTTCTTGTGCGGCAACGACCAACGAAGAGACACATAGTTTGCCGCGGTTCGCGGGGGCCGAAAGGAGATCCTTCGGGGGGCCAATTGCCGACAATGCGGGTTATCCGAATTTTTTACTTTTTTTTTTTTTTTTTTTTTTTTTTTTTTAACAAGCTAATGCGACGATTATTATACACGATGCTATCGCGCTTACGAGTTTCCTGCCCTCCGCCATATACACCGCCGACCGTGACTCATTGCAGTATCAAATAGCCGAGCGAATTTAACGGAAGCTAACGACTTCCGAGAATATTTAGACGAGATGAAATGTGAATCATCGTCGTGGAATCATTTGTAAAACAAGACGCGGGGAAAAACTACAACTCCAACGTCTATTTTCACTTCGCATAGACAAAAATGTTGATGTACCCGACGAAAGGTAATTACGAAAGCGTATAACACGATATTCAAACGATAAATACTATTTACTATATCTTCATCGGTCATTGAACCAATTACCATATCCCTCATTTCCGTTTTTCGTAATCATTTTAATTTAATTTCAACGCAAAAAAAAATCCAAAATTACGAAAAAAATTTGACTAAAAAAAAAATCGTATCTCTAATCGCTAAATTATAAAAAAAAATGGAGTCTTTCATATCTCGTTAATTATAAAAAAAAAAAAAAAAAAATTAACGTTTCGTAGAAAATATGCTGTTATTATCGACAAAAAATCATTGTGCACACGAAGGAATGGCGAATAAAAAAAAAATGAAAAAAAAAAAAAAAAAAAAAAAAAAAAAAGACGTTAAAGACTCACCGGAATCCGAAGGTGTCTGTACGCCAAGGTGTTCGAGGTTTTTGCTGCTCGGTTGATGATAGCAATGATCGCTCAGCGTATACCAGTTATCCGGTTCCTTCTTCACAACGATATCCCCTTTATGTTCGTTACTGCTACATATTCCGTTAATCTGTTGATGTTGATACTCGTCCTCCACCTTGATGCGCACTTGCGCCGTTGATTTCCTAACGAGTTGTCCGGTAACATCGCTAACAGGTGCCGCTTTAGGTCGCGTGGTATCGGCGCTCATGCATTCCGACAATTTCTCATTGATGCTTATCTGCTCGTGTCGAAAGACAAGTGGTCCATCGACCGTTTCTTGTTTTATACTGTGATGTTGCTGTTGCGTTTGTTGCGGAAGTATTCGCCGATGTGCCATTATTACGGCATCTCTTACATTGCTTTTCGTCTCTTCGCACTCCTCCTCTTCTTCTTCTTCTTCATCATCATCATCATCATCATCGTCTTCCCCTTCGCTTTCGCTTTCCGATTCGGAACTTTGCGGCGTTTCTGGACGCGCGGAATCGCCATCGCTCTCCAAACTATCTTTGCGCCTTTGGGGATGCGATTGCAACTGATGCTGATGCAGTTGCTGCTGCTGCTGCTGCTGCTGCTGCTGCTGCTGCTGTTGCTGCTGTAACGATGCGCTACTTTTTTGCGCTCCGGAACGCGAGGATATCAGCAAACTTCGGCCCGCAGCTACTTTTCTACTGTGTATCTGACTATCCATTTTTGCAGGTAATGTCCGATTGTGTTCCTTACTTATGCAAAGACCCGCCCACATGCAATCGTGATGACGAATCTCTCGGGATTCGTGACACGTACCCTTGTCGTAGATTTCTGGTAACGTTATGCTGTTGTTTCCGTCTTCGTAAGGATTCGTATTCATTATCATCGTCATTGCGGTTAATGTTCGATCACCGATCCCAATTCCGCTGCCATTTCCATTACTGTGATAACTGTGAACGTGAGAAATATCGAGAGGGTCGTCGAGATCGAATTTTTTCCATATATCGTCCGACAGCACGGTGTCCAATGGCTCGTCCAGCAAACTCAGCTCCGAAGAGTCCCACACGAGTCCCGGCATTTTTTTTTTTATCTACAATCAACACAATTTTTTTTTTTTTTAATATCTTTATCGGAATTAAATTAATTTTTTTTTTTTTTTTTTTTTTTTTCGATAAAATGTAAATTGAAGTCGAGAAAGATTGGGGAAAAATGTTATACATCGATAATCGAATTTTATTGGGGATAACGATGTAAGAATTTTGTAGATCGTAATAAATTGGTATTCGTAACGCGTGAATCATATTTTTTTTTTTTTTTTTTCGATAAAACGTAAATTGAAAAGTCGACGAAGATTGGGAAAAAAGTAATCGATAATCGAATTTTATTGTAGATAACGATGTAAGGACTTTTGTAGATCATAATAAATTGGTATGCATAACGCGTGAATCATATTTTTTTTTTTTTTTTTTTTTTTTTTGATAAAATGTAAATTGAAAAGTCGACGAAGAATGGGAAAAAAGTAATCGATAATCGAATTTTATTGTAGATAACGATGTAAGGACTTTTGTATATCGTAATAAATTGGTATTCGTAACGGATGAATCTTTTTTTTTTTTTTTTTTTTTTTTTTTTTTTTTTTTTTTTTTTTTTCAATAAAACGTAATTTGAAAAGTCGACAAAGATTGGGAAAAAAGTAATACATCGATAATCGAATTTTATTGTGTGTAATTTATTGTATACGTAACGGATGAATTTTTTTTTTTTTTTTTTTTTTTTTTTTTCGTGGAAATAAACTGCGGTAGATTTGCTTGGATTTAAATCGTACGGTCTAAATGATACGGTTATCATGCGCCCCGCGATCCGAGTAGTATACTGCGCGCCTTATCTCTCGCGAGAGAACGAAACAACGATTAAGATATTATTGTTCGTTGCGCTCCGTTGTACCTCCCTTTAACACTCTCCGTAGCTGACGCGGCACGCTACGATCATTCATGAACGCGATTAAGCGTGTGTTACGTATGTGTCCTGTATATGTATTGGTAGTTCGCATAGTACTCACTCGCGTATACGCAAGTTACGCGAGACAGTCCCACTGACCGTTATATCATTACGTCTGCCTGCGCTCGCGGGCGCCGACGACCGGAAGGATGTGAGAAATCAACGACGAGCAAACGAGGTGAGACGGAGATAAAATTACCGATAAATAAAAAAAATAGCATACTTCAGAATCGTGCGAAATAACAATCTTCATTTGGTATTACATTTCGAATTTTACGTTTCCTTCGAGAAAAAAAAAAAAAAAAAAAAAAAAAAACAATTATTTATTATATATTTGATCGAAATTAAACCAATAAAAAAGAAAAATACGAAATATTTATTCGGTTTTGTTAAATATTTCGATGAAATAAAAAAAATTGCTATAAATTCGGAGATTTTTTTTTTTTTTTTCGATCGGAAACATTTCGATTTGGGATAAATCGTTAGTCGATCTTTATCACTATCTTCTCTTTTTCGGTTACAAAAATAATGGCGAGCGATTGTCGAGTGTCTTTCTACGACTCCTTGTTATTGGTTCTCGAAGCAAAGCGGTACGACAAAAGAAAAGGGGGGGGGGGGGGGGGGGAGGAAAAAAACGGTGAGAGACTTTCGTTCTTTCTATCGTTCGTCGGAGACTTGTCCCGTTCTTCGCGAGTGGGGGAACAATACAAAAGACAAGCGAGAGAGACAAAAGAGAACTCGGGGATTTGAGGGGAGAAATATCACCTTCAACGGTGTACGCGTATTAACCTCGAAACGGTAAACAAAAAAAAAATGAACACCGGTGAGTTTCTGTTTCGTCGTCAAAATGAAAAAAAAAAAAAAAAAAAAAAAAAAAAAAACAGACAGCGGGAAAAGGTAAACTTGACAAATTCGTGTCCACAAAAGTTGTTATTTCTGTTTTCGCAAACTCTGCCCGTCTTCGCCCGACTCGCGAAATATAACTCGACGATTCTCGGGTAACGAATAAGAAAACGAGGATTCTTCGATCGAATCGTGAAAGTTTCCGCAATCTGTTGATTATATAATAAATAGCACACGTGTAATCGATTGAATTGAGTAATTAAAGAAAAAAAAAAAAAAAAAAAAAGTCGATCCGGCATTTGGTCGACTCGTCGCCCGTGTCAATAGTCTGGGCGACAGTCTGTCCCGAATCGTATCTTTTCGCGGCTCAAATTGTATACCAGGAAATATATAATGCGAAGAAATCTTTTTTTTCTTATCGAACGATAAGATTTTCAAGATTCGACGGTACGCGAAAGTTCCGAACCGAAAACCACGATTTATATCGTTGAATCAGATAATGGGATTAAGCGGAAGAATGCAGTGGCGATCATTTCATTCTTAACAAAAATTTATCGATAAATGTCGATGTTATAACTTTTTTTTTTTCTTTTCTTTTTTTTTTTCATGTCGAGTTCGTGAGAAAAAAGTAATCCTTTTGTGGGAATTTTTTTTATTTTTTCACCAGATTAGTATAGACGACGTATTACGCGGTGTCCGTCGTCGTAGTACTGTTTAGGTAAAGACGGAAAGAAAGAACGAAAAAAAAAAATGAAAACATACAGAACGAAACATGTAAGCTGCTCTTAATACCCTGTTAAAGCCAACGGGTAGAAGAGGCCACGAAGGAGGCGGAGTTCACGGTGCTTCTTCGTCTTCATCGTCTTCGTAGACACGTATACGTGAAGAGATTCGTATAGTTATTACCGTGACACGTAACGAGCCTCCGACAAACTCCGCAACGAGCATATAGTTTTACAAGTTCTCTTTGAGTCCGAGCATTGCGACCGGTTAAAAAGTTAGCGAAAGGTTTTTTCAACGATGAATTACGGAGAAAACGTCGAGAGTTAGCCGGACCTTTGTTGGCCGGTGTCGCGTTGGACGCTCACGAAAAAACGTACTACGCGAGGTCGCGGTGATACGGGTGAACTCTGTCTAAGAAATTTAAAGCTCGACACTCCGCGCGAAGTAAGAAGCTCTCGCGAGTTTTGCGAAACCGCATAAGAGCTCGTTGTCTGCATGTTTACACGATTAACGACTGCCTACGATTTTTTTTTGTCTACTCGCACATTAGTTCGAAGGACATCGCGTCATTAAAAAACATAAATATCGTCTTGTCTCAATTTTCGCGATGTAATTGTTACGCTTCAAATTTTACGAAATAACGAGTGTATAAACAAGAAAAAAAAAAAAAAAAAAAAAAAAAATTGTACACTTATCTACGAAATTCTGAATTGGAAATTACGAACATAACCTTACTTATCGAATAGAAATTGCAATGAAGAGAAAAGTATGCGTTCGAAATTTGACGTCTCGACCTTTGCGCAACACTGTGTGCATCTTCGATAAAACAGAAATCTATTTTGTTCCAATGTACTATATATACTATACTACATCGTGACTATTTTTACATGTAATTGTATTTATCGCGTTACGAGTGCATCGAGGTCATGGCTCGCGCGAGTGTCGACGGACACGTGTAATAACACGAAGCGTGAAACAAAAAAAACATCTACGATCGGGGACTTCCCATCATAGCATGTAGTGAAACGTTATTTCTATTATTACAACGAGTTTTACCACACGAATTCGCAACCCCCACGCGATTTCTACAACGTTCAATTATAGAAATTAATAGCATCCGTGTAGCAGGATTTCTCAGACGAGTGGAAAATTGTGTGTTTGAAAAAATCGTTATTCCTTACATAGTAACACTATTATTTTCGCGATCTTTTTCACGCTTGTTTACTCTTTTGTTTTGGCCTCCGCAACGCACGAGCGGTTATTCGCAACTTTGAAGGTTAAGTTTTCGTTCTATCGCGCGATCGCGCCGAGACTCGAAACAATTTCTGTCAGTTCTTTTCGCGAAAGGTTATACAGGGGATTTCGCAAGCGAAGAATTGGCGCCAATCGGAATTAAATCAACGAAGCAGATGATCCCTTGCGTGCGTGGGATTCGAACGAATAGTTTATAAATCCGGTTTGCAGCTTTATCGGGAAAATGCAATTAAACCGTACGAGAGATTTTCCGGCAAAGCGAGTAGAGAAAACGAATAACATTCGTCTGTATATTCGTCACACGCAAGTACGGCGGTGTTGTTTTTTTTTTTTTTTTTTTTTTTTATAGTCACACGCGCGCGTCAGTGTGTGCGAACGAAAAAGAAAGGAAATCGGCGGACGAAGAGAAGCGTGTGTAGGAAGCGCGCGCGAATAGTAAAATCGATCCGGCCGGCGCGGCAAACCCACGCGGAGAGAAACGCCGGCCGGTGAATATACAGTGGTACGGTACATCGTATAGACGCTTTGTTCGGTGGGCGTATCGCGTGAAACGAGAATACCCGGAGAGTTTAACTTACTTTCTTTCCGATGGAATCGTCACCGGCACGATATACTTTACGAATTTCCAATCGTATTGCGCAATTTTGCGAAAGCATTAAACGCCACGAAAAAAACTGACGCGATGTCTCAACGACGAGATTAATATCAATTAATTCAGCTGGCGCATCGGCGAATTATCGATGTGAAAGGAGAAAAGTTGGGGCGCGAAAAAAATGCTAAGATCGATGACATAACGAAGTCGGGTGTAACGAGAAATGCGACAACTACCGAGTCAAACGAATAATCAATACGACTAGCGTCTTTTACGCGAAGATATAGATGCGCCGCTACGTATACACATTTGCGTGTATACGTAGCACCGGCAACATAGTGGTACAGTGTGATGTGTCACTTCAAAATTACATACCTCGGTTCACTTGTTTCGTGTGATAATCCAAAATGACAAAACGATATGACAAACGACGCACTCAACGTCGCGATGATTTTTGTTTATCACTTATCAGTTTTTTGTTTCGTTTCAAGTCGAACTATTATTATCGTAGCTCGTCACCTGAGTTTCGGAAGAACAAACGAATAGCGAGTCGATCTTCAAAATCGCGGTTAACACAGTTCTTCGTATATTTCGCGCTTTCCGGCGTTTTTTATTTTATATTTCTCAAACAATCGATCGATTTTGCAACAGAAATCAACGATTTTTAATTTTTCAGTCCGCGTTCACCCGATGCACCGATGCGAACGCGCGACACTAAATTCACGATATATATGTGAATATATATAATTTGTTTTTTTTTTTAAATTCAATTATTATATATTCGATTAAATCACAAATGTCCGTTGATTCTTTTTATTTTATTTAATTAACGCTTATTCGATCGTTCGTGAATAGCGTCGAAACATCCAGGGGGTTGCGGTTTAGAGTCAACAATGTTAAAGTTTCATGGGGATTTTTAACTGATAAAGAAAATATGTTGTTACTACAACAGTTTCCAGTGACGATTTGACTCGAACCCGAGTGAACATACATTATCGTTTATTTTTTTTAAGTAAAAAAAAACGATCCGCAGTCGCACGATTTTTTTAATGCGAATTACGCGTATTACTGGAAGGAATAATAAAAGTGGTCGCGCGTGAATATTTCTCGAGAGAGAGTGAGAGAAACAACGACCGAGGAGCAGAAAACTCGCGTGCCGATCGGAACGGGCCGTTCTCCACTTTAAGGCCGGTTAAAGGCGACTGAACGCTCGAGCGGCGCGCCACCGCTTCCATCTTCCCTCCGTGGCCCCATGCTCGCCGCCGTTGCCGCTGCCGCTCCGCGCGCCTAGCCAAAGTCCGCCCCGAGCACCTCAGTGCCGTGCAAAGACGGGCCCTCGGATGCGGCACGCGTCCCGTACAGCGAAAAACGGTTTTATCAGTGTCATTCCAAGTTATTACTAACGCTGCTCTTCAATGATGATTTCATCGGTGAGTAATCTACATACATACAAACAATCAAACCTTTTCGAATCAAAAATAAAACTCAATCATCCGTATTGTTCGAAGTAACGCGCGTTAACCTCACTTAACGCGCTTACCGGAATTTTGGCATTGACCAAAGTGACTGAAATAAAACATAATTTCGATCTATATATATCGAAAAACATCGAATCTATGATAAAAATATTTCAATTTTCATTTTGAATCAAATTTTTGTAGAAAACAATTGTTTCTAAGCGTTTTTTCATTAGTTAAAAACATCGCGTAAAAAAAAAGTGATTTTTTCGAGATATCGAAACGGGAGATAAAAGTTGAGAATCTTTGTTGTTATTTTTATCGACGAACGTAGATACACGTTCATTGATGGGTCAAAGTTACGAGTTTGCTATTCTCTTTATGCCTCGGGACTCTTTCTGTCCTTCGTTGTCGCACTTTCACTCTCGCGTTTTCTCTCTCGTACTCTTTCATCTCGAGAGCAGCAGCATTATATGCAGGTCTAGACCCGCCGCTGGTGCATTTGCTGCCGCTGCTGTTTCTGGCCGATCCTCGCCAGCGGATTCCCGCGGTCTCGTGTTACCTTACCTCTCTACATCTCGTCTTCTTCTTCTTCTCTTCCTTTTGCCTCTTCGTCGTCTTGTTGCTCTACCTCTACGCCCTCTCTCGTTCTTCCTGCCTCGCCGTCTGGCGCTCGTCGCGAAGCGTCGATGCAATTAGAGCTCCGCGTGTACGTAGAGTGAGATGGCTGCGTAAAAAACGACCGAATATCGCGCTTATTTCGCCGAGTGTCTCATGCACCGGTCAGTCGTACAGAAGACGAGGACGAGAATGGTCGTTCCTTTGACTAACGATATAAGCGAACGATTTCACATACATTTTTTTTTGCCTCTTCAAGTAGATTTTACTACAAACATCGATAATCTATACGTACGGAGCGTTCCATGTCAAAGTCCCTTTAACCCTTCTATTCCCGAATACTTCGAAAATTCTTAAAAAATTTTTTTTTTTTTTTTTACTTTTTTGATTCGTAGTGAAAACGCATGTGCGACTGTTTTTTTTTTCTCGCGAGCGCATTGAACTCGTGAAAATTTTTCGTATTGTTCGGTGTACACGACGCGTTTATGAAATTAATTGCTCGTTATTCGACGGGTAGAATTAATGACTTAAATCGATGTACGCAATGACGCAAATACTCCGAGGATCACAACTACGATTGATCTTTTCGCAGCAATGAAACTGCATTGCCAAAGCCCATTATTACTTCTCGATAATCACGTCCTCGCGGATTTTATAGCTGTCGTCGCGCGGTGTCGAAACGAGCAATTTGAATTGAATTATCATTTTTCCGGTACCAGCATATCGTATTAATATTTTTTTTTCCTGTATCTTTTTCTGCTATTTTTTTTTATTTTTTATTGACAAGAGATCGCACTATTCTGAACGTCGATCAGTCAAGGGAAGCTCTCGACACGCGGGACTCGACGCTAAGCCCTTGACACACTCAGTTACGCAATCTTCCGACGACACAGAAAGCTCGCGCCGGTAGTCTATGGTTTTGCTGTCGTTAATGTGAACACTGGAGCGTTGCGTCACATCCGATTATCCGCGCAAATATACCGCGGAATATAACTTGTTGAGAAATAATATCAACAGGCATTATGGATACAATGAAATTTTGATTTTATTAATTCGACAAACACCGTTATCGATCGATCTATCGATTATAATGATTATTGACTAACAGGAAAAATAATAACTTATTAAATTTTTTTTATTTTTCATTCGCATAAATAATTACGAAATACCGTTATACAAAGATTTTTGAGAAATAATATTAGCCGATATCGTTAATACGGGCGGAACTTCGATTTTATTAACACGAAGTATTCCATTATTGCGGAAAAAGGTGCAATAGTCATTTTTTTTTTTTTTTATATTTATAATTTCGATCCCCGGGCGACAGCGCCTCTCGCTACGTTACTGGAAGACCGCGTGGGGAGCCGCGCCCGCCCAACAAGCATCCCATAATGTTGTATATTTCTCGATATAAACGTTTATTATGGTGGAAAATTATGTATCCGATAGTTTCCCGAGGGTAATTGTGGACGATTATGAATTTTCCTCAGTTGTCGTTTCGTACTTCGAGAGATTCGAGAGAATTTCGATGGATAGTTGGGAACTACTTTGCCGGTGTGTGGATACGATGGCGGGAGCTGCTGCGCGGTCGAAAGGCCGGGGAAAACGATAGCTTGGTGGGGGGGCTGTACGCGACTGTCGTGAGACGCTACGACTCGGCGAGTCGCGTCCAGACGCTCGAAGTGTTCGAGTCTTCATTATTTTTTTCGAGACTCGCGTAATCTTATCGAAATTATTCTCGTTACCTCATTCTTTTTCCGGATTTTAGACTTTTCTTTAAAACATTTCACGACGCGTCGAGAAATAAATGATTTATCCATAAATGATTTTCAGATTTAACAGATGCTTACCGTTTTTTTCTGTCATCTTGTATCGGCCATTTTGTTTTTTTTTCTTCGAAATAATACGATTATTTTTACACCACAATAATAAAAGATATTCGTCGCTTTCTCGTCGTCCATTAGACGAAAAAAATATATATATCGCTGATCCTCTTTTTCATTCGCAGTAATAAAATAAATATATGAAAATTACGATATGTATGACATATTACGAGCGGTATAAATGAAACCTTCGGTGGGTACTGCTAAATGCACTTTCATAGAGTGCTCTCGTTATTATTATTATTATTATCATATTACATGATATATTCATAGCAGCAATGAGTGAGTAGAATATATAGTACTGAAAAAGTATTCCCCAGCGATTGAGTTCGATTCGGTGCGTCTCGAGAGTCGCCAATGCTCATCTGTCGATTCATCTGACCCTTCCACGCGATATAGAGACTCGTAGCGTTATCTCTCCTGAGCCGCTCCAGGGGACCGACGGTTTTTCTAGTTTTTTTTTTTTTTTTTTTTTTTTTTTTTTTTATCCCTCAGCCATGCGAGATAAAACGTTCACGATGAGGTTTTTCTGGCGCCCACAGTCTCCGCGCTCTATCAGCTACGTGCAGGTCTCTCACGCGCATGTCTAAAGTAGGCGAACGATAGTTTCGTTATCTGTTACAGATTAAGACACGCGGATTTGTCTTCAAAGTGGAATAAAAAAAAATCTTTTATCGATAGTATTTAATGTTTATGTAATCGATGTCCGAAAATCAATAGATCGAAAGTTGCTGTTCCGATAATAAAAAAAACACTAATTGTATATACGCGATATACGAAAAATACGATCGAAAGAATTTTTTTTTTTTTTTTTTTTTTTTTTTCAATGGTTAAAACGTTTTTTTTTTCTCGCAAAATCGACGAACTCACGCGTGATGTGTTTTGACAATATATACGACAGAAACAAAAATACGCGGTACTGTTTGGATCGAACTCGCTGCGAGGCGATAGATGATCCTGGACAGCGCTCACCCTTCGCTGCTTCGGCAAACACGCGCGGTTAGACCTCTCGAATATTCCTGATACACAAATATGCTGAATGCTACAGTCATTGGCTCTTTCGAACGAGCGATCGAAAAAATTCAGTTATTGGCATTGTTTTCGAGACGCAGTTAGTGGCCAACGAATGTCGCGCTTACTTACGAACGGAGGCGAACCTCTCGGAAATTCGATAGCACTGAAAATTGATATACTTTTTCGGGGCGGCGAACAGCAGCCGAGACACTTGTCTATAATATGCCGGTGGGGCTTTGCTAAAGTGTCTTACTGAGAGGAATAAAAGAACCTATCGACTCTAAACGTTCTCTTCACTGATATATTCCCGCGGCGAATGAAGGACAACGGCGCAACGGGTCGCAGCCACTCGTCGTGTCCCACGACTACGACACACTACTGCGGCTCCTCTATCTTTCGACGTAATCAAATTGAACGGCGGGCCAATTTCTCTCTCCCACGGATAATCAACTTTTGCGGATGCGGGTTCGCCCAGCGAACGGGGGGGTCTCTTCACTTATTCTCATCTCTAAACTAATACGGTACTCGATATACTGCGACCGGCTAATTCGCTTATTCTTCATTGCGCGCATATCAGCCACGCGACCGCACACTTTGCCGCGTTGCATCCCTTATTTTTTCTATTAAATTTTTTATTTAAAATTAAGGGTATTAACATTTTTTAATACCCTTAATTTTAAGGGTTTTTTTTTTTTTTTAATTTTTTTTATGTATTAAATCGAAGAAGCAGATAATTTTTTTTCGAAAACAGCATTGCATTTTTTTCCGTTCTATTTGTATCTAAAGAATATATATTTTCAATAACATTTTTTTTTCGTCATTGATGAACATTTTTTTTTTAGCGTCTTTGATGATATTTTTTCGTTTTTTTCACTTTTTTTTTTTTTTCAAAAAAAGACGCTAATTTGCATTTTTTTTTGTAATTTGATCGAAAAAATTTATGTAATTTAAAGAAAATGTTTTCATACAGTTCTGAAGAACGTCGCAAATTTTGATTCCACAATTTAAAACGCGAAGGGGTTAACACTTGTAATTACTACAATGTAACGAAATCCTTTACAATCTTAAGCTCTCGAAAATAAAGAAGCAGTTGAAAAAGAAACGCTGCAACAACCTGTTAACAAAGTAGAGGGTGAAAACTCCGGAAAATATAAACTAAAAGACGTCTTGAAGGGGGGAGGAGGGGGGGGGGGCGCCTCGCATTCTGGAGATGAAAGGGAAGAAGGAGCACTTAAGTTTCAAGATCTTTACGATCGCTTCTCTTGTTGAAGCATTCTTCTCGTTTTCTCGCGTTAGTTTTTCTCCAACGCTCTCCGAAGTCCTTTTTTTTTTTTTTTCTTCGGCACCCCGACGACCCGGAGGATCGAGAAAAATGAAAGAAGAAGCCGACGCGCGTGTCGGTGATTTTTTTTTTTACTCCGATCGGCGTATAGTTCGATTCTAAAAATCCCGAAAAAAAAAAAAAAAAAAAAAAAAAAAATTAATCATCGAAAACAATACATTCGTTATTTTCCCACATCGGCACCGTTAGTTAACAATTTTTCGATTTATTTACGCTTTTTTTTTTTTTTTTTTTTTTTTTTTTTTATCGAACAATTCGATGTGTTCACTCTATAAAGTCGGCATCGAGTTTAAAAAGCTTCTCTCCCCCGACGGAAAAATCCCCTCACGATTGGTATCGCCTCTTTTCCGGTGCACTCGAGGTCTCGGCACTTACCTGACCGTGAATTTTGAAGAGCTTGGAGTCCGAGACAGCAGAAGTAAGCATATAGTAGCGTTGAACGAGGCGAGAAGGAAAAGGATAAAGAAAGATAGAAGCAAAGAAAAAAAAAAAAAAAAAAAAAAAAAAAAAAAAAAAAAAAAAAATGCGAGGAAACCCGATGAGTGTGGAAGACGAGGCGAGCGGGTGGGGGGTGGAGGAACGTTTGCTGATGGATTATTCCGTACGTGTCTTTGACAGGCCCCGTAACGACATTCCACAGACCGAGACGGATATATCGTGTCTCAGTATAATCTTTTCCCTCACAAATTTTCTTTCTCTTTTCAACTATCAGCTCTCCTACGTTCCTTCTCGCGGTACTTACGAACGATCTCTTCTCTATATCCACCACACGCAGAGCAGTGGGATTATAGATTCTGACGTACGTTGTTGTTATGTATAAATGTCTGGTTTCCTGGTCAACGATCGCTCGCTTCGTCTCTTCGAATGTATATATATATATATGTATCTCAATAGAAAAAAAAAAAAAAAAAAAAAAAAAAAAGCGAAAAGAAAAATCGAGAAACAACGGGATTGCGGGAAGTCGTTTCACCTGCTGTTCAGTGACGGCGAAGGGAAAACGTGTTTTCTCGATCAATCAATTTGAACGATGGGTCGGCGCGTTGAGCGGATACACCGGTCAATTATCCGATTGATCCTTCGGCTTCAGATCGCGCGTACGGTGTCGGAGTTGACAGTTACGAATATGAATTCAATTCGCGATAAAATTAATGAAATTTTGTTAACGAATTTGTTAAATTAACGGTGAAATCCTCTGTTTTTATACGAATGATACGAAAAATTTACGCGTGAGATATTATTACGCGAATACGTTGCAATAATAAAAAAGTTAGCGGTTCGAAAAAATGGTATGAAATTTTTTTTTTTTTTTTTTTTTTTTTTTTTTTTTATTCCGGTCAACTAAACAGCGAACGATTGAAATTTAACGATGAACAGTGTGATTAATTGTCGAATACTGTTATTCGATTTAATTGCTTAATTTAAATAACTTGCTATACCGGTCTACTAAATCGTTTATTAGTAAATCGTTAGTTAAGCAAATTTTGCATAAATATACGTTAAAAAAAAAAATATCTTTTTTTTTTAATTATCCGAATCGTTTGAAAATGGCGTCACATGTGTATTTTGCAAAATATCGCGCGATGGAAACTTTTTCGCATAATCTTAAGAGAGTATAGAGGTGAGGAAGTTGTACTGCAGGTTGCGCTTCGCTGAGAATCTCTTTCATCTTTTTCTCTCTCTCTCTCTCTCTCCCACTCTTTTGGTCAGAAGACGCCGCGTATATTAGCCCTTCTCCTCTCACCGCCTGTCTCGGTCGCTTGCTTTCTCTCTTATCTCCTCGCGGTCGACGACGCCGCGAGGACGACGATGCGATCGTGAATAACCCACGCGTCGCTGGTTGTACCGGAGGGGCGCAAGGTCAGTCGGCGTCTGCCACCGGCTACCGCCCGTATTCAAGGATTCAACGATATATACCACACCAGAGACTCGCTATCATCGTGACGTCACTGGAAAATGATTTTCGCTCGTAAAAAAAAAAAAAAAAAAAAAAAAAAAGACAATATTTCTCGCGCCGATTTCGCTTTGACTACTTGGATTTTCCCAGAATACATTAGTTCGCGAAATTTCACGCGAAAATCCCTTCGACGACTTCGTGACGTCACTAAAAAATGATTTTCGCTCGTAAAAAAAAAAAAAAAAAAAAATGACAATATTTCTCGCGCCGATTTCGCTTTGACTACTTGGATTTTCCCAGAATACATTAGTTCGCGAAATTTCACGCGAAAATCCCTTCGACGACTTCGTGACGTCACTAGAAAATGATTTTCGCTCGTAAAAAAAAAAAAAAAAAATGACAATATTTCTCGCGCCGATTTCGCTTTGACTACTTGGATTTTCCCAAAATACATTAGTTCGCGAAATTTCATGCGAAAATCACATCGACGACTTCGTTTATTTTCGTTTTTCTTCGTAACGGTACTATTCTTCGTGGATCTCTACCCAGCGGTAGAGGTACTTGCAACGCCTATGGTCTCTGGTTGCTGGTTTACAACGATGAGATAGGTGGTTGTTGTATAGAAAGCAGTGCGAGGGGACGGCGGCAGCCGCGCACTATGGGACACATAGGAACCCGCAATAAATCTACTCGCCGAGCTTAGCGGGATTAGTCGGGGGGTATAACCCGATGAGGAAGCGTTGTGTTGAAGGTACGCGTACCTACGCACGATGAAACTGACCGACTTGAAACCCTCGCGTTTCTTCACCTGTGGTGTTCCGTTGAAATTTCGTCGCGATGTATTTCACTCGATTTCGCGTAAACCCTTTTTTTTTTTTTTACTAACGCAATAATAATTATTAAAAAATGTAAGAATTTTGAAAAAATTGAAATCTTCGAGAATTTAATGAAAGCGACACTTCGTAGATCGCGGAAATAAAAATGGCGGCGAGTAAAACCGTTCAACTTCACCGTAGGCGCGTCGGTGACGATATCCACGAAGGTATCTCGCTGCTCCCCGTGTACTTTTAGTCTCGTAAACGTTCGGCCCCTCCGCGTACCTTTTGCAACCGCTTAGGACTTCCCGACAAAAAGCCCATCGGCAGGTATAAGAAAAATCTCGATGGTAACCAACGCGCCTCTCTAAGATCCATCGCGCTGCCGAAATACCTCTCGACGAGGAATCCCCCGGAGTCTCAGGTACCGAATTGCCCGGTGCTATGTACTTCGAGGACTGATATTACTATTTTGACTTTGATCCCTCGGTACCTAAAAACCGGATAGGCGATGCGATAGTATCGAAGATATAATATAAGTAATAAGCCTCCGAGAAATTTTCAAATTTTCGTGTATATATAGCGGAGCGGAAAACTACGAAATTACGAGCGGCTTATGTGAGATATTTTCGTGAATCGATCAATTTCGTTGCTTTCGTTACTACATATATACGGTATATGTTTCTCACACATGAAGAACAGAATTCACGTAGAAATGGAGCCAAAAACGCATTCTCGTCGGTTAACGAATCGTAGTTTTCAAAAGCTTTGAAAAATCGTACAAAAATGAAGAAAATAAGATAAAAGCCATATAGACTCACCGGATCGGCTTATACCTGCGAAGTTTCTTTATTATTCAATGAGAGAAATCGTAGTCGATGAAAGAACTTACGGGGGAAGTGAAAAAAATGTTTAACAATATTCCGAAGGACATTCATTTACCTTTCATATTATACATTTACTTTGTACATTATGCGCGCAATATAAATACACTTTTGACGTAAGGATTACCGCGAGTTCATGGACGAGATGCGAGAGGTACAAAGAAAATGAATAAGAATGCGAAAAAAAAAAAAAAAAAAAAAAAAAAAAAAAAAAAAAAAAAACATCGAAAACGATGCGAAGGATTTCGTTGGCTGGGCGAACGGTCCCGCGGTAGCGCCCAAAGGATCCTTTACGCATTGGCCTTCGCAAAGAGAGCGCGAGAAGATCGAAAAAAGGATCGGAAGGATTTCGTGACCGGGATATGCGACGTTGCCAAATCCGCGCTGCACAACGCATTTACTACTATCCTCGATAGCGAATCCTTTGAGAATACCTACTCGGCTCCTTCTTCTTGTCTGATCGGTTCATCCTTCTCATCCTGCGGCGTAACTTCGTTCAAGGAGCTCTCCTTCGTTCTCGTTTTCTTCTTCTTCTTCTTCTTCTTCTATTCAGCGTTACATACCTGAAGATCTCTATCGGGGGCTCGTCTACTCGTCCGACCGGCAAAAGAACCGACAGACGACGACGTGGCAGATAACCCAAGAGGATCTTTTGAGATAACGTTGCCCCCTCGGATAACCAGGTGCTTTTATCTATATTATACATACTTCGACAAGGGATGTGATCGATAACAATGTCGACAGACACATTCACCCGAACGATCGCGGACGTCGAACACAATCGTATACAATTACTGCCGCGTCTCCAATCATTGTCACTCACAATCGCGCTTAACTACATTATTTTTTATTTTAAAACAACTTGGGATTCAATTAATTTTCGTTTGAATTACATTTTTTAATGATATTTCTACATAATAAAAAAAAAATAAAAATTCCAAAAAATTTTACGTGATTACGTAATTTTGCGAAAATTTACGAAAAAAAAAAAAAAAAAATTTAGCCAAAGTTCATTGAGATCAAAATTCGACTAATAGGATTTACGTAGTGACATTGCTTCGAGAGATTGTAAATGCGTTTACTGCGGCTTTGGTACCGATTGACCGAAGGACTCCCCGACGATTTTTCGGAGTTCGTTCGGCAAGTGTTACCGCTTGAAAAAAAAAAAAAAAAAAAAAAAACGGGCGAAAAAAAAAGGAAAATTTGGGAGGATAGAGAGGCTGAGGGTTTGACACGAGGGGCGGCTTGATGAGGGGTTCGTAAAAGTGTCGAGTTGCAGTCCGAAGTGTCACTCGGTGAGAGAGAGTGTCTCCATGTCGACAGTATAGCTTGTCGCGGCTTAAAGTCGGCTTCGAAATATATAGGAATTTGTGAAAAACTGGTAACTCCGGCTTTAGCCTCGTAGCCACATGTTGGCATCGTAAATCTCAAAATGATCGGTAGATGCATCCCGGAATGTGACTTTGTCGATAGATCTGTAGACAAAAAAAAATCACCGACTCCCACATTTCATTTATTTACTTTTTTTTTTTTTTTTTGTTGGTACTTCGATGCGAAAAACCTGAAATTTACGTAACGTGCGAACAGTCGACAAACGAGATTCATAAACTTGTTTGAGGGTATAAGTCGCCGAGAATCCGAGAGCAGTTTACTTTCTTCTTATTTCTTCCTCCGCGCGTAAGGGTGGGGATTTTGCTCCCGGAAATGCGCGACGTGTACCACTCGACAAAGGATCGTCTTCCGTTTGCTGTGAATAAGGTGCGTCATTCTTATATTTCTCAACCGGAATCTTTACCATGCCAAACATACGAAATTTCACCCCCCGCGCACCCCTCCCCCGCCCCCTTTTTCTGCCGGAATTCAAGATTCGTTCATCTCGTATAAAAATCGCACGCCGGTCCGCCTTCAGTTCTTCTCATTCGTCTTAAACTGCTTCTCGCCATAGATTATTCTTTATTAAGCTATAAATTGTCTTAGAAGGGCTTTTAAAATTTTTTTTTTATCATGATTTTTAAAAGACGTGTGAATCGTACTGAAAACATCCCCTGCCTCGACACTCCCTCGACGATCGAAAAAAAAAAAAAAAAAAAAAAAAAAAAAAAAAGCCTCGGAGCTCCGATTCTTCAAGTTTGAAATCGGTCGTGAGAGAAAATTGAGAAAGGTCAGTCTCTCTTTTCGGCCTCTGACCGGTCTTCGCGCCGCGTGTGTGCCCCGAGGGTTTCGGTGTAATGAGTTCAAATTTCAAAAATATGAAAACAATGTTACGCCTTCCCGGTCCGTCTCCTGGTTAATGGTTTTTTTTTTTTTTTTTTTTTACTGGTAAGAAACAAAAATTCGTCTATTTTTAGTCGTACGTGACTAATCGTAGGGACTTGAGATCAGTGAAGAAAAAGCCATTGACATTCTGATGTCGTTGGCAAGGTCCTCGCCGGTGGCCTCGTATCCCCGTTTTCTTTCCAATTTCGAAGGTCTCATTCTATTGTGAATGGAGTCGATTCGGTCGTTCTAGTTCTCTGGACCGTTGTAAAACGTTGTTATAGTACGCAAAATAATTTACTACAGTTCGACACGGTCTGCTGATCCTCGGGGGCCTCTTACTTTGCGATGATTGGTACACATAATTGGCGGTTCTCTTTCAGTTTCTTCTTTTTTTTTTCTCTCCTTTCCTCGACTCTTTCGCTTCTTTGCCGCATACGCATATTCCTCGTTAGGGTTTTATATGTTAATAGGTCGTGTCTATGGACTCCTCGCGTTCGGCTTAACCTTCGACCGTCGGTTGTGCGAAATCATCAACGCTTTTCGACAAGTTTCGTTTGCTTGGGTAACGCGATCGTTCCCTCAACGGGAAAAAACGGCAACGAAAAAAAGGGCTAAAAAGGACCTTCAAATTTCAATATGGCGTCCAGTAGTCCTGGAAATTCTGAAAATATCTTTGAATTTTTCTCGATCTGAAAAAGTCATGAAATGTCCTTAAATTTTTTCGTTGGTCCTTACATTTTTTTTTTCCCTTAAATTTTTATTAAATTTTTTTTTTTATGTTTTTCTCCATTATATGCTTTGTTTTAATGTCTAGAAAAATAAATGTATGTTATCAGTTCATAATTTCATTTATTTTTATTTTTATCAAAAGTCCTTAAAATACGCTGAAAAAATCTTGGAAAAGTCCTTAAATTTTATGCGGACCTTTTACTGAACACAATAACTAAGTCATTGAGATATTTTTCTCGATCTGAAAAAGTCATGAAATGTCCTTAAATTTTTTCGTTGGTCCTTAAATTTTTTTTTTCCCTTAAATTTTTATTAAATTTTTTTTTTTTTATGTTTTTCTCCATTATATGCTTTGTTTTAATGTCTAGAAAAATAAATGTATGTTATCAGTTCATAACTTCATTTATTTTTATTTTTATCAAAAGTCCTTAAAATACGCTGAAAAAATCTTGGAAAAGTCCTTAAATTTTATGCGGACCTTTTACTGAACGCAATAACTAAGTCATTGAGATACTTTGCATCTGCGTTTGGTACCACGCAGTGAAATGAAAGTTTCGGGTATTTCCTCGGCTCACCGAAAAATCCCTCAAAACAGAGACTAAACGATGAATGAAAGTCGATCGGGACGACCGGCACTTCTTATTGTCACTACGATCGTAAAAGACGATCCGCTTGGGGGTTAATTTTCGGCGTTTATGACACAGAAATGTCCTTAAGATAATTTACGTCTCGTCTCTTAATTTCTTTATTTTTTTCAACCCCTAAACTTCCCTTCGTTGTCAATAAAATCACAATGATTGGACGAAGGAGAAGATCTCGAAATCTTACCATGTAAATCCGGTTAAATTTATCTGTAGCTCTCTAATCATTCGGATCATTTGCCCATTCACCTGCCGCATTCTCGCGTTTTTTTTCGACGAATCTGATAAAAAGATCGGACCACTAAAATTCAACGTAATAATTAAGAATTTGCGTTGCTCGACGAGACGACTGGAGCGAAGTTAAACGAGGGATAGAGCAGCTCAACGGATGAGGGCTTTAGCCTTATGGCCACGAAGACGCGCGCCAATTAGGCTGAAATAATGTTTAACCGCGATCTCGTCTGAGGTATTAAAGTCCACTGATAGTCGAGAAGCGGGCGCGTTAAGCCGAATTTTCGGCTATTCAATTATCGAAGGGGCTAATTTAACATCCGCTGTACCGACCGACACGAAATTCGAATTCGATAAAACGATCGCGGGATCCCGTGCGTGTAGGCGTGTGTGCGTTCGTTTCGCTTGTGATCGTCTTTATAATACCGGGAGCGAGATAAAAATTGCCGTTTATGCTGTACCAAAACCTTTTCGACGTTATTCTACCCTATAGGCAAATCAGTCGAAAAAAAAAAAAAAAAAAAAATTTCCGGTTCTCCCGAAGGATCGAACTGCGTAAGATATTCCGGTAAATAGGTGGCGCGATTACTTCCTCAATTTTTTTTTTATTTCCAAATATTTGATAAATTTATTCGACTTTTTTTTGCAATAAAATATTTGTCCGTAAAAAAAAAATCGTTTTCCGAATGAAAAAAAAAAAAAAATCATATCTACTTTAATTGTCCGAAATTTTTTTAATTGTCACGATCGGCGCATTGGGCTTTGAAAAAATAGTTTCGCGGGTCCGTTGTTAGAATGAAGATGTGCGTTAAAACTCGACAGGTTTTACGGGATTTTAGCGTGAATGCTACGAAGGTAGGAAAGGTATACCGTGGATCAACGGAGCGCGACCCGCACGCTCTCGTATGCTGTGTATAGAGCGCAGTTTGTATGCGATAATTCTGTAACTATACGTATATAATAACCCGCAGTGTATTGTAAAGACGAGTACGAGCGCGAAGTGCGATGGCGAAGCGCCTAAAAACGGCGCCGCGCGTACAGCGGTAATTAGGGGCCTTTATTAATTAGCCAATTAAGCTGGCCACGATCTTGATCCTCGGCGCATCCTGCCGCGCTTCGTTAAAGGACATGATTCGAGTGGCCGCGAGACTCGAGTGTACGTGTGTATGTATGCGTCTGTAATACTCTGTCGTTCGTTCGCTCTGTTCCACCGACGAATACCGCCTCTGCAACCCTTTCGCTCGCTCTCTCGCCGATGTTAACTCGTAGTACTATTAGCAGCTGGTTTCTACTATGACCGTCGAAAGGGGAAAGAAGGGGGGAGTACGGTGCGGATCGTAAAAGCGTTTACGACGAACGCGTCCGCGGAAAATCAACGACTCTATATAATAAACCGCCTTGAAGTGAACTATCAAAGACGAAGTCTTCATCCTATCGTATTATCGAACTTTCACTTTTTATTGGTAACTCAATTATCCCATCGAAGGTCTCTTTGAATCGATCTGTGATAAAAATTCGCTCTCGAAACATCGCGAACATTTTTTTTTTTTTTTTTTTTTTTTGCACATCGATAATCCTTGAATCGCTCAATGGGCAGTTGCTCCCTTGAATGTTCCGCTTAAGGGCGGTTCGTGTACGCAAATTTTCGTACCACGCAGAGAATAGCCTCCCCCCGATGGTCCTGAGAGGGTTCCGATGTGGCGGGTGAACACAGGTGTCAGTCTAGACTCGCTTGGTCTTTCCTTTTTTTTTTTTTTTTTTTTTTTTCGAAGCTTATATTTCGGATGCATAGTAAAGTACTGAGAGCGAATCAGACGAGGGATGAAAAGATCGAGGTGACGGAGATACGTGCGCCCTGTGGGAAAAAATGAGACGGAATCGACGGCGGAGTAAAAACCAGTTGAACAAAAATATACGGCATTGCGGACGATTATTCCGTACGGTTCGTCGCGTCGTCTCTCCTCTCCTCTCCACGGTTTCGTCTCCTTTGCGCATAACACACGGGGTTCACTCTTGCCCTACCTAGACATACGCGAATGGATAAAGAATAAAGCATAAAGGATAAGGTATAATAAAGGAGGGCCAAGGGAGCCGGATTCTTTCTTTTACCATTCCCTTCTGTATCTCGCGCTCTATCCAACTTCTTCTTTTTTTTTTTTTTTTTTTTTTTTTTTTCGACCCTCTTTCGGCACCGTTCGCGCGGATACAATAAAGGTATGGAAGAAGATTTTTTTTTTTTCGGTCGCGCAGACGAGGTCGATGTATCCTGCAGAAAATACGTTGGGAGAGTGTCGGCGACGATGGGACACCGTTTTGACGCGCGAAATTTAAAAAAAATTGCGTTAAAATTTTGCGGCAAACGGGAGAGCCATCTACGAGGGTTAAAACTTAATCGTATCACGGGTAACACGACCGCGAGTATCATTAGAGTTAATCTGCAATATGCCGAAATGTTTTCTCGTTAAAAAGTCAACGGGACGAAGATGGCGCCCTTTTGACGTTACTTTTTAGATTCTCATCGTTAAAAATGCTTTACGACTCGCGGAGAGAGAGTAAATCTCGATTGGCGACGGTTGTAAAATAAGTGCAGTAGCGCTGCACGTATATATAGTACATAGTATACAGTACACAGTAGTGGTGCATATGTATATTTTTTTTTTTTTTTTTTTTTTTTACTCTCTTTTTCCATTGAATTGCAACCCCCGACTCGCAGACGCATCCTGCAAAAATACGTTGGCATCTTTTTATCATGCATAGTACGCGCCGCAATAGGAGAGCGGGATGAGGTTTATTATTTGAATGCGCATCAGCATCGGTGCGTTTCGTGGGTTCGGAGGTACTTGTATGACGCAATAGCAACCCCCCCTTTGAAGTTCCGTGTATATACGATTAAACATGGCGGGGGGAAAAAATATACTCGTTTTTCGTAACCTCTTCCGCGGTCGAAGGCTTCGTTAACCTGTAGGCTATTGCAGCAATCTTTTTTGGAACCGGTGGGTGCGTTCGTAAGAGCAGCTGCTCGTGTTGCCCGCTGCGTTAAAAGAATAACGGAGTTGTATCCACACGCGTATAGAAAAAATTGCTGATGAAATTGCCGTCTACTTCGCCGTCGGCATTTATTAAACGACTATACAGTCGCAATAAAAAAGACGATCACCTGCATTAGGATTCGTTAGCGCAGTCACCAATGAAATAAACGTTTATACGAAGAGATTTCAGTGACGAAGGGATTTCCAAACGCGTTCTGAATCTCTAATTTTGTATACAAACACAAGAAGAAGTTCCATTATTTCGTAGCAAAAGCCACTCTCCGTGAAGACGCGTTAATTCCCGTCCATTAATCTTAATTACCGCGAAGCCGAGATACGAGACGGATTGACGTTGAAGTGCAACTTCACGCCGAGAAAATAAACACGTCTTTGCGCTTCTTTTCCATTCTTTTTTTGTTGTTTCTTTTGCTGCGCCGAAGTTTCTTCAATCGGCGAGTTATGGAAGAAATACTTTTTGTATTCGCCATTTCCAATTTTGGACATCAAAGCCGAGGGAAGTGGACGTTTCCTTTGTTGCGTTAAGGAAGTTCTGCTTCCCGTCGCAGTCCCCAGACGAGGCTATCAGTCCTAATTAGCGAGAAAATCAGTGCCCGTCCCATGGAATAAGATAAATCGAGACAGTGCTGCGAACCTCGAAGTACGAACTTCTCGACGAGTTACCCAAAGTTTTAACGAGCCGAAGAAGCTCGATGGATGTCTCAAGCAATGAAATATCTCGACAGAAATTCATATTTCAGAAATTGCATATCCAACGAGTTAATGTCAGGGTCTCGGGGGGCGAGTCATTCGTTCGGAATGATTCTGATGCCTGGATGACGCGAAACCGGTAGAATTCTCGAGAGCGGAAGAAATTAGTCCCGATTACGCTTTCAGCGTGAAATTGATCTTTCGAAGTTGAATAACGAGACGAACGGCGCGAAAAGCATCGAGTTTAACACGGGAACGTTAGAGGGTTTCGTGAAATTCTCTCTAATAGCTTGAAGTTCCACTTTTCGCCCCCTTTTCGACGCGAAATTTATAGAGACAGCCGAGAGAGGGTGTGAGAGTCCGTTGGCAAGAAGAGAAAACGTTCGGGAAAAGTGATGAAGTTCGGAGTCGAGAAGGGCGTTAAGGAGAAGTGAAAAGAGTACAGACGCGAAGGTACTTTACGTCAATTGAAACATTAGCGCAGGGGTGACGAGAAGGAAGGACTCGAGTACCGGACGACGGAAGCAAAGGTCTCCTTCGTGACGGTGGAGAGCCACGAAGTGCCTATAGCTGATACTCAAAGCTGCGATTCTCAATACACTCGACGAATGCAAAGGCATCGATAGGCTGAAAAAAATGGAATAATTAGGAGTAAAAATTAACTCGTCCGCGTTACGAATTTACAATTAGACAAACAGGTTTTTGGTCACTCAGGCGCGTCGGGAATTACCTATCTATTCGCGTTAAATATGCGGAACATGCGATTATTTAACCTCAGAACATCAGATATTTTGCATATCTTCAACGCGACACATGGATCTGGTAGACTCCGTATCTTCATCGTTGCGAAACTTCGTAAAAAATCAAAATTTTTTACCTTAATTACAGTCAAATTGAAACGCCAGGAGATAAGGAAGACCTCTTGCGGCGCAATATCGCTGTAGTAAAAATTATAGAAATTACAAATAAGAAACAAACAACTTACGAAAAATTGAAAAAATTCGTGTCGTCTGCGGTAAAAAAACAAAAGGGTCTCAGAATTTCTATAAAAATCGCTGAAAAATTGATAAATTTGCATTGCGATACGACTGAAAGATCGAAGAATATGTGGAAAAGTATACCATACTGAACCCTTTTTTTTTTAAGATTATTATACGGATGTGAAGATCATTTCTATGTCTTGCACTCCGTGTGGTTATGTCTGTGTCTGGTGCCTAAAATAGTTCTCTGCGGGAGACCTGTATTCGTGAGAATATCTGTTAATATCTATGAACATTTCTGCAAAGGGAGATACGAATATAGCTGCTGTTCTTTAAATAATTGTAATTGTTTGCTTCGGTCGTGTATTCAATTTCTTGTCGAGGCGCTTCGGCAATGGCTTCGGCGATTGTTTGCTTCGGTCGTTCATTGCCTCAAAAAGCGCCTCAACAAGAAACTGTCCTTTAAATGTTGACATCCATATCTAGATAAGATAATTGTTGTTATATCGCGCATTAGCAACTTTGCCGACGACCGTGGGAGCGCGGAAAATTCCACGGTTCCCATAAGTCAGCGATAAAATTCGTTACGTACGAATCAAAGGGAAAGAACCGAAGGGAAAAAAAAACCAGATATCGCTAAGCGGTATGCATAATTACGAGGAACCCCTCCGATTCTGTTCGTTCGCTATTTGCCTCATATTACCGGGCGGTTGGTATACGATATGCTATATGAAATCGTTAGATTTCTCAACGTCGGCTGCTTCTATGATATTCAGCGTATTAATGGCGGTTAGGATGTCGAAATTCGTGAAAATTTCTGCGCATATATCTCTATGCGTGTGTCCCGCGTTCTCTCCCGGTGTGTGTCGCAATTAAGAAATATCTTACGAGACTCACAAGCAAAAAGACTGTATCTTCATTTCTCAATGAATGAATAATCATAATTTCGGGGTCGTCGGGGAGTTCTGCCAAAAATACGGCTATCCGTAGTTAGGATAATGTCGTTCTGACGATAGGGAGCAATCGCGGTAAACGCTTTCGATTTTTCTCTTTGTTTCTTTCGTTAACTCGGAAAAGTATAACATCGCGACATGTAAAGCTGAAGAGAGTGTCGCGCTACTCGATATAATGGAGAGTACGAGGGGAAAGAAAAAAAGAGAGTAGGATCGGGAAAAGAAAGAAGAGAAAAAAGCGGCGGAGAAAATGAGAGAGAAAGAGAGGGGCCCACTTGTGCCGAAGCGTATACTCTGTGTGCCTTGAAAGGCCCCAAAAACTGGTTCTTTCTTATTCCCCTTTGGGTGAAGGAGCACCTGGCCCCTGGCGCGGGGGGCTATACTATACTTCGCGACGAGGGTATATACCCGCGTGGTCTCTTCTCTCCTCTCTCGATGCGCGAGAATAAGCCGAAACTTGAACGAGATGAAGTGTAGAAAACCGCGTTTTTTGTGCCTTCAACGTTCTTCGTGTCTCAACGGACCCCAAAATAATGCCAATGACCGATTGGATCTCTAGAATTTCCTCGACATCGAAGTGAAATTCAATGAAAAAAAAAAATGTATTTCCAACAGAATGATAAAGTAGATTTACAAATTCTTGATCGGCAACAAACGAACGCATTGCGAGTGAAACAAACTTCTGATACAGATTCATGCAGCTGTTCCAAAATCAATGATATTTCATAAAAATCAACATTAACAGCTCTCGAAACGGAAGTCGCGTATTTTATGCAAAGGGATCGTCAATATTGCAATTAATTTCCATCGGCTCTCGAAAGGAGTAACTGGCCGCGTGGTATCCATTTCAATCCAATAGGAATTACTTTCAACGTCCTGTTGATGCGTCTAAATGCGTCTAAACCTATGAGGTTACGAGTGGATTTCATCAAATCAACAGAATTCGCTCGCCATCGCTTCTCGTAATTTTTTTTTTTTTTTTTTTCGAAAATCAATATGGTGTCAGATATGATTTCATCCGTTCATAAATGTATCATTTCGTAACCAATAATACATCTATACATAGAAATTTCGGTGTGATTTCGAATCTTAACGATTGTCCTTTCCACGTCGTCTAATCGTCTTATCACGCGGAAGGCAGTTAACGACATTTCCTACCGCAAAGTCTCGTCTCTCAACGAGTATTTTTCAACCTGCTCTAGTCTCCAGTTATGTAAATAACTTGAGACGATAGACAGACATATGGCTGCAGTCGGCTATGGCTAATGTTCGTATATAAATATGCGTACGTGTACAGTTAACCTTCGTCGGGAGAGGGAGTAAAAATAAGAGAGAAAAGAAAATTGAAGCACGATAGAGATTCTCCGATACCACGTGTTCGAGGTCGAGAGCCCACCTACACGAGACTTCGTCTTCTACTTCTTACTCTTCTTCTTGTGATTCGCCTGCTGGTCCACTTCGAAAGCTGATGCTGCGGAGCGAGAAGACGAGAGCAGCCTGCGATCCGGCGCGCACCGGCCGGGCCCTCTCGCTGAGGTCAACATCCTTGGAGAATCCTGCCGGAGGACTCGTTAGATATAGAGTCGCGCGAGTCTCTCTCCTCTCTCTCCTTCTCTCCTCTCTCTCCTTCTCTCCTCTCTCTCCTTCTCTCCTCTCTCTCTCTCTTACGCTACCCTGTCTACCCGGCGAACTGAATCTTCTCGTTGGTAGAAATTGCCAACAGTCTTTCAGAAGCTAAAATCGACATCCTGTCTATTCGGAAAGACATCGTCCGATCGGCACAGCTACTCGATTTATCTTGCATGACAGTGATGCCAATCGTTTCAGCCATTGATACACAAAACGTTCGTTATACCAAACTTATACCTGTTTTTTAAGTTCCGTATTTATTTCTTCGCTCCTATTTATTTATCATAATCATTTATCTCCATTCTCCCGGTGCGCGTCGAAGAGATCAAAATTTGACTTACAGCCGCACCGTTGCCACAGAAAAATCGTTTAATTTCATGACGTCTCTCTCTCAAAGCTTCTCAACTCGTTTGCCTGACCAGTTATTTCATTGGTTTCGATCTTTCCGCTTTATTTCTCACTCTCGCGTGCGAGTTTTTGATACAATGTTCCTGTATGTCGCTGTTGGGACATTCATTATTAAAGCAATTCAACAGATTACCGGTCGGATTAGCGAAGCTCCGGCGCATAATTATTTTTATCGAACGATCCCGACCAGCGGTTCGCTACCGCGCCGCCCTCTTGCCGCAGCATATTTTGCTCTTGATTCTGATTCTCCTCGCGATCCCATGCTGCGCCAACCATACGATATGATTTATCACTACTCGTGTCGCACGCTTCAGACTCTTCGTAAGACTTCACCCGGTTACCTGCGTAGTATTTCATACACCGCAATATACCGACGCCGCACCCACGTTAGATATAGAAGTCCTTTCTCTACCGCGTGATACGGCCGCTCGCGGTATACGGTGCACAATGTTGCGAGTATCCTAACGCAGGATATACCTTTTTCGATTCCTACGGGTCTCAACATCTCTAAGGTCAATATCCTTCGGGAATCCTGCTCGGCGAGGAGAGTCTGCGCAGGACCAGTCTATCGTGATGCTTACTTTCTTGGCGAATACACCAGCGACGCCGACTAACACTCTCTACAGAGACCACTTCGCCTAACGTTTGCTATCTAAAGTAATCCTGCATTCGTACGCGCAAATCGGGTTCTTGACTCGATTTTTTCTTTTTTTTTTTAACACTATAATTTTCCTTTTTATCACAGTCGATTGGAGTCGAGTCGATTTATCAGGTTTAGAGAAATTTACGATGAAACGCGAAAAAAAAAAAAAAAAAAAAAAAAATTCCCGACTGCACGATTGCTAATGAAATATATTCGCCGATACAAAAAAACTATTTTTATTTGCCGATTTTTTTTTTTTTATTTTTTTTTTATAACGATCCGCTGCGATTTGTTCGACGATTTTTCCTTTCGATCGGATGAACCCGTTAATTGTCTATTCGACAAAATTTCTCGTGTCTACAATTCGAAGACGAGAAATCGAATGAATTCCGTTAATCGTTAGGGTTGAACGAAACGGAATTTATTTACGACGGAATCGAGAGGCGGTTCAACATTCGACGATCGATTCCGCGAGAGCCGTACCGTAAAATCCTTGCGGTCATTCGGATATACCGTATAGTAGTTATATGCACAGGTATACTACACAGGTAGAAAGGATCTCGAGATCTTCGAACGGATTTCGCGAGGCTGCGCGATTCGGCGCGTGTAGAATGTTTCATTGGAGAGAAAAATAAATAAAAAAAAAACAATATAAAGTGTGCGTACGCACACGTACACGAACGCATTGTTGTATCTATAGCTGAAAACGTGAAGAGTTTTAAATGCGAGGATCGAGCGCTGCCCTCTCACGAAATTTCGATCGTATTTTAATCGCGACCGCCAATCGCGCCACAGCTCTCGCTTAATTTATTTTCCGCGTCCCCGAATAGCACCCACCGACGATCCGGACTCACCTTTATAATCTCGAAACCCGCGAGAGGTAAGCGCGGGACCCGAGGAAACATTTTTTTTTTTTTTTTTTTTTTTTTTTTTTTTTTTTTCGGGTGGTACCATCCGAAATTCTACGACTTCAGACCCCCCCTTCAGCCAAAGTCTCTCTAACGAATACGAAAACGAGGAACGGAGAAATTTTGTAACGCAAAGAATAATTTTGTCGTTTGATTGCGTAAAATACACGACAGGTTGATCCTTGCATAACTGATTATCGATTAGTATCTTTCGGCCCCTTTGGCGACCCCGAGCCGAGTCCTTCATTGACCCCATTTCGATATTTTAAAGGGGTTTCTTCTCTTTTGGTCAAATTCCGTCGTTTACCTTTAGTCTCTTTTGAAAACGAAACATTTTTATGGTTAAAAAAACGATCGGTTTGTTTACCTCATTTCTTTTTATCTCCGGCGGCAACGGGTCTTGTGATTTTTTTTTTTGTTTTATTACCTACTATTTCTAAGTCCGCATCTACCTGCGCGGACTCTGTTGGGATGACCTCGAATGCGGGACCCTCGGTATTAACCTTCGCAAAGACCTCGAAAGGCATAGTAGGCATATAGTATAGAAGGTGAAAAAAAAAAAAAAAAAAAAAAAAAAAAAAAACTGCGATAGATGCAAGCAGTGTGGAGAACGAAAGAGGTGCCCGGGACTTCGGGTTCCCAAAGAAATAAAGCGGTTTAACGTCAAACATAGATAACGAATACGTGAAATCTCGGGATGCCAGAGAGCGCACTGTATGCACCGTTGGCATTTATTTATACATTTATTCGTCGTGCTAAGAATGACCGTATCATTTTTATCGGTACCCTTCACCCTGCGCTCTTGCTTTTCGTGATAAGTGTATCCGGTCGTCTGTAAAGTAAGTTAAAAAGAACTGTCAGACGTCCACCGACGTGATTGTTGAATCTTTTTTTTTTTTTTTTTTTTTTTTTTTTTTTTTTTTTTTCGTCACTGTAAATACTACCGTTCGATATCGCCGATACAAATAAAAACTAAAATCCCTAACTTTGCCACTCCGCGTACTTCGAAGGGAAAAATAAAAAAAAATGTAATGATTTGATGGATCGAAATGAGTCTAAATAATAATTTCTACCGCAACACTCGCGGCGAAATATAAAGAATTAACGATATAGGAAATTACGAGGACGAGAAGCTTCGCGCAAAATTATGATGAATGGCCTTTTGAATTGGGCGTCTGATGACTTTCCAGGAACATCGGATGTTCCGACGTCCGAAAGTTATTTGGATCCAAAGCAGTGCAACGCCCTGCTTTTCAAACTATTAGTAAATTATATACAACTATCATCTGACCGACAAACCTCTCTGTTGGTCTATTTTTCGCAGAACGTCGAAAAAATCTCGCAATTTTCGTTCCTTTAACGTTTCACAACGAAGGATCGGCGTGCGTCTCGCGATCTTTTTAGGATCGCGTACCGTATTTTCTGTCTGCGTATTTTCCATCTTTGTCGCTCTTATCGGAGCGAATAAAGACCGCGCTGTTCTTTGTTCGCGCGCGAAGCTTCGAGCAGAGAGACGCTAACCGGTAGAATTGTCGCAAAGTTTGTTTCGTTGAATTATCTTTTTTTTTTTTTTTTTTTTTCTTCGTAAAATTTGATTTAATTAATTAAATAAATCTGCAAACAGTAAATTCGTAACGTTTATTATTGCTGCACAAGCAATTAGAAGAAATCTGAATTTACCTTTTTTTTAACATGCAATATTAACAAATACTCTTAATCAATTATTTGCACAATTCCCATATCTTTCTGTACCCAATATTTTTAGAATTATGAAAAAAAAAAAAAAAAAAAAAAAAAAAATGCGATCTCGTCGTTCCTTTGTATTGCATAACCATTTTTATTCGCGAACTTATTCGCCGATTTAATCAGCAAATATAACTGTTATTATTATTTATCATGTAAATATAAAAAAATTATTTCTTTTTTATATCTTCGTGAGTAAAAAATATCTTTTATTGACTATCTTGGATCTCAAACCTGTCGGTCTCGTGACTATCTAAAATTTTGCTTAAAAAAAAAAAAAAAAAAAAAAAAGTTCGATGTTTTTTTTTCTTTGCCTCTCCGATTCTTCGTTCTATTTGGACTGTCGCGCTGCGAGCGGAAACCGTGCGAATTTCGAGACGCGATTTCATTGATGTTTCTAACGGTATTTAACAGGTATTTTTACGACCGGGACATGCAAAAAAAAAAAGAGGTGAAGTTCAAAACAGTTTCTATCGTTTCCCCCGTGTGGTATCGTCGCGTGGACGTTCGCAAAAAATCTTTGACCGCACCGTGTCCCCTTCTACGTGAAAAAATAAAGATGCTCAACGGCGAAATTTTGTTTCGCACACATGTTTTCCCTCGCAACGTCTGACTAATTATCGCTGCACGAATATTCGAAGTGTTCATCAGACTGACCCTCATGAATGGTTATAATTATGGTTATTAGTCGTTTACGAGGCCCGATGGTCCGAAAATGACGACTAAAGAGAATCGTGAATGAATGGATGATAATTCGCTCGTCCTCTTTCCCATTCCGTTCTTTCATCTTCTCTTTCTCGTCTCTCATCCTTTTCTACTCTCTTACTCGTTGTATATATATAATATATATATGTATATTCGCCACGACTCTGGTCGTTCGAAATTCACCCGTATTTCGAGAGCGACAGGTGCTCCCGACACGTGCCACGTGCAAACTATACATTTATTCAACTGCCTACAGTATTGACCACACCTATTGGGCAATTTAGACGAAAAAAAAAAAAAAAAAAAAAAAAAAACGATTTCGGTTAACACTATGTAATTTTACGGACTTCGATGTAATAAGAAATTTAATGATTATTTTTCCACAATTATTTCCATAAAACTAAACAAAATAATAAAAAAAAAAAAAAAACGACCTAATTTAGTCTTTAATTACATCGACGGGTTTATCTTTAAATCCCGAAGTACGAAAGAATCGAATAATTATCGCGAAATAATTCGATGCGAATACAAACGCCCAATTAGTCATTCCATCGCGGAGGTTTTGATTTGAAGATTGTCGTATAGATATATATAGTATATGACATTGGCATCGATAAATTTACTAATTGCTCATCTTCGGTGTGCACGTGTTTCGTCGTTAAGGCGGTTAAATTCACGCACAGCATAGGCTGATGCACGGCACCAACACACGCGCGGTCAGGAGGATACTAATTAATAGTCCCAAAAAGGCATCGGTGTGTAGCCACACGTGTACAAACACACGAGGCACAAGTGGTCTTCTTCGAAGAGGCATATAGGGTATAAAAAGCGCTGGGGACACAAAAAGGCGAGTGGAGAAAGGGAGGGAGGGAGGGAGGGAGGGAATCATCGATCGTCTCGTTCGTTTCGATCGTGACTCACCGTTCGGCCTCATCTCCCAATAAAGCGGTATGCCATTCGAGTAATTAAAATGACATATCCCGACGCGCCTAATTTATATGGACCCTTCGACTAGATGCCATCGAGGACAGTCGACAATATCAAAGGAGAACCCGCTGAATAAGAAAAAATAGAAATAAAAAATAAACCCTTAACGAGGCAGCCGTACAAAAAGTGAAAAAAAAAAAAAAAAAAAAAAATTGATATGCAAAGTACCGAGACGCAAGAGCCTTTTGAAGTAAAAATTTGTCTTTTAAATTCTCTTACCCGCATCTTTATTATGTGTTTTTTTTTTTTTGCGTTATTTCATTTCCGTTTTGTGTACATGAAATTCGTTTTGTCTCGTTAAAGAGAGCGTTCTTTCCGACTTTAAAGGTTTCGCGGACAGGCGTAGGGGGGCGAACGATGTCACCGGGGCTGACCTCGCGCGTTGCTCTCTTGCGCCGTTTGGATTTTCAGGGTGGTGGCTCGATGTGATTCTCGTGGCGGACTCGCCAGAGTTTCTTCCCCCTCGTTGCTTCGTTATACATATATATCATCGAAGGTTGCGCGAGGGTGAGAGAGCGTCAGGGCGTTTTCCCGCCCTTGCGTTTGCCTCGTGCCGTTTCTCCTCCGCGTCCACTCGCGGGGTAACCCGCGAAATGCGCGAGAGAGCGGTTGTGTATAGGGAAGAACGAACCGGTGAACGAACGGGGGAAGGAATAGAGAAACCGGCGACCGCTCGATGCGGCATCACCATGGAGACAGACATCCCCCATACCTTCATCTCCAACCCCCCCGGAGATGCCGCACGCGGTTCACTCTACGCGTTTGGCGCGTGCAACGAAAGCATCTCCGTCGCTCTTCTCGTATCTTACTCCTCGTCCTTGATATTTCTCACCCTCGCAAGTCTATACCACTCCGAGAGAGAACGGGGAAAGAGGAATTCTTCCAGAGGGGGGCGAGTGGCCAAACTTTATCGAAGCCTTCGCTCCGCGAACACCGGGGGAGCCGCTCCCATTTTCTCGCTCGCAGCTCGAAGGTCGTTCTCCCCGTTCGCGGCCGCGAGGGGGAAGAAACGCGTTTTTGCGAACGAGGGTTGAGTTAGGTCCGCACTTTAATCCCGGGCCGCAGCGCTAGACGCACGAGGAAAACGTCTCGACGGAGTGAACGCCCTTTTTTCCCCGTCTCGAGACGTTCTCCGGTGAACTTCATACCCGAAACATCATAGATTCATTTTTTTTCTAGAATTCGCAAACTTTAATTTCCTTTTTCCCCATCACGTGGGAAAAGGAAATCCCACGTGACGGGAAAAGGTTTCAATGTCAAGAAAAATTTTTTTTTTCGATGTCTTATGCATATATAAACATCGAGACGATCTTGCAGTTCAAACGTTCGAAACGTCGCGTGGATTTCATTTTTTCATTATATAAACATCCCTTGCGTTAGAATTTTTCAAATATCGCTACGCGATGTATGGAATGATCAAAAAAATCAAATTATAATTATTTAATTATAAAAAAAATGCGTTATTCTTTCACATTGCCGCGCAAACGTTTGGAATTATTTAATCGGATATACATCGCAGTATCACAAATTTAAGCTTCTCTACGCCACAAACACCGAGCGGATTGTGTGTATTGTTAAACCTTTTGAGTTTCAAAGGCATCAGCGTGGTTCGATATCTGCGGAAGACGTATCGCAACAGAGAGTTTCGATTACGAAATTCGACGGATTATTGTGATTATGATAGTGTACACAGATCAGAATATACAGTAGCGATAGGAAAGCATAGAGGGTTCAGTGGGGGTTGATATTCTCGGCGTCGACTACAATCTTCCGTCATCCCCTTTCATCTTGGCATTGCCTTTGTCCGCGTCGCAAAGCTCCGAATTTCTTTTTTTCATCCATCGATTGTTCACGAGAGTATAATAGTGAAGTTACCTTCGTCGGTTTAAGACGCATCGCTTCCACTGGCATTTGCGTTAATGCGTTTGTTTACCCACGAAAGGTCTGGTCTCTTGTTTCTCGAAAATGTATTATTGTTACCCGTCTATTTGTTCTCGTAGACAACGACGAGACCCTGAGCTTTCGGCTCCAGAATTCGCAAGGGATTTTCTCTGCACCCCTTTGACTTTTGTAGAATAAATAAAATACATCGATATCCTGTTTGTGTACCGTTAATACCCGGCGAATAATGGTTCTCGGAATATTAATTTGTGAAGAACACAGTTAGTTAACTCTCCCGATTTTTCTATTTTTTTTTTTTTTTTTTACTCTTCACCGTTGAGCTCCAATCGTCTCAGCGTGTGGTTAAGGGTTTTTCTTTAATCCCTTCCTAACGAGGCTTTCACCGAAAGAGAATTTTTCGACAGATCTTTGTGGCCTTTCATGAGATAAGACAAAGTTAGTCTCGGGACGAAACCATCCAATTATGAGTTACGTTGACAGTCGTGAAGAACGTTTCCATTTCTCACCCTCCCCTATGCGCGCTTATGTATGCGCAGTGGTCTCACTACGGGACCCGAAAAAAACCGGAGATCCTTCGTTTTCACGGGTCTCCCGCTCCTTTCTCACGTATTCTTGTTATACTCAGTTCATCTCGTCGCGCAAACGAACGAACAAAGATCCTTGACATGCATCGCATATCGTAAGGATCGCTTCGTAAGGGTTGCTGCGTCCTATGAACGCTCATACCTGAGCCTTTCTCACCGCAAGATAAACAGGGGGTGCTAATTATGCCACCGACAATAACAATGATATTTTACGGCAATGACACTCCCGCGACGTCTGCTCCGATACGGCAATGATAATCGACATTTTACTGGTACGCTATTTACAGTTCGAACGATAATATTTCCGGAACTTGCATCGTGAATAATTCATTAAGATTCGGAACTTTGCCTATTTATTTATTTACCGGGAGCGAACGGCATAAATGATCTCCGGGTTAAGCCGGAAGTTGTTCATCAGCAACTTGCGGCGGAAACGACAAAAAAAAAAATTATTTTAGTCTATTAGTGGATTCGTTAGAGTTTCGATGAAAATTGTTGTCGGATTTGTCTTAAACGTACGCATGTGAACGACAATATTTTTTCCCACATTACAATTTTTATATAAAAAAATAATTTCGCGATTAAAATTACTTGAATCACTTTTTTTTTTTTAACCCTTTTATTACCCTCTTCAACTGAAATTTCATCGGGGATCGCGGATATCGCTGTTTATAAACACTGAGAATCGGTATTTCGCTAAAAAATGGTACGACGAAAAAAAAAAAAAAAAAAAAAAAATGCCGCTAATTACGAAACGACCACTTGTTCAACGCTTACATCAATATTTAATACGGAAATCCCCGGCGTAAACGAACGATAATATTGTTTTAGATGATTATCATTTCGACAACCTTCTCGGGTTCGTCGATCTCTCGTAGTTCGCAGATAAAAGAGGTATGTTATCGATCCAATTACGAGGTACGATTAGATTCCAGGGGTCCCCTTTGTGCCTAACGCAATGCTAAAGTCCCTCTCGACTCCCAAGCAGTTTCGCCGCTCGTTCTCCTCGTAGTCGCCCCGAGGAATCTCACGGCGTCAGCTAGACACCGATCGCCCTGACGAAAATTGAACGGCTGTCCCCCACCGTGACGATATAGATAAAAGATAAACTCTTCACGAAGACGGACGAGAGGGGTTTTTTTTTATTCTGAAAAAAGGACGAAGAAAGGTTTTTTTTTTTTTTTTTTTTTTTTTTTTTTTTTTCGTCTTTTACGGATGCCTAATTCGACGTGGTCGGCTCGTTACCGAAAGCAAGAAGAACTCACCAAGCAACGATTTTAAAGGGCCTATAGCTACCGCTGTCTTAAGATACGAGGTATCTTTCGAAGGGGCATAGGGGCGTTGCGCTGTCGGGTATCTTTCGAACAACGAGGTAACCTCCGACAGTTCTTAGCGGCTTGTCGGTGAGAAGGAGGGAGGGTCCCACGATTCCACGATATTTAAAGTACGCGCGTAGCTCGACTATTTTAAGAGCGAAGTAGAATTATCTTATCCCGTCAGTACAAAACGATACAGTCGTTGGCAGACTCCTCGGTAAACTCAGCGGAGTTAACACGATCGTTCGATACTTAAGGGTTTCGAAAGTGCCAATGACTGTGTTACTAATCGTTGTATATATCGTCTAAAAAAATCGTTTTCTCTGCTCTACAAAAGCATATCTCTTCGTAGATTACAATAAGAGAATCTTAGATAGTCGGTAACGAAAAAAAATAAAGGAAAAAACAAGTTTTTTTCATCATTTTCGTTAAGCGGCGACAAGCCGCTCGGCGTTTGTACAGGTGATTAGAATTTTGTAAGACTGTTTTTTAACGTCGTTTTGCATTAAAAAAAAAAAGATATTTCCATCGATTAGCGAGTACCCACATCCAGAATTCTTATAAAGGGAAAAAAAAAAGAGCTTCCCAACCGTTCGATTCGAATAGGGAAACATTCGGGTCTATTTAACGGGAGCATACGAAACGAAAGTTTGTACAGGTGATACATTCTTTTATTTTCCGTCGAATTCCGTCGATCGGAGTTGCGATAGAAATTCTCGTGTTTTTTTCCATCACAATGGGAATACAATTAATTCCTCGAATTCTCACGTTTTCTTTGAATTATCTTCGAAACTGTATTTCTGCATTCGTTCGGCGTATCTACGAGACTCGGATATATTCTCATTTCCATTTGCTTCTATAGGCGTCATTAATGAACGTTCTCTGATATACAAAAATATACGACCGACGGACGGATTCGTTCGATTTTAACATCACAAAAAAAAAAAAAAAAAAAAAAAAAAAAAAAAAAAACCTTCGAAGTGTCTCGACTTTCCATATTTGGAGGTAAAAGCGCTCCGAGGGATCGTCGACGAAACTAACCGACGATCCGAAGAGTTAACGGACGTTCGCTCCACCCGTTTGAGTCCCACGAATTTTCCGCTTTTTCTTTTCATCGCTACCAGGCATCAGTTCGACGAGTGAAAACGGCACGAGGAAATAACGAAACGAGAGCGTTTTAGTTTAAAATTCGTTACTTCTTAGCTACCTAACGTACCGTAACGATCTCCGCGGTCCACTTTACACTTATACAGAGACAAGAGGAGAGTTTGTGAGGGTTGCCAAGGACATTGGCCGCGTCGCACATCGTTGGCGTTCGAACCACGATTTATCCTAACAAAATTTTCGGCACATCGTGAGGGGGTTAATTCTGTTTTCGTCGCGCGCAGCAACAACACAGTTGGTACTACGGATCGTCGGGTTCGTCTTCTCGGGGCTGCTAACCCCCCGAGAGACGGCGCAGACTCTGCGGGAGATGAAAACCAGAAAAACTTCTGAAATTACGAGGGAAAGTAGAGAGCGTGAAGTAATACTAGACGTTTTTTCATCTCTTCTTCTTCTGCTCCGTATCTCTGTTGGAAAGTTTGAAGAGCAAGTTACGAGGCAACAGATGCATCGAACAGCCCTTGAAACACGATTAGGCACATGAAAGTCCCTTTGTATATTGTTACAGTGTATCGTTAGGGCAATTTTCATCATCGACCAAACATTCTCCATCGTGCGAACCGCAAGAGAAATTGCTACCCAAATGGACATTTATTCTGCGCGTAAATTTGCAAGCGAAAAACGACCAAAGAGATCTTTTCTCGGGTTCGCTCTGAATTTTATTGCGTAACGAAGCATAAAACAAATGTTTGTCGACAAAAAAAAAAAAAAAAAAAATAACGCAGAAGAGATGTCGCGAAAGAGATTCGAGAGTTTCAGGTGAATGCACCTGTTTCCCTGGTAATCTCGAGTGTTTTGCGGTCCTTTGCATCTTTTCTCTATCTCGATTGCCCTCTCGAGTGCAGTCGAGTGTGCACTCTCCTCGTTGCTGACGTCCGTTCGGCGAGGTATATTGCAACGAAATGATGATATAAACATAAAACAGAAACAAAACAATCGAAACAGAAGTCTCGGCGTTGCACGTTCGTAATAATGATCGATTAACAAGCAGTTCTATGCAGGCGTATTACTCAGCTGTTTCGGTTACAATGTTTTGCGAAACACCGCGTAACATTGTGTAACGTCGAGCAACAGTTTCGAACGCTGCAATGTGGTGCAACGATAATTTTATTCACTGTTCGATCGATTTTTATCTATAACGAGATTCCATTTTTTTTTTTTTTTTTTTTTTTTTTTTTTTTTTTTTAACCAGCAGATTATAAAAAAATATGATGAAAGGAGATGGATTAATGAAGATCGTCGTGTTAAATTGAAAGTTTTATATTTAATCCGCATTCGAAAGATCGGTTAACTGGGTATTCAGATATCGTCGTTCTGTGGGGTCGTCGTTGCTTCCTTCTCTATCTTTCATACGACTTTGTCGTTTTTTCTTCTCTCGCACCGCCCTCTCGAAGTCACAGTCTTTCAACTAGCAACACTACGAGGCCTTAATCTCAGTTCCAAGAATCCTCTGTGGACCATAAGCGAGAGAGATATAGAGATGTGCGAGTCGAGGCTTTTCTCCCATATTATACCTACGCGTTCGTTCGCAGCTGTTCATTCGATAAATTAGTTGGCCACCGCTTCGACTCCGAGGCAAAACTTTTCGGGAATTTACGCTCCCCGGGTCTATATAGTACGGGAAAAATCTGTCCAAGAATGTTCTCGAAACTCCATTCCCCTCTGTTCGTTCGTCGAGCACCGAAAGCCGCGACAAATGTGTGCCTTTCCGCGTGGCAAATTTGACGATCGGCACAAAAAGTAAATGTATTTAGGGGAGAATCTCTACTGGGGTAATTGTCAAATTATACGGAATAATCGTGTCGAAAAGAAAAAAAAAAAAAAAAAAAAAGTGCGTGCGAAAGAAATTTTTTCTATGCTCGGCAACGATAAATCAAAATCAAATCGTCACTAATGGACACATTAATACCACCGGACGATTCGATGACTCAAATTCACGCGACATTCTTCGTTTCAAACAAATGACCCGTTTTTTTTACTGCCTTAATTACGAAGCAATTTCTTGCCTCTAAAAAAATTTGTTAAAGATCGAAAAAAAAAAAAAAAAAAAAAAAAAAAAAAAAAAACATATCTGATGCTCCCAATATTTTGCATACTCGAGCAATTAGCGAGAAAGAAAAAAATTTAAAGTTCCACTCGCGTTGAAAGAGGAAGATAAAGACTCTGAGAAAAAAAATATCGCCAGACGGAAGACACAGGGAGCCCTGCAATTTTGGGGCTCCACTTTTACGAATGTAGCTACCGCCGCGCGAACGCGACCGGATGCTCGGGAAGCGAGCGCGAGCCTCTTTCACCTGCTTCTGTTATTAAAAAAAAAAAAAAAAAAAAAAAAAAAAAAAAATTTCTTCGACTCCTTTTCGTTAATTGTTTCAAATTGCCTGTTGGTTGAATCTCTGCTCGAGCAAAGTGAAGAACGTAAGAGTTTTTATAGCAAAAAAAAAAAAAAAAAAAAACGTGAGTTGACTGGACAGCGGGATGAGTCGAAGGGAGAGAAAAACTGTACGTTGAGGCGGGAAGGTCTCTGCTGGTTAGCGAGATGTGTCTCCGCTTCAATTCTCGTCGCCGCACAATTCCGCAGGGTCAGCTGTACGAGAAAACGGCATCCCTCGCCCTCTCTTCCTCGCAAACGCCTCGCAAAAAAAAAAAAAAAAAAAAAAAAAAGAAAGGAACGATGGTAGCAAAAGAAAAGTGAAAGAGGGATAGAGAAAGAGATTCGAGTTGCCACTCGGAGGGGGGTTGGTTTTTCTTTCTTCTCTCGTCGTCGATCTCTTCAGTAGACAGCACGCTTCTCGAATCGTTAACCGAGAATTTCGTGGTGGGTAACTGCCGTTTCTGGACGCACTAAAAAGAAAATTAAGCTGACCGACGGAGGGATGAGAAAAGCCCGGAAAATTGAGGGAGAATAAGATCGCTCTGCAATTCCCGCTGTATACATTTATTTCTTCTCACCGGGGTGGTAGTTTTTGTCTCATTAAAACCATTTCGTTCTTCAGCGAAAGAAACTCTGCTGAGGGTCGCAAAGAATATGAAATAAGGATAAGCGGTTGCCGCACGCGCTAAAGTAGCCGCAGTTGGCATACGCTTCGCAACTGTGCGTAACCGTAATTCGTAAGATTAGTGTACTTCCGGGTAGTAAAAAAGAAGAAAAAAAAAAAGTATATAATGACGCCTCGCGTTATTGTTCGGAGACATAATTCGTGTCGGAGAAAAAAGAGATGTAAAAAAAAAAGAGGAGAAGAAGAAGAAGGAGAAGAAAGAGATGATCGAAGCTGCGCGTGAATCAGTGGCACCTTGCAGCTGGGCACGAGCTCCATCGACAACACAACGGAGACTCGTCGCGAAATATATTTATTTTATTGAGCCACTGACGGCGCCGTAGCCCGTCGAGAGTGAGAAAGAATAAAGGAAGAAAGTACGCTTGATTCTTCGTGTCCCGAACGGGGAGAGTCTTCCGAAACATGTATGTGCAGAATGAAAACGCAGCGTGGAGCCCGTGGAAGGGCGGCAGGTGCTTCGACGTAACAAGAAGAACGCGCGAGCGATTTCAACTGAGTCGAAGAACGAGGACGCGCGAAAAAGGCTCATAAGAGTTAAAAAAAAAAACATGAAAAAAAAAAAAAAAAAAAAAAAAAAAAAAATTACAGAGAGAAGGAAAGAGAGGTTGAGCGGTGAATCTCGTGAGGTCTTCCACCTTCGGTGCTGGGCGATTGCCTCCGCGATCCAACTCGACGATAATGCCGCGGACGACGGAGACGCGTGCCAGCTGGTAATGCTCTCAGACTTGGTTTTTATTCGCTCGCTCCCCCCCTCTGGCCGTCTTCTGCCCCTTTTCTATATAAGAGATCGTAACAGCGGTCTCGCGCGCGCGCCCGATTTCGAAGAGAACATAGGTGCGCGCGAGGCCACGGGGAGAAGAGAATCGCTAAAGGAGCAGATGCGCCGTCGTCGAGACTTCTGCGGGCCCTTTCCAACTGAGATCGAGAAATGGGGCGATTTGTAGAGGGTGCCGAGTATTAAAAAAAAAAAAAAAAAAAAAAATCGTCTTTACAGTTACGATGGTCATAGGCTCTTTTATAAAAACAATCATTGGACCATGAAAAATGCGGTCATTTTTTCACATTTGTGATTTTGAATCGTAAATCTAACATATGTATACATGCATTTTTTTTTTTTTGATTTTGAAGCAAATAATGATTTTTAGGTATTTTTTTTTTTTTTTAATATATCATCGAAAATGATTTTTTTTTTTTTTCAAAATCATTATTCAAAATCGAAAATAAAAGATTTTTTACTCGGTGAACATTACTTGTATAGATATTTTTGTGGATATTTTTTTTTGCGTTTTTAGAAATGTTTAGAAAATCTTAAAAGGGGTCGTTGTTGGGCAAACAGCTAAAGGGGTTTATAACGACTTTGAATTTTAATTAGGCGACTTGTAGTATCGTTGCGCGGATGAGATGAATGTATCTATACGTTTCTCGTTTGTTTGTCCTATAGGTCGGATTATGCTAATTCGTTGTCAACCCTTTTCTTTTCGCTCCGCAAAAATCTCTGCCATTGAAAATCTCACATTTCTCCAATGATCAATATTTGCCAGTCTCGCGAGTGAAACGGTTTTGAATTTTCCATTTTGATTGGTGATGTCCTCGCGGTGCAGCAGATGGGACTTTTTCCACTCGTCGGTGATCCCCGAGGGCTCGAGATTTCGATCAGAAACATCGAGAAAAAAAAAAAAAAGTGAATCGTATTTGTGCAGCGATCGCGGCATCGTCATTGCGTTATGCGACGAGACGGCAGCGATCGCTCGGATTACGATCCGCCTCTCACCTTGTGGTTTGCCTCGACGATGAAACCGCGACGATAACGCAAAGTAAAGGGAAAGGTTCAGAAGCTACCGAACGATTAACACGAAAGATATGTCGCAATTTTTTTGTTATCTCCCCAAGAAAATCGCGGAAGTCGTTCGCACGTAATAATATTATGTCTGTTCAAATATCTCGATCTCACAAGCATCGATGAAAGACCGATTCATAAACGTTGAAAAAAAAAAAAAAAAAAAAAAAAAAAAATGCGACGTGTGCGGTCAATTTTTTTTTTTTTTTTTTTTTTTTTTTTTTTCGAAGGAATTGAGAGATTACGAACGCAACGAATTGATAACACTGCGGCGCTTATTCGCGGTACTACCGTGCCGATATAGCTATAGATATATTAAGATATACTATATAGAGGAAATTGCGTCATCGTCGACAAACACCCGTGCGAAGGATCAACTCGCGCCCACTCGCGTCCATCTTTCCCCGAACTTTGCTTCGATATCGGTGTGCAAGCAAATATTTAGCGAGTGTCTCATTGACTTGCACGCGTCGTATCGCCGTAAGAATGCTCGACGGGAAGCCTCGTCTTCTTCGTTGCATCCACTCGGCAAGAATGAAAAAAAATATACGATTTTAAGAATAATGAAAAAAAAAAAAAAAAAAAAAAAAAAAAAAATTCCGAAATATTGTGAATGCACTCGAGTTTATTTGCGTTTCTTTTATCCGCGCCGCGGCTTTTGTAACGGTTACTTAAGCTTTCGCAATAAAAGACGAGAGTCTCGAAAAACGAAAGAATGAAAGAAAGCGAAAGAACGAGAGACCGTTCGACGCGGTTTTGACGGGATAAGCGACCAAAAGTTTTCCCGCGAACGAATGCAAATCGATTCCGCAATGTCGCGTTCGTCTATCCCGTCTCGGAGTGTTCTTCAGCAGCAGAGAAATAATCGTCGCTGCTAACGCTCGTCGTCCTTGCTAAGCATTTCTCGGGAATTCTTTTTTTTTTTTTTTTTTTTTTTTTTTTTTTTTTTTTTTTTTTCTCGAGCACCATAAACGCGAAGTAGCAAAGTCTACGCTGTTATAGCAGAGGCAAAGAAACACGAACCGGAAATTCACCGAGTTCTCGAACGATGTGTCTCTCCGGAGAAGAAATACAAAAACGAATGTCGCGCGGTCGACGACGAGCGCAGACCGTTGCAGCTTTCGATCTTTTATTGCACCCACAAGTTTGGTATATTTTCGTTGGTTCATTAGAGCAGTAGACGCCAGAAGCCTCGAGGAATAATATCTCACGCATTAAAATACGCGACCGAAGTCTACGCGTTTTTTTTCGCGGTTTAGCGAATGATTTATCGCAACGATTTCTCGAGTGATTTGCATTTCCGGACACGAAACAGAAAATTGCTAACATCTTCTTGTCGCACCCGTCGACGACGATCACGAGGGCTCTTCTTTTTCTGTCAACGCGTTTTTTTTTTTTTTTTTTTTTTTTTTTTTTTTACTATCGCGATGTCGGATTTCGAGGGACGGAGCTGCCGTTGGTCAGAGGGCGCGGCAAGAGGAACGGGAAGGCGAGGGACTCTAAGAAGGGACTCGCAATTTTGGACAAGTAGCGCGGGAGATGCATAATGTGCGTCACGTAGCCGATGTATAATGATAGACGGGGCAAGAAGAAGGGACGCAGATGAGAGAGAAAGTCGTTTCTCGAATACTAAAAAACCAAGTAACCCGCCGTTGGGTGACTCAGTGGCAAAGGAATCCCTCCCCCAAGCCTTCTGTTCCTCAATCTTCTTTAAACTTCGTTTTCGTCTTCCTTTTTTTTTCGCGATCGTTATTTCGTTGGAATATTAATTTAAAAAAAAAAAAAAAAAAGACCAATTTGTAAGCATTAAGAAATCTGAGGAGCGAAGCTTTTCATCTTGTAGCGGATATATCACTTCCGCCAAATGAGACGCGAATACAATTTTTTTTTAGGTCCGTCGGACATTTTTTTTTTTTTTTTTTTTTTTTTGTTCGTTTAGTTCTTACGTTGTATGAAACATTTTTGATCAATCGCGCGTTTCTCATTGGTAAAAAAAAACTCAGGTATCTACCTGTATCGTATAACCATAAATTCGTGTCATGAAGATATATACAATTTTTTTATATTATTATTTTTGTTTCGCACGCCGCAGGGTTTCATCGGTGACGACGGACAGGTACTCGCGAGGTTCTACTTGGGATTATCGTTCGTCAGGTAAGTTTCTACAATCCTTTCTAAACTCGTATTCGTATTATAGTGATCGCGTATAAATTTTACTCGCCTTCGATACTTCCGTTTTTATTACCCACATTTTTCACCCTTAATTACGAGAATCACGTAAATCGGAGCGAACAAAAATGATTTTACTCTCGTCGATGAAACAAATAAAAAAAAAAAAATCGTCTGAAAATTTTTTTTTTTTTTTTTTTTTTTTCGGAAAAAAATATTTTTTTTGTGTATAAATTTTTTTTTTTCTTCTACCATCGAAATTTTTCGTCGCAGTGCGCTAAAATCAAAACAAAATACAATATTCACCGCGTAACCTCGTTCTCGATATCGCCGGGTAGATTTTTGTTGGTATACAGAGGAGAGGATAAAAGGATTGATCGCCGTAGAGGGCAGGTGCACGTTGCGGCGATCTTACGGCTCCGGGATCAGTAGTAGAGAAGCGACAGCTGCGCATATTCGCGATGTTCCTTTACCACGGAACGAAAAGAGGTTTTAAACCCGACGCTATTGCCGCTGCGTCGTTCTCGAGGTATACTACAGTCAGTTCCTCTCTTTTCCTTCTTCTTCTTTCGCTTTTCCCCTCTCCCCGTTGATTGTTTTGGATTGAGACGACCGAAATGCGATGGAAGGTTCACTGGTTGTGCGAGAAGCTCCCTAAGGGATAAAAAAAATGGTGTTCCATGTTTCCCTACTGGTTTAGTAGACTATAGTAGATATATATACGATCGAAACGGACCGTATTTAGTCCGTAGGTACGACACTAAATTATTGGATATTCCTTTCGGCGTTTGCATTCGTTTGGTGAAAATTTGAAGCGATTTCTTCGTCGTATATCCCTCAATCGATTTAACCCTTTTATTGGAGTACTTCCACACGGGTATTAGTAACGGACCACTTATAAATCACAGCGGGAAAGTTTCCTTTGGGAAAAAATCGTCCCGACGCTCTAGTTACCCCTCTCCCTTCCGGTCCAACAAGTGCCGACAGTCACGTGGGAAATACTGACAATTATTGCCGAAAGGCACCTGTGCACCACGAGAGAGAGAATCAACACTCTCCGCTGTTAGGTACGATAAAATGTGTACCTATAATAAATAACACCGTGAAATTCTCGCAGTTACAAACCTTCCGTAACGATCGCCTCGATCCTGAACTTCCGGAAATAGTGCGAGGAGAGTTGTGCGCTCTTCTCTCGCGCCCCCCAAAGAGCTTTCGGCTATATGGGAAAAAAAGATTTTATTTAATGCCTCTTCGAGAGGGCGAGGCACTTCACTTCTATTTAACCCGAGTTTACGACTACCTACCCACGTCGGTGGATCGTTTACATCGTACAAGTTATTGAGATTTTTCTTCCGGCATCTTAAGCGCTTCGATGTATTGGTGCCGCGTGTCTGTTGGTGTGTTTCGAAGCGGCGAATGAAAAAATAAATATGAAGATGAAGAAATGCGGGATTTCGAGACGATCTCTAAGTTTAAAGACCCCGCATTCTGACTGTATATGTTTCGCGAAATTTTTCCGCGCCGAAATGCCGGCTGGTCAATGCGTCGCTTCTGCCGATTTTTCCTTTTTTTTTTTTTTTTTTTTTTTTTTTCAATTTTTTTTTAAATTCACTACAGCGATCGCGTGTCGGTAAATGCGCGTTAAGGCCGCAGCGGGAATACTACACGTTGAATATTGGCGAAATTCTTGACGTGCACAGGGTGTATAACAGTTGGTGGACACGTAAAGAGTCCACGAGCGAACCTTACAAAGGCTCACCGTCAGTTAAATATTTAAAAAGAAAAATATAAAAATCTCGCGTTTTTCACAATGCAAGGTACATCGGCGGTGATGAAATTCATGCTGAGATTTTATCTTTTTTTTTTTTTTTTTTTTTTTTTTTTTCGAGTTAATAAAAAAAAAATCGAAATTTAGAAGCGCATTATGGATAATGGCGCCATTATTGCTACGATTATTGTAAAATTATATGTCGCGCGTTTGACGCACGCGAAAGAAGATAATAAATAATATATCGCAGTAGACGGTGGATTAAGATGGGATTATTAATGACTCGTCGACGAGGCACGCGTGATCCACATACGATTGTAAAAAGGTTCGAAATTCTTGTTCGGTAAAGCCGACGATCTGTTTGAAATGAACTCTCGAGAGGGGAGGGCGCGTCTCTTCACACGATCAATCATATTACGACTATTGTCGTGTGAGTTTTTCAAACGTTAAAATTCCATACCCCGTCGCTCCGCAGTCCAGAGACTCGGAGTCAAAGAAAACACATATCGCAATGCTGAGAACCGAATAAACGTATTCTACACCATCAAAGGTATAAAACAGTGGGATATACGCCCTTTCGTTTCTTAAAAATCGCTATATACACATATAGTTTGCAAATACAGATTGCTACACACTGTAGAGAATCGTAGTTACCACGCTTCAGTCAGTTTCATCAAAAAGCCTACGAAACCGGACCCCAAATTTTTCATCTTCAGCAAAAAATCGTCGGACTTCACGCTTCTCTCTTCTATAGAAAAAAAAAAAAAAAAAAAAAAAAAAAATCTTCCATTGAACTCCCAAACCTTTTGACTTCTCTTTCACTCGGAATATCCTTCGTTTTCCCGAGCGATTTACTCTCTTTTTTTTCGTCTTTGACGCTTTTGCGGTGTGAAAGTTTGCGCACGTCGATCATTTTCCATTGGGGGAGATGTTTGAATATAGCAAAAGATAAATAGGAAATGCAAGAATGGCACTGCGAATAATTCCGAACCTTTTTTCGCCATCGTAACGCAAACGGCAGGTGAGAAAACATCCCCGTCATTCCCGGTTCATTTGCATTATTATCCACTATCCTGTATCTAACCGTTCGTATTCATTTCAATTTTTTTTTTAATCTTCTCTCACATCCGCTTGCAATTTTTCCATTCTCGGGGTTATCGATAAGGTCAGATATTTTTGATGCATGCCGCGTCCATGGGACTGTGAGCTTCTGGTTTAAAATGACTCTTCGTTCGATCCATTCGTTGCCTTCATCCTCCTCGTTGCCATACATGGCTCGTGGTACGCTGCGCGTGGCAATCTCTGCGGGAGCAATGGATAGTCGGAAAGATGAAATGATATTGGATGAAAAAAAAGAAGGGAATAAGTTGTCGGCGTGAAGTGAAAATAAGAAATGAAGGAATATGCGCAACGAGACACGGAGTGGTTTGCTTCGTTAAGACTTAAGTTATCTCTCCGGTCTGCGACTCCTTTTAGCCAACCGATTGCCAACGGACCACTCGAGAATGACTATTTGTCGCATAAATGTGTACTTCATTTGCTTGACGTCTCCACGAGTCGACAATGCGGGTACCACCTGTCCTCTTTCCGTTCCGAATTTCATTTTTTTTTTTTTTTTCAACCCGTTGAGTTACGCGCGTCACGATCGTTCGATCCTCAAAACATCGAATATCGCAACCCGAACCCGACCTCTGCAATTTTAGTTATTGCAGTTCTTTTAAAGAGCTCAGCAAACGGCGAGAAAACAGGATTAACCGATATGGCAGATCCGTGGATTTACGACAAATCCAATTTAATTTCGGTGGATTCATTCGATGTTTTCTTAATTCGAATAAACAGCACGAGCCCTCGCGCCTCTTATAGGCAACGATTAATCGAGATAAATGGATTTTCTCGTTCCATGATCTCGTTTCGCGTTCATCCCCGCGTGGGATACGTTGAAGCGCATTCACAATTTAATTTGCGAAACGACATCGTTTATATTTTTACGAACGATATGTTTGAAAGTCTCTTTAAAGTTCGCGGCAAGTCCTTCGCGCAAGAAATGCCGACGATCTTGATCGGCAACATTTCGCGGACAAACTTGTTGTGAACTTCAAAAGTAACATCACTTGGCGATCCTTATCTCCGTACGTTCGATGCACTGTACGTTACTTTCGCATCGCCTGCGAAATATTTATCGAACGAGTTTTCGTGAAAAATTTGCGAAAGTGGCAAATGAATTCCCTCGTTATCAAACCGGCCGGGAGTCACCGGGAGGAGACGTGTCCAAGCACTGTAATATAATGTGATAGCGTGTAGAGAGGCGTGGCGACACGGTGCATCGCGGCGAAAACGAGTACCCCGATGTACGTACGTAGCGGGAAGTCAATCTGGTTTTCAATGAAAAAGTTTCAGATACATATCGCTGTGAAATATAAGGATTCTTTGTGGTCGTTGGCGAACCGAACGAGTTTTGTATTCGTCATTGGCGATCGTTAAACGCGGAGCGATTAAGCGAATGATGCTTTTCAAATCCGTTGATTATTAAAATAATTATCGTGCTGCCAGTGGGGCGGAACGAATTCTAATTCATTAGAGAGCATTGCAAGCACCTGCTTACAGAGCGTACGGTATTTCGAAAATTGCGTTATTGACGCGAACGCCAGGCGCGCCGATCGACACAGTGCTGCCGCGTAACGTAGCGTCCTTCAACTAAAGAACGCAAAGCTTCAAGCGAAACTGTTGCATCTCGAAAGGAAAGCTTCAGAATCTTGCAAATGAAAACTCTTTACATACCGACTGACGGTAAGGCAGATTTTCATCGATAATATACCGATCATGAATTGGCAGTCGGTAAATTAGCGATCGCTTGGAAATTTATCGGACGTTCGATTGTGAATATAATTCTTACTTTCAATGGTGAAACTATTCGCTAAACCGAATACAGTTTCTCTCGTTAATGAAAAAAATTCCAACGCAACGGTTCGACGTGCTTCTGAGACCGTAGTAAAAATCAATTAACCGCTTTCCCACGTTTATTATCTTTCTCTGTGCGTACGACGGCCATTGACACTGAAGTTACAATAACGGCAACACATTTTCCGGCCGATCGACGTTAACTTCAATTTATTCTCTATGTCTGCTATCTAAATGAATGCGAACATTGTGCGACCACCGGACACTCTGTTATTATACCGATTTGAATGAAAATTTGTCACAATCGAAATGTCGAATCGTGTCGTTGGTTTTTTTTTATTTTGCGTTAAATGAAAGAATTTATATTTTTATCGAACGGCTTTTATCGAATTTCGTTATTTTCAACTTCGATAAAGCGATTAATGTAGATACGGGCGTTTTAGATCGAGAAAGTCATCGAGTTTTTGCACGTGTAGCCACGTCGCAACGTGACTCACTGCCTTTGCGATTAATTGCACTCAGACTAATGAAGACCGGGATCTCCCGCGGTTTCCAACACAGTTTAAAGATCCCATTAATCATTCCCGTATCCTCCGCTAATCGCAAATTTCATCGTTTTCGCAGTCGTAATAAATTGATATCGATGTCGAGTTTCTTACGAAAAATCAATAAATAAAACAAAAAAAAATAAGTAAAAAATGAGATCGTTGCGAATTGAATCGACAGTGTTATCGCGTGGAAGCGATATCAATTTACCGAAACTCGTTATCGATCGTTCACACAAAGGAGCTGCAGGTAGTATACGGAAATGGAATAGAGTCTGCAAGGATGAATCAGAGACTGTTGCATAGCCCGTTCTGTATTGTGCCACTGGCTGTGTCCCTGAAGGCGAAACCTAAATCCTCCGTATGAAGCTACGAAGGGAGGGCAGGGAAGGAGTGAGAGAAGTACGGTGGGGAAACTCGTGCAGTATTTGTCGTGAGTGTAGTGTGGGGTATCAGCTGACTGACAGAAGGGGGACAACCGTGCCGCGGTGCACAACGAAAATTCTCTTCTCTATCCCCGCGTTTCTCGCGTCCGCGCGTGCTGCGAGTCACAGACGAACGACATCCGCGAACACAATCGTCTGTTAACTCCCTGGAAATCGCGGGCGATAATAAATTGTGAAAAAAATTGATAATCATAACTCAACAGCCAAAGGATTGCATCGAGATTTTTCGTTTTTAAACTCAATTGCAATTATAGTTGTGACTATTGTGATTTGAATTGCTCCCTACGGGTACAAAGTTTGTGAATGGACGTGTAATTGAGTTAATATCATCAATGAGAGCGTCTGAAAGGAAGAGGAGACAATAGAAACGGTATGTATTTTTGCCTCTACTACAATACTACACGACATTCGATAATGTAACATTGTTATCGAAAATGCCGACTCGCAAGTTACGATAATGTTATCTGTATCTCTGTTTTTTACGATTAAATACGAACGATCGCGCGCGCGCGCGCAACTACTATCTCGTGCAGCGCTTCCGTAATATAAATACAATTTCTAGTGGCCGCAAATTCAATTTATGATTGTTGTTTATTAACTGGAAAAATTGAGCGATAGCCTTAAATTCCAATTGCATATATCATCAATGATAAGACAACAAGTTTTTGTTTTATCTTTCGCTGTTCTCTCGAATAAAATAATTTGCAGCTTTTTGCGTCTTTTGAAAAGCAACAATTTTCAAATAATTCGTTAGAAAAATCGTTATATATTATAGGAATCTTACATTGTAGTAAACACGGTAAGACCTCGTGGTTTACTTACAGCGACTATTGCGAAAGTCTATCGCCTACGAGTATTTTTTTTTTTTTTTTTTTTTTTTTTTTTCCACCGCCGCGAAGTTATGTTATGTAAATATCTAAATAGATACAAACGATAATAATATCGAGAGTTTGGAATGTTATTGGATCTCAATGATCGCAGATAAATCGATTAATTACACTGACAAACAAAATTTATTAATTCATTTAAATTATCGGGTGAATGGTGTTAACGGCATATTCGATTATTTAAATTTTATTTCTAATACTCATAATTTTATATAAAATTGAAAAAAAAAAAAAAAAAAATTAACATGTTTGCGATATTTTATGTTTTTATTACGAAATTATATGAAATTGAAAAAAATTGGATAATAATAATTTAAAATCGTAAAAAAAATTTCGTCAACGTCATTCAATCGATCGTTTTATGCAGTCGTTTTTTTTCGTGTACCTGCGACTGATCGATAGTAATTACAGTTTGCCTGACATTATCGCAACGTTAGGTACAGCGAATCGAACGTAATCGAGGATCGTATCGCTCCGAATTAATGCGCGAAACGTTTTATGGAGCGTGCGTATGCATATATTTCTCGTTCGATCGACGGTCATCGCGTAAGCCCCTCTGATTCGAAGTCCGGTAGAAAGAAGAGGAAACAGGGGGAGGAAAGGGAGAACCGGAAGCTCGCTTCGAGAGTCCCGTGGGAGGGAAGTTAGTGAACGCGGTGCATATAAGTACTTACTGCTCCGAATACCCGTGACAAATGTATTCTTCTACGGCAAACACTGACGCGTAGCTTCTGACATGGAGTTACAAGACGCGTGTTTAGTCTGTCGCGATATTCTCTTCGTTTCATTTCTGTCCGCGAAGCGTGAGGGACACGAGCGGCATACGGCTAGACTTCCACTCGTACGTCTTCCGTGCCCTCTCATCATCCTCGTCGTTGACGCGCTGCACTTCTCATTAATTCCTCGTCTTCGTCGGCAACACTCGTCGGCGCGACGAGTCATCGCCACGCCGCGAGAAATTTCATCGCACCGAAGCTTCAAAGATAAATAAACTTTCGCTCTCTCCCTCTCCCTCCCTTTCCCCTTACCAGCCGTGTTTAACAACCGATGCTGCGATCTTCTTCCTCATGGAGAGTTTTACAATGATTTTCACTATCGCTACTCTTGAAATTGAGAGTCTCGATGCGTATCGCAAAGAAATTTTGTTCTTTTCGTTGTGTTGATTGTTAGGAAAAAATAATACAATTTTACTTACATGGGGATCTGAAGGAATTAGGAGCGTAGGCTCGTTATACAGGTTGCGGCTTTCCTCAGATGGATTCTTATCACGCGACGAAGGAAACCGCGGAATCGCTGTATACCAATGCGCTGACTGTTATTGCCGTTGGTTGAGCGTTAGGTTGAGCCGAGGAATTGCGATGATTTAGATAGTCTCAGCTTTTGCGTACATAGCATTTTTTTGCTTTCGCTTTCCATACTCAGCTCCCTATAGAATATTGACCCTGCAAAGCCATATATGGATCTCGTAGATTCGATTTTCGGAAATGCATGTCGTTAAAAAAAAATTTCGATTTAGATAATTTTTTACAATGAAAAAATAAAAAATATTGATTTTTGAGAAAGTAGGGCGACGATGAATAAGTCGACGTCCGCTTGACCCCCGAGTGGTGTTAACGGGAAGTAAAATCAGTGGCAAATTCGTGACCAGCGCTGAAAAAAAAATCGGCTGTAGTCGTGAAAGATCGGATATTTTTTTTTTTTTTTTTTTTTTTTTTTTTTTTTTTCGTTCGATTCTGTAGAGAATTGCGACTCTCGGTATTTTCTGATCAGCCGATAAAACCAGATGTACACGAGGTATATATAGTATGACGCTGTGCTATCCGAAAATATACGTGAGATCGGAAAGCCTCGCGAAGTTACAAGGCTGTTTTTTTCGAGCCGTTAAAGGCCAATGAAAAAACAATAAAAAAAGTGTGCAGAGCCGTTACAATTTTTCGTAGTAAAATAGAAAGGCTCCGGAAAAAAAAAAAAAAATTCTCGACCTCATATTCGCCATTTTTTTTTTTTTTTGCGCTGAAAAAGTAATTTTAGCGCCGAGGCAAACCGAAAAATTGGGTAATTGCCGAAAAACTTTAATATGCGAATAATTATAAAATTTTTTTGACCTTTAAACTACAGTGAAAGACCTAAAAGGTTGTTTAATTAGTTATCGAGCGATCCCGGGGGCTTAGCGTCGGAACTTCGTAATCAAAATGCGGCCCTATGTTCTGCTATGGCAAATTAACAAGTAGGTCGTGCGATCCGTTCGCGGAATTGGGGGAAAAGGGGTGAGAGAGAGAGAGAGAGAGAGAGAGAGAAAGAGACGGAAGCCAAAAACATCAGCCAACGTGAATAATGTACGTTTCACGTGAACATCGAAACCTTCGAATTAGAGGAATCGATCGGTACTCATCGGTTTGACCGATTCGATACTCTGTGTTGAAATGCTCCCGAGAAATTGCTACCTTCGGGAACACGTGCGCGATAACATCATCGTTCTGTCGTTTCGCCGTGTGTGTAATTTTCGTATATACCGGAACAGTTCGATCGATTTACCGCAATGCCGCTTGGTATTAACGCGATGGCTATGGATCTCTCACGATGCGGTCTCGCAAAATTCCAATGGAGTTGGATTATCGGAGGAATCCACGAAGCGCAGTATCTTAAACCCGCAGCTGTTCGCGTTTCGATAGCTTTGCCGATCTCGTCTGTGGCAGCGGAACGGTAATTTGCAATAGGAATTCACTTATTGAATATTAACAAAGCTAAAAAAATTGAAACACCGCGAAATAGGATTCCAAAATCAGTTTTTATTTTAAAAAAACGCGAGATTTTCAATAGAATGTAATTTTTTTTTTTTTTCGTCGTTGACGAAAAATCAAATCTAATATATATGCAAAATACATCGATTTTGGCGCTTTTTTTAAATTTAATTAATATACATTTCATGACATATTTGCAGAAATATATTCTATAATATATCCGTAATATACTATATTTTTCGACGAAAATATATAGTATATATATCACAGATATATTTTTGATACGTGTCTTTTTCTATTCAGGAGTCCGAAGACTCTTTCTTTTTCACTTGAATCGGTCGAAAATCAATGAGAGTCAATATTCGATCCGCGACTCGGATAATCCCGAGTGTCTTCTTTTCCCCGTCGTACATTCTTGCGGTTAGCCACATGTAAGGTAACTCTCGTTATAAAGCATCCATCGTGTGCAAAGCAGAAGTTACGAACGAGAAACTATCGCGTTACATCGTACCGCTATCCATGTCCGTGCGAATACTTTGCGTGCACCGGTGGCCTTGCGAATATCATATATATATGTAATATATCTCTTTCGAGTGCATCTTAACGCTCTTCTAATTATCGCGGGCGCCGTCGATTAAGAGATATTCAACGACGCGTGCAACGTCCTCGCGCAGCCCGATGAACAAATGCATTAGCAACAACAATGCATTTCAAGATATGTTAATAATTGCATGAAAATGCTGAAGAAAAGAAATGATCCACATGTCCTTTGACCGCGTTGGCCGACCGTTTCTTACGCGGGAAATTAATTGCATGCATATTAATTGCATAACTCATGTATACATTATAATTGCAAGCAGTGATTAGTATAATTTCATTGCAATATAAACCGTATAATTATTATTAAGAAAGTACAGGAGTAATTGCTGCAATTCATAGATTACGGTTTTTTTTTTGTTGGAGGTGCGCGAAGACGCGAACCTTTTATTTAAATGTAAATTACACGGAGAGAAGGATCTATCAGAACTTACTACAGCACAACCCCTCTTTTCTTAACTCGATGGGACCGGACGCATTCGCTATTCTGTATTTTCCCTGCAGTCCCCACTTCCGGTCAATTGCTGTCGGTAAGGGTAACGAGGGGTGGACGCGTCCGTAGATACAAAGCCACGGCGTGAGTGCGCATGCGCAACGCTCATAGTGGGGCGAGCAGAATCAGGGGAAATACAGATAAGGTGAGGTGACACACTACTCGGTCGGTAACAAAAACTGTAAACAACTTTTTACAGACACACAGGCATTTACATCTAAAAAAAAAGATTCATTAGATACGAATATCACCATAGAATCGAATGACACTCTTTTTTTAAGCGGTAAATGCCAGTATGCCTGAAAAAAGTTGTTTACAGTTTTTGATACCGACCGCGGTATTTCACCATCTCTTAAGCGAAATCGTTGCCATGGTAACGAGTTAAAATAAACGAGCGGTTGAGTTAAGTGAAGTTAAGAAAAGAGGGTTTCCACTGTATGTCACCAGGTAAAATTCGACTGTGGCGCCACCTATCACGAAAATGCCCGATATTATGAGATTTTTTGCCACATTTATGCGAATTTTTACCAAATCCAAAAATAGAAATTCGCAAAGATTTCGTAATTTTCGAAAGGTCGCATTATTGATTTTGCATTATTAGAAATATACGATATTTTTTTACCAGATATATGGTGAATTGTATCAGATTCTTATCTCCGTGCAGAAGCTTCAAGATGTTGCAGTTTGTGAATACGATTTTTTAAAAACAGTTTATCAATTAAAATAAACGGCGGACCGAGATTGGGGCGGTACTTGAAAATATATACATATATATCGAATCAGTGGAAATATGTCACAGTGACCCAAAGAAAGTAGGTCTCGGACATGAACACAGAGTTATTCGCGTCCCCTTCGTTTGACTCCGGGAGACCCTTTTATATATTTTTTTCTTTTTTCATTATTTATATGCGGCGCATATAGCACATTGGTCCGTCGTTCTTTTAATTAATGGAGAGAGTTGCGCGAGTTTCCTTCCAAGGGTAATGCACGTGGCGGCAGTGTAGCGAGCGAAGCTTAGTTCGGAGAGGGTTTTGCCTCTCTGAGTTGTTTCCTACGGTCCGTCCGGGATATGACGATATCCCCCCCGCTTGGCCACTGGCGTAGGCATAACCACGACAACTGTGGGCACCGCGAGAGTCTCTTCTTCTATATTCCTACTACGTTATCGCTTATGACGTTACTTTAGGCTATTCCTCAAGGCTATTCCAACATATCGGAACTTTTCACGAGAACACAAAAGAAAGTACCGAAAAAAAAAAAAAAAAAAAAAAAAAAAAAAAAAAAAAAAAATATGACCGAAGTATATCGGGTTTTCTCGTTGGAATTCAATGGAACATGGAATTTGTATAGAGCAGACAGTCACGACCGCAGGGATGTCGGCCTATTTTCACGTTTCTTTTTTTTTTCGATTTTTTTTTTTTTTTTTTTCGTTTTTTCACTCTTTAAACTCGACGACGTGAATCAACAGTGGCATTGCGGGAGGCGGAAGGCATCGGCTCTTTCAATGTCCATACATTGCCGAAAAAGTGGGTTACGTCGTTCTTTCAACTCTTTCACGAATCTAATACAAAAGAAGTCGATGTTGAGTTCGAACCGTTTGCAGAAATACTCAAAAAAAAAAAAAAAAAAAAAAAAAAAACATGACTTTGATTACGTTAATTAACTCAATCAGCCGAAATTGGGTCTTATATATGTGGTGTCGCAATTAGCAGAATTTTTATGAAACAAAGTGTAACTCTGTTCCGCTGATGGCGGGGACCCTTCGCGTATATAGAACTCCGGAAAGTTTGTCGGGCACTATCGAGGAGTTTGTATGCCGCCGTAGTCTGTGATGTCAGTGGTCAATTAATTTGGCGAGTTTGACGGGTGGAACGGGGACAGGGACGGTTTTGATCGCGGTGCGAGGAAAACACGCCATATTTAGCATCGACCGTAAAAGCGCCTGGTATTGCATACACGCATACACTCGGAGTAAAGTACGGCAACGTACCCACGTTCGCTGTCTTTTTACGAGCCTCGCATGTAACCGGCGTACGCTAAGCGCGTAGTCATAGACGAGTGAAAGAGGGGCGTTTGTTATATACCGTAGGTATACGAAGCATAAGCCGCGCGCTACGTGTGTACCACACACGGTGACATTTATGGTTATGCGCGTGCACACTCGGTCCCACTCGACGATTATGCACGCCAACGAACCTTACAAATTATTTCGACGAATCGGTACTTGAAAAATAATAGGGGCGCTGGTGCTCGTCGTCGATTGAACGTAAAGCGGTCATTTCGGAGCGCGAAAAAAAAAAAGAATCCTTTTATTTTTTTAACGCGCGAATTATAACGAATTCAACACGTTGAAAGTGTCGATATAAAATTGAAAGCTTTTGAGAGACGGCGTCAAAAATTTCCGGTAAAATAACTATTATCTCTTCGTCGAAAAAAAAAAAAAAGATTAAATAAATGGAATATCTTGGCGTCCAAACAACAATTATTCCCATTTTTTATTTCGATAGATTTTTTTTATTTACCAAATTTCATCACTGCATATTTTTTTTTTTTTATTTGAAATTGTTGGAAACCCTTTGTCGATCTTTTATTAAAATTTACAATTTTTTAAAAATCATTGCGATCAAATATCTATAATTTGCTATATATATCGAAAAAAAAAAAATGGATGATTCGGCGTAGAAAACAGAGGTCGAAGGTACGAAGTGTTGGAATAGCTCGGCTATAGGATCTCAATTGATTTGCTGGAATTGAAGCACAAAAAGACTTTAATAGGCGTCGATTATCGTCGCCCACGATTTCCGACGATTATCCAATCGACTCTCTTCTCGCGCATGTAGCACCGTACAACTACGTTGTAAAGTAAATCTACGTGTCGCCCCTGTGACGATACGAGGACAGAGGTGTAAAAATCTAGCTGTGTCTCCGCGTCGACAGCCACGTATTTATTAAAGGCATCGTGCGAATGTCACTCTTGCGGTTTATTAATACGAGCGACGCGAGTAGTCCGTATAATATACGATCGCTTCGTTGATTCGAGATGACCGACAGACGTGATAACGCTGAAACCGGCCACCCGTGAGAAATTCCGTAGAAGGCCTCGACACGTTAAAATCAAAACTATGGAATCTTTATATGGGTCATTCATTAACACGAGAGGTCGTTCGATGTATCGGTAGAGCGAACAACTGGGCTAACTGTGGAGCTTAGACGATAAAAGCTTTTTTTTTTTCCGACGTGACGATAATAAATCGAAGATTGATAGAAATATCCAAATGCATTTTTGATAGAGCGGTTTTTTTCGTCGATATTTACGACTTTAGCTTTGGCCCCATTTTCGCGATTGATGGATCGTTAATTCAACTTGAATTATCAAACTCGGAGCTAACGGAGGCATTATAGTACTGTTTTGCATTTCTCTAGACGCTATAGCTTCGCTACTTTTATAACAGTGCCTATGTTTCGTCCGCCTTCTCTCATTTTGGAAGACAATAAACTCGCCTCTTGCTAAGCCGCGACAGAGCTGAGTCAGAGCAACCGTGGCGAAAAAAAGAATAAAAAAATGCTTGTGACAGGGCCGTACCGATCGTCGCTTCGCGTGGGTCGGCGTGTCTAGACAGCGCGGCTTTTCCGTGATCCGCGAATTGCAAGAGATGCGCATTACCGTATGCGAAGCTGTAACGTATGCAGACGCGGGACTGCAAATCATTCGCGAGAGTAAACGACGATTCAACAGAGTAAACATCGAGAGTTTGCAGGGCACATAAAATCGTACGTGTAGTTTTGAAAATCGCTTCTTTGTTTGTTCTTTTCCTGTACAGCTCGCCGGCAGCCGCGCCGTTTTCTCTTTTATCAACGTTAATTTTAGATTAACCCGAATTGCTTCGAAAAAAAAAAAAAAAAAAAAAAAAAAAATTGCGCTCGTACTGTTGATGGATGAAAAAAGAAATGTTCGATAAACGTATTGAAACGGATTGGCGCGGATTGGTTGAAATGTATTTTTCTTTGGTACACAGTCACCTAAAAGCATTCGGAGAGCGCGCGCTATGACACGGTAGAAAAATGCTTGTACTTTCAAGATACTTTTTTGTCTGCAAAAACGTTCGCAAACATTTTTTTGTCAATATTACAAAAAATGTCTAAAAAAAAAATGTCAAATTTTTTTTTTTTTTTGTAAAGTTAACTTTTTTTTGTGAAAAATCGGACATAGCAGATATTAACAATTATTGAAATTCGTTCGGTACACGATGTTTTTTATTTTATGTAAAAAAATTGTAAAGTGACGAAAACAATTTCAGTTCTATGTTTATTTATTTAATTTTTTTACGACATCGTCGCTGGCGCATTGCAGAGCTCTGAGCGAAGCAAACTGTTGAACAGAATTTCATTAACCCTCTCGTAAGCACCACTCCCGGAGGTACAGAAAACAAATTAACTTATGCGACCCTGTAAAGGATGTACCGAAAGCAGCAGTACAGTAGTCGAGAATTTCAAAATCTCGGCCGTTCGCCCGCCGGCTGCGCAACCCCCATAGATCGCCATCTGCTGTACCGCGGCGGCAACACTCTCGAGTAACAGAGAGCCAACCCCATTGATTTTTCGGCCGCAAGTGGCAAACGCCGACGCGTCACAACGCCCCCAAGCTTTCCGTGCGTTGACCAAATAAGGGTTGCGAGATAGAGAGATATATATATCGTAGGTAAACGCGTGACAATTCCGCACGGAGCAGCCCTTGCAGCCTGTATGCTGCCCATGCTGCTCCCGTTGACGCGATCGGCCCGATTATGGCCTCGTCTGACCCGAACGTCACCGTTACCACTGGTGTTTGGAATACGTTGTCCTCCACGAACCTCCACTTGTTGACTTGATCTACTGCAATTACTTCGATATGTTACAATACGATTACCGCTGCTTCCACTGCCGTAGCCGCTATGTTCCTGTTTGCGTGAAATTCGACGCGAAGAAACTCGACGAGGCTGTGATTTCCACGGTGAGATTTGATTATCAAAAATTCTTCGATACGCGAATTCAAAACACGTGAGATAAGAGACATATTTTCATTTTTTTTTTCGTGTGCCCGCGATGAAGTGACGATATCGTGTGACGAGGATCGAAAAATAATCGAAAAAAAAAAAAAAAAAAAGAAAATTATTCTCGGGTGCCAGTGTTTGGTAAATGTGTGTTGCTATGCCTCGAACAAGGAGAATCATTGGTATTTTTTTTTTTTTTTTTTTTTTTTTTTCGTTCGAAACATCGCGAAGGTTTTTATCGTTCGCGTGTTCAGAGGACTCTGTCGTTTATCGAAATTCGATAAGTATTTTCTTTTTCATATACGTGAAGGAAGAAAAATATTTATTTTCAGCATTTAGTTAGTGGTTTTGATAAATGGTTCGGATGTTTTGATACACTTTGACGTTAGAGTGGCATTTCCCACGTTCCCCATTGTTCGTCGGAGGATTCAGTGATCGTTTTAACGAGAGATAATTTAATCGTAAGCAATTCTATCGGATAACAGTGAGGAGAGTTCATTGAACCGACATTAAAATCCCCCCTCTCTCTCCGATGAAAACCCCTCGACTATTTCGGTACCCCTCACGCAACAGCACGTGTACAAAATAATTTTATCGTCTACTCAAGCATCGCGACGGTTTTCGTGAAATTTTAATCGCAAATCCAATTCGCTTGTTTACTTATTAACGTGCGATCTCTCGGGGACATGCATTCGTGTATTTCACTTTGTCAAAATTGACCTCAGAATATCCTCCTGAGAGATAAAACGAAGACAGATTTTATCGACCAGAAATATTGCTCCCCCGTTTGTCCCGATTGTTCGTTCGAGCGTTTCTAACGGGATACTAAATATAGGCGTTTCGCTGAGAAAATAGCGTGAAATTGGCCTCTCGGAATATCGAAATTTTACGAAGTTGTCTCCTTGTCATGACTCTGTACGCAATGATGTTGAAAAACATCTGAAATTATTGTTTTGTCAATAATATCGATAAAATACAGAGGATTTTTGAAATATTTTTTCATGTCTTCCACAACTCGCGCGCACGCTGTGTTCGCATATGCAGTCGTATAATTCGCATCGTTCGCACGATGATGATTTTTTCACGCGATTTCCTTGCATATTCCATTCGCCACTATTCGTCGCGTATCGCATAATTCACACAACGCAAATTATTCGTCGCGGAATGGCTTTTTCACGCGATTTCTCGCGCGTCTCCTCCTCTCTTCCTGTCGCACTTCCCTCGGCGGGGAAGCATGTGCGTGTCTCCGAGAGTACAGATTACAGCGTGTCCCCTTTTTCTTGCTTATTTTCTGTACACACATTCGCCGCGTGGTTGTCTCTCTCTCTCCCTCTCTCGATCGTCCGGAATTGCACGCGCTTCGGCGCTTTTCTCGTGTCACGGACACGTGCGGATCGGCGTTAAGTTTATATCGACTTGAACCGCTTGGCACGCGACGATAGCACAAGCGGAAAGTCAAATTCCATCGTGTCTAACGCACTCCCGAGGATAACCTGAAACATTCTATTCGATTTCAGGGTTTCCTGACTTCGGGTTTCTCGGTAATTCGAAGCTTTCCATTGGCTTTATGCGCGAGTCGCCTATTAAAATGAAAATTAGTCAGTTCAACGCTCCGTTTAGATACTTTTATGCAAATTCATTAAAGGAAAATGCAAATCATTCCCCGCTCTCGATTCTTCGTTCGTCTCTTGCGATCGTTTATTCATTCGTTCCTTTGTGGGAAAAAATAAAAATAAAATAAAAAAAGAAAAGGAAAATATTGTCTCGTCTGCGTTATTCTATTCGGCGTTTATTATCTGAATTTCAGATGTGTTCGAAGGTCTGAATTGAATTAATCCCGCCGTCGCCGCCTTCCTTCGTCGTTGAAACTCCATCGAGAAAACGTTATTCTAAAATAACGGGAATATAATATAATAACGATGGGAAAACTTTTGAGTCTTCTTGCTCGCGACGAGTCGACATGCTGTACGCCACAAAAGTACGATGTTTTTCTCGATTTCGAGAGTAAGTAAAAATTCAATTAATTCGCGATGTTTTTTTTTTTTTTTTTTTTTTTTTTTTTTTTTTTCACTTCCGCGAGAATAAAATCATTTTTATTCGACAATCGATTCATTTTTCTAATTCTTTTTTTTTTTTTTTTTTTACCCATTGTACAGATGCCCAACCATCGGAAATCGAGAGAGAAACGTTCGAAGCCGTTCAGCGGGTTCTGAAGAACTCGGAATCGATCCTCGAGGAGATACAATGCTACAAGGGAGCGGGTAAGGAAATAAGAGAGGCTATTTCCGCGCCCACAGAGGAATGTCAACGTAAGGCGTATCTCACCGTTGCGCCGCTTGTCGCGAAACTCAAAAAATTCTATGAATTTTCACTCGAATTGGGTAAAAATTACATTTTTTTTTTTCATAATAATGCAATTTAATTAATTTTGTACCGATATATATATCTATATTTTCTATTTTCGCTTAATTTTTTTTTTTTTTTTAAATTTACAAAAAAACAAAATTCGATGTTATCTTCGCAGAGCGCGTCGTACCGAAGATATTGGGACAATTGTGTTCCGGTAATCTTTCGCCGACGCAGCATCTCGAGACTCAGCAAGCGTTGGTGAAACAATTAGCGGAGATTCTTGAGTTTGTGCTGAAATTCGATGAGCACAAGATGAAGACACCGGCGATACAGAACGATTTTAGTTACTACCGAAGGACTCTAACGAGAGCATCGCTATCGCGACAGGACAATCCGGAACGCGATCTCGTTGTTGGTAACGAACTCGCGAATCGAATGTCCCTCTTCTACGCCCACGCCACACCCATGTTACGAGTCCTCAGTCACGCAACTATAACTTTCTTGATGGACGTAAGCTACGCAACTTCCTCGCATTATTATTTTACGCCGTGCATTAGACACGAAACGGCACACGCTAAATCGAGTAATTGCGTTTTTTTTTTCGTTGTTTTTTTTTTAGAATGAAGACATACCGAGGGATAACATCACGGAAACTTTGGGCACTATGGCCAAAGTTTGCCTTCGAATGCTCGAAAATCCGTGAGTTACTTTTTATTAAATTAATTAAGGGAAATAAAAGAAAAAAAATTCCATTAATAATAATTAAAAAAATTAAATGAATAAATTCGTAAAAGTGAAATTAATAAATTAATAAAAATGAAAAAATAAAATTAATAAATTAATAAAAATTAAAAAATAAAATTAATAAATTAATAAAAATTACAAAATAAAATTAATAAATTCATAAAAATGAAAAAATAAAATTAATAAATCAATAAAAATTAAAAAATAAAATTAATAAATTAATAAAAAATAAAAAATAAAATTAATAAATTAATAAAAATTAAAAAATAAAATTAATAAGTTAATAAAATTTTTTTAAATTAACTTAATAATTAAATTAATAAAAATTTTGTATTATTAATCAATTAATTGTTTGGTTACTTGTTAATTAAATTATTTTTTACGGTACGTGTTAAAATTTCATTAAAATTCAACAGTAATCTACTCGCGCAGTTTCAAAGGGAAGAAACACAGCTTTTCGTACTCAGAGTGATGGTCGGTCTCGTTATTCTCTACGATCACGTCCATCCGCAAGGTGCCTTCGTCAAGGGTTCGAACGTCGACGTGAGTTATAAGCGGACAATAAATAAAATTTACTAAAGTTAATAACATCGTTTTCTTTTCATTCGGCAGGTGAAGGGTTGCGTAAAACTCCTCAAGGATCAGCCACCGTGTAAAAGCGAAGGACTTCTAAACGCATTGCGCTACACGACGAAACATCTTAACGAAGACAATACACCGAAAAATATAAAAAATTTATTGGCGGCATGATTGCCGAAGCAGCGAGGCTGCTGCATCAGAAGTTAAAGAAAAATATTTAACAATCGATCGATCCGACGATCGATATCGATCTTCGTGAATATTGTCGTACCTTTGAAGGGACAAGAAATTCCTATTCCCACATAAAAAAAAAAACACAAATACACACCAACAACCTGCCGAAAAACTGCCTACGAGGTAATAATTAAAATATTTAAAAAAAAAATGAAAAAAAAAAAAAAAAAAAAAAAAAAAAAAAAATAGACGAAAGAAGAAGCGAAATCGAGAAAGCGACTCGAATTGCGTGGATTTACTTCCATATAAATCAGCGGCGGGGCTTCAACGGCGAATATCGTGATCATAATTATTAGAAATTTATTATTAACAATTTAACAATTATTACGTAAAATAAAATCGATGCTCTCGTGCATTGTGTATAGTAGAGTTCTCTTAAACGGAATTCAAGATAATTGATTGTAATTAGAGTGCATATCATATATTATCGAGAGTACTAGAGGTACGCGTAACTTTTATTGTATTATTGAACATAGAAACTTTTTTTTTTTTTTTTTTTTTTTCATTTCCCTGAATCGAGTCGAATGAAAGTTTTAAAGATGTGTTGTGGATATCGCAAACCTCTATTTTCATTTTAATAATTTGTTTCTTCTGTGTCTCGATTTTTCTTCCTTTTTTTTTAATATTCTCTGTTGTTAGCTGAGTAAGTAAGAGATTTTGTTGATTAATCAGAAAAAAAAAAAAAAAAAAAAAAAAAAATTAGTCGAGGGGCTGCTAACGAAAAAGGCGAAACAATGTCTGCAGTTGATTTCCCAAGAAAATGACGTAATTCATTTTTGTCTTAAGCTCTCTTTGTCTTTACTTAGCCCCCTCGTCTGACTCCCGAAAAAAAAAAAAAAAAAAAAAAAAAAACATTTTTTTTTACGTCTCGAAATCAATTACGCGAATTATCAGTTACACGACGCGAAGTGAAACAATTTATAAAAAGCGACAAGCAAACGACGATTTATAGAAGTATTATCGACGATAACCAAAGATATATATTGTACATTACATAGAACGACGAGGACGAAATTATCGGTATATTAATTATTGCAATTACTATTGAATTAAAAATTATGCGAAAGCGCGTAATAGTATATCGACAATGTATTTAGAAGAAAAGAAAAAAAAAAAAAAAAAAAAAACCATGAAATAGAAACGTTACAATGCATGCGTGGGATTGTTCGCTCGGTAACGTGCGCTCGTCTGAAAAATTACGAGAGACGAAGTGCTGCAAACGAGCGTTTTACCTGTCGTTAGATTTTTAATTGCACACTATCGATATTTTTTTTTTTTTTTTTTTTTTTTTTTTTTTTTTTCACGACTGCATTTGTCTTTGAGGGTATCGAAGGTCGCGTGCACAAGTCTCAAATCTCAATCGTCAATAAATCCTAAGAGAAGTTACAATTATCTATTAAGGAGGGTATTTCACCAAAAAAAGTAAATGTTAAAAAAAAAAAAAAAAAAAAAAAATGAGATACTCTCGTGAAAGACACGAGTGTCCGGAGTTGAATAATGCTATATGTATCGTTATTCCGGACGCTCTCTCAACGCACAACTCCGTACGATAAACTTACTCTCTTCCAGTACAAAAAAAAAAAAAAAAAAATGAAACGATAAAATCCGAAACCGGATGTAAACAGTGAACTCATCAATGTATAATTAATTATCAAAAACCAATGTTTTTGTGTACTACTCTACGACCGTCTCTGATTCACATTTAATGGTAACAAAAATGACGAAAAAAAAAAAAAAAAAAAAAAAACGAAACAAATGCCCGAGAAACCGAAGAAAAATAAAAAAAAACTTTTAAAATCCGCATAAAATTGAAAGTGCAAACTGTATTACTTCGAAATATACAATGATCATTGGTAACTAATTGTCAATTTTTAATGTTTATCCGCATAATATCTCTGCCGATAAAAAAAATCGACGAAACATTTACTTACTAAGCGTCGATATCTTGGATATTCTGGTAACCGGTCAGATGGTCGGTTAATCTGCAATCTCTATATTTACCGACCGCTGCTATCGTACCGTCAGAGTTGGAGAACGAAAAAAAAAAAAAAGAAAAAAACCAAAAATACAGCTAATTAACTATAGTTGGGAAACTATAGTTAATTATTTAGTTTTTCTATTATTTCAACCAAATACCAGAAATTAAATTTTCCACAAAATCATTCGCGTTTTATCTAAATTTCAATTCTAATAAAAATTTTATCATAAAATTAAAAAAAAAAAAAAAATGCGCATAAAAATCGATGTCTTTCATTAAAAAGCTTTATAGTAAAAAAAAATTGATTTTGAATAAAAAAAAATAAAAAAAATTAAACAAATTTTATTATTGGAACGATCGTTTGTCGATTCTTTTTCGATTTATCTGCATGCGAAGGACACGGGTAGTCTGGACGAGAAATAACGTCCTTGCGAATTCGACACCGTTCGACCGACTCGCAGGATCAGCAGAGATCGAGGACATCGCTTTAGCGCGTGAGAGCAGATCCGGTGTCCGAAGTGCATTGTCGTGGGACGATGTAACTCGTAATTGCACTAAGCTTTACCTCCCACACATCGAAATCAATCATATTGAATTAACCTAAAAAAAAGGACATCACTAAGGATACGAAGGACGCCAAGGATCCCTTCTATAATTATCCTTTCGCAATGTACCTATTGCCCTACTTTTGGCGCTACTGTCTCCGTAGAATTTTTCGACTCGGTAACAAGATTAATTTAATCTGACAAAGCAATCTACGATCATCGATAGATATTCTATAAATCAATCGTAACAGCCCTCCGGCAAATCGCGTGTCGATTAAAGGTGTTCCCCATTCGTATAATACGCTGACCTCTGCCCTCCGTCTTCATTATTTTCATTTCGATACAATAGATACAATGACTCAAAACCCCCGATGAATTTGGTCCGAGAATCGCAAGAAATCGGCAACATTTCGAAGTTTAACTTAAATGAAAAATGGCAAAAGTTAAATCGTTAATTCCCGATTCCTAACTATGCGATAAATTTCTAGTTTCAAGCGTTTACAGTTGTGAGCAGAGGTCGTAAAACACAATTTCAAAGACCCTGTCTTCGCCTAGTTATTAAACATTGGAGTATAATGACCACCGTAACCCCCTCAAGCGACCTTCGACTCCTTTCCCTGGAGGCTGTGTAAGATAGCGACAAATCGATACTTGTATATCGATCTCCCGTTGCGCCTACGAATATATCCGATCTCTTGTGATTTCTTACCGACTTTATCTGGACTCCTGGAGGCTGCAGCGAAACAGCTACCGAGGAGGCGTACCCCGGAGCCTCGCATATCTCCATACCGATCGTTTCGCGTTTGGCGCGATTACATCGCGGCGAATCGATCATTGTGTACTGAATTCTTCGTTCGGTACATTTAAAAATTAAACAGTCGACTCGATAAACGCGGTTTCCAATGATTTTGTATTGTTACACCTACCAGCGATTACGCAAAACCGATTTTTTTTCTTTGTTTCGTATTTAATTCGATAGCGAAGCAGGAAGAAAAACGGAAAACGTGATCCGCCTGCGGCATCACTTCTCACGTAGTGTACAGTTTTGATCAAACGTCTTCGTCGACCCCGGGATCAAAGAAACACGGGCGTGGCATACGAAGATCGGTATGCCTCGGAGACCCTTCGAGAGCTCGAAGCAACGACGATGGAGATCGAACTCTTACTTTCGCTGATCCACAGAGCGGCCCGGGGCCACGGGACTGGGTCACGCTTGGGCCTTACATATCGGTATCACATATATACCGGTATTACTAAAAATCGTTTGTTTCTATGGAAAATCGAGCTGAAAATAATGAAAATAAATAAAAAAAGACATTTGATTACTCAAGTGACATTCCTATTGGAAATGCAAAACCAAAATGATTTCCTTATTCCGACGGATGTTATTGAATAGTCCGGTTGGCAGTGGTGACCGGTAGTGCGTTGCGAACGACCGTCGTGCGTGGTAAAGCGTGACGGGTCGATGTCTCCTATGATACTTGTAATAATAACATACAAATGCATCTATGTAGATGAATGAATATCGGATCAATACACTGATAAAGAAAAATCGGTTAAACCGACAAAATCGGCACTTGCGGGCGGCGAAGCGAATATTTCATTCACTGAAAGACTTTCTTTTAAACAACCGGATTATTTGTTTCGCTACTCGCAAGCGCCGATTTTTTTCGGTTCAACCGATTTTATTGTTTTCAGTGTACAATATGATATTAACGAGTATCGTGAAAATCGTTATTTCATTTGTTTTTTATTTGAAACTTCAAGGTGAACTAATGAAGTTGGAAATTCCGCGACTCGAGACTCGAGATCTCGATTTTATTTTTGTATTTATTTAATAAATTCTCTCGGCAATTGATATTAGCGATCTATGAAAGAGTTAGCAAATGAGGTAAAAATTTGATGTTGGAATTAATTCTAAAGGCGTGCCGTCTCCATAGACACATTCGTACCATGTGCGGTGTCGCATGTAAATGCACTACTTATCTTAGGCTCGAGATTAAGTCTCGAGATTATTTTTTAGAACATTTATTTTTGAGTACCGAAACGAGTACCAGTATTCTCAGTGACGCCGTAAAAGGTGTAATTTTGGAAAGATTAGCATCTGATGTCGAACCCCTGCATATGTACTTTCTAAATTATCTTACGCTTTAAAAACAAAACAAAAAATGCCAGAATTTTATCCCAATAACAGCAGATTCGGTTCGAATTTTCGTTTGTATGAAGTTTCATCGCCGCAGCGATGAAACGCAAATGAAAAAAAAAAAAAAAAAATTCGAAAATTTTATGAATTTTCTGCTGCGTACTTCGAACGATTATTACAACAGCTTTCATACGGTGAAGTGAAAGCACGAAAAAAATATATCAACATTCAACAGTAGGCATATCCTCAATTTTATGCACCGAGAAGAAAAAAAAAAAAAAAAAAAAAAAAAACCATTTCTCTTGATCCGATTCATTTACGCTTGTCGGGTGAATCGGGTCAACCGAACACTTTCTCATGTCTTCCATTGCCACACTATCCAAAATTTAATCGATTTTGATTTCTCAATACCCATTATAAATTAAACTGTACCGCGAAAAAAAAAAAAAATTATTTAACTCAATACAATTTTTAATGAACGAAGAATAATCGCAATGGATTTCTTATGAAGAAGTCGCCATCCACCCACCATATTTAGCCGATACTTCGCTTTCACTATCTGTCACCAGAGATGTCCATATATTTATCACGACAATAGAAGTTAACTTTTTTCTCCGATGAGTTATTGCTTTGTTTGTTCGATTCATTTAGGCGTTTATCGGACGGTTCATTCATTGGACTGTTTGTCCGATTTAATTTGCTTTTCGGTTCGGATCTCAATTTCTTTTTTTTCCAAGTAACTGGATGTTCCACTGGCCGCGAAAGAGTTAAATTACGACCAACAGGTGGTTGGGACTTAGAAGTAAGTCGAAGGATCATCATTGCTCATGATTCATGACGTGCGCTGAGCAATTAATCGGGGTCTTCGAACGACTCTGCGGATAAGGCAAAAAAATGGGCGTTGAATTTAATTCTACTCGCGTGCCGTCCCAATAGACCGATTTGTAACTCGGCTCGTGTGCGGTGTGCCGCATGTAAACGCATTACTATACTAGACTCGAGATGAAGTCTCGAGGCTTTTTCATCTTTTTTTTTTTTTTTTTTTTTTTTCTAGGGCTCTTGTTTTAAAGTATCGAACAAGTGCTCGTATTCTCAGATGATGCAACTACCAAGTGCATTCCTGATCTCCATAACAGGCGCAGCCTCGGACGCGTCGTCGGCGCGTGTTTCTGAAACGATTAGCAGTTAACCTGAACCCTCTTCGCATCCGCACTATCAATTACGCTTCTCCATTATTTTTATGTTTTTATTAACGCGTCCCAACCGACTTCGGCGAAAAAATATTAATTTCTACTTTATCGGTAAAAAAAGATCGTATTAAAAACTCTGATAATGAAAAAAAAAAAAAAAAAAAAAAAATCCTCAGATAGAAATGTAAGAAATTTGAAAAAGTCTTTCATTTCTGAAAATAAAAGGATCATATATACTTTTTTTTCACTTTCTCATACAATCGACACGATTACTAAATTGTAGCGGATTTTCTCGTACGATTTTTACCGACCGAAAAAATGAATATTTAATTGTCCATTCGAATTTCAAATTATAATAGCCGTGACTTCAATTCACAGTTAAAAAATTCTTTAAAAAATAACCTTCCATACGACGTTTTTTTTTTTACGATTCCAACACAGTCCGCGGTGCGAAGAAACGTTTTATTATGTATCTCGTGTTTACCATTATAAAGCATCGCGATCGGACCAGTTTTCTGTCCGGTCTGTGGCACAGCATCGTCGGAGCATCCGAGGGCGGTAGCTCGACATATCGTCGTCGTGACGTAATTCTACCAGCGGAGAAAGTTTACGCACAGAGACCCCGAGATCCGGGCGAGTCTCGCACATCTCGAAGAGTACGGCAGTTAAAAGAGAGCAGACGTGCTTCGCACACGTGTGCCATACTCGTGGCTACCTAACACGTATACGTAAACGTAAATCGTACAATATATCGACCGCTTAATAATCAGACGGGCGTATTTACCTGCGTTTAAGCTTCGAATATACGTCTTTCTAATTGCTCGATATATCGTCGTTAGTAGGCATACGAGTCACATGACAGCTGCTTACGCCCCGAAGCGTTGTTTAGGCAAACCTCTCGCGGAGACACCGCCGAGATCCCGAGATGCCAAAGGCACCGAAAAAAAAAAAAAAAAAAAAAAAAAATTATTCCCGACAAGGTGAAAACCGTTTGCGTAACGCATCTGGAACGCCAAAAATTGGAGCACAATTCGTAGAGCTCTTATAATATTTAACGAATCTCCGATACGACGAAATCAAATTTAAATCGGTTAAATTCCATGAGACTTTATTCTGTGCGTAAAAAAAAAAAAAAAAAAAAATTTACAAACAAAGAGATAAATCAATGCGCGAAGTGCATCGCTCGCTTCAGCGGCGGAAGTCGCTCACGTAAAAGCGTTAGAATTAATTTTTTTTCGTGCGATACCGGTTCCCAATGCGGTTAAAAGACGGAGGGCGCTTCCGGAAGAAGTATAAACGTAAAAAAATCTCATCGAGATGTAACGATTCTGAAATCCCCGGGATTAAGCGAGAGTGGTGTGAATGACGCATAGCGTAGCGAAAGTAGCGAGTCACGTACATACGAACGATTATATCGAATTTTTGCGTTTTTTTCCATATTAACCGTTAGAAATATGAAGATTGTTTCCCGATAACGGAACATTCGAGATTTCCGATATCTCATGCAAGAATATTTTCCTCGAATTAAATCGATCGCGCAATATCGATAATTACTCGCAATTTCGTATAATCGATAGAAGATACAATTTTTGCTAAGATTATTCTTGTATAAGGATAATGCGAATTATTGCGCACCTGTCAATCCAATGATGAAAGAAACCTTCGAGGATCTGCGAAGTGGTATTTAATAATTATTCTCACGCCGTCGCGTGCCGAACGATAGGTATATTGCGTTAAAAAATAATAACAGATTATTGTTAATAATAATGACGCATCCGCGCGGAGCACAGTAGGGAGCACTGTTAAGAATAATCTCTCTCTCTCTCTCTCTTTCTCTTTCTCTCTCTCTCTCGGGAGAAAAGGATAGCGAGGAGAAAAAAAATTCTCCGATGATTGCGTCACATATATGGCGTTGAAGGCGTGGAAGCCTTGGCAATGCAAGAGAAGATCCTTGAATCTCTCTCTCCCTCACGAAGCCCACCATACATTATGATTACCTTGTCTGGATGAATTGAAGCTGAAAGTGCAAAGCTCACAAATAATCCCCTGGCGAACGGTTCCGATGTGAGAAGAAATAATTTTATTCATGCGATAAATCGATCTGCGGATCGGCAAAATTATTGCATACATCGATATTCGATTTGAATTGCATTCGATTGACGTAAGCAATAAAAAAAAAAATAAAAAAAATTGTAACATATTACGATGACTGTACCGAAGGGTATACGCTGAATGATTTTTTATATTATATTATACACGCGTTTGTAACAACATTTGCGATTTTATATACGAAGTTTATCGCGAAGGGGAAAGCCATTGCCTGTGGCTTTCATGCTGAGACGGATAATGTTATCGTTTGCCCGGGGCGTCTTGTTTGTGTGAATACATAAAAAGATCGCGAGTATTCAAGTTACTCGACATAGTAACCGGGTGAGTCCTTCGGATACTAATTTCCCTGCGCTTTTCTACCCGATTTTACTTAACTTCGACTCCGAAATAAACGGCGACTCGATCGTTCCACGCACTCTGCAAAATCTATAGTGACCTGAATTCTTTCGCACTGACAAAGTTCCGGTACCGCGAGGACACGCGGTAAGCGAGGGATTAATTAACGATTGATTTACTGCCGCTAAAGCGTTAATTAATCTTCTCTTTATTTTTTTTTCTGTTCGCTAACATCCCTTCGAACAAACCGGTCGGTAGTTATTTAACAAGCATCGTTCATGTACTTTCGGCTACTACGGTAGTTCTATGAATCATTTGTGAACGGTGAAGGATTATTCACGCTCCAAATATATTCTTAAAGGATTCTCCTGTCTTCTCTTGTCACCCGCGTAGCTTCTTCTCCCTTTCTTTCCCGATCGGCATTCATGAAGTTGTAAAAAACGAGAATAAAAAGCGAAAATCGATGTTCGGTGTCGTAAGAAACGTAAGCAGATGTTACGACGATAGGATCGGTCCTCGACCGGTCATTTATTTTCTTCTTTCGGATATGTAAGTCGGTTATTACGCCGGAGGCGATGGAAAGATCCACTTGTCCACATTCATGCGCTTCCTGCCTCAACTTTCCCGCGAATATGGTTCCGAATGGCGGTGTATATATCAACCGTAATAAAGGTACACGCGGGAGACCTATACCGGTGTCGAGCCTTCGAGATTCCGCGTGAAGAACTCCGAAAAGGGGTAATCCTTGAAGATACTTATCCGAGAGTCGGACAAAGAAGAACTATATAAGTACGAGAAGGCGTGCGAGATGCATCGTCCGAACGCACGAACGACCCATACCTCAAGGCGCAACGATACCCACGAGACGCGACGCATGCTATATAATTCGACGTAATAATCGTTCACGGGGTTCTCGTGTACGTGGAATTCAAGTGGTTCGTCTCATTTTTTTTTCTCTCCCTCTCGTTACGCCGCATGGAAATAACTGAAATTCCAGTAGTCGCTGGCAATGTAATTGCCGCAGCATGGAGCGCGAAGATACGCAGGTGGCGAATCATCCTTAATGCGAATTCTAAGCTTCCGCTCCGTGTATTTCGAACGTAACAGGTTGGTACTCGAGTTTCTCAAGACAATATATAGTATTCTATCGTAAACGAAAGTTATCGGTGAATGACTGCAAGATATTGCGTGGGTGCCGTCTTCACTTTCGGGACATCGGGATTACTACCTTCTTCGCGAGAAGGATTACTCAACCGCTCATTAAATCTCGTAATCGCTTCCATACGAGATATTTTAACGTGTCGACCCAATTTCACTTGACCGATGACCGTTCGATCGTTTTTTTTTTTTTTTTGGTACCGATTTTTATTGTTACGAATTTTGCTATAAAATTTTACCTAATTTCGTTACCTCGCGGCTATATATGTGGAAAATAAACGATAATAATGTGCAATTTTTTTTTTTTTTTTTTCTGTAACAACTCCAATTAGACTTTTATCTTTTAACGTCGAGTATAACTGTTTCATTACTAAATTGCTACAAATTTGTTCCAACTTCGCGTGGGACGATTTTCCAATCACTTGCTGTGTAGTACCGCAATAATCACGACGATGCAACGGTACACAGAGTCCTTGGATGCGTTTGTTTGTCCGCACACACCATCGAGAGTGAAAATTCGCCCGGAGATTGTCGCGACGCGATTGTCTCCCGGCGGTGGCGCGTTTAACGCATTAAAATCTGTATTTCTATTCGGTTAATCGCTCTTTCATCGTTTTAACGGAGCCGAAGGAGAGAGAGAGATCTCGTCAGGACTCTCACGTATGTCCGGACGAACGTAACCCGCGGCTTTGCTGTATCGTCGAGAGCCATAATAACTCCCGTATTTGGTTTCCCAGTGTGTTATACATCGGCACAAGGCACGGAGAGCGGCGGTACATTGTCTATCGGCGAATGAAACGGTGACGAGAAAAAGAAACGAAGTATTTTCCACGGAAATTATATATCGGGATTTCGAACGATTGTGCAACTTCTTTCAATATATTGTTGATCGATCACGTCAGAATTTGAGGATTAACTTTATTTCAAACGCTTTCACCATTTCCTTCGTTTAGTTCTTCTCGCGTCTGTCCGCGAGAGACACTGGTCACTTGCGCGAATTTACGATGGATGTTTCTCGTTGACACGCTGCCACTGTCGCGTTCTGGTTGCCACTTTCTCTTTGCTATAATTTTTTTTATATCGCTTTGGCTTCTAAGAGCTTCATCAATAACTTTTAGAGAAAGAGACACAGAAATCGAGTGTCGCTAGTAAAAATATACGCGCAAGAAAGGAATCGAGATAAGAGAACACACTCTGGAAGAAGTGTACAACACTTAACAGCACTGAATTCAAATGACTTAATTTTTTTTTTTTTTTTTTTTTTTTTTTTTTTTCAAGCCTCGAAACTCTCGCATTACCTTGGGCGTTTTATAAAAGCGTACCGTGATTTTGACTGTTTTTTCACGACGTAATCAGGTCGACGAGATATTCACATTACCGTGCGTATTTATACGAAACTCGGGTATCAAGCATACGAGTGATTTTCATAGACGTTCTCGTCAATGGCTTCAATGATTTCGGGATCGGACGTTAATCCTTCGTCGCTCTTTTTCGGTTCGGCATACACTTGCGCAATAATATACACGCCGCCCACGCAACGGTACGGATTCTCTCGAAGCTGCGTGACGACCTCATCATTTCTTTTTTTTTTGTTTTTTTTTTCTTTTTTTATGGTAACGCTTTTTGTCCTCAAACGACAAACGGGGTGCCTTTCCCTTTTCCGTTTGTAAGAACGAGAGTCCGTGTGTTATGGATTATACCTACTGGACGCAAGTTGCACCAGAACGCCCAGAGCTATGCGAGTGATCGACGTACGGATTTCCTCGATTCCCTTGCTGTACCATAACTACACTATGCCATTATCATCAACGACACAGAGTCATAAACAAATCGTCCACGTTGTTTCTTCGCTCTCTATACGAGATTATACTTGGAACTCCAATAAACTCACCGAGATATATATCAGACAAATTAAAACGAGACGGTAATGTTTTGTCGCGGAAAAAAGTCCGCGCTCGGGATTTATAATCTTGTTTCGTTCACTTTCGATTAATACATCGTAATTGGATCGAATTTTTTTTTTTTTTTTTTTTTTTTTTTTTTTATTTGGATATATATTTTTTTAAATTATAATTACGTATTCGGTATTTCTTTTTTTTTTTTTAACCGGCTGAACGACAAGCGGTACTCTTTGAACGATTATTCTCGTACATGACGCAACGGAGAGCCGCCTCTTCTCCGTGTATCGTCGGGATGAAACCTGCATCTCCCGGCACTTGCATACTTACCTTTACGCACAGTTTGTGCTACAAGCGTAATCGTAAGTAAACTCGAAGTAGCAATAGCCGCAGCGGGAGACGACTTTTCTCTATCTCTTTTCTCGATGATTCATCCGATCCCGTGGATCTTTGAATACGCCACCATATATATCAATACCGACGACATTTCACCACTGGTTAGTTATCTCGCGCAATTTGAACTTTACGCAAATTTTTCGAAGATCGATTTACTTGAATTTTTTAATTAATTTTTTTCGTCTTATTTTCTAAAATTTCTAAAAATTATTATATTTTTTATAGTAAAATTAAATAAAATTATTAATAGCAAAGGATCTTTACGATTTTTAGTATACCGTATATTAATTTTTCATCGTTATTGTACATTAAATTTAATTTTTTTTCACGATACATTCAAACAAACATTAGGATATCGATATACCAATCGATATTTCAATAATTATGATTTTTTTCGAAAGACCGAAATTATGACGTATATGATAATCTCGTTCACAGACAAAAAAATAGGGCCTTCCGATTTTAGTCGCGCGATTTAGCGAAGTAACGACGACAATAATTGATAATCTATATGTAAGTATCCAAGAGATTGTCAGCCGAGGATCGTGTCGTCGATGATAGTTTTTATTATCGTAGCTTTGAAAAATGTCTCTTGCGCCTCGTCTATTGCTCTTACGGTTCCTGAGTCCTTCGTGTTCTCAAGATATATATCCTTAAGTGTTGTTCGATCGTTCGCTCACTCCTGTCACATACCATCAACGCATCTCGTCTATCGTATATCCCACATCATCGTTCAGGGAGTGTTGACGAGAATCTTTCTCGTTTTAATTATCATCGATCGTGCGGAATCTCGAGAGAGATAGGAGAAGATCAGTGGTTATACCTCGATAAAGAATCCAATAACTTGTATTTGTGCTGTACGATGGATAGAGCGATGGGCACGGGATGAGACCGCGGGAAGGTGATCCGACACGATGTAGTTAGTTGGCGTCTAACGCGTCGCGTAGGTGGTCAATCGATCGCTTGATTAGCGGTGCGGTAAACTTTTTTTTTTTTTTTTTGTTTCTCGAAATAGTTTTTAAGGGAATGACCGATCGATAAATCAGCGATGGTAAAAGTGACGCGTGCCATCGATTGACAGGAGGTAAATCTTATCGATTCACCTTCGAAATCATCATTAGTTATATCGTTACGTACTCTCGTTTAATATTGTCGCGGACTCAATTGATTTACGAGTCAAGGATGAAAACCCGGATTATCGAGGGAACCGGACGCAAAAAATGATAAAAAAAAAAAAAAAAAAAAAAAATACATTATTCGAGACCATAATTCACGGTAGTCTGAGGCCTACGAAGATCGCGGGGATACTTACACTCGGAAGATCCATTGTGAATCGGGCGAGCAACTTCGCCTTTTCGTACGGCGCGAATCAAGGCCGATAAGTCTTGGCCACGCGTCGCATTATATCCCTATGAAGAAATGAGTTCACCTCGCGTCTTGCGTACACCAGCCGAATGTCTCAAGCATACGAATCGCGATTCAAAATAACGTATTATTCGTGAACGCAAAACATCTCATAGAAGTATAGTTGAAAAAAAAAAAAAAACAAAAAAAAAATTACGACTTCAATAAATTTAAAATCTGCATATTTATCGGTTTTGGGCGAATTTAATTGTCAAATACGATGCGAAAAAATCAATTTTAGTGACGAGCAAATCGATGAAATATAATGAATTCCAAGCACTCGATAAAATACTTTTTTATATTCTGTGAAGCAAATACTCACTTACTGATTAATCATCTCTAAACTCACGTGTTTGCTAGCAGTTTTTCTTTCTTCGGCCCTTATATCGACTTTCGTTGAAACGCACGATTGCCAAGAAACAAAGATCTTCGATTTTTGCTCATTTTTCGATGTCTGATCGATACAGCCATATCTACTTATCTTGGTTTGATTTCCTCAGCAGCCTATTGTTGCTTACTGCGACTGTCATAATAGCCGGATTAATGGACAAAGAAGCATATGGCAAACTTAAGGGTGTTAGCAATTATAAGCTATAGGGTCATTTACCTTATTGCATCTCTTTATTCTCTTCGATCTAAAAAAAAAAAAAGTTCGAGGCTGTCAAACGGTCTGACAACCAACTTTCAGTGTACTTTCTATACGACTATATCATAATTGCGTATTATATAAAATCTAAGATCGATCACGGTATATCACGTAGTGGGGATGAAGGGATCTCATGGGAACTTGTTTTTCCGAACGCGATGCTGGTACAGAAATTCGCCGCTGCTGGGCATAACGCCCGCGTAACGCGTCAAACGGGGCCACGATGTACGATCGACGAATGAGGCCCACAGCGTACTCGCTAGCGATCGTTTTTTTTCTTCTCTTTTTTCAACCCCACCCCGTGAACCGCTGCGCCGTTGATCTCTCGAGATCGTCGCCGCGGTTGCCTGAGATTCGCTCGTCGAATGCGTCCCCCGTTCCCCGTTGATGTCCGCACGTACGGGAGGAACTTTGGCGCTCACCGTTCCATCCGGGGACCCCACTGCAAACACCCGGGGGTTTACTAGGTGAGCACGCGACTCCTCGATGGGTCCAGTACGATTCGTGCACTCAGACCCGAAGGAGAGTCTTTCCGGATAGACCGATAAAGGCCCAGCAGACAGCAACACCCCCGTCTACGCGAAATACATCGAATAACATTCTAATAACGATAAAAAAATAACCCAAAAAATTAGCGATCTCACCCCTCGATAAACTTGATCGGCAAAAATAAATCTCCGTTCGTCGACAGATTAATCCATCGCCAGATAAAAAATTAATAATTACCTTGGTCAACCCTTGGAGGATTAACTCTTTTTCTTTACGCAAAGTGGTTCTTTATTTTTAATTTTTAAAAAATTTTATCGGAGTTTGAATCCCAGTGGATGAGGAAGAATCAAATTTGGGGGTAAAAAAAAATAAAAAGACTATTGAGAAGAGTGTCAGAGGGTGAAAGTGGAGCCATGGGGCGCCGGCTCGTTCTGCTACCCTTTCTGGGGCTCCTGGCCCTTGGATACGCTGCTAGTAAGTAATTTTTTTTCTTCCCTTTTTTTTTTTTTTTTTTTTTTTTTTACGAATTGTTATCAGCATTATTTTTTGTTCGATTCATATAACCGCGATTGGTGATGCGACGATTGCGAAATTCTTAACTATAGCCGGAGCGTGAGTAAGATATACTTTTTACGATCTCTCATCGTGTCCGCCGAGACGGCCGGCGCGTCCTTTAAGGTCAGATTGCAACATCGCCAACTGGATCACCATTCGGCTCAAGGACGCTTCCTTTTGAAGCTTAATTCACTTATGTTTCTATTCAGAGTTTAGTAATTCAATGATGACTTCGATTCACCTGTTGTGATTTCGCCTTATCTGGAAGAGAAAAGAAAAAGAAAGAGAAAAAAAAAGAAAACAATGCAATTAACCGACGTAAAATTAATTGTCATCGTGAATACTTTCCGCGATCGGTAAATATCATTACGAAATCATCGGTGCGCGCGGTTCGTAGAAATGTGGGAAAGAAAAATATAGTCCGACGAGAAACGTGGAAAAGTTGTCGCATTGTCGGAATTCGATGAACTTTTCTGGAATTCAGTTTGAAACGGTTAATTGACGAAAAAAAAAAAAAAAAAAAATAATCGTTCGCGAATAGTCGGCGTTCGCGAAAGGGTAAGACGCGTCATCCGCTCGCGTAGTTGAAGCGGCATAACGAGAAGATCGTTATTAGATCATTCGCCGGGTGACACACCCGCAATCGAGTTTCTCGTTCGTTAGATTTTAATAACTCCTTTCTGATATCCGGTAGCGGCAATTTTGATGGATTAACATCGTTTCATGTACTCGCTAACGTATGGACAAGTGCCGTATCACGCGTTATATTACTGAATACCGAGTGCTATTAAGCGACCGGAGTTTTGTGCGGCTATGCAAACGATTATTATAGATGCTCGTCGCCACGCGGATCCGCGACGATGATGTCAACGATAAGTCGAAACATCGTTGCCACGAATATATACACATCGAAGAATGATTGAACGATAAATAATTGAATAAATCGATGGATTTCGTTTAATGTGTACAGAATGTCCGAAGCAGCGAACATCACCGGGTCGGGAAATACTTTGTTACACAACGACAAACGTTATCGAGACGTTGCAAGACTCGATATGCCGATGCACAACCCTCGTTCACCAGGGACACGATCTTCAGGATCTCTCCACTTCCGGTAAGAAATCGATTTTTTTTAAATTACAATTTGAAAAAAATTTCTTTCAATAATCCAAAATATTAAATACTGAAAAGTGCCGAAGCTGAATTTGCCAATTTCGCGAGTCGCGCGATCTATTTATTGCCGAATAATCGTTGGGGTCATAGAAACCGGATGCGAAAATACCGGGCGTCCGTGTTCGTTGAATTGCGTAAACGAAGAAATAAGTATACGCACGCTAAGTCACGAGTATCGTTTGTTCTCCGTATAGTAAACGCGTCCTTGCACTTGCAACAGGATATCGAGTCCTAGAGATCTCCGCATCGTGACCGCTGCGAACGAATACAGCATCACCAGCTGTTTTCGATGTATGCGTAATCGTTAATCTTCGTGCGCCCATAAGCATCGACGAATCGTTTCACCTCACGCGCTTCGATCGATAATGATTTTTTTTCAATTATTCATGAGACTTCCTTCGAACTATTAACGTTGGGGATTTTTATTTATTTTTAAAGTTTAATTCTTCATCAAACATCGCGATAACATCGGATACAAAAAAATTTTTTTTTGCCACATAACACGCGGGCATCGCGATAAAGTTATTATTTATTATTCCGTGTCTGCTATGCGTCCAGTACGCTTATGGCACGCATAGGAGAGAGTTGAAGGACCGGTGCGATCGCTCGACGGTGAAAGACGAACAGCTTCCCCCCTCGCGAATGCTAATAATTCAAATAGTTTTTTGGAGTACCGAGACACGGTTCGTTGAGATCGAATATTTACATAGGCGAACGAAGAAAGCGTCGAGAAAATCCTTTTCATTTTGTCTTCGTAAAAAAAAAGCTATGGTCGATGCTTCACAACGCCCTGAAAGGGGTTCTTTAATGTTAATTTAATGTTAATTGATATTAATTTAAATTTTAATTCAATTTTAATAAAGAAAAATAAATAACCTATCATCAGATTCCTCCGATACAGGCGCAAAGTCCACTTGAAAAAAAATATATATTCCCTGTAAATCCTTTACACGAACAACAATGACAAACATTTTCAACGAAAAAAATAAGCACCCGATAACGATCTCTAACGAGCCTTTTGACTTTGATTACGTAATGTTTACATGTTTTACATCGTCGCTAAACATGCAACGTCATGTTTGACAAAGCAGGATGATTACTATTGTTATAATTATGTGTTGCCTGCCGCGTCGAGTTAGCGATGTAAAGCCTCTTCATCGAAGATCGAGTACCTCGATCGCGCGTCGATCGTATTCTCGCACGCGAGATCACTTTGTATAATAACATACATCAAGTACTTTCCTTTTCGTTGTTCAGAATATTAGACGTAGAAGGAGAGTTTTCTCCCGCATTCAGTGGAAAAATTAAAGGGGTGGGGATTTTATAATAAAATCGAGAGACGCGAGGGGAGCTTCTCTACCTGTTTTCTCGGCGTCCCTCGTTGATCCGGATAAGGCACAAGCGCCTCGCCCCGAACAAGTCAGCGTTGCTTCGGCTTATTATTGCGCAAAAACGAAATGAATTTCTTCACAAAGGGACTTTCGGCGCGTGTACGGCCCGGCAAACGCCTCGACGTACACACACAACGTACATTTATACACACAGTACATATAGCAGAGCAGAGGAGACTTGCGAAACTTTACGAAATGGGTTCACGACAGGCCCGCAGGGGCCTCGCGGAGCGCCGATCCGGGTTTGCGCGTTTATTATCATCGGAACACCGGACAGCTCTACGGGCTTTTATTATTCTATAGAAAAAAAAAAACAACAACTACGTGGCACTGTATGCGAAACGTGACGAGGGTGATACTTTGTCAAAGTCTTCGTGACTTGAGCTGATAGATCGGTAATTAAATCGATCGTTATAATATGTTTTTACTGGTTAGTGGAGCAACGATAATTGAGTGACTTGTTGAGATCATAGGTAACGCGAGTGCGATTGAAATATTAAAACAATAGCTATTGAAAAAAAAAAAAAAAAAAAAAAAAAAAAAAAAAAAATTACGGGGGAAACTAATTAATTTTTTCTACCGAATCGGTTGAGTGGTACGTAGCAAACACGCAGTTCGAGTGAAAGTAATGTTTATTCAGGTACAGGTACAGGGACGCGCGGATACCACGGCGAAATCGACAAAATAACTCGAGTTGATTTTCCAAAAGTAGATACGACGTGGGTGCTCTTGCCTCCGGGGTGTGGTAAAGCCACCAGGCGATATGTAAGCTCGTTAAACTTTGCCGGGAGTTCGATACGCCAAGGCGAATATTATTGTTTTTTTTTTTTTTTTTTTTTTTTTTTTTTTCATCGGAATTACTCGAAGTGTCAAGATCGCGTATGAACACCGATCGTTTATTGCATTATTTATAACGCAGCGCATACTTTGAATGTGATAGAACTTTCCCTGACAAACCTGATTTTCACTTAGAAGCTGTCGGTCGTATTATAATCAGTAGCCATCTGTAAAATTTATTATATATTTTATTTCAATAAACGACGATAACCTTCGAGTCCAAAAAAAAAAAAAAAAAGAATCGATTTTTTATCGATGTATTCCGTCAAGTAGAACATGATAATCGTCAACGAGGACCTTGTTAATCGAGGTGAACGAATTTAATTCGCACGTGGAAGCTGTTGGAGAGAAACATCGTCTAAGTATTGAAAACTCGCAAACGAATCGTCAGACTTTTGTTAGACGCTGATACTCGTACTCATCGCCGTGACATTTGACACCGGCGCGCGAAGATCCTCGCGCTACGGCTAATACTAGCGAGTGGCGTCACGCACCTGCGAATACTACACGTGAAGCGGTTTGTCTAGTTTTTTTTTTTTTTTTTTTTTTTTTCTCTGTTACGCGTGTCGCACTTTACTACGCTATTGCAGACGCGAACTCGAGATCATTGAGGCGAGAGAGCTTAGTTCGTTGGAGAACACCGGACTTACCTTGAGCGATTGTACAGCCGTGCAGATTGAACGGATTGAATTGTACGGCTCGGAGAATCTAGTAGATAAGTCTCGTATCAGTCAGCCGCGGGTCGAAACTCTTCACCCACGGATCGAATTCTACTGGAGAGTGTCTTCGATACTTTTATAGCTGTTTCCGTATGAAATATTATGCGGGAATAAAATAAGTGGATATTCCATGATGAGCCGGAAAAATACACATCCTTGAAATGATGTAACAAAAATAATTTTCAATTTAAGATCCATTTTGCAAAAGTTGCAACGTTCGATATTTTTCAAAACGATTTTTTTTTGCTTCGAAGATACAACAAAAAAAAAAATTAGACGGGTACTCGACGGATTTAGAGAATTTTTTTTTTTTTTTTTTTTCGTTCTGAAAAACAGATTTTTCGCGCCGAATATTTTATCAGCCGTAGCGTGAAGTAAACTTAAATGTTGATAATTAATCAGAAGCGTCAAATACAAACCCGAAAGTACAAAAATTGGTGGCTTTGTCTCAATTATCATAGAGAGAAGTAAGTAGATAAGTTCCGTCGCCATCAGACACGAATCCAAAGCAAAAATAAAGCATCTCTATTAGAAGATCGTTCAGAATACTTGGTCCAAGGAAAACCTAACATTGTTGCAGGTATCGAAGATTTCCAGAAGTCCGTGAAGGAGATGAATCCTGTTTTGCAGTTCGTATTATCGATCAGCGATACTCAGGGTTCGTTGAAGACATCGGCGCGCGTTCGTCAGGAAGCTGCGGCTCGTATAGTTCGAGTGTTGAACGAGGTAATCATTTTGATCCTACAATTGACTAAATCCAACAACCGCAGATAGCGTATTCGGACGGCGGTCTGATCATGAAAGTTCACTTCTAACGAGAATGTCGCCGCTTGACTCTTATTTTTTTCCTCTCCCTGCGAGAAGAATGGCACCGCTCTTGAAGAGCGTGCGAACGAAAGTGCACCAGCGGTAGCTGAGAGTTCCGATTAGCTATCGTGGTCAACGTTCGCCGTTCACGCTCACCTACGTCTAACGTAGAGATAGCTCGGTCTTGTTGATCTTTTTTTATTACGAACTATTCGAGATCTTTCCCTGGGCGATCAGCCACTCCCTCGCGTATTGCACCTGCACTTCCTCCTCTTATACGTTGCAATCCTACTGTCGGCGTTTCCTCGTCAGTGAGGAATTCACATTTATTTCTCATTAATTAATCAATTACTTAATTACTTTATGTGACTTCGTATTATATCTGTGCGCTCTATGCTCGTTGTAAGGTCGATGGCGTCGAGCTGAACGTCACTGCGGGTACGAAGGAACGTTTGGTTCATTTCATTCAAGGATTGAAGACCGAGATGGTGAGGAAATCGAAGGAAAAACGAATTCTACTTGTTCTACCGACAAAGACCGATGAACTCGCCAAAAATTTCGATATCAAAGCTCTGTCAAAGTAAGGATTATCAAGAAAAACAATAAGTTCCTTTTCAGCGTATACTTTTAGTTTGCGAAACTGTAACGTTCCACGTTATGCATCTTCTTGTCCTTGCGCCCGTTTAGTATCCTGTCGAGGCGTAGTCTCTCTGATGCAACGAAGACTGCTGAACCAACTTGACGCAAAGTTAATAGTTTAGAATTAATAGTATACAAGCTATTAACCTGAGTCTTGTAACACGAGTGGTGAGATCTCTCATCGAGGCGCGAGTGTGTTGGCATTCTTCTGAATATGGATGATTCACAGTACTCTCTCAGCCTCGGCAATTGCAAAAGTTTCGTTTTTCTTCCCTCGAAAGAGACTATTCGTCGCGCGATGTAAACTTATACCGAAACTTACCTTAATCTCTTTTTTTTTTAATCGTTTTTGGACGTTTTTAGATACGTCGATCTGTTCACGATACCGACGCACTATTTGGTCGACGATGACGAGGCCTTTAGGACATTTCATCCATCGCGATTGATGGGTCTCTTCGATATGCTCAATGCTGACAGTCTCGTTGACCTCGTCACCGGACTAGGCGCTGGCAAGAGAAAAATCCTCGTCTCACTGCCGGCAAGTGCTTACAAATTTACGTTAGAGAAAAATGAGGATAACGCGCCAAGAGCTCCTACGAAGGAGAAACAGCCTGTCCGGATCAGCCGCGCTGAAATGTGCCACTCTTTGGACGAAGGCGAATGGATCGTTGAGAGAGACGAAGATCTTACCGCGCCTTACACTTTTATGGACAACAGCTGGATAGCCTTTGAGGACAGAATCTCAGCGGGAATCAAGGTTTCTAATCGAAAAACATTTTCGCGTACCTAAATCTCGAAAGGAGTTATTGGAAACCGTGTCATCATCATTTTTTTTTTCTTTAATTTAGGGAAGATACGTATTACTCCGCGATCTCGCCGGTCTGGGAATTCACAATGTTGAACACGACGCGAAGACAAAATGCGGCAATTCTCTTACCGAGGAAGTTTATCACTCTTTCACGGACAATAAGAGAAAAACTCGGGAAGCTGTGTTGTCTTCGCTTCAAGAAGATCTTCAAGTAAGTTTTTTCACGATAGTATAAATATATTTTATTTGTTAAACGATGGGTTTCCAATTTTGTATTATCTTTTTTGTTGACTTAACGCAGCAAACGCATAATACGTATCCCAATCACGTTAAATCTTCGGGATACAGGATAGTTCGCGTAGTCGATACCGACGGAAAGATTCACGCTGCTCGTGAGAATACGAAGACCGAATTTTCGTGCCCAAGACAGGGATACTTCGTCCATCCGAAGAGTTGCAACAGGTAAATTGATGGAAAATTGCCAAATTGCTCAACATGGAATCACTTTTCTAATGATTTCGTTTTTCTTGATTTTTTTTAGGTTCTATCGATGTGTTAAATTCAATCAAGGAGTCGACGACTACAGCGTCTTCGAGTTCGATTGTCCCGCAGGTTTGGCGTTCGACGAACATACGGAAGTTTGCGTGTGGCCGGGATCGATATCCGCTTGTTCCGGAAGCAGCGAAATCGCACCGTCGAAGGGTCCCAAATTTAGTTGTCCTGATCATGCGGGATATTATCGCGATCCACAAAATTGCAGATTTTTCTACGCTTGCTACGATCTCGGTACGAATTTTCTTGTGTTCTAAGGGTTTCGTTATAGGAGCGATACGTTGAATTAGCATTCATTTTTTACAGGCGAACATGAACTAACGGCTTACGAGTTCCGTTGTCCTTATGGATTGGTATTCGACGAAGAAAAATTGATCTGCGAGTGGCCGTATCTCGTGCCAAGTTGCGGAGGAACTTACGAACGTCACGATTATGATCACAGTGGACATGACGGTGGACACGGAGGTTATGATGAACACGGCGGATCGGAACACGGTGGACACGGAGGATACGATGAACACGGCGGTTCGGAACACGGTGGACACGGAGGATATGATGAACACGGCGGTTCGGAACACGGTGGACACGGAGGATATGATGAACACGGCGGATCGGAACACGGTGGACACGGAGGATATGATGAACACGGCGGTTCGGAACACGGTGGACACGGAGGATATGATGAACACGGCGGATCGGAACACGGTGGACACGGAGGATATGATCAACATGGCGGATCGGAACACGGAGGGCACGGAGGGAATGATGAACACGGAGGATATGATCAACATGGCGGATCAGAACACGGAGGACACGGTGGATCGGAACACGGAGGACACGGAGGATATGATGAACACGGCGGTTCGGAACACGGTGGACACGGAGGATATGATCAACATGGCGGATCGAAACACGGAGGGCACGGAGGGAATGATGAACACGGAGGATATGATCAACGTGGCGGATCAGAACACGGAGGACACGGTGGATCGGAACACGGAGGACACGGAGGATTTGATCAACATGGCGGATCGGAACACGGCGGACACGGAGGATATGATGAACACGGCGGCTCCGAACACGGAGAACACGGAGGATCTTCGCATGGAGGACATCAAGGTGGACATGGAGGCGATGGTGGATATGACGCTGGACATGGTGGGTCTTCAGACGGCGGACATCAAGGTGGACATGGAGGCGACGGTGGTTATGACGCTGGACATGGTGGGTCTATAGACGGAGGGCATCAAGGTGGACATGGAGGCGATGGTGGATATGACGCTGGACACGGTGGATCTATAGACGGAGGACATCAAGGTGGACATGGAGGCGATGGTGGATATGACGCTGGACATGGTGGGTCTTCAGACGGAGGACATGGTGGCGGGTATGATGGATCCTCGCAAGGAGGGCATCAAGGAGGACATGGGGAAGATGGCGGGTATGATGACGGCCACGGTATTTCTTCAGATGGAGGACACGGAAGTGCTCACGGGGGTTCTTCGGAGGGAGAGTATAGCGGTGGCCATGGAGTGACGACTCACAGTGGTCACGGAGGATATACACAAAGCGGACATGAAGGCAGCACGCACTCTGTAATCATTGATTCGACTCACAGCCATGGAGAATCTACCGATGGTCGATACACGGAATCTTATCATGGAGAACACGGTACAACTCAAAGCGGAATCAAAGGAGCTTACACTATATCATCGCAAGATGGTTACACGAAATATCCCGTGACCTCTCGTCCTGAATACACGCCAGCAGTAGTAACAGGAGGAGGTCACGGTTATACGACTATCGATACAGGAGTTCATACTGGAATCACTTCCGGTTACGAAGTCCACACTCCGACAATTCAGTATGGCGGTCATACCGGCACCGGAGTGACTCATGCAATCGATCACACCAGCAGTTACGAAAGTTCTTCGGATGGGGAACATGCTGGAGTTGCCATTCATCATGGTCAATTCGGTCCTACAGGAAGTGGAGAGTACACATCTGGTACAAGTCACACCGGATCTTCCGGCGGTTCTTCGGAAGTTGCAAGCGGTTCATACAGCATTCAGAATTCGCACCGCGGACAGGGCGGTTCTTCGGGAATAGCAACCGGTTCGTACGGTGGTCAAAATGCGCACGGAGCGGGTGGAGGATTCACTATATTAGGAGGCTCCACGCAACACGGAAACTTTGGATCTGATGCCTATGCGGGCGGACATACTTCGATAATTCAACACGGTGGTCACTCTGGGGGAACCACTCAAGGAAACAATAAAGGACAGGGTCTTGGAAACTTCGCGACATCCGGTAAAATTGGACCAAACAACCATCCGGGTAATTTCGGTCCCACCGGAAGCGGAGGGTACGGAGGCTCTACTTACTCTCATAGCAATGCCGGTGGTGGCCAGTCTTCGTACGGAGGATATGCGGGAAGCACGACTTATCATGGAAACTATAGACCTACCGGAGTTATCTCGAGTGGCCATGCTACTCAGGGAATTATAGGTACCGACGTATTGACTTCTGGAACAGTCTACACTCACGGAGACAGTTCGGGAAGCGTTATCGGTGGAACGAATTATCAAGGAGGAATAGTTACAGGAAAAACTCAGCCTGGATATGTTCAAACTCACGCAGGAGCGCCTGGATACGTTGTAAACAACGGAATTAAGACTGTTTATCCTTCTTCAGGCTCTCAGGGTACTGTTGATCGTGGAATTCCACATGAAGGAGTTGTTATATCCGGTGCACCGGAACCAGGCGTAGTTTTGACCGGACAATTAACTCCAGGAACTTATCTCAAGGGCCAAACTGCGCCCGGAATTATTCATGGCGGTGGGTTCACTCCTGGAGTTACGGTGGGCGGTTCTACGAGAGGATCACATTATAACGGTGGATCAAGACCCACTGTTTACACAGGAGGGCCAGGAGTTTCGATTTACAACGGTGGAACAGGAACTTCAATTCACAAAGGTGGAGCAGATTCTTCAATTTATCGCGGTTCCGGAGGCCAAACATCGATCACGAGTGGCGGAAAGAGTCCTAACTATCAGAAAAACCCGTTCCTCACCGGGGACATGGGATACAAAACTAACGAATATCACGACAATGGTGGACGTGGAACAATCCGTTACAACAACGGCGAAATAATTCATAAATACACCGAAGACGACGTGAAAGATCATCGCAATCAGTACGGAACTTTGCCGACATTCGACGTGGGAAGTTACAAGGCAACTTCGCAAAATCAAAACTATCAGACATCCGGTGCGGACGGAGTATACACTCAAGGAGGCTTCACGAAAACAGGACCCACCAAAACTGGCATCACAACTGCCCAAGTCGGAGGAAGTGGTACTTATGTCGCTGGATCGCCAAGACCGCGACCATTCGCGACTAGTGACAATATCGGACCCAATGCATTTTCCGCTAGCAAAACCTCGAGTAATCAAGCGTACGCAACATCGACGAACGCTCCAAATTTGGGCTATTCGAGTTCGAAGACCGATCACTCGGGTGGTAGCGTCGATGCTTCGCAGACCAATATTGGATTCAATAGAGGCTCGAGTTCCGGTTATTCTTACACTAAACCAAAAGTTCAATTGAACACTTTCGGCGTAACTGGATCCACGAAATCGTCGCTTTTGTCAGAAGGTCGCGATACCACTATCTTCTCGACAAGCGCTCGTCCCTTCGTCGATGTTCACATCTACAATAACCCACCGGTCGTTACATCCGCACCGATCACCACCGCTCCGGCAGTCGTTAATAATTACTCGTATGGCAAGACACCGAATGTGCAATACCAGGAAACTCTGTATAATGCCGCGAACTTGCCGTCTTCGTCAGGTGCCGCCTCTACTGGTACTTTCTCGAGGCCTATAGTTACCGATCAGAGAAAGTTCCCCGCCGTATCGTCAACCGTTTCACCGATCGCCTTCACCACCGGACCTCTTGAGAACTTCAGAACGACGGTTTACCAAGCGGCGAGAATTCCCGTCGCTGTATCGACTGCTCATCCTGTTATTGACACCGGATACAAGACTGTAGTTTCGTCTACAGCTTATCCGATAAATGTGAACACTGATAGCTTCGGCTACAGCCAGTCCACCGGATATCGTACCGACGCCGCTGCTAACAAGGGAAGTCTCGATGTAAAGGTTTCCTTCCAACCTGACGTGACTACTCAGGATAAATACGATAACGGTATCCCCGTTGCACCCGTTGAGATTCCATCTTCGGGATATTCGCGAAGACCTTCTATTACCCAATCGGTGGGCAGTTATGAAAGGCCGACAATACAGCAACAGGTGCGCAGATTGTTAATCGAAGGGGTGAAAGGATAAAGACGGTTCGTCACGATTTACTTTCTTTCAGGTCAACTATGGATCCACCGGCTCATCCGATGATTATTCCCGAGTATCTTACGCGCAATCCCAAGGTAACTTCGGACAGAAGATATCGCACGGTTCCGTGACTCCTACAGCGAATTATGCAACACCAACGGTTGTTGTTCCGCAACAGGTACGTGAACTTTCTTCGATTAGAATACATTTTTTTATGCAATAGAAATGATTTAATTGACAACTATTCAAGATATCGAATGTTTTTATTCATTTTTATCTTTTGCAGATCTACAACGTTCCTTCCAGTACACTTGCCCCGGCAATCGGTGTAACTTACAGAAAACCATTCAAAGTTGTCGCAGTAAATTACGATCAATCAACAGCTCGTCCGATTTTGCAGACTCAATACAAAGATCGCACACCCGCTGAAGGATACATTTACTCGAAGCCATCCGTGAAATTCGGCTCATCGACGGCTTCCTCGATATCTTACGAAAATTCCAATTTGCGTGATAACTATAACTTCAACTCAAAAACCACCAAAGGTGGTTCACCGACGAATCTCGATATATCGCGAACCGAAGTGGAGAAACTTGTCACCAACTACGATCGCGGAACCATTAGATTCACACCGAGCGGATATGAAACTTACAGCGACAACGCGGCTAATGGATTTGAAGGAACTTCGTCGGCGAATGGTTTCTCCAATCAGCAATCGTATTCTTCCACATCCGGAAGTTCCGAAGAGAATTACGGCGCTTCGAAGACAAATATCTTTGATAAATCAAAGTCCGGTGGTTACAACAGAATTTACTCGACGACTCCGAGATACGAAGCGAATACCGAAACTCGTGGTTATGGAAATAGAGTGGAAAGTGCCTCGTCGGGTTACGAAAGTTCCAACGGAAACATCGGTGTATCGATAAAGAACGGCGCCGTACCTCCGACAACATATTTACCCGGTAGGAAAATTTCTTCGTCTACGAGAAGACCCTCCGGCTATGTCGTCACCACTCCGACAGTGACGACTTATTCCGGAAGCTACAGCAGAGGTTCTTCGACTCCTTCGTACGAAGTCACAACATCATCGAGTACAGGACTCGCGAAGAACAAAAGCCGAGGAAAAGTAATCGTTAAATTCAGCGATTTGCATCCATTGCTTTTGGGCAAATTGGGCGCCGAATGTACCTGTAAAGCCGATCCATTCGCCAGCTTCCGAGGCACCAAACCTCTGCCAATCGATTCCAATAAGGGACGCGTAGATCTGCGAAACTACGACGAGTCCGATGTTTACGTCGATCTCGAGTCATCCAAGGAAAACGGAGATTACAATGCCGAGGAAGACAGCACGGATCTTGGTGCTTATCATCCAGAAAACTACGAAGATGATGATAAATACGAGACTCCAGTTGTCGCGGTTTTCGATGGCGTTACGCCTAAGGGAATTGCCGCTAAATCGCAACGACCTTCGTCCGCATATCTTCCCGCATCATCTACGCAACGACCACCTTCGTCGACTTATCGATCACTTTCTTCTACCAAACGACCGTCTTCTTCGACTTATCTTCCGCCTTCTTCGACATACCTTCCCGTTGGTTTCGCTGCCTCACCTTCCCGCGGAGGAGTCAAAACGTCTCTCTACTCCAACAGCGACGCTTCCGTAAGCGCTTCCTTCACGAATGCTCGCGGAGGTGGTGGATTCAGAGCCGGAAAAAGTTTGGGAACATCTGAACCATCAAATGCTAACGCTTTGGCCGGAAAAGGCGCGGCTTTCGATAGATATGGTCCCGGAGGACTCCGAGGCGTCGATGAAACTCTTCAAGGAAACAGCGACTGCGTCAGATCCGGTCTATTCAGACATCCGAATTTCTGCAATAAATTCTACGCTTGCCATTGGGATGAATGGAAAAAGAAATTCACGTTACACGTGTTCAATTGTCCGGTACATCTGACCTTCGACAGTGGCGCCAGTGCCTGTAACTGGCCGAGCAAAGGACCCGCTTGTCAAGATGATAATCTTCTCGTCTAAAATCGTTGTTCAGCTATATTTCGATTTGTTCGGAGGGAAAAAAAACAAAAACAGGTCACGCTTACGACGCTCGATAATTGAAATATCCCGCGACTCGTACGTTGCAATAGGTTTTTTTTTTTTTTTTTTTTTTTTTTTTTTTTCTTTGGCTTCTCGTAATTATTGTCGGTTACTTCCGGTGGATAATTAAGGTGCCCGTGGACTGAATCGAGGGACGAATCGACTCGGTATACATATACATCTATATACTGTATTCTCTATATAGTATATTATAGTTTAAGTAGCGCGAAAGCGTTGCTGTGTAGTACTCGAGTGAAAGTCGATCGAACTCGACGATCCAAATCGTTGCTCGACTGATTCGATCGAACGATTTCAGCTCACGGGCGGCGTGTGTATACGGTACAACAGGCATACATCGCGCGCACAGTGGTTTCACGGCATCGGGAAGAGGAAAAAAAAAAAAAAAAAAAAAAAATCGCACGCACGAGAGGTTTTTCCGAACATATATCGTATTTTATGTAAATAACTTGCATTCTTTCGTCTAATTTTTTATCCGCATAAATCTCAATTTTTTCGCGTTCTTTTTTTTTTTTTTTTTTTTTTTTTTTTTCTTGTTTTGAAATTTGTATATATCGAAAGTTAAAAAAAAAAAAGAGAAAAATTTATTGTCCATCGATATGACAAACTGCAGTCGAACTCGCGGCTCGATTTGATAATTTATTTATCCAATTAATTTACTCGTGTATAGCGTCCTTAAGATTTTTAATATTTAGAGACAAACGCGTGAGTCTTCTATCTCCGTTTGCATTCAATTATTATTTTTATTGTGCCATTTTTAATAAAAAAAAAAATATATATATATATATATATATATTATATATACGTAATGACGATTCTATATTGTAAAGCTTCGATTCGAAAATAAATATAGTGGAATTATAATGTTATTGATGATAAATAAAAAAGGTGACACACGAGAGACGAACTATCGCGGTCGGCTACTCGAATCCGAGACACGATGACTTTCGTTCCTTCGGAAAAGGCGTGGTCCGCGTTCTCTATGGGTACCGGTGCTACCTGACTTCGCTTATTAGTAGCGATAGTACCCGTCGGGAAACATTCCGCTCGGAAATCGTTTTCCTTCATTGCCGTACCGTAGATAACTCTTAACTTCGTTTTTTTTTTTTATTTATTTTTTTTTTTTTTCTTCAAGTTGTCCGAATTGCGAAATACTTTTTTCATTGCAAAGTTTCCATGACTTCGACGATCGCTCGAGGAAAAGGCGTAATTTCAGCAAACTTTACAACGGTGATCGCGGTTGGTGAACGTGCGGCGAACGCGTAGCGAAAGACACAATGTAGCCGTCGAGATATATAGAAGATAATGCAGAGAGAAAAGAACTATAAAAATGTCGGCAACTTAGACGCAATCGGCGTCGACGAAAGAACAGGTCGATGGACCGTTACAGGTCCCCGATGAGGACAACGGTACAAGTTTATTATTATTAATTTTTCATGGCTCGGCAGTCATTTATTTTTATTTTTTGTTCGTTCGTCGCAAGGAAAGAGAGACATTAGATCGACTCGATTCGTCTACTTTCTTTCGAGGTTCGCTGAGCCAAAGGAATTACTCATTGTGACGACTTGCTGTCGTAAAACATTAGACAATAATTACATATTTATACAATGTCTTCTTCGACCTATAAATCTTTTTTTTATTATTGAATCAACTTTTGTTACAAAATCCGATGGTATCGGAATAATTTTTTTTTTTTTTTTTTTTTTTTTTTTTTCAACACTAAATCTTTTTAACTTCAGCACATTTCTCACAAACCGAATGATCGCACAAAAAAGTGTTACGTTAAACTTCGTCTACTCGCGTGTATCGCGTGACCCATTATAAAAAAAAAAACAAACGAATAAGAAACGCTTTTTGAGACAACAGCCCACGAGGATTCTGTGCTGCGCGCGCGCGAGCGGTGAGAGAAAAGAAAGTTATGTGTTGTCGTATCGCGTTGTGGGGAGGTATAGTACTACTCACCTCGTATATACGGCGGGCGTTCACGATTTCGCAATATATTTCCGTCCCGAGAGAGTGAAGAGCATCATTCGTCATCTCAGCAATATCTCATCTAAGAAGCCTCTCCCGAGTATAAGCGTCTCGTATCTCGATTTTCTTGGCAAATAAATTCACAAAATTGCCGAATAATTGATGCTCTCGTGTGCTCATCCGGAGAGGTTCATAAATTGTTGTTTTGATAATTGCACGAGACGCGAGTCCGGGTGGTTTCGTCACAGCGTTTGCCCCGATGTTTGCCCTATGAAAACTTCGCGACGAGAAAAATGGCGACGCCGATGGTTCGCGATTGGCCTTTTTTTTTTTTTTTTTTTTTTTTTTTTTTTTTTTTTTAAGACCAATTACCTCAGAAATTTATTCGCCGTTGTGTAGACGAGCCAACGACTCGTCCGCGCTATTACCATTTCTCGATCTTTTCACGCTCGCGTTACCCACTCGAGACTTCGACTCAATCCTCTCGCGATTCTATTCATACCGTCTCGCCATTTCGTTCGCGGCATGAAAAATTCACCGTCGTACAAATATCGAGCCTCTGAGAGGTGCGACTTTCTTGGGACGCTGGTTTTACGTATATGTGTTCAGCACGTAATCATTCATAACTTTCGTGGGCATAGGTTTTACGTACTTGGCTCGGGTCGGTGAGCTGGCATCGTTCGTCGGGGTTTGATATCAGAATACGAAGTAGGTAAAGCCCCCTCCGTCACCTCGATTGCCGCGAGGAGTCGAGCAAAGCTTCCTGGTCGCGCTTAGAGCGCTTAGAGCGCTTAGAGCGCAACGTTTCGTTCCTTAACTTCCCGTTGCAAGCCGATTCCTTGTGGAAAGAGAGGGCTATAAGTCACCGGAGTAAACGGGAGGCACGTGCTCTCTTATAATGTAAGTATGCCGTCAAAAGCGAACGCGAAACGCTCGGGGACGACGACTGTACCACGCGGGATGTGACCCAGTGATACATATACCGACATCGAGAAGACTCGCGGAGAGATGCGACCGAATGGCTACGGGATGAAGATGATAAATAACATTTGAGAACGTTGAAAACCGAGAACTGGAGCGCACTATTTCACGACGTGGACACTAATTGTTTTGATACTTTCGTGACTAAAATTGGAGAGATCGAATCGCATGGAGATTCAGCAATTAAATTGCTTCGGTTCGAGTAGATAGAGACTATGCGATCAGACATTACGCGCACTCGAGGCTACGAAGTTTGAATGACTAATCTATATGCGACAGGAAATAACCGCGATTAGAAAAAAAAAAAGGGAAATTCAACTAAAAACACGGTGTTTCATGCCTTGAATACCAATAATTTGATACTTTAGAGAGACCGCCATGTGGTCAGACGTATTTAGACTCGAAGTATTGAGAATTTATCGCGACAAATTTTTTTGGCCGGAGAACGAAAAATATGACGATAAATCAATGAAAACAAATCTAAAATGAACAAACATATCGAAAAAATCAAATAATCTGCTAGTCTCGTTAATATTTATCGTGATTATTGATACTTTAGGTGCAACGAAGCAGAAAATTGTATACGGACCGTGTAAATAAAATAAAATAAAATTGAATAAAATGCAATAAAATGTTGAAGATTTCTCCGAAGAACGTTTTATATTATTCCCGCGATGACGATATTTTTTTTTTTTGCAACTAAACGCGCATGAATATTAAACGCAACTAAATGCGCATTAATGCAGAAACGAATTATTAAGCTCTCGAGTAGATGGCGACCGTATCAGGTCAGACTTTGTTCTCGACGCCCCGACGTGTGATCTACTCGATTCACCCGCGATAAATACTCGAATGCACGCGTTTATAATGTATGCGATTGCGTAACGAGATCTATCGCTATAGAGAACGTTACGCGGAGTGTCCACAGCGGACACAACGGTGTTCAACTAGCACCGGGCCACGGTGTTCCCTAGAGATTTATTAATTTGACATACGGCGCTCTATTAATAAGCGGTCGACAGTTCCTGCTTTGAAAATTGTCGGGTTACACTTTAGCGGTAGTGGCGAGTGGCTGTCGCTGTGAGTATTAGTGGTGGTAGGAGAACTCTTCGGGGATTATTATTGCTGCTAGCCGGGCTTTCGCTGTAATTATTATCTGGATCGACCAGTTCCTACGACTATAATAACTATTCCATTCTATTTGCATATCGTTCCACGTTATAATACGAAAATTTGTATTCAAAATAACGTTGTATAATGACGCAAAGAATTATAACATCGATATCAAACAAAGGCAATTAAATTTATTTTAATTTCTTATTTTATTCGTTTTATCAAACGTATACGTCATTTTTTATAAATTCATAAAAAAAAAAAAAAAATTGAAAAAAAAAAAAAAAAAAAAATTCTAGCCTTTCGCTTAAATAAACCATTGGACCACTTCTCGAACCAATACGAAGATCGAAAGGATCTTTCACTCTCTTTTTTTTTTTTTTGTTCGTAGAGCTCAAAGAATACGAAACTTCCATGTTGTTAGAATGTCCGAACTGACCGATACCTCAATTGACTGTCGCTGCTTCTCTGTCCACGTGACACGCCGCTCGACGTACAATAGGTACCGACTTGAACGCGTAAAATACGTTTCGAGCGTTGAAAAGAGGTGGGAGCCAATTCACAGAGTTATACTTATTATCGTTGTTGCTCGCCTCCCCCCCCTCCCCTTCCCCTCCCCTAATGTAAGAAAAGGGTGGGAGATATCGTCGTCGAGCGTAGTGGAGAAAGAGAAAAGTCGAGTCCCCGGGACGAGAGTCAGGTAGTCCGTGTTCGGAAGTGATATAAAGGGGAACGTAGTCCCGTCTGAGTTTAACGCACCTGGAACCGCAGACAGGAAGCAACAGCAAGACCGTCGGCAATCCCGGCCCAAGTCAAAAACACTTCGTCGCTGCTGTGCCACACTACTATCGAACATCATGTGAGTTTACAAATAAAAAAAAAAAAAAAAAAAAAAAAATTATTAAAAAACAATAATAACAATAACAATCGCAGTCGCCATTCGTCAATCGGGGAGAAAAATTGTCGTATATTAATGGCATTTAGTGATCAAAGTACGAACTGACGCGCACTGATAATATAATAGTGAAGGCTTTTGTCGTTTCGCTAACTAGCTGACCATCTGTTTTCGTAACCACTTCTGCGTCGTTAAGACGATATTTATGTGTTCACGACGTGTCATGTTTCGCGTGTCTCAGACCTATTACATCGACGACGACTTCGATCGATACTTACGCAAGATTTTCTTAAATTTGTTCATCGATCGATATTTATGTTTGTTCAATAACATTGCGCAGCAATAATCGCGTTATTTCAAATCTATTATATTCTCTTTTTTTATTAATTTACTTTACGCCTTTGCCAAAGTCAATTTATACCTTTTTTTTTTTTATTCATTTTATTTCATTATATAAGATTGCAATTTATTCGCGAACTCATGAATATTCGATTGGATGCAACGTGATTTTATTAACATACATCCAAACGATCTATGTACAGTGCGGAAAAATGTTAATCCTTAAGAAATTCTTTCTTAACAATGTTTCACGACGCGAATTGTAAATTCTTGGTACTCTCGTCGTTGCGCGATATATTAACGATCGCAATTTTAAAAATTCTTTTTTTTATGTACCCAAGTTACGGAATAAATAACCGTCTTAACTGCGCGTCGTCAATTCTCTTCTCGATCATTGTAATTACACGATTCGGAGGCGTTACAGTATAATGGTTTAAAAACACTTTGCACACATTGGAACCTATAGCTCATGTTGCACGGTAAACAATTATACGCGTTCACGTTGATTGAACAAGGTAAGCGCTTTGACGCCGACTCGTTTAGCTCGACGTCGCCTTGAAACGAGTCTACAAACTATCGTGAAAAGTGAAAGGTTCCCGTTTTTTTTTTTTTTTTTTTTCATTTTTTTTACGGACTCGAAAGCTACTGCCATGTGGGCATACAGCCCGATATCGATGTATCTAATCGTATGTATTATTGCACGTCGTAATTCACGTGGGGGAAGTGCACGTGCACGAGACCGTAACAATGACTTGTGCGGACCTCACCCTGATCGTTAACTCTTTCGTGTTCCATTAAACTTTACTTTTCGATCGGTAATAGTAGACTTTTGTTGTAAATGCCGCTTGCGTTCGCGACATATCAGATCTCTACTTTTGATCTATAGATCATGGATACCTCTGATACTTATGATCTATAGATCTTTCATCTTTTCGTGGAATCTATCGATTTTTCGATCGTTTCGTCGGATCTATCAATTTTTCGATCGTTTCATCGGATCTATCGATTTTTCGATCGTTTCATCGGATCTATCGATTTTTCGATCGTTTCATTGGATCTACCGATTTTTCGATCGTTTCATCGGATCTATCGATTTTTCGATCGTTTCATTGGATCTACCGATTTTTCGATCGTTTCATCGGATCTATCGATTTTTCGATCGTTTCATTGGATCTATCGATTTTTCGGTCGTTTCATTGGATCTACCGATTTTTCGATCTTTCATCGCTCTCTTTAACTCTCTTCATCGAAACTCTTTCGATTGCATGTGTTCAATTACTCTAAAACTTACCTTGAGCAAAATTTCTTTATTTGTTTATTCTTGTTGCAATTTTTTCGGAGTAATTGTCGAAATATAATTGTATTCGATGTTTGTATATTCAAGAAACCGATTTCCGTATCTACTCGGAACGTTCGACTAACCCACTTAGCAAAATCACCCTTCGCCGTGCCCCTTCTCTCTCTCTCTCTCTCTCGCGGTAGTCAAAGATTCGTGATAATCAAGGTCAGGAAATAACATACACAGAGGACCGTTATTATCACTTTCCCTTCTCGACGAGATCCGAATAGAAAGTGGAGTAGATCGATCGCGATGCGGTCGATCGTGCGTGAACCAAGAGGCTTCGCCTTTTTCGTCCTCTTCGTCGTCGTCGTCGTCGTCGAGTTACTCGAACGAGTCTCTCACCTAATTACCACAGTACCGAGACGGAGTTGTGTACAAGAAAAGTCGTTTTACTTCGAAACCCGCCTCGCCGCGTAAGACCACTGAGTGAAATCGCCCAGGAAAGTCCCTTTTTCTATTTATTTTCTTAATTAATAAAAAAAAAAAAAATCTCATACGCTTCGAGTGGAAAAAGCCAATCAGACGTAAAAATTTGACTCCAAGTTTAGACTTGTGCCGGAAACTTTGACTCTGTACGGGTCACAAACGTTGCGCAATTACGAAGCCCCGCGAGTCGCGGGGGTCGTTTGCTTTCTCCAGATGAAAAGAGCTCGAGGCTACGTGTAACGAGATTGGTCCATACAAGCGCCATTCACCAATTGGTACACACATTGGCATGTGAAAGGAACACGCTGGACCATCGAAAAACGAGTTTCATTATTGCCAAATATTCGTGTCAAAGACCCAAAATGTCTCGAATCACGAACTCCAAGTAACTTCTCCGATACATTCGTTTTCTAATCGTTTTTTATGAGTTTTTTGACCAATGATCTCGAATGAAAGTAATGAAAGGACCGCGTGACAGTCGAAAAAGTGTGGTTAGTTTTTTTTTTTTCACGATATTTATATCGATTCTCTCCATCCGTTCAGCTTCGCCGGCTACGGAATTCCCGATCAATGATTTCGAATAAAAATAATAAAAGGATCGCGTTACAGTCGAAAATTTATGGATCATTTTTTTTTAATGATATTTATATCTCTTTGTCCGTTAAGCTTTGCCGGTTACGGAACTGCCGATCAATGATTTCGAATAAAAATAATAAAAGGATCGCGTTACAGTCGAAAATGTATGGATAATTTTTTTTTAATGATATTTATATCTCTTTGTCCGTTAAGCTTTGCCGGTTACGGAACTACCGATCAATGATTTCGAATAAAAATAATAAAAAGATCGCGTTACAGTCGAAAATTTATGGATCATTTTTTTTTAATGATATTTATATCTCTTTGTCCGTTAAGCTTTGCCGGTTACGGAACTGCCGATCAATGATTTCGAATAAAAATAATAAAAAGATCGCGTTACAGACGAAAATTTATGGATCATTTTTTTTTAATGATATTTATATCTCTTTGTCCGTTAAACTTTGCCGGTTACGGAATTCCCGATCAATGATTTCGAATAAAAATAATAAAAAGATTGCGTTACAGTCGAAAATTTATGGATAATTTTTTTTTATGATATTTATATCTTTTTGTCTGTTAAGCTTTGCCGGTTACGGAACTGCCGATCAATGATTTCGAATAAAAATAATAAAAAGATCGCGTTACAGACGAAAATTTATGGATAATTTTTTTTTAATGATATTTATTTCTCTTTGTCCGTTAAGCTTTGCCGGTTACGGAACTGCCGATCAATGATTTCGAATAAAAATAATAAAAAGATCGCGTTACAGTCGAAAATTTATGGATAATTTTTTTTTAATGATATTTATATCTCTTTGTCCGTTAATCTTTGCCGGTTACGGAACTACCGATCAATGATTTCGAATAAAAATAATAAAAAGATCGCGTTACAGTCGAAAATGTATGGATTATTTTTTTTTTATGATATTTATATCTCTTTGTCCGTTAAGCTTTGCAGGTTACGAAACTACCGATCAATGATTTCGAATAAAAATAATACAAAGACCGCGTTACCGTCGAAAATTTATGGATAATTTTTTTTTAATGATATTTATATCTCTTTGTCCGTTAAGCTTTGCCGGTTACGGAACTACCGATCAATGATTTCGAATAAAAATAATAAAAAGATCGCGTTACAGACGAAAATTTATGGATAATTTTTTTTTTTTAATGATATTTATATCGATTTGTTAAAAATAGTGATCGCGATGTTTATAGATAGTTACGATTTTAATGAGGAGAACGAGCGGTGCGTAGGCGGTAATAGGTCAGTAGGCGTAACGCTATGGGATATTTATAATTAAAATTCATCTCTCTCGTCGTTGGCGTAACGGTACACAGGGCGCGCATAATGCAACGTCAAGTATGTAGTTTGTCGAGCTTCAGGCACCGCGTTTATCGCACTTTTTCAACTGAATCTTTTTTTATGTACATAGAGAGACAGACCTATGGCACAGCGTTGATAATCTTTACGAGCGGTGTGTCTCGTAAGAAACTAACAGTTAGTCAGGCAACGGATCGAAATGTTTTGCCGCCTTGAGGAGTGAAAGTCTCTGACTGGACCTCCGGCATGAACTTTGCAGCAGTTCAGCTCTTACGGGATTGACGACCGCGCGCCGCGATACGCTTCAACGAATTTACCATTGCGCCGGCGTAGTTCGCCGAGATATCGGAAGATAATAATCAGAAATCATAGAAACCGATAAAAAAAAAAAAAAAATGATATATATATATATATCGAACGAAATTTAATGTAATTATCGATTTTTTTTTTTTAAGGTCGGTGTGGACGGTATGGGCGTTGCTGGGATTGGCGGCGGGCCTGTTGGTCGAGTCTGCAGTACCGGATCCTCCGACTTCCGGTATAACTACAGTAGGCTCCCTGAAATTGGCAACCGCCGAAGATTGCGCCGGAGTCGTTGCGTTCTCAGCAAACCGAGCGACGAATAACGTATGAAAATTTTTACCATTTACCTTTCCTTTGCCATGTCAATCGTGAAAAAAATTAATTAAAAAAAAAACGCGCATTTGCCTTCAATGCGTCAATACGATATTTTTTTTTTAATGTAAATTTTTTTTTTTTTTTTTCGTAAATTAAGGACGCGAGGCTTCTTTTTGCTGAAACAACTGTAAACAAAGGAGTCGGATACGTCGCGGAGACGGGAATTTTCACAACTCACTGTCCGGGTCTCTATCAGTTCAGTTTCGCCGGATATGGATCTCCCGATCTCCGTTTGAGTCTCAAACGGAAATTGAACAAAGCGGACACTTGGATAACGATGATCGACGCCGGACCCGGCGGTGGCGGAAATCTTATACTCACGAATTCCGAAGCCGGCGATCAATTCGTCGTTTACGTCGACGCCGGCAAAGCTATCGGCGGCACGACGTTCTCCGGTTATCGCGTCGCCAAGAAGTAAAAACAAACGAATCCGTTGCCGTTAAAATCTTTCGATCTTATATATGGATTTTGAAATTTTTAAACGCAAACGCAACACACCGACCCTTTGCAACATTCCCACCAAGAAAAGAACACTGAGAAGAATATATATATAAATGTTATACACGATCGGCCTTCTCGATTAACGGAACGTTCTGTGATAGTTCCGCATATCGTCGAATCATTTTTTTTTTTTTTTTTTTTTTTTTTTTATATATGACGATTATTACGTCGACGAAATTATCAACGATCGGCGATAATCGCGTTGGACAACTTCGCGTTAATTAATCATTAGAACGTTCGACTCTCTATGGGGTTTAATCCTCGAACTTTATATCTCTTTTCTTCTCTTCTCTATCGAAACTTCAAATTTGTAAAAAAATTCTACTCTCAATCTCCTTTTTCTATCTTTTCTCCTTCTTTCTCTGTCTTTTTTTTTCTATTTTCACTGAACTTTTTTTTTTCATTTTTAATTTCTTTCTTCTCTTCTCTTATCTTCTCTTCTCTTCTCTACTCTTCTCTTCTCTTCTTTCATTATTTTCTCTCGACTATTTCCTCAATCTAAGTTCCTGTTTTCCTATCTATTCTGTTTCTTTCGTCGACTATCTATCACTCTTTTCTTCAAACTTCTATCGTCTCCTTTACTCTTCTCATTTACTTTATACTCTTTTTTTTTCTCACTACCCATCAGTATTATGATCTCAAAATTGGACGCCACGTCTTGCCATTGTGTACTCTTCAAAAGCTTTAGACAAACTTTTGTATCTTTCTACATTTTCCTCTGATCACTTTAATTTTCCACTTCGCTTATCGTCTTCCTGTCTATGAAATTTCTCTTTCTACTTTCTTGCAAACTGAATCTCTCCCTCGATTTTCCATTCTGTTTCTCTCTCTCTCTCTATATCTCTCTCTATCTCTCTATCTCTCTCTCTCTCTCTCTCTCCCTCTCTGTATACAACTATTCTCTATTCTCTATCTATGAATTTCTCTTCAATTTATTTTCCATACATTCTTTCCTCTGTAATTTCTATCCTTCGAATCTTTATGCTTCTTTTTCTTCGTACTGTTGCCATTTTTCTTGTTTGTAAAATACGTTCGATTTATCCCTTTTTATTTCCCTTTTTTTTTTTTTCTTACTTTATCCTTCGTATTTCAAACTTTGACTTTTAATTTCTATTGCAAAAAACTGTCTCTGCGACTTTTCTCTATTCTCAACTTTTCTCTGTTCTCTTTTCTTTTTTTTTAATTTTTCTTTTCGAAACTATTCTGTTTTTTTTTTTGTTTTTTCTTTTCGAAACTCTTCTATTCTATTTTTCACTCTCAATCCCCGGAACTACGAAGCTCAATGCTGTGATTATTGTGTATTTGAAAAAAAAAAAGGTTTGCGCTCTTTCTACTATTTCACTGTAATTCGCTTAAATTCATTTCTTCTTCTTCTTCTTCTTCTTCTTCTTCTCTACAACTGTTTACTCAACTGTTTACTGTTTACTTCTCTACTTTTCTTGGTCTGACTATCTCTCTTCTTTGTCTCCGAGAGTGCCGCCCAACAACTCACGAACTGAGCGCCAATGATTAATAGTTTGACGCTCCGCTTCACCTTCGTTACTTTTTTTTTTTTTTTTCTACCACCGCTTCCCTCTCTAGTCTATTCCTTCGCCTACGTCTATACCTTATCTGTGTTACTTTAATACGAAACATCAATGACTACTACTTTTTTTAATTATTATTTTTTTTTTCTCTCTTTAACACATCTTGTAAAAATGTTTCTGTAAAATGCTGTGATCGTTATTATTTGTTTTTTTTTTTTACCTGCCAAGCGTATCAGCACCTGTCTCTGCCACTATCGCGACTCGTCTCTCTCTCTCTCTTTCTTTCTCTATGAATTTCCTAGCAGTTTAGTCTGTTATTCTTTTCCACTGTTTCTCACAATAAAGTGTCTCTTTCTCTATCATTTTATATGTTTCTTTCTTCTTTTTATGCTCCTCTCTACCTATTCTCTGTTTTTTCAGCTATTACTCTTCTCTTGAACTTTGTCTCTCCATATCTTTCTATGTTTACGTTTCTATACTGCTGTTGAATTGAGAAATACTTCGGATTTCACGGATTTATGATTGAAGAATTATAAACTTCTATTATATTTCCGACGATCACTCGCAGTTTTCTTTTACTATCTTTTTCTTTTACTTCTTTTTTTTTGTATTCTACTCACTTTATCTATACTGCTATACGCTGCGGAACGGCTCGTGATTTTACGACTTTGCGATTAAATAATTCAAAGCTGTAAATGTAACGTTCACCATCCCTCGTGAAACTATTCTATATTCTCCTCTTTCGATGTTTCTTTTGGCGTTTTTCTGTTTTTTTTTTTTTTTTTTTCCACTATTTCTATACTTTTCTATTTCTGTTTCCTTCGAAGATATTGATTCGCGAGATCTTGTAGCTTCGCGATTGAAAAATTCAAAGTTTTATTTAAATTATTTACAATAACTCGCAAATCGATATTATATCTTTTTATTTCGTCGTTTCTTTGAACGATTTTCCGTTTCTTTTTTCTTTTATCTACGCTATCAGATATTTTTATTTTTTCACAATGCAACTTTATCAATGGCGAGATATCTGGTGAAAGATAATTTGCATTTTCCTATTTTCTTTCCTCTCTATGATAAACTTTCAGTATAAATTTCTTGTCTTTCTTTCGACTCTCATTAAACTTTTCAAAATTATCTGACGATCTATTCTAAATCTATATTCTTTTTTTCCGTTCGAAATCTTTTATTTATCTTATTTTCGATATCTACGTAACTTTTCAACTTTTCAAAATGATCTGAAAATCTATTCTAAATCTATCTATTTTTTTCCGTTCGAAATCTTTTATTTATCTTATTTTCGATATCTACGTAACTTTTCAACTTTTCAAAATGATCTGAAGATCCATTCTAAATCTATCTATTTTTTTTGTTTTCGTTCGAAATCTTTTATTTATCTTATTTTTCACTGTTTCTCCACTTATTTCTTCGTATTTTCCAAACTTTTATTCTCTCTTTTAAATTTCACTGTAACTTTACGCGTACTTCGGTTCTATCACAGTAGACAAATTGTGTGAAATGCGAGAAGGCAATTTAATTCTTACGATTAAACGAATATACGTTATTGAAATTTGTATAATTTTAATGAGAAAATATCTCTGTTATATACATTATAATCGTATGTCGTAATGCATCGATTAAAATATTTTTTGAAGGCATTTTCACATTTAACGTTTTTCCTCCCCTCGTCGCAATCGATTCGTTAAATGTTAAGCGTCACCGGTCCCTGTTGGAGATTTTTGTACATTGCGAGAATAGGTTGAACCTCCGTTTCGAGAAATTCGATAACCTGATCCGGCGATCGGCCGACGAAAGTCGTCGGATCCAAAATATTGTCGAGATTCGCCAAAATCGGCTTAAAATAGGAATCTTTTTTTACCCTTTCGACGAGATCGTTGTCCAACCCGTGCTGCTTAACCTGCGCTCCCGCCTCGTGGGACAGAACTCGAATTTTTTCGTGACAAACCTGAAAAATGCGTTGTAATATCGTTAATCTGATTACCAACTTTTCAAGATATTTATTACCACGAAAACGACTGTACGATTTTTTCTTAAACAAACCTGTCGATCGCCTCCGGCTTTCACCATCGCCATTATAATGTTCTCCGTCGACATGAATGGTAATTCTTGAGTTACGTGTCTCGCTATTACTTTCGGATAAACGACGAGACCCTCAGTAATGTTCTCGAGTGTCATGAGAACAACGTCCGCCGATAAGAAAGCTTCAGCTATGGTGATCCGACGATTTGCCGAGTCGTCGAGGGTACGTTCCATCCATTGAGTCGCTGCCGTTTGAAGAGAATTACTCGACAGAGTCATCAAGTGACGAGCGATACTGCAGCAGCGCTCCGAACGCATCGGATTCCTCTTGTAAGGCATTGCGCTGGAGCCGATTTGCGTTGTTTCGAACGGTTCCTCGATCTCTTTCATGTTCGCCAAAAGCCTAATGTCGCTGCATATCTAAAAAAAAAAATGAAAAAAAAAAAAAAAAAAAATTTATTAATATTGTCGATTTTTGAAGAGTAAATAAATTTTAAATAAAAAAATAAAAAACAACGCAAATGCAACGCGTTTTTTTTATTAAAAAAAAAAAAAAAAAAAAAAAAAAAAATTTTTAATTTAAAATTTTTTTTTTTTTTATTTTTGTTTTTTTTTACAATTCCAAAGTCGTTTTTTAACGAAGAAACTACGACTTTGCAATTGTTTACCTTGTGAACCGTGGATCCCAGCGAACTAAGAGCGTTCATACATTCGACGTCGACTTTGCGACTGTAAGTTTGTCCCGTAACGGAGTAATACTTCTCGAAACCGGCCATTTTCGTGACGAGAGCATCGAGACGTTTGACCTTCTCGCCGTCGCCTGGAAATACACACAATGATAATTTCATTGACTCGTTAATTTTTCATTAAGTCTCAAGGGACATCGGGACTAAACGTAACCCGAGGCAAGTCGGTGTCGTAAAGAATTCTTTTTTTTTTACGCGTTAAATATGATACTGTAAAGAATTCGATTGCACCGAAAGAAATGATGAGTTGGAAGAACAAATAGTTAATTAGGAAAAGTTTTTTGAACGATAAATCAATTGTGTCGACGAACTTTTATTTCTTCGATGTAATTTACGATCTATTTTACTGCGTATACTATGATAAACTTTTCCTCGAAGTACCGACTAAATTTTCTCAAAGATCCGACTATCCGCGATTTTTCCTTTCATTTGTAAAGTGAAATTTATCGTTCAACTTGCCATTGAAGAGTTGCAAGAAAGACGCCTGTGTTCCAGTGGTGCCTTTGACTCCACGGAATTTAAGATCGTCTCTTGCCCTTCGGATCGCCCGCTCGTCCATCAATAGATCGTGAAGCCAAAGGGTTGCGCGCTTTCCGACTGTCGTCAACTGCGCCGGCTGCAGATGAGTGAATCCAAGAGTCGGAAGGGAACGATATTCACTCGCAAATTTTCCGAGTCTCGAGAGAACTCCCGCGAGCTTTGGAAGCAGAATATCGAAACCGGCGCGCAGAACGATGAGATCCTGAATCGAAAAAAATTTCGTCGACTCTTCATGTTTTTTTTTTTTTTTTTTTTTTTTTTTTTTTTTTTTTTTTTCGGTAACGATATGAATATTATAATTTTTTATTCATCGCAATCGATGAAAAACGCTTGAAATTCTCTCTATGGATTTTATTCCGAGTTTTTTTTTTTTTTTTTTTTTGGAATTATTACGATACGAAAGATCTGAAGTTTCTGAATTGTAAACTCAATTCTTACGGTATTGTCGCCGACGTAACAACTCGTAGCGCCGAGATGAATTATTGGGGAAGCTTTCGGGCATTGCGCGCCGAAAACGTGTACGTGCGCCATAACGTCGTGTCTCGTTGCTTTTTCCTCTTTGGCCGCAGCATCGAAATCGATGTTTTCTACTTGCGCTTCCATCTCGTCGATCTGTTCCTGCGTTATGTCCAATCCGAGTTGCTGCAACATAAAAGATTAACGATGATAATCCCTCACAGCATAAATGAATTTTGGGACACAGGAAATAACACGAAAATCGATGATCTTTTCAATGATCTCGTAATGTCGCAGTGACGCATCGCGAGAACGCGTTCCCGTTTCAACGTCGCACCTCGGCAATCGCGATCCCACCGTTTAACGAGGCGGTGGTACCCCCTTATCTGATAAGATAAAAAGGGCTTCGTACGGGTCGAGTAGCGTAACCAGTTTTCCATCGTGCGCTCGGAATATTGTTTCAGTTTATCCTTCGCGAAGGCAACAACCCCGTTACAAAAAAAAAAAAAAGAAGCAAAGAACGAAAGTGCATCACTATGGTGTCCGTGCAAACTATCGGTGGAATCGTCATAAAAGTGCTAAAATTGGTGAGAAAAATAAAATCTTCGTTCGAATTGGAAATATGAAATACAAATCGCGTTTGCGTGTTACTGTTTTAATTGTGTGCGGATATAAAAGTCGAAAAAAAAAAAAAAAAAAAAAAAAAAACATCGCGGCAACGCCTTCGTGAACGTCGATTTATGTGCAAAAAATTTTTCTTCCGTCGTTCGCGTGAGGAATTGATAGTGAAAAAAGTATAGAAATTGCCGCTTCGAAATTACATATTCGAACTGAAATCTTCGTAATAATGTCAAATTTAGCGTTTGAATAATTGATCATTTGAAAAATTACGAGAAATTGGTATATAGTGCAGTGATTTTCGATAATTGACGCGATAGTTGATATATAAAAAAAATTAGTCGTGACTTTTGATGAAATAACGTAAAAAAAAAAAAAAAAAAATCTTGTCCCGTATCCTGATTCATTCTTTGCGCCATATCAGTAAACGATAAGACCCGAGTGACTTGGTACGATGTTTGTAGAGCGATAATTCGTTGCGTGATGACACACTCTTTCAGATAGAAACTTTTATTCTACACCTGCGCTTCAATTTCACGGACCTTTTGTTCGATATAAAATTACAACAATAATTATCGATTAACATAATAAATAGTAATCATTGTCGATTACTATTCGATAAATTTTATTAATACATCTAATTACATCAAAAATGTAATTATTATATCTAATTACATCGAAAATGTAATTATTATATCTAATTACATCGAAAATGTAATTATTATATCTAATTACATCGAAAATGTAATTATTATATCTAATTACATCGAAAATGTAATTATTACATCTAATTACATCGAAAATGTAATTATTACATCTAATTACATCGAAAATGTAATTATTACATCTAATTACATCGAAAATGTAATTATTACATTTAATTACATCGAAAATGTTATTATTACATCTAATTACATCGAAAATGTAATTATTACATCTAATTACATCGAAAATGTTATTATTACATTTAATTACATCGAAAATGTTATTATTACATCTAATCACATTGAAAATGTTATTATTACATCTAATTACATCGAAAATGTTATTATTACATCTAATTACATCGAAAATGTTATTATTATTGTTATTTTTTTCCAGGTGCTCAACTTGATTATTCTAATTCTCTATCGAACCGGCTATTCGGGTGAATTCCTCGGTGTCGGTGGAACATGGAATTTAAATGAGGATAAAAATCCCGACGCCGAAATCGTCGCGTCGGGTGTATTCGTCGGTTTTTTCATTTACACGAGCGTCGTACTCATTGGTTATTGTTTCGGAACGACCGAGCATAAGAAAAGCATTGTGGTAAGCAAATCGCTCAAAAAAATTATATCGATCTGAAAGCCAATTTTTTTTTTTTTAATTTCGTGTTATTTTTATAGGAGATAATCATGAATTTTGTGGGAATGTTCATGTTTATTGCGGTCGGAGGTACCGCACTTCATTACTGGCACGGCTACCAACCGGAACACAAATACGTTCACGTAGCATCGGAAAGAGAGGTGAATAACCAAATTGCAAAGAAATTTAAATTTTTTTATTATTATTATTATTATTTTTTTTTTTTTTTTTTTTTTTTTTCAATGAAAATTTCGTAATGTTTCAGGTCGGTTTGGCCCTCGGATCGCTGTGCGTTATCGAAGGTGCGGCGTATCTTCTCGATACTCTGCTCAGTGTTTTCGCGTACGCGCAAGACGAATTCAATTAATATGAACAACAGCAGCACAGAACATTACAAAAAAAATCTTAGAAATATCACGTCATCATTTTATACTACGTATGGAACTATAGTACAAAGTAAAATTCCGATCAAGTTTATCATTGACGACAAACACACGTTGTATCGACTGACGCATCATCATTGAGTCATATTAGGAGAGAACGAAGAAAACTATAAGAACAGTTGATAATTTCATTTTTTTTTAACATCTAACCACAAAACTTTCCGTTTTCATTGTAATTTATGATATTTTTTTTTTTTATTTTTATTTTTTCGCCACAATCGCGAAACTACGAATTTCAGCGATGTATTTGATACCAAACAAATAAATGAATATCTGAAAATATAAGTGGTAAAAAAAAGTACCGTTTCATTCGTATGGCGGCGTGCTGCACGATACGACGGCGAAGAAGGCTCACGAAGAGCGAGTGTCGCACGATTTTGACGAAACTATTTAATAGAATCGTTTCCCCTGTAGCGGCATTCAAGTTTCTTCAGCTTGTTAGTGAAATTTAATTTCGAACTATAATGCGACTACCAATTTAACGAAATAGTGGTTAATAGTGAAAAAAAAAAAAAAAAAAAAAAATTCTTAAGAAAATCAATATTTCAACTATTTATAAGTTAATTCATCGAAAAAAATCGATAGAACGATCGATTTTATTGTGTTTGCAGTTATTAGCAATCGCTGGGATGATTTTACACGTTTGTCAACCTTTATACCGAAACCTAATGGACAGTACATTGATACCCGGCGCTCTCGGAGCTTTCGTTGTAATTTCTGCTGTTCTACTTTTGGGACATTTGTTAAATTTCACCGCACCGACGCGATTGGTACGTGTAATACAAGATATAAGACAGCTTCCGGTAGAATTCCTTTTTCTACGAATTTTTTTTTTTTTTTTTTTTTTTTTTTTATCAACAGAATGCAACATTTTCGACTGTCGCTGCCTTCGGCTACGGCTGGTGCATGTCGGCAATTATGGACTCTCTGAGAATCGAAAAGGACGCGACTTCCTGGACATTTCTACTCGGTAAAGGAGTCTTGTGCTTCGCGGCTCTTGCCATTCATTTGGTAGAACTTCTTCACGCTTTTATCAATCGTGATACTCGACCCTTAAGCCTCCGATCTAATGCACCTTCGCAATCGCTTTCGCGATCCGAATCATTGCATCCTGTATCGTCCTGATAAATATATTAATTGTGTTTTCAAATAAATCGACGAGTCGAATTTGTACAGAAATTACTATTATTCTCCCTGAATTTTCTTTCAATGATCGAAAATTAAATGATTTTAATTGCTTGAAATTAAAAAAAAAAAAAATGAAAAAAAAAAAAAAATAGACAAAACACGAAAGAATTTTCCGAACGTCCATCAAATAACGGACGTCGCAAAGATCGTTAAATTTATCTTAAACAAGAAGTGAGAAACAATTTCCTCGAGCGATGGCTTTTTCATGGAAGGATCCACACTTTCTGCTGAAGATTGTGACACTCGTGAGCGCTGACGCGATCTTTTTTCCCCGAAAATGTAATGAAAATGGTTATTAAAATAATTCGTAACATAACCTAAAATTTCGTTAGATACTGTTGCTTCTGACAATTTTCACGACTCTGCAACCCTCGGGATCTTGGGGTCACAGCATCATTGTCGAGGGACTAACGAATACGAGTGCAATCGTTATTCTCGTTCTTATAATTACTATCGTAGCTCTCGAATCGCCAAAAATCACCGTAAGCGTATTTTCAGAATTTTTCGAAAAGTGTAAAAAAAAAAAAAAAAAATATACCTATGCGAATACCTGACGCATTCTTTCGTGAATACGTCAGACCGGAAGACTTGCAAATTTCCCGACCGGAAATAATTAATTTTCCTCTGCGTAATTTTAGGAAATATGTCTCCTCGTCATTGTTCTTGCGATGCTGGTAATTTGCTGCAGTCTGTGGTACGCAGGCGAGGAAAGAGCTTACATAACGCATAACAACGGCTACTACGTAGTTTTCAGTAAGCAAAGCATATTATTTGCAAAATTACGTGTTTTTTTTTCCTTCAATCGGACGCAGAGAAACGTTAATCGGAATATGTCGTTTCTTTTTATAGCCAAAGCGACCGATCGGCGCAACGCGTATCTCGGCCTCACGATACGTGAGTAATCGATCATAATTCATATTCGAACCGCTCGATCGATAACAAAATTTTATCAAAATTGCTATTTGATAGATTAATGTTTTTTCTTTAGCTGGAATTATCTTCGAAGTTATCGACGTCGTTTTACACGCTATGGACAAGTAACTCGAAGATATATATTTTTTTTTCGTCAAGAAACCAGGAAACTACAAAAAAATTGTTCTTCACTTGTTCCGCGTAATTATTCACACGCAAAGGTTAACAGATGTCGGGATCGATAAAAAAAAATTGTATGATTGACGAATCGTGTTGATAAGAGTAAAATATAAATAAAATCGGCACATGATCGGCAAATTTTTGCGATTGATAAAGAACTATGGCTTCGTCTTCAAACTCATCGAGTTGGTAACGAACATTTTTTTTAAAATGATCGTAAATTTCCGGTTTCTAACCTTTTCTCGATATTTGGCAAATTTATATTCCACCACAGGTCCTGGCGATCGTTTGTTTGGGAGTATTGATTCACGACGAAACATATTCGGTTCCACGATGGCTTTGGCTAATTTACTGCACAAATTCGTTGACTTACATCGTAATTCTCATGACACTAACCGGAAATTACATTCTCGAAGAGGACTGCGAATACCTCGATTTCGTATTTAGCGCTATAGGAATACCGCTGTATCTCATCGGTGGACTTGCCGCAATCATCAGATCGGCTCTCTACATACCCGAGGATGCGAATAATGATTCTTGCGAACTCGCGATGGGCATCATGTTTATCGGTCGGTTTTTCATTTTTTTTTAATGCAGTTAAACGGAATTTCAAAAATATAGAGAAATTTGTAAAAAAAAAAAAAAAAAAAAAATGGCAATCTCGATTTATATAATATATTTTTCAAAATTTGCTTCAGTAAACGCGAGTCTGATGCTGAGTCAAGTTCTATGGACCACATACACTAAAAGTCGAAGAGCCATTCGCGAGGAAAGACGAAGTCGTACAGCGGATTAAAAATTATTTTGTATTTGTCCGAATTTCAACATTCAATAAATTATAATCAATATAATAATCGAGTTTTTGATGGAAATCATTTTTTCTCTGCGAAGAGAAAAATCACATCGATGATCATCAGAGCGGCTGCTACAAAGGCCATCACGCTATGTATACCCAAATGTGTACAGGCAGCGGTAAGCATGATGACGATATAGATGATCAATAAAATGATTTCCTGAGGACGAAATCGAATTTTACAACGATTTTATCTATTTATTTATTTATTTATAACGAAATTATCGATTGTACCGTCCAAACGTTTGGTTCATCGAACAAATAAGCGACGATGAGAGCTGAAGAGACGAAAAACCAGCCAAACATTCCCCAAACCATCGTAAGACTCCCATAACGATGGTGAATCACTATGCCGATTATGCAAACGATCTATCAAAAAAATTGATTTTTTCACAAACAAACGGTAACCGCCATTAAAATTTTAATCAACCAAAATCGACAAAATCGACTCACAAACTCGGTAAATCTTAGCAAAAAGTTCTTGTTCTTCAAAAGTTGTCCGAAGTCCTTCATAGCGATCAATAATTGATGGTATTCAATAAATCAATGTAATTCCTGAAGGAAGTATTCAGCGACGAAAGATATCTCAATCGACAACACGGCTAACGTCAGAGAGGCAAAACAAACGAATGAAAAGCAAAAATCAGGAATCCATCGCAAAGCTTTTTTGAAGGTTAAAACAGAAATGAATAACCTTCAACGTCCAATACCGACGGCCGAGCAAATTCAAGAATTAACGAAGCTGATTAAGCGGCTGTTGAAGTGCAAGTGTTTCGCTTTGGTAAATTTCTCGAATTGTCTCTGATTGTTGACGGCAATCAAAAATTGATTCAATGCGATCGTTTTGATAGATCTTTTGTATCGCAGGCACGGCGGTAATACTATTTCTTCCTCTGGACTTTCTGAATTCGAAAATGTTGGCTATCGTATTGCCGAGTTTTTTGTCGGGATATATAATCGTCAATATCGCGGGAATTTTTACCGCTTATCGCGGTCACGTTGACTTGGTTGCCGTGAGTATATTTTTAAAATTATTATTATTATTATATATTGCTCTTTATATTCAAAAAACTCGCTGCCAGAACGCGAATATAGCAAAAGATATATTCGAAAATTTGTCTCTCGATATTTTCAGGATATTCTATTCTCATCGAGCGGAGGTTTAGTCAATACTTGCTGCGGTCTTTATCTGCTATACTATTGGATCGATTGGGTCATCAGTACGTTCGAGAGCGGCAAGGGATCCGAAGGGTAACAAAAACGAAAAAAAAAAAAAAAAAAAAAAAAAAAAAAAAAAAAAATCGACAATCAATAAATTTCAATTACTAAATTATATCATTATTTATCATCCTGCAGCATTTCATTTCTCATTTTATCGGCCGCGTGTCTCCTCGACGTCGCTGCAATGGTTTTCGAGTTTATCTACACCCTCATCGAAAAAGCCCATCGCGCTATCCACGGAAATCCTAATGTCGATGGGCCGAGAAACGATATTTAGATAATGTCAATTACCGATTGGTTCTTCTATTACTTCCGCGTTCCCAATAGCGAATCAAATGAATCGTAACGAGATTCGCCGTAAGAAAACTTTCGGATAATTGATAGATACAGCTTATCGCGAGCGGGTGGTTTGATAGGGGATAAAAATGAATAAAAATGATGAGTAAGAGTCAGCGACGTTCACCAATTGATCCCTCGCGACCCCGTTGGATCTCCGCAGACCGTATACGAGACCCAACGCCCACCATCCGGACACTTTACCGCGCGATTGTCCGCGATGGAGTTTGTACTTAATTCGTTCCCCGTGCTGATAAACAGCGACGAGAGAACAAGGCGGAGGATTAATCGTTGCACGGGGATGGAAAGTGGTTTCGTCCGGAAGAAGAATGAGAGCCAAAGACTCGTTGGAGCGCAACAACTGCAGCTACGATGGGGTCAAAGGCCAGTGGAGTATACGTGCTTTCGTGACGCTACGAACTCCAGAAATTTTCTTCGCGTTTTTGCATATAATTATCTCTATTATTGCGATAGTCTCATCTCGTGACCGTGAGAAACATTATTATTATTATTATTTTAACCTTGAAACAGCATCCATGAGTCGGCTGGACCTCGAGATTTTTCAAGGGAATCGTGAATAATAAAAAAATTCCGTTTTACATCTCATTAAAAAATTACTTCTGTAATTTTTATTTTATCATTATTGTGCCGTAGCAAGCATCTTTCTTACATCCGGAAATTTCGGATTCGCTTAAATTGTAGTTAAAAATATTGATATTCAACAAAGTTTCGCAACTATAAATACATCGCGGGTCTCTCGGACTAATGGATGCCGTTGAAAAGAGTTGTAAAAATTCATGGTGTTGATGAAAAAAAAAAAAAAAAAAAAAAAAAATTAATACGAATTAAATTTTCTTTTTTTATCGATGAAATTCTCGTGATTTCGTTACGTGAGATTTTTTTTTTTTTATAATTTAGGTCAATAGGTTGAAAAATTTCTACGGTCCCTGAACTCATTTTTTTTTTTTTTTTTCATTAAAGTTGATAAAATGAGAGGTCACCTCGAAGTATTTCAAGACTCGGCGAAGGGCTTTAAAAATTCATTAAAGATCGATTACTCACTGACTGCAAGGCGCAACGAACCTTGAGAACCATTTCCGCCAGTGAAGTACTTATACCAATATATATATACGAAACACGAAACGATGTATTTTATTTCGCAATTCGAGTCCCGAAGGCGGAAAACCGAGCGAATCGACTAGAGATCGCTTGCATCGATCGAATCAATTGTATTAAATCAATGCTGCGACAACTATGTCGCGGCCATTGTCCAATAATTTTAGAGTACCGCCGCGATGTAAAAACATAGGAGAGGGAAACATAGGAACTTCTTGGATCAATGCGGAGACCGCAGTAATGCTTTCCTCGGTACCGCAGCGGTAGATTTTTTTATAGTAATCGTTGGTAGTGGTTGGTAGTTAGTTCAGGTCAGACACGGCTGATCCGCGGCTCCATATTTTCCACGCTCTGGTGACCAAGCCCTCGGCTACGACGAGGAATGTCACTCGCCAAGGGGGACTGGGAATTGAAGTAAATGATTTCAAACTCGGGACGGCTTTATTAACGCAATTAAAAAAATTACATACTTTTTTCACGACATAACTCTTATACCTGTTTTCGAAAAAAAAAAAAAAAAAAAAAAAAAAAAAAAAAAAAAATTAATAATAACAACAATCAATTAAATTTCTCAAATTCTTAATAATATTGCGATCGTAATAATTTTTTCAATAGCAATATTATAATTTTTTTATTTATAAGACGCGACAATAAAAATAAAATAAATAATTTAAAAAATTGATTAGAATTTTCTTCCGAGAGACGAGATTTTTTTTTTTTTTTTTTTTTTTTTTTTTTTTTTTCAAATGGTGTATCGGAAGATTGACGATGAATGACAACGAATTCATTAAAACTTCGGAATAGAAAGTGTCGAGAATCGAATTCAAAGGAATATGCATACGGAAAGTTGGAATGTCATATTGATCAGGTGTCGTTGCCTGACACCGTAAGCCATGCCGTGCAGTGTCGATTCACTCGCTGTGAATGAGCCAAACCGCGCCCAAGCGTAGTACTATACGCAAACTCGTTTTTTTTTTTTTTTTTTTTTTTTTTTTTTTTCTTCAATTCCACGCGAGTATACTATCGCCCGCGAAACACGAACGTGTTACTATCCCCTCTTCGCGTTGTTTTCTCGATTGTTTACTCCGAAGGGGGTCCCCCCACGTCGATGCACGTGCATAAGCTTCACACACGTGGAAGAGTGGGGGACCCTTCGGAGTGTACCGACTCACATTTACACAGCTTGCGGCACATAGCGCTCAGTTTTACGTACGCGCGAGGAGTCTCTCGCTCTCGGTGTTTTCCGTACACTCTTGCGTACCGTGTCTATCTGTTTCTCGGTTTTTAAGGGGACTTCGAGCGATCGTGCTGCTCGACCCTCGACGCTAGAAACGACGCCGTGTGTCACGCTCGACGTTCCAGTTTAAGCTGCGACGCGACACGGTTACGTGCACCGTTCGCCGCGTTCTCCGGTACCCACAAGTACGAAAAAATCTGATTTCTCTACGAGCATTTTAACGTGTTACACATATTTTTTTACGAAAAAAAAAAAAAAATCGTCCGCTGTTTATCGAGTTTCGAGTGAAAAATATCGATGTAATATTGCGACGATGAAAAATTGTTAAAAATCAGTGGGTTTATAGTTGCGCGTGAATTAAGTGATATTGGAATACAAAAGAACGATTTTTAAAGCGCCTTTACTCAGGTGAGAAACGCTGAATAATTTTCCCATTGAAATAAGAAGAAATTCTATATCGCGGGTGTTTATTCTTTTGGAGTCGAGGAATGCAGAAGAAGTGACGAGAAAGTTTTGTTTGCACTTTAGAAATTATCGGCAGAAGCAAAGAGAATTCTTCGGGATCTCGTGGATCGCTGTGCGAAGTGCATAAAGAAGTTGTTGGGGAATCGGCTGCTCGTCGTATAGACGGTGAAGTATTCGCGTGCGACAAGGTGTAACGGTAAGCTATCAAACTGGGAGACAGGCGAGGAAAACCACGAAGGGTCAGAATGGCCGACGAAAGTTTACCAACTACGACGACAGAAAAGGAAAATGGATCGTTGAATCCGTTGCCGATGATCGCTAAAATCACCGAAGTTGTGAGTTTGAAAATCATTTTATTTTTAAAAATTTTTAACTCATTGAAGAATTGAGATATTCGATTTTTCGTAACGATTTTTATAAGAATTCATTTTCTTTATTGTTATTTTATATTACAGATTCTCGCGATTTTCATAATTGGACTCGTAGTCGATCCCCTGAACTCGTTTCAACGTATCCTGAGTCGTCCTCATCTAAAACTCGACGACGTCGCCGTTATTTACGTTACAGTTGCCGGCTTTTTACTCATTAATGTTGTGCTTCTGATCAGTCGGGCGTTGGGCGACAGAGTGCCGAAAAGAACGGTAATTTTTAAAAAACTGCAAAATTATCTTTATTTACATTTGAAATTTTAACTATTTCAGCGAAAATTCGTCAAATTTACATAAATCGAAAAAAAAAAAAAAAAAAAAAAAAAAAAAAAAATCGGTAAATTTTAATAAATTTTAATAAATTTTGAAACGGAAACTTATCACATTGGAATGCTAAATTCATGTTGCCGTTGCACAGAATTTATGAATGTTGCAATCCGCGCAATAGAGCGTTTTTATAAGGGTCGGGTAACCGCGTGTACAACGCATCAAACATTGCGTAATGAAATGCTATACGTGACGAAACTCGTGTCTCTCAATCTCTCTCTGTACGCAAAGCTTCGTGTTTCGTATGGAGTAGAAACCTATATCCACGTTTAGAAGGTTCTGTGACTCATTTCCGGCGATCAATGGATTTGCATAATATCGTTAAACACCGAAAATCCGTGAGTGCGTCGGGGCTATCGATTAGCCGGTGGAGTGAACGCGTTTCGCTTGACCAACGGGGTCAGCGGTAATGAGGGTTCACGCGATCGAAATCAGTTCGGAATACTATCACAATGTTTATATACATAATATTTATATGCATTGAAGAGAAATACAAGTTTAACAGACATTGTCGCGAATATATCGCGACTCGGGAATCGATCGATTGGATGCATTTCCATATGCAAATTGAAATCGAGAGACGCGATAGCGTTTCGACGCCAAGTAATTTAAAGAAAAATTTTATTTACTCAGAATTGAATCCGTAAATAGCATATTTCTGTTTTTTCGATAAATATATTCTTTAATTTCTACATGGAAAATACAAGTTTTCATTGACGTAGATATCGATTTTCTCATCTATTCACGTCAAGAAAAACATTGTATTTTCCTTATGGAAATTTTTTTTTTTTTTTAATTATTATTATTAGTATAGAAATATAATAACAATCCAATGACTAAATCTGTCCATTCTAACGCTGCGAAAAGATATATTAATATTTTTCTTTAAAAACATCGAAAAACCAATAGCAGTGATAGCGCATTTGGAAAAAATAATTTTCACTTAAAATAAATTATTCATGAATCGAGAAAAACGAGGAAAGTCTACAAGGTCGCGGGTTTTTTTCCTATCAAATGCCGTGATAAGACGATTATATATACAGTATATACTTTTTCTTTAATTTCGAAAATTCGAAAAATACGATAGTACTATCGCGACGATTAATTTTCATAGGGGATGAAAAAACGTTTTCATGTATCGAGAAAAACGATAAAAATGTCTAAGTTAACGGGTTTTTTTCTATCAAATTCCGTGATAAGACGATTATATATATAGTATATACTTTTTCTTTAATTTCGAAAATTCGAAAAATTCGATAGTACTATCGCGACGATTAATTTTCATAGGGGATGAAAAAACGTTTTTATGTATCGAGGAAAACGATAAAAATGTGTAATTTAACGGGTTTTTTCTATCAAATGCCGTGATAAGACGATGATATATATAGTATATACTTTTTCTTTAATTTCGAAAATTCGAAAAATACTATAGTACTTTCGTGGCGATTAATTTTCATAGGGGATGAAAAAACGTTTTCATGTATCGAGGAAAACGATAAAAATGTGTAAGTTAACGGGTTTTTTTTCTATCAAATTCCGTGATAAGACGATTATATATATAGTATATACTTTTTCTTTAATTTCGGAAATTCGAAAAATACGATAGTACTATCGCGACGATTAATTTTCATAGGGAAGGGATAAACGTTTTCATGAATCGAGGAAAACGATAAAAGTGTACAAGTAAGCGAAAAATTTTTTCCTGTTAAATGCCTCGTCTACGCCCACTATTCTCATTTACACAGCTGAGTCACTAGCGCGGCTCGGCGCGCCACTAGCGATCTCTCGCATGGAACTCTCTTACACGTCCACCGCCTAGCTAATTGGCAGACGCATCAAGGCCTCGTTCGTCACAGCGCGCAGTGACTCTACCTGAACGTTTATAGTTACACACTGTATACAGTTAAAATATGTACTCATAATAGGAGGCGATAGTTAAACGACGAAACTTTGCACCGCCTTAACGAGGTCTCCGACGTGTGCGACATTTCTTGCTACGAGTTTAAAAAAAAATTCAAATTCTCCGCGGTGAGGGTAACAATGTCAATAATACGTATTTATCGTCGCCGAGCCTATAAAAGCATATATCGTGAATATTTTCCATCATTTTACGATCCAATCCGTTGCGCGGATTTATCGATGAAAGTATAAAACACAGATGGTGACCTCGATATTCATGGGAAAACTGTGGAATGCGCGGCATTACGAGAAACCGAACGTAATAATTCGAAAAAAAAAACAGTTATAATTGTTATAGTCGTTTACGTAATAATTAACCACGTGATTCCGAACTAATAATCGGATATTTGTATATTATTATTAATTTTTTTTTTTTTTTTTTTTTTTTTTACAGGTCATCATGTTCTCGGCTCTGGGTGCGCTGATGCACATAGTAGCCGGTAGTCTGATGGTCCACAACTGGCGACAGCGTATGAACGCATTTATCAATTTTCAAAACAACGCCATACACACGAGCAAACAGTACAACGATATGTTAATATCGGCTTCGGTTTTCACGTATTTGAACGCCGCGATTTTCGCGCTCGAAATTATCTTAACGATAAGATACTAATAGTAGCGATCGCTTTTCCCGGAAAAGAGGAATAAAAGATCATTTTTTTTTTTTTTTTTTTTTTAAATTCACGATCGTGGAATCGTTTGTGCCAACGATCGGTGAGCTTTAAATGTACAACGCTGTAACCCAAAGTTCAAATTTTTTTTTTTTACTATCACCAACGATTTTATTAATCCGTCCGATGGAATGCGCGCGCACGAGTGTACCGCGTTTCCATTATCCAATGTACCTTAGTAAAAAAAAAAAAAAAAAAAAAAAAAAAAAACTCGAAATTTTATCAATGTAGATAATCTATCGAGATGAGATACAAGAATTAATCGAGATATCGCGAAAGATCGAAGGCGAATATACGTTTATTTATTTGCGTAGCGAGAGACCGTAGAAAATGCAAAGTTTTATTAGTTTTTTTTTTTTTTTTTTTTTTTTTTATTATTCAAAACCATTTTTTTTGCCCGTAAACAATTCCGTCCATCGATCGTCCAACGTCCGGTATCCACCGCGATACCAAAGAATTGTAATACGATATACGGAGAGATTTAATATTTTATTAAAAAATTATCCGTCCAAACTATCATTGTATAATAATAATAATAATAATAATTACATAGAGATAATATCAAGATATATTCTTCTCGTGACGTAAACAGAATATATTCGATTTCTGTGCCGTTTCACAGATACTATACTGTATATTTATCGTAAGATTTATAAATAAATAAATTTTTAAAAATACAAAAGATCGATACGAATTTTTATCACCAGAGGCGCTATTATTGCGAAAAAAAAATCGCGTTTATCTTCGATTTAAATGAAAAAAAAAAAAAAAAAAAAATCAAATGTGGCAAACATCAGAGTGCGAAAAACGTCAGAAACACGATGAATTTTTATTTTACGCGAGAAAAGGCCGTTTTGTTGCTTAAACAAGACGACGGAAAGATATCGCGAAATGAGAGGTAATTGGGAATCGGCGCAATGCCCACCGATGATGGTACCTCCGGTCGGAATGGGATACAGTTGTGCAATTCCGTCAAACATGGCATGCGACGACGCCTGTACTTTGCCAATGGCGAAACCCATACGTATATTTCAATTCGTGAGTTCGAAAAAAAAAAACGATTACTACGCCACAATATTATTATTTTTTTTTTAATTTTTTTTTTTTTAATTTCATAAATCGGCAATTGAAACATAACGATTTTTTGTAGTTAGTCGTCACAGCGCTGTTTTCACTGACGATCTATACGATATCGAAAAACTCACCGTATCAACCGGTGGAAGGTATACTTCTGGCGGTTCTCTTTGGCAGTTTCCTGTTCATTGAATTAGTCGATATTATCAGTCAATTCGGCGGCGACCCGATACCCGACACTCCCGTGCGTTCAAATATATATCTCATTAAAAATCGACAAGTTTTTCACCCGTTAGATTTTTCGAAAAAAAAATAATAATAATAATAATAATATTGCGCTGAAAAAAAAAATGTATTCAAGAGAAACGATTTTATTCGGCGGCTGCGATCCGATTCCCGACTCTCCCGTGCGTTCAAATATATATCTCATTAAAAATCGACAAGTTTTTCACCCGTTAGATTTTTCGAAAAAAAAATAATAATAATAATAATATTGCACTGGAAAAAAAATGTATTCAAGAGAAACAATTTTATTCGTTCCATAATTCGGTCGGTAAAGCCGCAGCGGCGGCGGCTGCGATTTGTTTGTAAATCTGCAGCTAAAACTAATCGAATAATTGTTGAAAATCGAAACAGATGTTCTTATTCGGAGTTGTGGGAACTCTGCTATTCATCGTAGCGGCGGGATTGATATTTTTCGCGACGCGCCGCGATGGCATCGAAGAAGTCTGGCGACTGACCGTCTCAATGGCTCTCGCTGCTGCGTGTTCTCTTCTATTTTTACTCGACGTTCTCCTCATTTTTCTCTATGGATACTGATTTTTAAAAATCGACGCCCAACGCACAGAAAAACAATACGAGAAATATGAAGAATTGTTAATTCTTACAATTCAACATTTTTTTTTTTCAATGCCGCCATTCGATTTCTATACTCATTACTGTAAATAATAAAAAAAATATCTCAAACAGACCGTTCGTTATTATCTTTCCATCCGATAGTTTGTTCTCTCGAAGATTTCCGGTTTTCATTGAATGAAGTAAGTCTCGAACTATATAAAGCTGCAAATTGTTTTTTCGCTAAACGTCAAAGAAACAAAAAACGTCTATGACGCGTCAAAAACTTAAGATAATGACGAGTTAAGTTTATTCTCCTAATTAGCGAAGATTCTCGACGAGATAATCGAAAAATAATTTACTAAAAAAAAAAAACCAAAAAAAGCCGTCCGGATATCCGAGTATCCTATGGATACGAAAGGTGAGTCCACTTTTCCCTTAAATACGCTAAAAATCGTAAAAAAAAAAAAAAAAAAAAAAAAAAAAATTGTCAAATTTGTAAATTTTTCTCAGCAAGAAATCGATTCAGTGAAAATTACGAATCCTTGAGTAATAAAGATTCCAGTGATTCTGTGACAGCGAAAAAAACATTGTCGTCAAGATGCGCGACTACTCTATGCAGACCTTTAAGGATATTTCAGTTTGTGAGTCAAACGTTAATAAAATAACCATAAAAAAAATGCTGAAATTAAAAAAAAAAATGCGCTTTATAATGTTCTAATGATCGACAGTTAACGACGATGCTATTGTTCGCTCTGATAATCTTTATGACGGCAAAGTCAGCGATGTCAGAACCAATTCATCTGTCGCATCCGGCATCGATTCTCATGATAATTCTAACGACTTCCTATTTATTTTTCATCGCAATCGATATAATAAGTCAATTTGGTGGACACGGATTGCCAGATTCGCCGGTAATGCACCTAATCGCCATTTTTTTTTGTCTAAACATCGATTCGATCATTACGATGGAAATGTTTATCTCGCAGATGCTTCTGTTCAGTTTTCTCGGCGTTTTGCTATTCGCCGTTGCCGGTGCCCTTTTGATACACTATCGCAATCCCGAGGATCATTTGTGGGCATTGATTCTCAGCCAAGTTCTGTGTTTCGTCATCAGTATACTGTTTTTCATTGAGATTACGTTGTTTATAGCGTAAGTTGACTATAATTCCATTAGGAAGGCTTTTGCGTCTACGGAATACTTTGATCTCTTTGTTGCGATTAATTTTTTGGTCATTAGCTACTGGAGACAGAAGTGCTTATCCTGGAAGAAATGTTACCCGTTCACCCCTTCGGGAACTTGCGGACAGAGTGAAATAAAGACGATCTTTGCGCGCGGGAAAGATCGGGACATAGATATCGAATTGGGAAGATGTAATCTCGCGACGAGCGTCAGCCGTTGTGCGATACCTCTGGAAACATCTGCCGATTCCGCCGTTGCCGATCACGGCGGCAGAAAGGTCAGTATCGGTCACAGAAGAGAGTACGTCGATTGCCAGTCGAGCGTTCCGGCTCTTGCGATCGTTCACGCAGCGCAGATTCAAACCGATAGCGGTCGCACCGCTATCACAGAATCTCAGGTATGTTTGATCCGTTTTTGCTTTCAATTTACTATTCATTGGGCTGTAGGAATGCTAAATAAAAGTTTTCCTTCCTTACCGATCGATGCACAGACCGCAAGACCGGAAATGATAGAATCCATGATACAAACGACCAGTCGGTGCGAACTTTGCAACAGACAGATGGAAGGTGTAGCAGCGCCATCACCGAGGATTTCATCACCACCTCCGTCGCCTCAATCACAGAATCGCTACTACTCGGTTATTCCGACTCCATTGCCTCAAATTCAATCGCCGATTAGCCAAATTCAATCGTCTGTTCAGCAAATGCCGATGGAAACGATTCCGTACAATGTACCGCAGCCTTCGATATCACCGAATCCACAAATTCAGCGGGGAAATTGTGCTATTTGTCCGGCTATTTATCACATGATGGGCGGGGGAATCCCCTTAGGGACCAATCCTTGCTGCCAATCGTAAGCTCCGTAATTTCTTGGTATCGGCTTTTTTTTTTATAATTTTTTTTGGGTATCTGAATGATTGTTTTTTTGACTGTTTCGCAGATGCAATTGTGGAGTTAAGACGCCGGAACAGCCTCGTCAAGCAATTCCCTATCTTTTGGAACAATCGTCTCAGCAAATCGAATCGGCAAGTCAGTCTGATTGGCCGGAACAACAAGCATCGACATCAACATCGACGATGACGAAGCCATTGATCGAAAAGGAGAGCTTCGCTACGACTCCATCGATTACGGAAGCAACGATCACGGAAGCTGCGCATGGAGGGTCGAGTACAACGACGCGAACGCGAAATCATTCGAAACAACGTGTCTAACTTCATCTTCGCATTTTGCAGATTTAGTGGTAAACGAGAGTAATCGGTACAAACCGATCAAGAAACTTCCGCGGGTCTATGAAACTCGTAAGAAATAAATCCGTATTGTGACACTCTATCGATAAGATTTTTTCCATGTAGAATTTTTTTTTTTTTCGCGGAATACAAATTTGACTATTGAAAAAATTTGGTTGGTTTTTTTGTTAATTTTTTTTTTGTCGTGCGATAAGGTCCCTGTCCGACTCATGGATCTGGACTCGCGGCGCGAATGGCCGGACTTCCGGAAATCGTGACGAAAGTGACTTTATCGACGATTTGCTTTAGACGAAACAAAAGGACTCAAACGCGAGTTAAAAAATGCATTTCTTCCGAAATTCCGGAAGCTAAAGAGATGGAAAAAGTGTAAGTATTGACGAGAAAAAATAAAAAATTTTATTAAATTTGAAATTTAAAACAAAATTGAAAGATTATTTGATTTTTAATTTAATATCATATTTTTAACTTTTTTTTTTTAATGAGCGCAGAGAAGAGGATTCATTGAATAAAAATTACGTCGAAAAACCGGAAGCATACAAAAGTCAAGATTTCCAGGGATCCATAGGAAGTTTTAGAAGCGAAAAAGACAATTTAACGAGCAGAAGAGCGTCCGATGCGCGCGAGAGAATGATCAGCGAGGAGGGAGCAAAAAGACGCTCGCGAGATCGTCGTAAATCCGGTTCCTCGTTACCGATCAAACCGATACGAGACAGTGGAGTTCTTTTGGAAGAGATCCATTCCGAACCGGAAGAAGAAGAATCAGCAAATATGGAGAGAATGCAGGAGAGAAAATCCGAGCGTATCGCCTCGCCGAAACCGGAATCCAGCGGCAAACTTATCTGGCGATCCGCCGGATCTGACCCCAGAATTTCGGTACCGATGGAAAAATATTCCAGTTGGTTACGCAAAGATTACGCGATAAGAGAAGAAGCGGATGCTGAAAAAGCGCGTCAATCGCCCGAGAAAGATAATCGCGAGAGCCGAATTACGTTCAGAGAAAAGCTTACAACTCCAGAAGATTCCGACATTAGTATCAGAGAGGAAGAACCCTCTGATTCGGACTCGTCGATGGTGATCGGTAAAAGGAGTAAAGAAATTCGTGAAACGAGCAGTCGCCAGGCATCGAAGATCGGTAGTACTGCCGCTTCAAGATTGCAATCAGAAAATACTCCCGAAGATTCCAAAAGCTCGAGGTTTCGAGTGGACGAATCTAGCGGGGCGATTCCGCGCGCGAAATCGCGATCGGCATCGAAAATACGTGCGAGTAAAGCAGATTCGGAAGTATCTTCTGACGTGGCAAGTAGAAACAGATCGAAAGGAAAAATCAGTAAGGCGGATTCCGAAGCGTCGTCACGATCGAGAATTAGCCGCATGACAATAGAGCGATCGAGTAAAACCGATTCTGAAACGCCGTCGATCTCAAAAAATCGACTGAATCAGGAATCATCGAGAATTGCGTCAAAATCAAGAAATACATTTAGCAACGAAAGTTCGGAAACGCCTTTAGGATCGAAAATGCGACTGATCAGTGAAGCGCCATTCAGTTCGAAGATACGACCAATCAGTGAAGCGTCGCAGGGTTCGAAGATACGACCAATCAGTGAACTGTCCGAACTTTCTTCTGGATCCGTCGTAAGAAGCACAACAAAAGAACGACTGAGTAAAAAAGATTCGGAATCGCCATTAGCATTAGCGAAGAGATCATTCAGCAAAGAAGATCCGGAAATCTCATCGGAATCAGAAAGGCCGAGTAAAATAAGTACAGATATGCGATTAAGCACAAGAGATCGATTAGGTAAAGAAGAATCATCAGAAAAATCATCCCGATCGATCACTATAACCAAATCGCGTGAAAAATCGAGTAAACCGGATACGACGCCATCAGATTCTACAAGTAAAATAGAAGAATCGCATTTGCGTTTGGAATCCGATCGCGAGGATTCCAGGAGTTCGAAAGGTCGTTTGAGGAAAAAAGACTCAGAAAGATCATCGGATTCCACGATCGAGTTGCTCAGTGGAGCGGAATCGGATACGCCGTCGGAATCGGAAACCGTGATAGACGAATCGCTTTCAAGTCTGAAGAAATCTACAGAAAATGATTCAAACTCCAAACAACGATTAGGTACATCCGGTTCCTTAATTGGACCCACAAGATCGCCGAGCAGAAGCGCGTCGAAGGGTCTCACCGATAAATCGGAATCTGATACTCCATCGGTATCGAGAAGAAGACGTAGCGAAATCGAAGACAAATCGCTTTTGCGTTTGGAGTCGAATCGCGAGGATTCCAGGAGTTCGAAAGATCGTTTGCGTAAAAAAGATTCAGAAAAATTCAGCAGATCGGTATTCTCGAGCAGATCAGAGGAACAACCGGGTAAAACAGATGCATTAACGCCATCAAATTCAAAAAGTGGAGTAGAAGAATCGCGTTTAGGGTTGAAATACGATCGCAAGGATTTCAGGATTTCGAGAGATCGTTTGAGTAAAAAAGACTCAGAAATATCTTCGGAATCAACGATCGAACTGCTCAACAAAGCGGAATCGGATACACCATCGGAGTCACAAACAGTGATAGACGAATCTCTCGTGCGTCTTGAAAAATCTAAAGAAGATTATCCAGTATCCGAAGAACGTGTGAGAAAATCCGATTCGTTAATTGTACCCAAAAGATCGTCCAGCAGAAACGCATCGGAGGGACTCGCAGATAATTTAGAATCGAAAACTCCATCAACATTGAGGACAAAACAGAGCGAAATCAGCGAAAAATCGATTGGCAAAGGAAGAAGCGAAGAGAAAAGCGTCATAAGATCGCCGGATTCTAAAATAAACGTGATATCTCACGGGTCTGGTATTAAATTTGACGATAATTCGGAGTCTCATTCCGATCGATCTGTTGGTCAGAGGAAATATACCATTCGAAGAACTCCGTATCCATCAAAGGAGTTCATCGGTAGAGTCGAAGACTCGGATCTCGAAAGAGATATCGAAGGATGGCGCGATGAACTTGCCGAAGATTTGGAAGCCGATGAATCCGAGATATTTACTCCATCGAATGAGATTTCCAGAACGAAACCGAGAAAAGATCGATCATCCGTTACAAGTGATAGCGATAAAGAAAAAAATATCGTAAAGTCTCCCAGAAGAAGTTCAACGCAGCAAAACCGATTCGGGAGCTCTGGAGAACGTTCGCCGGAACCAAAACCGTCCGAAATTTCGAGAAAAAAGCAATCATCCGTTATAAGTGATAGCGATGAAGAAAAAAACATCGTAAAGTCTCCGAAAAGAAGTTCAACGCGGCAAAACCGATCCGAGAACTCTGGAGAACGGTCGCCGGAGCCAAAACCGTCCGAAACTTCGAGAAAAAAGCAATCATCCGTTGTAAGTGATAGCGATGAAGAAAAAAACATCGTAAAGTCTCCGAAAAGAAGTTCAACGCGGCAAAACCGATCCGGGAGCTCTGGAGAGCGTTTACCGGAACCAAAAACGTCCGAAATTTCGAGAAAAAAGCAATCATCCGTTGTAAGTGATAGCGATGAAGAAAAAAACATCGTAAAGTCTCCGAGAAGAAGTTCATCGCGACAAAACCGTTTCTTGAGCTCTGGAGAGCGTTCGCCGGAGCAAAAGCCGTCCGAAACTTCGAGACAACAATCGAAGAAATCAAAAAGCGGCTCGTCTACGAGAACATTTGCTTACGCTCCCGCCTCGTGGTCCTCAAAGGGTAATATTTTGCAAAGCAGAAGTCGAATAGATCATCCGGAATCGAGAATAGAAGTCGATCAGCAAAAAATGTCGGATTGCGATCCTTACGCGGATATGGCAACTGGAGTTCCGGTTCCTGATTATTGCCCTCCGACGTGGCAGTGAGCGGTCATGCAAATTTCGGCGGCTTATTACAAACAAATATTTACCATTCATCTATATATATGTATTTTTTCTTCCTTATCGACAGATGCATAGAAAATCCCCAGTGTACGGCATCCGGTATGGCGATGGATTACGAATGCGTCCCGTCGGTTTGCATCGACGAACATATTTGCGTGGATCCGTGTTCCTGCCGGGTAAAGTCGATTCTCGTACGTAAAACTGCAAACCACATTACCGACTGCGATAATTTATCATTTTCCTTTTTTTTTTTAACTAATTTCAGAAATGAACGTTCGTCGCTTACGATTTTTCTTTTGATTTAATTGAAGCAGTTGCAAAAGCGCTCGACGGGACCTTGTCGACTGCCCGTTAGTTATTCTTCTGCAGAAAGATCTTCGATAAATCATTGCAACACTGAAACATCGCGATTGCTATGTCCAGTAGGCGAGTTGCGTTCTCCTCGCGATGTATTGAGATGCAACGCGAGAAAACAGGAACAGCAATCAACGAGAGTTAACGCTTGTGGATCAAACGAAACTAAGAAGCGAATAACTCTTAATGTTTGTTACTTATCGTGAAAAAAACTCGTTTTCTGTAAATATTCGAATTCAGGAACTTTAATCAAACGAGTATTTTAATCGAATCGTATTGCCGAAGCGAAACAAGTTTTTCCAACGAAGTTAACAGCGAAGATAAACGGAAACGATGAAATATCGTAAGAAATTACATTTATTTACGATACAGTAACGCTGATGATATCGGAAATTCCAATCGGACAAAATGAATACATAAACACAAAGAATAATTGATAAATACTTCGAGAATTTGTAGATAGTAATAAAAAGTATCGTTGTCGTTGAATTATTGTCGCATAATCGTTAAAATGGCGTTATAAAATTTTTTTATCTCAACGAGAATTCAATCCCATCAACGAATCCGCAAACTTTATAATTACCATTTTTTTAAAATTTTTTTAATAAAAAAAAAAAAAAAAAAACGTTGAAACGTTAAGCGCCGCAAGTTATATTGAAAAATGCAAACATTTCATACGTTTATCGCGATAATAATGATAAAATAAAAGTGCAAAATACATCGGTGACATTATTCATGCGTTTTATCGTAAGTACGACACAAGTTTGACGATTAAAAAAAAAATCATAATTCTTTGATTGCCGTTATCAGTAATCCAATGGGGTATATATAATTCTTCACTGATTTCGTTAAAAAAATCTTCTTATTTATAATAACGCCAAGGAATGTTTAAAAATGGATCGGACGATGATAAAAAGTGAGATAAATGGGCGATAAGCGTTCGCTGATTTTTTTTTTTTTTTTTTTTTTTTTTTTCTTCTCAATGTTCGTGCGTTCGGTGAGTCGACCGTAATAAATAAAGAAAAAAAAAAAAAAAAAAATGTTAGTATAATTAGATTTAATCGTCGCCGACTCTACCAGCGAGACGATTGAGAATGGGACGCGGACGGCAAGCGATTTGATTGTTTCCCGTATATCTTTGCGAAATAACGCCGCGATAGGGATCGGCGAAAGCCGAAGTTGGAAAAACGCTTTGCGGCGGGAAATTCGTCAGCGGCCGACCGCGATCGACGATACTCGCCGCTGTATTATCCATCGCGCCGTTCGATACTCTCCAATAATTTGTTGAATTGTACGGAACGATATGCTGTTGCTGTACAGCGATACCTCCGGAAAACTGCATGTAGCGTTGTATCATCGCGAAATGATTAACGCACTGGTGGCAACAATTTCCGGAGCATTCCTGCGCGTAACCCATACGGAGAACGGATCCAGGCGGCGGATAGCAATTAATTGCGTTCTCCTTTGTCGAAGAATTCGTCCGATTATTGTCGGAGTCGCGACAGCGTCGTGGAATTTCCGTATTCGCATTGAAACGACCGTTCCAATTGGTAATTTGATTCAAAACTCGAGGCGTATTCTTCGAACGATTTTCGATATCCGGAGAGTTTTTGAAGATTTTTCGCTGATTGCGATTCGTAGCCTTCGATGTGTCGATCTTAATTCTGTTCGGGATATCGTTTACTTCCTTTTGCTTTGACTCACCGTCGTTCTGTTGCATCGAAACGGAAACTGCGACTTTCGGCACGAAACTCTCAGTAGAATTCCATTTGCCGAATTCTGCAAAATTGGCGCATCTCTCCGGAACTTCCGGTGTGTTTATTTGATTTTTTTTTATATCGCCGTCCGAACGAATCTCGCGATTACGAAAGAAATTTGGTACCGATCCGCCCCAAGATATCGAACTCTGCAATGGATCGTAATTACTCTCTGTCGCAATACTGCCGAATCGTCTTTCGGTACTCTGCGAGTAGTGTTCGAAAAGATTGAACGACGATTTCGCGGGAGTAAAATTATTCGCGAGAGGATTAACTCCTCGAGCCGATCTGACGATCGCTGCGTCGTTCTGAATTTTTTCGCTCGAATTATCGACGGCGAAAAAATCGCCGTTAACCTGTTGCAAATTTTTCGTTTTCGCGATATTTCCATTGATATCGCGACTCGATGGATACGCGTAATCTTCGTTCGGCGACGCGGGTAGCGATCGCGAACGGTTATCGTGATTTTCCCTATTTAATCCGCGACCTCGCGGCGCGGGATTAGAGTATTTTCTCGATTGCGAAGATCCGCGACCACCTCTTCGTCGAGTCGGATAAGAATTTCCGCGTCCGAGAGATCTTTGCATGCGCGCCAAAGGCACATCGGGCGATTTACGTTGATTGTAACTGTGGATTTTTTCCTGCAGATAATTCTTGATACTCTTGTCGAGAAAATCGTGGCGCCCTCTCCTCTGCAATCCGCCGCGTTTCGGCAATGGACCGATTTTTACAGTGCTGATCTCCAGCTTTCCGTTGTTGTCCCGTACGCCGCTCTCTTCCACCTTAACGATCGTTTTTTTTTTTTTTTTGTAAGTAATAAATTAATATTAACTGAATTAACGTTATTCTGTGAAGGAAAAGATGTGGAAAGGATTTTTTTTTGCTTAATGTGTTCTCCAGCAGTATTTTGCTATCGCTATTGCCGTTTTAATGAAAGTTCCTTTGTTAGTAATTAATTAATGAATTTTATGTCAACTAACGGAGCATTGGTACGGAAAAATAAAAAGTTTTTACTCCCCCCCCCCCCCCCCCCCCGACTCCTTTCGTTTCCCCTCGAGTACTATATATCACTAAAGAAATCTATTTAAACTTATTTATTATTATTTCGCGACGAAAATGGCAGAGGTTATGAAACCATTTTTATAAAAATGCGAAACAATCCGACACTCTGCTGGAAAACATTTTTTTTTTTTGGTTCGGGAAACACGCGCAAGGGTCCTCGCGTCTTTGCGACGACAAATCGATGGAGAAATCAGCTGTAAAACTCGGTCACTGTGTCTCTCGCAATTTTCGCTGTGAGGGGTATAATTGTGAATTACGATATTCGTAATATCACTCGCAGGGGTCATCGGTCTATCAGGGGGGTCGATTGACGCAAGAAATAAACACGATAACGCAAATCAGACAACGGATAAATACGGGTCATTCCCGAGTCCTTCGTGAACCAATTTCGAAACGATGAAGTGTTGTAATTTCGTCACGTTGACGCACTTGTTTGTTCGCTTCGTTCGTATTTTATTTTACTTGAGGCACTCGATCAATATTCGTGTACCGTACATGCGATCGATCGAATAGTTATAAATATAGTCGCAAAAATAAGGCGATTCCGAGTGAATAAATTGAATATAATAATCTACGAACCATCTCGGCTTTGGCGAGATAAATCCATAGCCGGCGCCACGTGCTGAATTTGTTTTGTTCGCTGAAGTTGTAACGCATCTCTTTCGACGCGTAACGAGTTGCCAATGGACTTCTGTAGTCGCAATACGCGCTGTTCTGAATCACTGTGTCACCCATTTTGTTGTTTTTTTTAATATTTCGATCAATCGAATGCACTGAGAATAACGAAAAGATCGCGTTTGGAATGTTGTGCAGATTTAACGAGACTTCCCGATCAGCTGACGAAGCTTCAAGTACTATCCGACTAGCGTAACATTGCTCCGAGCTGCGCGTTCGCCGCGAGTCCCGCATGGTGGGGAGCGCGATCGATAAGCGACGTTAACGCCCCCCGGCGGCTTCGCTTTCAGGCAGTACGCGTGTTCGCGCGTAGCAACACCAACGGTTTTCGAGAAACGCGGTCGTGATTTTATCTATCGTCGGCTGTGCAGCGTACGAGTTTATAAACGACGCGAAAAAATAAATATCTTTCGTTCAACGGACAAAATTTGACTAGTTAATTTACGACGATCGTTCGTCGCTGATAATAATACGAGAAACAAAAATGTTAACCTTTCGGGATCGCGACGCGTGTCGTATAACATTGTGGTACAATGACCTCAACTCGTATTACGTTAGAGATTGATTTGTTGACACAACAGTTTCCCATTCAATTGTTTATTCGATTGTCTCGATCGCGAGTGTGTTACGTGTCAAGAAAAAAACAGATGCAACTGTATGGCACGCGTCTAACATCGGATAACAGGTATTCTTTTGTTTTATTGCTATATAACGAGGGAAATTCCATGCTACACGCCGTTAAAAAGTTAATAATAGCGATTGAGCTATTAGTCCCATTAGAGATGAGAGTTTATTTGATATTTCATCGAGTCTGAGAATATCACCGATTGTCACGGAACATAATCCGAGTTTCACGCTTCGCAATGCCGTAATGCGTTATGAAAGGTGAGAATTCACGGGCACTCGTTCGCCGCGGTATAACGAACCGAAGAGCGATAAACAAGAGTCACGAATAACCTCAAACGCTATATACCATTTTACTCGTAGTAAAAAAAAATATATGTTGCAAAGAAACGTTCGGTTTCACGAAGGACTCGCGTCAATTTTTATCCATTAATACAAAGTCCGTTACTCATCGCAAATCTCCACCGGGCGGCCGCCATGTTTTTTTTTTCGGCTCGAAACAAAGGTCATTCAAATATCTAGTACACGGTTCGGTAAACGGTAAAAAAAAGAACGAAAAAAAGAAAAATACGAACTGTTTATTACGAAATATCCATGACTATCAAAGGTAAAAATGAAAAGGTATGCCGGGTACGAGGTTGAGATACAGAAGAAGAGGCCCTGGCAGAGGGGAAAGTACCCACGTTCCATTTTTGTCGTGAGAGACACCAGTGACCAGAGTCATTGTTCTTGATCGTCCGTGACCAGACACGTCCCTGCGTGGAGACTATGCGTTTACAGGCTCTTTTGCCGAGTTCTCTGCTCGATTGTCGCAAAAACCGCGATACGAAAAAACTCGAGATATTACGAGGTAATGGAATGCGTTTAATGATTTTGTTTCTACGCAAGAATACGGAGGTATCAGGATATCGAAGGGGGGAAAAAGTAAAAAAAAAAAAAAAAATGTATCGTTCGATTATTCGGTACGTTTCGCGAAATATTGAAATAATATGATTATTAATGAAACCTTAATATTTTCTTTTGAGACACAAATAATTTTATATATATTTTTTTTTTTACGAAAAAATACGAATTTTTTTTTTTTTTTTTTTTTTTTTCGTCGATATGAAGTAATGGAATGCGTTGAATGATTTTGTTTCTACAAAAAGATACGTAGGTGACGGGATATCGAGGGGAAAAAAGTTTTAAAAAATGTATTGTTCGATTGTTTCGTACGTCTCGCGATCTATTGAAATACTATTAATAATGAAACTTTAATACTTTTCTTTTGAGGAACGAATAGTTTTATCTTTTTTTTTTTCGTACGAAAAATAACGAACGCATTCATTTTTTTTATTTTTTTTTTTCATTTTTTTGTAACTTACCACATTGCTGAGCGACATATCGGGATGCGCCCAGTCGATGCTGACCTCGCAGTCTGGAAAGAGATTCCCTCGTTCCGGTAAAAGTCTTCGCCTCGCCATAGCCGCACCTCTGTGCGTCTTGTAAGACACGAGAGCGCAACGTATCTGTCCGTTCATATTCTTGTAAATCGCGACCTTGTTAACCTCGTCTGTCATTTCGTAAAATTTCTAGAAAACAATTGAATAATTACGCGATTAATCGACTCAGCATAACGAGGCATCTCTGAAATACGAGATTTTTTATATGGAGGGAAAGTTCGTGTGATGTAAAAACTAATTTTTCTTTTTACGTCGAAATGAAAATTTACGGAATTTTTTTTTTTTTTTTTTTTTTTTTTTTTTTTTCCTTACGTCGATAATATCTTCGGACTCGACGTCGGATGGAATTTGTCCGATGCACAAACGGCAATTGTTGATACTAGCGACGACGCCGATTCTTCTTCCCGGTCGAATTTCGTAATTATCTAACTCCCTTACGGCACGCTGCGCGTGTTGAAATTTCGTGAACATCACGAAGCAGTAGCCGCGATTCGTTCCCGAAAAATCCATCATCAATCGAAGTTCGTAGATTTCACCGATTTTCAAGAATATCGGATAAATCTCGTATTCGTAAAGAGTCCGCGGTATCTTGCCGACGAAGATCTCGCAACTCGGATCGGGTGGCGGCTTTGTCCATCCCGGCGGCGGTCCCAACTTCCGTTGACCGTTCACTTGAGTCATCGGAAATCCCGAATCCGACAGTAAATGAAGCAATTCAGCTTCCCGAAGGGCAGAACCGATAGTCGTTTCTTTGTCATGCGAAAATCTCGAAAAACTCTTCGACCCATCGGAACGACTCAAAACTACAAAAAAAAAATAATCGATTTTTTTTTTTTTTTTTTTTTTTTTTTTTTTTTTTTTCGGCAAGTTATTTTTTTAACGACTCTTTATTGAATAAAAATGCAATTATTTATTTCTATTTTTATAGATTTTCGTTTTGCAAAGTTATTAATTTTTAATAAATAATTTTCATTTTTTATTTAAAAATTAAATAAAAAAAAAACTTAAATTATTAAAAAAATATTTTTATTTATTTTATAAAAATGTTTATTTATTCTCATTTTCCGCGTATTTCGTTGCGTTTATTAAAAAAAACTGATTAAACGTCTTTGACTTACCCGATACATCCGATTGAGATTCGCGACGTGAATTCCTTCCGATTTTGGAAGATTTTTCAGATTCCGATCCGTAACTCCACGATTTGTCGCCTTCGTTCGATTTTACATCGTCGAAATTGTCGTTTGCGTCTTCGGGAATAACGAATCTGTAGATCGCGTCTTCGACGTCGTCGGACCATAATTTATCCATAATTAATTAGTCGATTTTTTTTTTTTTCGTATTTTATCGTCACGAATTCACAACACTACTCTTTGTACGGCGAAAAAATTGATCGTTATTAATCGAAGAATCAACGATCGCAGTGTTACGTATTATTTATTATTTTTTCGTAATACGTCGGGATCCCTTCTTCCCGTGACGATCACCCGCGAATGACTAACTGATGCGCAACAGTTCCTCGATGTCTCGTCGGGACGACTGCCGATACACGCGGAGTTCCCGTTGAGCCAATAATCGCAAAGAAAAATCCTACGGGATACAGCAGCGCGGGTAGAGGGGGAATTACTCGTCGCAACACTCCCGAGCGCTCGCGCAGCACTCTGTTACCCCTCTATCCCCCCGCCGACCAAAATCGCGATTCATTTGTCTTCCCGGAAAAAAGTCGACAATATCGCGAGAAACTTCTATACATCGCAGGGATTCCGTTGAATTCGATGAAAAGAAAAATAACGTGTCTAACCGACAAATAAGTTGTCTTTTACTCGTTACGCATTACGTGTCGTGACCGTTGGTGGAACGTTTGTAATAACAACAATATGATACGATAATTTACATTGTTGCGACTAGAGAACGTTTATGACTTCGATACACGTTAAGTAGTTCGGGTTCTCGGGAATCGTGAAACGGTTTCCTGGTAAACGCGAGACGTATATAGTTACAATACGATCTCCCGGTCGACGATATTACATTGTCGATGATTCCGAAACTCGAGGGCTTCGAACGTATTCTGCGATCTTTTTTTTTTTTTTTTTTTTTTTTTAAATACGTTGTAAATGTAAATATAAAATAAAATAGAAAAAAAAAACTTTTTCAACGATAAACAAAACGTCGGAGACGTCTCACGCGTTTCTTAAAGAAGCAAATATGCAACGTAAAAATGAAATATCAGTACACATAGTTCCGAGCGGAATAATCGCCTCGATGTTAAAAAACTTGTAGTTCTCCTAAAAATAAAAATAAAATACGAAAAAAAAAAAAAAAAAAAATCGTATAATTTAATTTCTATTTTTTTCATGTAATTTAAGGTTTTTTGTTTTCAATTAAAAGTTTTTTAATTAAAATTATAAACTTTTCATGAATAAATCGATGAAATACGTAAAAGCGAAAAAAAAAAAAAAAAATGGTTTTTGTGAGATTTTTGACTCATCAGAGGTTTGAAAACCGGTGTACGGCCTCTCGACGTTAATTCCGTCGTTGCCGCGGAAAATCGACGAGAAGTTAAGACTCCGATGCGCGATGTTTTTTTTTTTTTTTTTTTTTTTTTTTTTTTTTTTTTTTATGGTATCTCATGGAAAGTGACGAGCCGTGCCACGCCAATGCGTCGTGCGATAATAGCATTGTTTCGAGGCCCTCGAACGTACCATAGCGTGTTATAGTGTTTGAAATATGTATACTGTACCCGCGTGGTGCACATTCAGGTAGCGAACATAATACATGTATAGTCTTCGCGGGGGGACCTTATTACGTGACAGAGGAGTCAGTGCAATCCGAACACGAGAACGTTGTAAGACTATCTCTCCTTCAGTCCTCGTTACGACTTCGCTAAGCGCAGTGTCGTTTCTTCGGGTCCCCGCGCGACCGTCCGGTTAACCAGTGTGTCGTCCTCTCCACTGCCTTCTTCTTGCGCTGTTCCGGGGACGCGCCTCCCTCGACGCCTTCAAACTTTCAGCTTCTTTCGCACTTTGACTGCAACTAATCCTAAAAAAAAAAAAAAAAAAAAAAAAAAAAAAAAAAAATTAAATTGCCGATTTCTACGAGACGCGATTTCGTATTTTTTTTTTTTTAAATACGGTGCGCGGAAAAAAAAGATCGCGATATATGTAATGATAATAAAGAGTCCTGTGTACGGTGTCTGAGTGAATGGACTATTGAGCAACGAAAACGAATCGCATTTTGATGTGAGACACGTACCACGCGAAACGAGGAATTTATATTAACGAGTGATGCACGCAGTTCTCTTATAACATACGAAGAGAAGCGGTTAACGATACCTACGAAGATACCGCGAAAAATCTTCCATTCGCAAAAACGCGAGTGCGCGTCTCCGACAATTTTGGAATTTCGTATTTTTTTTTTTTTTTTTGGATTTAATACAAAAAAAAAATCGGTAAGATGATGTGGAATCGAAAAGTGTTCATTAGGATCGTCGAAGTGGTAAGTATGCGTACTTAATTCACCTATATATACGAGAAAAAAAATTAATAATCATATCATCCGTGATTTGCCTTCCGCTCAGTCGCGATGATTCAAACAACTCGAAGATTCATATAATGATATGGCTTTCGATTGCCAAGAAATTTTTCTTAGTCAGCGGATAAACGAAATGAAAAAAAAAAAAAAAAGAAAAAAAAAAAGACGTTAATTTCATTCGGAACGGATTATTTATCGATGTTTTCAGCTTCTATGTATCGCGTGCGTTGTTGCGCTTCGCGTTACGGACGATGAGAGCAGAAGAGTTTTTCACTACCTGAGGAATCGTAGCAGAGAGTGGTCACTGCTGAACAACGTTACGTGGGGGTCGATAGGTACGAAACATTACGAACGAAAACGCTCGCGAAAACGATAGATGGGTGCAACGCACTTTGTTCCATTATTACTGCATTTCCTTTTTTTTTTTCTTCCGATAACACCTTTTCTCATTATCGCATTCATTATCGCAAAAGTTTATGCCGATGTGGATTTCACGTTTCAGGTGCGGCACTTGCGACGGCAACATGCGGCGGTTACATTATAATAACTGTGGGATTACTCATTGCGGCTGTGACTGGAGAACTCAGTGGGCGAATTACCGTGAGTTACGCGTTCCTTGGGACACTCTTACATATTAAAAAAAAAAAAAAAAAAAAAAAAAAAAAAAAAAACAAAAAAAAAAAAAAATTAATAATTCCCACTTTTGAGAAATTTATCGGCGTAAAATTGCGATATTTGTCGATAAAAATAATTTGCAAAAATTCGCGTTGTTTGCGTTTGAGACTTTGCGGAACCATATAGATCACTGTATAGCGCACACCTCAACATACCGCGGATTCAGTAGCGTGAGAACTACGCTGCGGTAACCGAGTGCTCGAAATGCTGACATTGAGTCGCAAGGACGAAAAACTTTATCCTCCATTTATCTCCCAAGTCAGTCACAATAACGACATGCGATACAGGTGTGCGTATGCGTGTTTACGCGTTCCTATGATTATTAAAAAAAAAAAAAAAAAAAAAAAAAAAAAAAAATTCTATAACATCGTCAACTTACCTCAGTGGTACTTGCAGCCGCATGATCTATGGGGTACTTGAAGCGCAACGCGACGCGATCTATACGCGACGCTACGTAATATGTTTACAACTAACGCCCGTAATGATTCACAAGTGGAGCGCAAGTCGATTCTTTACCGATCGTCACTTCTTATTGTGAACAATCCTCGATCCTTATGAATGATCTATAGATCCATAGATCTATAGATCTTTCATTTAAATGCCCACAAAGTCGCAAACATTTCATATCCATCAATACGCAAAAAAAAAAAATTGTCTCAAAAAAAAAAAAAAAAAAAAAAAATCTGATAAATTTTCGAAATCGTCTTTCATTCGAAGGATCTTCGCGCATTTTGCGGTAAAAGATTCTGCAAGAAATAATAATAAAAAAAAAATATATATATATATATATATATTACGCGCTCCCCGATACACGACACTATTAATTATCGCCTGTTGAGTTGATGACTTTTTTCGTGACGCAATCGTCATCAGTGTTATTATAATTACTGGGGTTGGGTCGCCCTTCGATCTGCAAATATCTGCGATTTAAAATATCTCTCGGAAGATGCAAGGACACTGTTCCCTTTTGTTAACAATAAAAGATAATTGTAACGACGCGATTTATCTACTCAATGAGTCATTAAGTTGCGTCTTTTCTTTTATTGTAATGATGTTTCGCGTTTCCTCTTTCAATTGCGATGGTAATTGCACGGTATTGAGACACTTTGCGTGACGGGATAACATTAATTGACTATTAAATCGTAGCGTTTGTTTGTTTTTTTTTTTTTTTTTTTTTTCTTTTCTCGTCTTCGTTTCATCGTCGAAAGGAGTTTTTCTTGCTGGGATTGGGTATAATTCTCTTCGGAATCGTCGGTTCCCTATCGCTTGCGTCGATCGAAAGTGTACCTGAGGATCTGATCGACAACGCCGCTGTCCTCGGCGCACTGTGTCTCGTTACGGCTCTCGTATTCATCGCTGATCTTCTGATGAGTACTCCGCTAAAGAAGAAAAAAAACGACGGAACGCAGACGTTCCTGGATAAGGAAACAGGCAAGTCGATGGGAAGTTTCCTGTCTCTGCCGCGTGTACGGGTTGTCAGCACTTCTGGATAATACACTATCGTTCTCCTTTTTTTTTTTTTCTTTTTTTTATCGCAACCTATTCACGCAATTCTCACATTTATACACCTATATCTTCTCTTCTTTTTTTTTTATATATATAATACACTTGTTGTTGGATTAATAAATGTGTTCTTTGATTATACATATACCTTTCGCACCTTTTCTTCACGCTTAGTTAATAGGTTTGCCTGGGAAATTCGGAAAATTCGACACAGAAAAAAAATATATGCGAAAAAACGTATCGATCTTTTGGGAAAAAAAAAAAATAAATTAAATGCAAAATTGGAGCTCTGATTTGCTTTGTAAATGACGAAAATGACGAAAAAAAAATTAAAATGCAAAATTGGAGCTCTGATTTGCTTTGTAAATGACGAAAATGACGAAAATTACGAAAATAAAACTAAAATGCAAAATTGGAGCTCTGATTTGCTTTGTAAATGACGAAATTTTACGGATTTTTGGTGGAAATTTATTTGATATCGTTGTTAATGTTATGCGTTGATTTTTTTTTTTCTGTGCTTTTTGATTGTCGAAAACGAATTGATATTCTGAGACTATAATTTTCTCAAAAAACGCAGTGGCCTCTATCAAGCCGTCGACGATAACTACGCTAAGTTCGGAGAACGAGTCGAGGCTACCGAAGCGGAATACGAGTGATAATGGAGTGGAGAAGATTTCGGCGCAAAATGGCAAGAAGATCGGTGCTGCGAACGAAGTTTACGACGATTCCGACGAAATAAGACGTTCGAGAAATAACGATGACGATCAAGTGCCCTCGTCATCCCAGGAGAACGATCGCGACGATCGTTTCGTCAAAATACAACGTCCGAGAACAACGGAAGTGCGTAACGACGAACGCGATTTACGCGACTACGACGGCGACGAGAGACAATCGCGAGATTACGTTGCGCAGAATTTCGAAAACGGAAGAACGCTAAGAGATTCTCAAAGATACAGAGAACCCGATAGGGATCGTCGCGACAACGAGAAAAATGCGCGAAATTCGTCGAGAAACGATCGCGACGATGGAAAGATTTTTTATCAGGAATCGGATTATCGTCAGCGACCCAACGACGAGTTGGATACTCCGATGTTTCCCGCTACAAGAGACAGTATGCCGGAACCTATGTTCGCGAAAATCGTTAATCCGAGCGTCAAGATTATGAGAGTCGAACGCGATGCCGAAGATAATTTCGATACACGGTACAGAAAAAAAAAAAGAATTTATCATTCCTTTTATCCCTTTTTTCTCGTGTTGAACAATCGGAATTTGCAAAGTTTATCATTTTTCTTCAGATACAGCGATTCCAGTCAATACGATAATGTGCCGACGAGAATGAGCGGAAATCCGGAAGGAATATTGAAGAGGCATCGCGATGTTTCTTTTAACGTTCCCTCGTCGCTGCGAGCCATCAGATCCCAAGGAGGACCCAACAAAGACGACATCGAGATGCTGGAAGAGTGGATAACGGTTCTGAAGACAACGACTGCCGGACAAACCGGACGCTCGCCATCGTCGCCCACGGATCCCGGTTACGTTCGTCACACGGCTAACAATTGGCCGCGAGAATTGAAATCAAAGACTCCGGGATCGAGTCCCGAGCACACGAACGGCAATCGCTGAGATATTAATTTTCATCGTCGGATTACTAAAGTAAATCGACAAATATCACGCTTTACAATATTTATACATACATTTTTAATATTTTCTATATATGTATAAAACTCTGAGTCTTCTCTCGTCTCGTATACAACGACAATAAATCGTCGATACGCTTATACAATTTTTTCGTATTTTTTTTCTTTTTTTTTTTTTCTCTTTCGTAAATATCTGTTTGCGATATGATAACAAGAAAAAATTTGTTAGTCCTTTCATCAGCGTGAAATTCGTTATTTTCTACGGTATAAAATCATTCCGATTAGTTTCATCTCCGCGAAAATTAACAATTACATTGGTCAGTTATATTGAAAGATAAATGTATATATATATCTCTATGACTTACGGCTGAATTTCACGTTATTCGCGTTTCAGCAATTTTTTTTTTTTTTTTTTTTTTTTCATGCGACGAACGATCAGCCGTTTTTATCGTAAACGTTAATCATCTTACGATTTTACCAGCAAAACTCGAGACGGTTAATTCATGATAACGATAACTCGATTGTTAAAAAAAAAAAAAACTTACGAAGACATCAATAATGATAATAATATTAATAATAAAAATAATAATAATATTAAACGCGTTATAAACTATTTTCTTGAGCTAAAATTTGACACCGACCGTCATTCGTTCATTTTGCTACGCGTATTTACAAAAACCGATAATTTGGTTAGTTGAGCATTTTTTTTATATACGTGAAAATATTTAACGCCAAACGCTCGCGAAAAAAAAAAATATATATATATATATAGTTTTCTCGTTTTTTTTTTTTTTTTTTTTTTTTTTTTTTCGTTCTTTCAAATTGTTTGCGAAACGACATCTCCCACTTCCCCTTTTTGCAGTATTTTTTTTACATCCACGATGTTGGATCGATTAAAAGCGACAAAAAAGGAAAGCGGGTATCGGTCGTTACGATTGTCATTTCATCTCATTGCGAAACCAATCGGTGGCGGTTGATTGTTCGTTGTTCTCTGCTCCATCGTTATGTATTGCCGTATTAATCGCGATATCTCGTGCGCCTGTTCCGTTTGCAGTCTCGTTATTCTCTGCTGCATAAGATTGCCGCACTTCATGTCGAGATAAAGTGTTCCCTCTTCGGATTTAACTTTTCTCGTCGATATTACCTCGGAATAGGGATAGTGATAGAGGGTTTCCTAAAAAAAAAAAAAAAAAAAAAAGAAAAAAAAAAAAATTAGTAAAAATTCGATTGAAACAGTTGAATCAAAGATCCCATTAAGTTTCGAAGTTAATTAACTGTATAAAAAAAAAAAAATTAAAAAAATTCCTTACATGAGTTATCAAGTCGATGAAATGAACTCCGTGACGATTGAGCGCCAAGATGTGATCGCCGCCTTTCTCTTTGCCGTTCTCCGGTACACGTTTTACCGCGAAGAAACTCGAGCCGAAGAGCGGCCATTTCGACAGTATTTCTGGGAAAATAATTGACGTTAAAGACAATCGAAGGAATTAATATGGAAATAGGACTCCGATGTCGATGGAGAAAAACTTACCGAGCACTTGAGCTTTGCATACGGCAGCTGTGTTGTGTTGAATGTTATTCCACGCCTGTTGCACCATACTACCCCACTGCTGTGGTCGCGGCTCTCGCAAACTCAACGCGGGTTTTGGCAGCAAATATTTTATTTCCTTCGTCGTTGGCTCGTGCGCCATGTCCGCCGCTCGGTGCAGAAGAGCTGCGATCTGCGCCATGTCGTACTGTAAATAATTGCCATTTAAATTAGACGATTGTACGGCCGTTAAGTTAGAGTTCTGTCGTTTCCCGTTAATTTCGCATAAATTCCAGAAAATTGCAAATACTTTTTCAATGGTATAAAAATCGAAAAAAAATTGTTGAAAAAATGAATTAGTCAACAAATTTCCCGGAAACCCAACTTTTTTTTTTAATGAAAATGATTTATTTATTTTTCTGAATACCTATGAATTTTTTCAGATTTTTCAATTTCCTTTGAATTTTTTGATTTTTCACACATTTTTTTCCGTATAAAAAAAAAAAATTCAAAGCAAATTGAAAAATCTGAAGAAATTCATACGTATTCAGAAAAATGAACGAATAATTTTCATTAAAAAAAAAAAAAAAAAAATTGAGTTTCCGGGAAATTTGTTGGACAATTTATTTTTTCATCAATTTATTAATAACATTTGGAATAAATAACAGTGTAATCAAAAGAAACGATGGAATTTTTGTCTTTTCGTATTTTCTTCGAAATATCGAGGAAATCGATTTGTTTTTGTTTTTTTTTTTTTTTTTTTTTTACTTACGATAACTTCTTGCGGAAGATGTTCTCCCGGTAAAACGAGAAGAAGTCCCTCGAGATAATCCGGAGCTATTTGATTGAACACCACTTCTATGTACAACGCGGCGTCGAGTCTAAGAGGATAGTACCATACGGATCTGAAATTTACAAAAAAAATGATATAATCATTCCGATTTTTCGATAAAAAATGATTGATTATCGATGAAATAATGAATAGTGAAATCTTTTACCTGCAGAATATGAGATAAAAGACTTGATGATTCTTGTGTAATTCGGTAGTCACGTCGAGAACGTATTCGTCCCTTGCGAGTGGCATCGTGAAAGCGTCGCCATCGACGATACAGTAAAGCGAAAACTCGTCCATCTCGTGAGGATTTCTCACGGATATGACGCTGCACATCTCTTCAATGACATCCTGCAAACACGCAAAAGCGTCAATAAAACAAAAAAAATAACGAAAAACAAGAAATAAATGGTCCATTATGCGAAACGCGCAAAGTCCGTAAAAACTTAACAACCGTCAATAATCGTGTCTATTTTTACGCGAGTCGATCGCCGACGTAATAATGGAAAAAAAAAAAAAAAAAAAAAAAATGATGACGCGAGTAATTTTTTTCTCGTTTCTCACCTGTACAACGGTAGTGCACTTGGTATTGATAACTCTTTCGGTCCCTCCGGGCAATCGGTAGATCTGCCGTTTAGCGTTTCTTCCGGCGCTGATAGCCATTATCTCCTCGACGCTCGGTACATTTTTTCTTCCGCCGTATTTAACTGTTTTCCGAAGATTCTGGAGGCACACGGTGGCTGTTCCATGATAGGCTCGTCTCTTGTCGTATGCCGCAGTTTCGAGATATTTTATCAGATAGGGTCTCAGGCCTTCGGTACACGTAAAGTATGCAGCAACGATGCTGAAGAGCCGCCAACCGCGTTGGCAACTCTCGGGATTGGGACTCTTGTTGTTCGTCGTTTGTTTCATCAATTGGCAGTAAACTTCGTCGCGCAACGGTTCAAATTTGTGACAATGCTGATGGGAAAAAATGGGATAATTCATTGTCTATCAATCCGAAGCAACGAAAGAGCGAATAGCGATCGTTGAATGAAAAATAGAATTGAAGATACGCACCATGAGGATCGTGTAGACGCACTTAACTTCACTCATGTCTGGTGGCAATGGTTGATCCCCCATATATCGCATGAGACAGAAGAAACACTCGACGGCAAGTACACTTAGATCCCCGTCGAGTCTCAACAAACTCTGTTCTATCGGTACTTGCGAATACTTTACGAGATCAACTTGTTCTTTCCACGTCCATTCAGCGCCGTCCTGCTGTCCTTTGCTCTTCTTGTTCTTCTTTTTGCTCTTCAGCGACTCGATTACTTTTAGAGAACCGCTTATCGAACCATCCGCCGTTTTCATCATCTCGAATCTGACGATTTTGAGAGACGCAACGAATTAATTCGTTTATCCAATAGGATTTAATGGTTATTTCGTTTCTACGGCCTCAGGATCGTTGCGGCGATCGCGGAGAGCTTACAAATGATCCCACAATCCCATTTCAAGATTATTATTGATTTTCTTTATATTTCTATTCGTTTTTTAAGATTATTAGAACGTTAGTTAGACGGTTAGGATGGCAGCAAACGCGAGGCGAGAATGATGAGAACGTACTGCACGTAATATCGCCGTTCGGGCCGAAGAAGAACGGCAACGCAACCGAGGGAATCGTCCACGGTACGGATACTCGATGATATCTGGGTACAGTGTACCTAGAAGACGCGCTCGCGTGTTATGCTTTCTCAACACGAGTTTAGTATTGGTAGAGAGAATGCTATCTCCGACTATAACTGCGGTGGTCTCTTGCGTAACATACATACACCGGCTATTTTCCACGCTGCATATACCAAGAAAGAAAAAAAAAAAAAAAAAAAAAAAAAAAAAAAAATTTCCCTCGATAATTGGTACCCCACCGTCGACGAATGGCGGTTGGACATCACGGAAACTTTTATTGTACCTTTCTATAACTCCCACCATTATTTTCATAGAAAAAAAAAAATTGACGAAACACATCCATTCGTTTATTTCAACACGAAATCTCATTTTTTTTCTTTACGCTTGTCGCGGATTTGACGAAATTCTAAACGCGAAATAAAATAAGTTAATAATTCGGAATCAGCAGGGAAAAAAAATTTTTTTGGAAATAAGTTTCGAAACGGCGCGTCAATTTTTTTTTTTTTTTTTTTTTTTTTTTTTTTTTTTTCAAGAGTTACGCGTGATGTGAGATTTGTCATTATTTCGAGGAGATCTTGTGCCGTGAAAAGCAAATGTGGAATAATTATGTTGAAAGTTTTTAAATATTTTCTGAAATATTGACGTGAATTTTTTTTTTTTTTTTTTTTTTTTTTTCGGTATAATACAGTTCGCGGCTCTGTGATGCATATACGATAAAAAATAAATTTGGACGAATAAATATGAGACGATAAAAAAAATAGGTCCATCGAATCGCTCCGATACTGTTCCCGCATAATTTTCACGTTGCTTTCGAACTCTCGTGAGTTATCTCCTCAGACGGTACGGTGAGATGGCAAGAAAGAAGATCACGAAAAGAGAGTAAGTCGCGGAATGTTGATCAGAGAGTTCTTCGTTGTTGATGAACGAACGAGTGTATCGATCCCAGGCGAACTCTGTCCCAAATACGTCGCTAAGAGGGAGAGGGAGGGTGGAAGGGGGGGGGGGGGGGAGGGAGAGACGAAGCGCAAAATCCGGCAAAGAGTAAGAGAGCCTTACGCGTCCGTTCGTTCGACTTTCACGCGAAATATGTCGTCGATCTTCGAGTGAAGCGCTCACCGAGGGTCTCGGAGTCACGAATCAAAATTTTTTTTTAAATTTTTTAATTTCACTTATTTTGTTCCGTTTTTTTTTTTTTTTTTTTTTTTTTTTTTTTTTTTTTTTTTTTTTTTTTTTTTTTTCATCGTAATTTTTGGTACCGCGTGCAATTTCACCGTTTGAGGCAAAGACCGCCTCTCGTTGTCTCGCGTGTCGCGGGATGATCAACTGCCGCTCTCGCGTCACAGTAAACTCTCTAGAAGAGAGCGTGAAAGTTTCATACACGACTTACTACACATTTTCATGTGTATTTTTCCATAAATTTTCCTCCGTAACATTTTATATCGCGAGATATCGCGTAATGATTCTGTATTAGTCAAAGTAACGTATCGAAATCGAACGAAAGGAAACCGCCAAGAATAAACAGTTACTCGCGCAACTTCCGCGTTCGTTTCCCCCCCCTTTTTTTTTTTTTTTTTTTTTTTTTTTTTTTATTCTCGGTAAATTCTAAAACCTCCGATGAGGTATTTCATCTCAACTCGAGCGTCGTGCTGCCCTATTACTAACGTTGATCGCCCGTACCTGCGAATCGAGTATTTTTTTTTACTCTTGAATTGTCTCGCCATCGCGGAGGACGACATTTTTATCGTGAAAGTCGAAGATCGAGAGTCGTAGCGATCACTGAAACTCCTCTATTTATCTCTCCTGCATAGTACTTCAAGAATTTCACTCTCAATCTTACCAAATCCGTGAATAAGGAAACGAATCGTGTTTCGTATCGCAATGATTTTTCTCTTAACGCCGAATGAACAAGGAAACGAATCGAGTTTCTTGCGTCGCGGTGTTAAAGAAGATGAAGAAGTGAAAAAAAAAAAAGAAAAAAAAAGAAAAGTAAAGAAAAGAAATCTTATTCAACTTACTTCTCTGTCGATTGCCGGAAATTAAGCATCGCGTATTGAAGCAACGAGTGCTTTCCATCGTTGACGACCGGTCCGGTCTCGTAGAAGCTTTCCTCCTGAGATTTTCCCGTCTCCTCCGGCTGCCGCCATTCCTGCTGCGACTGTAACTGATTGTTCGACTGATGCTGCTGACTTGGACTCAAATTTCGTTGATTCTTTTGCTGATGATGATTTCCCGAGTTCGTCTGACCCACGGAATTAACGTGCTGACCGCCGCCCGACACGCGATTCGCGGTCGAATGAATCTCATGGGTTCCAACGACCGCGTGATTGACCTGATTGTGTAGCTGGTTGTGAGACACGTGCTGTACGCCGTGATTCGCTTGCGACTGTATCGTCTTTGTTATCTGCGATACATGATTCTCGTGATGATTCGATTTTTGTATCGGCTTTTGATCGATCTGTAAGAAATGATGCAAAAAAAACATTTATAAATGAAAAAAAAAAAAAAAAATTTATAAATGAAAAAAAAAAAAAAAAATTTATAAATGAAAAAAAAAAAAAAAATTTATAAATGAGAAAAAAAAATTATAAAAAAAAAAAAATTAACTTAAAATAAATTAGCAACAAATACATAAATAATAATTCTTCGTTATTGCAAAATTGTAATATCGTAATTATACGTTTCAGAAACGTGAAACAATCATCAATTTTCTTGTATGATTTTTAAATTAAATAATTAGATTTTTAATATTTAATATGTGAACTCATTTTGAATTGAATCATTTCGTGGCGCATCAACACCGATGTACGACCTGATTATTAATCGTGGCAAGAGGCGATGAGCGAAAAATGAATTCACTGAGATTCTCTACGTTTACTTCTACTACCCGCGGTTTTCACAGCTTTTCTCCGTGATATTTTTTTTTTTTTTTTTTTTTTTTTTTTTTTTTTTTTTATATAAATTGTTTCTTGGCACGCGTTCTTCTTGCGTTGTATCAGTACGTGAGAAGCCACGTTGGTAAATGTAACGCTCGTTAAGGAGTATAAGACGGCAGAATCGATCTCTCACGCGAGTGGAAACGAGTTCTTGGGTGCGCCACACAGCTGCACGGAAGAGGGTATATATACACATAGTATGCGATCGAATTCATAGCCAGCAGCAAAGAGCCACTCATTTAGAGCGGTATGCGCTCTCGTTGCAACGGCCTACGGGTGCGGACCTCCGCTCGCGGTATCCTCGGGGCGGTCTGCTCGCGTACTCTCGGAATGCCATCGATCGCGTGGACTACCTGTTCGGAATTTCGATGCACTCCGCGAGATACAACCGAGAAATGAACGTCCAGTTTCCGAGCAACGAATGAATAAAAAAATACGATACGCTCTGCGACTGTCTGCGGACTAAAATCGATATGAATTCCGCGATCAATAGGCAAAAAAAAAAAATTGAAACTCCACTTCCGACGTCCGAAAAATCATTTTTTTTAAATATTTCCAATAGATCGAGAAAAAAAAAAAAAAAAAAAAAAAAATTTTCCCAAGAATTTGATAGATCCTTGTAGATCGTCGCTCGATCGAAGATCGTATAATAATTTTATTTTTTGATGACGAAAAAAATTCTTCCGAGTAGTTTGAAACGCTAAAAAACATATATATGCTTACGAAAAGCAAATATTATGATAATATTTTTTTCGAAAGCAATTATAGCCGATCTCTACGGGCAGATGGTTTATTACTGTGTCAACACCTCGACGAGGAGAAAAACAAAAATGCCGATCATCGAGCCGCGTGATAGCGCAGCAGTTCGAAGAGTATTCTAACGATTTCTGTTACGAACCACCTGAGCGAGCGTGATGCACAGACGTCGACCCTGACCCACATAATCGTTAATGCATCGAGCGAAAGAACCAAAGCGTTCGCGCGAAACATCTATATATATATATATATATAAATAAGCAGCAGAACCTGCGCTTCGCTCTATAGACATGGATATACAGTTACACACCGTGGGATTAACGATAACGTTACATATATTCCCATCTCTGGAAAAGCACCACCGAGCACTTCACAGTACATACGAACTTTTCTACGCGTCCTCTCGTTTATTATCCTTTTGTGGACAGCAGACGGAGCATCTCGTCGCGTCTACTGGACTTTAGCTATTTACTGTGTCGCCTCCTGTCTTCATATAGATATATATATACATATATATACTTATAAAGCATATTATCTTTATAAAACGTTATCTTTACATCGTTATCTACCATAAAACGACGAGACACGGATGGCACGTCGAAGAAATAAATAATCGTTGCGCTCCGTTTGTACGCAAATTATCGAAACCGGAATAGAAAATCTCTATTCGAGGAATTTGCAGATTAATTTTTATCTGATTTCTTTCGTTTCTTTTCTTTTTTTTTTAAACTTTTTTTGCGGAACGCGAACGGAGGACGAGTCAGCGGGAGTTTAGTTGGACTGTGTCTACTCGTTATCCGCGTATATATCGTTCCTATGATTTTATCGTTATAAAACGTTATCTCGCGTTTCCTACCATTAACCGAGTAGTTTGCTTTCTCGGGTAATAAATAATAAACGCTTCGCTTCGTTCGCGTACAAAGTATATTCAAACCGGAATAGAAATTCTTTCATTTGTAAATTTTTTATATAAATTTTTATCGTATTTTTTTTTTTTTTTTTTTTTTTTTTCGTGTTCCACTTCTTTAACCGACTGAATCCGATGATGAGAGTGTATATCTCGTTATCACGATGCGCTTTAATATATGCAATCACAGATGTATGTATTTAATAACTAAGATATGTAATTTTATGCTTATCTCGACCTGGTAGCTCTTGACCTTCTCGTCAAGTTTCTTCAGCGTTTCCTGTATGGTATTCAGTGTCTTGTCGTTGTGTTTCTCCTCTGTTTGCATCTCGTTCTGCATTCTAAGCTCCTCGAATCTCTTGAGTATCTCGCGAACGCTCAATTTACTTCCGTCCTGTTTTTCCTCCGTTATTGTTTCCATCTTCGACATCTTGCGCTCGGCGCTCGAACGATTCGCTGCCGATATTTGATCGCTGTTGTAAAAATCTTGTATGAGACCCTCGAGACGTAGTTCCTCGAGGGACGGTTGACGAGGACGATTACCGATCGGTGACGAGAGCATTGACGACGGTGACGAAGACGACGAGGTCGCCGAGATCGGCGACGAGCAACTTATCTTCTTCGCGTATTCGTCACGATTTTCCGTTCGATCGGTTGAATTTCTCGTGTTACGAAGCTGACAACCGGCCTCCATTCGCAGCTGTTCGATCGTCGGCTGATCTCGCGTTCCCTTCGGAAATCGGTGATCGATCTTCGATACATCGATCCTCGGAATGTTTTCGTATTCGTACTTCGGCGGTCCGGAATCGATGAATTTATCTGCGCGCAATGATTCCTCATCGATAATCTCGTTGTCCCTTTTCGCGTTCGCGTTGTTACCGATCTTTTTCGTTACGTTCTTATTCACGTCCAATCGCGACTCTAGCGCCACCGATGACGATTTTCGGTTGTCCTGCGAACTCTTCGATCGTCTCGACTCCGTGTCCTCTTTGGCGGATGTGAAAAATTTCGCGAATCGGCTCTTCTGAGACACGTGATGCTGTTCGTTTATTCTCGTTCCGTTGAACATCTCGTATTTCGTTCGCGGCGCTCGATCGAAGTTTGATGGCTTTTCGAGAAACGCACCGGAATCGTCCGTGTGCCCGTACTCGTCGCTACTCGATTCCGATTCCGACGATTTCACCAACAGACTATCAGGCGAATTTGTTTTTCTCTCCTCGTCGGAAAAACTTCGGTACTCCCGATCGTACCGATTTCCGGTGTTATCGTCGACGTTCCGCGATGTTTTACCGCGCGAATGTCCGAGTCTCGATGTTTCGTTGTTGTTGTTGTTGTTGTTGTTGTTACCGATCTCGTAATGCTTTCTATAGTCGTCGTCCAGACAACCGGTTGTCGGTCTCTTATCGCTTCTCCCGCGATCGCGATAATCGCTCGAAGCAATTCGATCGTCGTGATTCTCAAATTTACGTAACAATTCCGATCTCTTTACGACCCTTCGCGGCTGCTGCGAGGATTGCTGATTTCTCGGTATTTCGCGCCTACGAAATTCGCACTCCGAGGACTCCGAGAAATCGGTAAATTGACTCAATATCTCGGGACGATGCTTTTGACGACGGCGAAGAGTGTTCGGCAATTCGGCCCAATTGCTCGATAATCTTCGCGAGAAAACACCCTCTGTATCCGACACTTCGCGTTCCATCATCGTTTCTTCTTATCTTCCTTTTTTTTTTTTTTTTCGATATTATTTATTCGATCACATCACCTTTATTACGCGAGTCATCATACTGTTTTTTTATGGCCACATTGTCTAATTATCCGCAGAAAAAAAATAACGAAAAAAAAAAAAAAAAAAAAATTATTATAAATATTTTCGCCTTGAGAATTATAATTCGTTATTCAATGTAAAATTTCGCGTCAGTGTAATCGACGATTCGATGGAGTTTCCACGTAAGAATCTCTCGTGGAATGATCGCGTTCTCTTCAACAGCCGCAATATCTAACGCGGCACCGTGATATACATTCTCTTTCTTCGTTACCCGAGAAATTTCCCCGTTACAACGAAGAGATAGAAGAGGAGAGAGGGGCGCGATTGTAATTTATGTATAACACGCATATAAACTCGTATACACACACACACGCTGAGCGGCTCGACGGGTCGTTAGAAAGCAAAGATTGATATTAATTCGCATCAAATGACTCGATGCTTTTCTTACGTGACGCGTATTAGATACATCGCTGCGAGTGTTTCGGTACGAATTACAAACGAAACGGGGATAATCGGTCGCGAATCTATGCTATCGTGATATGTGAAAATTCAACGAAAAAATGAAAAAAAAAAAAAAAAAAAAAAAAAAAAAAAATGGAAATTCACGTCGAAACTTCTTGTCGAAAAGAAATAGTGAGTTTCTTTCGTAAGATTGATATATCCGTTTTATTAATTATATCGAGTCGCTAATATGAATACTACGGGGAGAAGAAAATACTCTCAGTTTGCAAAGTGAAGAAAAAAACGTGTAAATAATAGCGCGGATGCGAGGATAGGCGCCGAGTAGTACGAGAGAGTCCAGACCGGCATGAGACCAGAACTACTTCCTCGACTTCCTCTTCCTTGCTTTCCTCGCGGGTTCCACGTGCGGCTCTCTCGGGCTGCGCGTCCCACAACCATTTTTTTTTTTTTTTTTTTTTTTTTTTTTTTTTTTTCATCGAGCGTGAGAATAAACCGCGGCGAAGAAGCGACGTGGATGCGTGTACAGCTCCGCGACGAGCTCGCGGTAAAAGAGGAAAGAAGAGGTCTCTACGTGTGCGCGGCTCGTGGGATCGCGGACCCAGCCTTACGAACAATGAGTTCGCTTTTAATTATAATTATCTACCTAACAAACTCTCCTAAGACTCTCCGAGTACATTTAGTAGCATCTTTTCTGTACGCGTTCTCGAGAGCCCCCGGCATTGCATTATAGTAGTTGTACTGTACTACTGGTAGTAGTAATAGTAAGCAGTAGTAGTAGTTGCATTTGAGTCTTAGGTGCTCCCGAATGAGAAAGGCATTAAACTTTCTTGGAAATCTCGGGAACTATTGTCAAACACGATCCCTTTTTTTTTTTTTTTTTTTTTTTTTTTTTTTTTTTTTTCTTTGCTTATTATTATAGTGTAAAAGTTGCGAAGTGTATGTGATGTATGTATGTTTTTTAATACTACGGAATAAAAGAAGTTTGCGTGAGTGTAACGCGCATTTTGCCGGCTTGCGCTTTTAGCTTGTCTTCGCGAATAAAACTTTTCCTGGCGGCGCTATGAACGGCGGAGTTTTCAACGTCAATTTCTTTATTCCTCTCACTCAGCTCGGCGAGCCACTAATGAGGTGCCGGCAATGAATCATTGAGAGATTCGGTTTCACTGCCATCGCGCGCGCGCGCGGATGGATTGCTTTTTTTATTTTCATATTTTTTTTTTTTTTTTTGGATTTCAATTAAGGCGAATGTGTTCCAGTTTAACGCTTAAAATATAGACTCCGCGATGATGTGCATCGACAAGGAGGTCGCGAGAGAGAGAGAGAGAGAGAGAGAGAGACGGTGAACTTTCGTTTGAGAAATTTAAATACCGCCGACATGAACACAGCAATTGAAGATGAAAAAAAATCGTTTATTAGCGACGAGAAATGTTTTTTTACGACGTTTAGAGATGGAAAAAGATGTTTACGACAAACGTTGAATGCGATTATCGCGAACGAAAAAAACACTTAGCGATGCGGAAAAAAAATGATGAAAATTGATGTCATCGTAAATAAAAATTGTCGGGGATACGAGTAAAAAAAAAATAGAGGTATTTGCCTCAATCAACGATCTCGAAGCCTACGGCTTATCGGATATGAAACGTTATTCAATTTTTTTTTTTTTTTTATTTCATTTTTCTTCTTTTGCCCTTTTCTTCTCTCTTTCGAGATGTGTGTCAGTCGAGTGTCGAAGAATTCGTAGGGGAAACCCGGCGTGCGGTATATACTATGTGAGATTTCTTGCGCCACGATCGTTCGCCGATCGAGATCGTTATCCGTCGACGTGTGTAAGACAAGTATTGCAAACCGAGAGCTCCGAGACTCGCGTTGTGACATTTTTTTTTTTTTTCTTTACGCAGTGCGTTCCTCGTTCCTCGTTCACGTAACTCCTCGTCGATCGCAAGGAAATGCGACTCGAGATTTATTTATCGCACGGAATTCGTAAAATGTTTCGTAATAATGAAAAAAAAAAAAAAAAAAAAAAAAAAATTTCATCCGAATAAAATCGGATTATTTCGGAGTTATATAGAAAATGTCGATAATTCTCAAGGCGAAAAAAAAAAAAAATTTTTTTTTAAAGTTGAATTTTATCACACACTCACTTCTCGTTTATGTTTATAATGAAAATTTGTAACAAAATTATTTTTTCGATACACTGGTAAAAAACAAAATGTATATTTCTTTACGTTCGTGAGAACGTTCGAGAAATACGTCACGACGCGACCAAGGTAGCCGATAAACTAGCAAGAGGCGCTTCCGATAGTCGGGGGGGAAGCTCTCTCGCTCTCTCACGAAGTGAGAATCCCCGGCTGGGGTACGGAGCAGCCGGAGAACGAGGCACGTTCGGTAGTAGGGCCTTCGAAAGACTGTTATCTGGGTCGTACCCCACCGTCGTTGATGCTGCCGCTATCCTGATGTGGTTGGTAGAGGTATGCCGTATGCACGGAAAACCACCAACGGCCAGCATCGGGTATCGGCTATCCTCGCGTACGTAAGAATGAGAGGAAGAAAAAGCAAAAGGAAGAAGAAGAGTTCAGGCGCGTGAAGAGTTCGCGTGCGTCGCGTTGAACAGAAGCAACAGCATAGCATCCCTTTCCTCTTCCTTTATCATAATCTCTTCGGATGCTCCCAGTATCTCGTACGGATAAATTGAATCGCCGATAAACACGACGTCTCTAACGAACGCGTATTTGCGGTAAAAACATTTTTTTTTTTTTTTTTTTTTTTTTTCATTATCGATGCGCGAGAATAGCTCGGCGAAAACATTGACGAGAAATCGTCTTTCGTAATTAAATATCGATTTATAATCGATTCGAAATCTCGATGTGAAAACGCTTCGACGACGTAACGCGTATGGAGAGGAGACCGGGGGTAATCGTAACGAGGGGTAAGTTGGAACATACGATATAAAAAAACTTTTTTTACGTATTAACTATTATTGATTTTTTTAAATAACTATTATTACTCCAAAGTAATCAATTTTTTTCACGGTAATTACCGTAAAACACGAGAAATCGGTTCCATTTTCGAAAATAGTTCGTTTTGGTTATTTTTAAAAGCTTATAATTTTAATAATAAAAAAAAAAAAAATTATTTTTTAACAAATTTTTCCAATGATGAAGACATCGGATTTTTCGAACTCACGTATGGTGTTGAAGGGCTAAAAAAATATGTGTTTTTTTAGGGTTAATTCTGCAAAGTTCCATATTTATCGATGTTTTTTAACCGCATGAATTCCGATTTACTAAGTGTTTCGATTAGCCCCGGTGTCCCCTACTCGCCGATTTAGAAATCTTATGTCGAAGCCAAAGTCAATTGGTATGATTAAGGCGCAGCGGTTAATTATCATACGAGAAACAGGCATTTCCCATCGGTGAAAAAAAAGGACAATGCCGGATCGCGCGGTGGTGGATCCATAGAGTTCCGACGAGCGATGAAATAGAAATCGGTGGCGGAAGTGAACGAGGGGGATATTTCCACGGTTAACAGGTGTAGCCGGAAGTAATATCCCCCATTACTTATGTATACACATATATCTCTCGCTACGTCGATTTCCATTTAACGAGTCTTAGCCACGCGTTCGAAAGGGGGTCTGTAAAAAAATTTCCATTTTTTTTTTTTTTTTTTTTTTTTTTTTTTTTTTTTTTTCACGAATCATGCCGTGTCGATTTACGTAACACTATGCACGCACGTGTTCGAGTTTCAATTTCTTGCGTTGCGATCTTTTTATCTAAAGCGAAGAACACCTCGCGACCGTGAAATGGCGTTAATCTCATTCTCATCCAACGAGCGCTTTTTAAATAACAAACAAACAGTAAATATACAGAATTACTATTTGTATGTTAGATATTAGGCATGGAAAGTGAGAAATTTCTCGGTGGTTGATTTTTTTTTTCGAAGTTTAAACTTCCGGACAACGCGGTTATGTCGCTTGCGAGCGTCGGGATTGTTCATCATGGGATCGATCACCCGGTGAAACCTCGAGACATTATAGCTGCCATAACGACTGGTATCCCTCGGGGGCTTTGCGGGAGCTCCGCGGTATCGTTGCCAAGTAATTTCTAAATCGACGTGACGAAGGAGGAGGGAGGCAATGATTTCATCGGTTGCCATAGGCTGTACTTTGTCGTATTCGCCACAGATGAAAAGAGAGAGGAAAACGCTAACGTATATGTGCGTTTGTGTGGTCTCTCCTGCCTCTCTTGATGGCGAGAGAGTTCATAAATAAAGAAACCGAAGACTAGAAGGACGCGAGAGGCCGAGAGTGGTATAATAGAACCTCGAAGAGGCTAAGAGAAGTCGAGAGGTCGCCGTATATACGCGTCGCCGTGATTATACGTGGGAACTCGAGAGATTCTTCACTATAGAATAATATATAACCCATAGTGGATCTTGGATATAGCTGTACTACACTCTCGAGCATTGCGTTGACTCGTTGCACGACGAGGCGCGCCTCTTGTCATCGAGAATAACGTCCTTGAACTCGAAAGGGGAGACCTACTCTCATCCACATTCCTCGAGACTCTTTTTTTAAAAAAATTCGCGCGACTACGCGTCTCCAGATTTCTCGGTAATTTTAGATACAATGTATGGGAAATTTGCAACAAATTCTTACGCGCATTGACGCAGTTTCGTGAGGTTTAGAATAAATTTATAATTTTTAGTCTAAAAATTGCGGTTCGTGTATTTTTTATTCCTCCCGAAAAGATGAGTTTCCAAGCATTTCGAGGATCGAAGGGACCTGTTTCGGACCCTTTTTTTAAGTGCCCGTTTCCGGTCGAAGTAAGCAGGTGCAACGCCCACCTCTCGCACTCTCCTGGGAACGAAAAACTTGAATGACAAAACGAGGGTCGCCCGGCTGTCCAGTTTAACCCGAAGGAGACGCGAGGCTCGTTACCATTTGCTGAACTAATGAAATACAAGGCTTCGTTTTATACCCATTTTTTTTTTTGGCTTCTCGCTGCAGCTATCCGATTTCCAATCTTCAAGTCGAGTTAATAGGGTTTTTTTTTTTTTTTTTTTTTTTTTTTTTTTCGTGAGTATGCAAGTATCGTTATTGACGCTTCCGGCGAGGTGAGCGAAGTATCGATTTCCGGCGACAACGCTATATTAACATTGCGTTCTAATCGAGTTAAAAAAAATTGCATGAAAGTTTTACTTTTGATTTTTTTGGAGTCACGAGAAAAGGAGCAGATCCATCGATTCAACTAATAATTAAAAAAAAAAAAAAAAAAAAAATAGGTCGTACGACTCGTTTTGCAGCTACACGTGAGAATGAAATTTCATTTCTCTCGCACACGGGTTCGTTAATTTTTTTTTTTTTTTTTTTTTTAATCCTCATAGTCGATGTTTTCTTCCTTATACGGTTCTTATACGAATAAAATGGGATTATTCATCGAGTTTATTAAAAAAAAAAAGTGAAAAAAAAAAAAAAAGAATTTCGACAGGTGCCCCCCGAATGCTTGTGGATCTCGTGAACGAGAGATAACGATTGTGGACAGAATCTTATTAGCAATTCAAAGTCGCTTCCGGCCTTACCGTCGGCTCCGTTGGTTCTCGTACTCGTGAGACAGAAATGGAAAATACGAGAATGAGGAAAAGAGTGAGAAAGTAGTGGAACGGAGGTGCGGTGTGTGTGTGGATAACGATGGAAGAAGCAGCGCAAGGTGTTGCCTCCGGTAAACACGAGTTGCTTGAACCCGCTATATGTATGAGACGCTCGAGAGGAACCGCTCGACGCGAAGCGGCTCTTCTAATCCTTACACCCGTTTAATTCCCTACTGTTTCTAAATACCCTCTCTATATGTACGCTATATACAGTTCGAGGCAATCATTTTCCACTATACTCACCCGCGTAGTGCTCGCAAAACTAATACGTTTATTACTTCGACATTCAAACTGCAACTTTAACTGTTATAGTTTTTTTTTTTTTTTTTTTTTTTTTTTTTTTTCTGAAGTGTCTACAATATGAAACTTCCACATTTCTGCACTCACTTCCGGGTTTCAAAACATCGTTTTTTTTTTTTTTTTTTTTTTTTTTTTTCATCGTTATAACGTTAATCCAAATGCAAGAAAAAAATGATTGCATCAACATGATTTTTTTTTATTCCATAATTAATTCTGCTAAAAATGAAAAACTATAATTTTTTTTTTTTTAATAGTAACATTTCGCGTCTATAGTTTTTTGCACAAATTTTCTGATTTCCTTTTTTTTTTTGATTACGACAAATTTTATTGAAAATATTTATTTTTAATCGCCGTTTTTTTTTTTTTTTTTTTTTTCGCGGCATTATATCGTAACTTTTCGAAGTATCGGCGATAGTTTAGTGAATGGAAAGATACGCGATTATGGAGCTGAGAAATCGAGCGTATAAATTATTTCGGATTTCCGGCGGAGTAGCCGCTCATCAGCTTCAATCTTATTGCGCAGCTTGTCGACTGTGGGTATACGGCTGACCCCGGCGGCCTTGTCGCGGTCACACCTTCGTCTCACGGCGTACCTACTGTCGACTCGCATAGATAATTGCGTCGAAGTATGCGGGTAAACATAATATTTTTTTTTTTTTTTTTTTTTTTTTTTTTTTCATCTTTCTCTCTTACGTACCGGTGAAACTCGCGGACGCGTTACTGAGAAACGGGGGACCGGTATATATCGAAGGAGTATCGGTGCCCCGAGCCATAGGAGAGATTGGATTTCTACGCAATGTCGTTGGTATCGTAATGACGCGTTATCGGGCGATACGCGAGTACGGAGAACGATGTTTATATCAATAAAGTATTGTAACGCAAGTGTTCGTAGCTATTAGTGCATAGATCGCGCATAGTACACGCGCAGCAGCAGCATTGCAGGTAAACTGCGAAAGTTGCCGATTTCGTCGGCGCGAGAGGATTCGACGGCAAAAGGTTGCGGATTTTTTTTAATATCGTGTTTATGCCTTATAGCAAACGAAGTATCTTCGGCATAACGTTAATTAGCAACTGACTAATTGAATTACCGGTTGTCTTCGATCGTTCGAAAGAAACTTACCGATCATCGGGGAAAAAATGCATTGCGGCAAAAAGAAAAAGACGATTTCATTTGTCAATTATTCAATGGCTTTGCAATAGAATTTTTTTTTTTTTTTTTTTTTCTGATTCTCATAATAGTTCGATATTATAGATAAACGTGTAATATATATAGAAACCGTGTAACGCTGTCCAATTAAACGTCCGCGTATTATAATAAGTTTACTGAGAAACTTAATGAATTTAATTGTTCTTCGCCGGTCTGCGGCCGCTTGCGGCAGGAAGCTAGTCAACGATCTTCTTTTTCTTCTTCTTCTTCTTCTTCTTCTTCTTCTTCTTATCTTTCATTTTCCTCTCCGTCGGTTTCACCGTTCTAGCGGCAGCTGCTCAACAGACTCGTAACTTATACGTCGAAGACATGAGAAGTCGCTCTTCGGTAACGATCGACCGAGTTCCGGAGGCGCTAAATTTACTGTCGGCATTAGCCTATTCTCTTCACGATGTATTTATTTCTCGATGAAAAAAAAAAAAAAAAAAAAAAAAAAAAAAAAAAAAAAAAAGTCTCAACCAATAGACGATCGATTAGGTATATCTGCGGTCTGTGTCCGCGCGTTGCGTTGCCGCAATAATTAGACGTGACTGCATCAACCGCGCGCACCGGGTTTCTCGGCAAGTTGTACGGCTCGATGGAAGCGGCGAGTATATTATCGCGTATATACGGCTCTTGTGTACAGCGCGTCTGGGATGAGGAGATTCATAACGGCGTGACGTGTAAGAGAGCTGCCGCACCGAGGTAACGCCCGGTGTAAATTGGCTTTCCAGTCACTGGTCATATATGCTGGCGAATGCCTCCTCTCCTCCCTCTTTTTTTTTTTTTTTTTTAGTCATTCACCTGCGTCTTACTTGCACCTCCTCATTCCTAATTATTCTTCATTTGTTTTGTTTCCCTTCGAAATAATCTTAATAATTGGGACTCTATGTTATCATTAAGCGATAGCTAATTTTTATAACTGTCTTTTTTTTTTTTTTTTTAATTCTACTAATTATCTCTCGTTCCTCGTATTTTTCGCTACAATTCCCTCTTCAAGAATAAATTTCGTCCATTTTTTTTTTTTTTTTTTTTTTTTTTTTTTTTTTTTTTCGTAATCACGAAATATTATTGGGCTTAAAAATGATTTTTAATAATTTTGTCGTTGTTATCGCGGAATCGTCATCGTTGGCCTCTCGCGTCACGTTTACCCAATTTCGTCGCGTTCGATGTTTCCCCGAGAGGCCTTTGAACTTATTATTCGCCTTTTCATCGTAAAATATACTTCATTAATATATCTTTTTAGTCGAATTTTCGGAAAAACCTGAACTCTGTTATCGAGGTCGCGCGTTGGATTAGCAAAATCGATATTTAATTTTGACGATCGATTCCTCTCTTCGCGCGATTTCGCAGCGATCCAATACACTAACATATATCGAGGTCGGGAGGTCGAAGAATCTCTTGTACTCGCGCTGTGACTACTTCGCGCGTCTCGGAGAGAGTTAACGGTTAAACGAGTCCGAAGGGATATATGCCGTGTGTTTTATATACTATATGTATATATATATGTATATAACATAAAACGGGAGAGCCGACAATCCACGCTATGGCTATCGGTCACGGGCCGTTGGCGAGATAGGTGCGCGTACCCGCTGTTCTTTTTGCTGCCCGTTCGTTTGTATTCTTTTCTTTTTTTTCTCCTCTTTCTTCGATTCACATTTTTTCCCTTCACGGATTCACGTGTTTCTCGTGTACCTGTTAAAAGAGGCACAGGTGCCTTCGCGCAATCCTCGGACTCGATGGAACGAACCAAGCGACCGCGACGAGCCCCTCCTCGGGCTCCCGTTCTTCTAACGCTGGGGTGACGCTCGTCACTTCGATCACCGTAATTTCGTATCCCATCGTGTGACGCACGAACTACTCTCTCATTGACTGTTAAAATACTATGGTATCTTTCCGTTTTTTTTTTTTTTTTTTTTTTTTTTTTTTTTCTAGTATAGTAGTAAATCGTCGCAAATTATCCGTACAGCGATTCACGGATGAATGATATCGTGTAAATGATAAGAAGACGGGACGAACCGCATTCGCGCAACCGTAACTATAGCGTTATTTTCCTAACGCACAATGCGACATTAACAATCGATTCTACAACCTCGCGAATCATGCGAGCGTTTCGCGCGCGTCTATCGCAGAACAATCTATCATTTTCGTTCGTAGAAATAGATGTGGAGTATCGAATAAATGTGTTCTATTTTTTTTTTTTTTTTTTTTTTTTTTTTTTCGCAACGATAAACGGATTCGTGGATCGGTATAGTGAAATTCGTTACTTTGAACGAAAAAAAATAAATAAAAGTTCGTAACTCTCGTTATTTTTATGATGAATTCATTTTTCTCGAGCTATGAAATTGAATCTGACGATTTTTTCATCCCGAAAAGATTTTTTCACACTGTTAATTCGTGAATTTGTATAGTAAAATTAGTTACTTAAAAAAAAAAAAAAAAAAAATTCTCGTTTTTCAAACTCATCGTGATGATTAATTTTTTTTTCTTATCATTTCTTTTTTTGCAACGATAAACGGATTTATGGATCGGTATAATGAAATTCGTTACTTTGAACGAAAAAAAAAAAAAGTTCGTAACTCTCGTTATTTTTATGATGAATTCATTTTTCTCGAGCTATGAAATTGAATCTGACGATTTTCTCATCCCGAAAAGATTTTTTCACACTGTTAATTCGTGAATTTGTATAGTAAAATTAGTTACTTAAAAAAAAAAAAAAAAAAAATTCTCGTTTTTCAAACTCATCGTGATGATTAATTTTTTTTTCTTATCATTTCTTTTTTTGCAACGATAAACGGATTTATGGATCGGTATAATGAAATTCGTTACTTTGAACGAAAAAAAAAAAAAAAACTTCGTAACTCTCGTTATTTTTATGATGAATAATTGTTCTCGAGCTATGAAATTTAATCTGACGATTTTCTCATCCCGAAAAGATTTTTTCACACTGTTAATTCGTGAATTTGTATAGTGAAATTGGTTACTTAAAAAAAAAAAAAAAAAAAAAAAAAATCTCGTTTTTCATTCTTATCGCGATGATTAATTATTTTTTTTTCTTCTCGGAATTTAAAATTTAATTTGTCGATTTTCTCATACAGATAAGATTATTGTACGCACAGGCAGTGAGACGCGATCCTCCAGCCGCGTAAGCGACTGAAAGATCGACGATTAGAAAACCGCATTCGACAGCTCTCGCGAATAGATGGCATCTTGAGGTCAGCCGCACCTCGCGCGCCTCAACCGACGCATATTTCGTAGTCATTCTGCATTTATTGCGTGCGCGCGAGATTTTTGCATCGACGCCTCGTTTGTGACAAGTTGGCGGTACTCTCGTCTTCTCGTCAATTACAACTGCGCATACCACAGTTTCACGCGCATACTAAAGACGACGCGCATCTGCGGATTTCATACGAAGCGACTTATGCGTCTCGCGAGATTATTACGTAAGATAATTATTTTTATATCCGATCCTTCAACGGATGGCATCGATAGTTCAAACGGACGAAAAAAACCGATGGAATCAAAACGCAAGAAAAAATCCTCTAATAATTATTGATATTCACTTTTTTTTTTCCTTCCATTCGATTCTTTTCGATTGGAGAAAAGAATAAATTTTTTTTTTTTTTTTTTACGTCGGGGAATGTGAGAAATAAAAGTTTAATAAGCAAATACTCACGACTCTGATGAAATTTCCGATCATCTCGGCGAGCTGCGGTGCGCGAGTCGTGTGAAGCGGAAGTCTCACTCCGGAAGCTATTTGAAGCGTACAGACACCGGCGCGCGACGATCCTACGGATACTATGTCTTCCAGCGGAAGAGTTTCCAAAATCGAGAGATCACCGGCCGGATTTCGCTTTATGAGACGCAAACCGTGATGAGATACCGCGACGTGCTGTGCTTCCGGATGCTGTGGTCCGATCTGTAGAAAAAAGAAAAAAAAAAATTCATCAGTTGTCTTCATTGAAAAAATATGTTTATTTACCGTTGAACTCTCAAATATCGCGCACGAGTCCAGTGAATTTAACGGAATTTTTTTACGATTTTTTTTTTTTTTTTATTGACGATTACGAGAAAATAGTCGATTAATCAAATGTCCTTGTTACGTCAATATTACGTGTCGATTTTGCTAAAATTAACGTTCAAAATCAACTATTAAAGACCTAAAAGGGTTTTTGCGTTAGTCGACGGCACTGTTACTATAATTTTTTTTTTTTTTTTCAAAATCATTAAGAAATCCTTGCGAATGGCTTCCGCATTCATCGACGAGCCGATCGGCATACGAATAGAATTTTTTTTTTAATTTCGAAAAACTGTTATTAAACTTTGTTTCCGGAAAGCATTCAACGTGTTAATATTTTCAGCAAAATTTCTAATTCCAAATAATTGAATATAAATTCGAATGAAATTTTTTACTATCATTTAGTAGTATAGAAAAATTCTTTCAACATATTGCGATTGACGACTTACCGATACCGGAAATATCCTCGCAAAGTACAGCGGCCACTGTTTCGCGACATCGACAACATTTTTCTTGATGGTAATCTTGTGCTGTGTACTCTGAAGATTGTCAAGAGTGACGCCGTAGTTGTCGAGAAGCTTCAGCATATTCTGACGATCTTCCTTAGTGATTCTTATGCTCGACGTCGCAAGAACATCGTAGGCGACTTGACAAAAGACGAGGTGAAGCGCCAGAGGACTGGCGAGTGTTTCGTTGGGTGCGAATACTTCTTTCTTCACCCTCAGCGCCCACGTAACGCGATTGTAAGTAAAATGCGCCGACGAGGTCGGCGGATATAGCTTCGTGTCAACGACTTCTTGTACCTTTTCGATTTCCGGTTTTTCCGCGGGTGGTAATACGGGTCTAAGAAATTCCGGCCATTCCTCGATCTCAATTCTCTCCATTTTATCGGTCCGATGAGTCGACGCGACGCTCGATCTTCGATCGATTTCGTGATCCAATTTTTTGAAACTTTGCCTCGCAACGACGAAAGATTCTCTCGTATTCGCTACAACGCCAAATTCCCGTGACGACGGCATTCCAAAACTATCGCGAGACTTCGGAGAAAGATCCCTCGACATTCCGAAGGAATCGCGTTTCGAATTCGTATTCTCGAACATATCGCGAGCGAATTTCGGATCGAAGATAATATCGCTGTGATCGCGACGCGAATCAAAGTCGGAACTTCGATCTCCGCGCGTCGTGCTTCCCACATCGGTACTATCTTTCCCGTAGTAATCCTTCGTCTTTTGTTCTTGAGAACGCGACGATTTGTTGTTACTTTCGATATTGTAGTCAATGCGATGCTCGTGATTATCGCGGAGATGCTGCTGCGATGCAAATATGTCGCGACTTTGCGAGAACATGTCGTGTTGATTTTTTGGGAAATGATCCGCACCGTCGGAATCGGGCGATGTGCGAATGTTGTTCTCTCGAGATTTCGGCTCAACCGGCGCTGGTGGACTTCGCGGTTGCGGTACTCCCGATTGACTGCGGATAAAGAAGGAAAAAAAACGATTATTTGAAATTCAACGTTCTTTGAGTCTTATGAGAATAATTGCTTTTCGTCTTACCTGTTGCTGTACATACTGCCGCCTCTGGGACTCGGAGGTTGTGGCGGAGAAATTGGCGGAGGCGGCGGAACGGGTCTCTCCATTCTCTCGATCTGAGTCCTTACTACTTGCGCCTGCGTCATCATATCAGTCGTACCCTTCGACGTGACGCTCTGTGTATCGTCGGCGGTTGATGCGTAATCGTCCCATCTACCGGCCAATTGTTGTTCGAGTAAAAGCTTTCTATTGTCCTCGAGTCTCTTAACTTTTCCATCTTCTCGCGGCAGCGCAGGCTTTTCCGTCGTCTTTGTCGAGCGAACGCTATGATTGGCTGTTACTTTTTCCAATCTCTGTCTCATCTCCGAACTGAGTTTCAATTTTCCTATACTTCCCGGCGACGGCCTGTGGGCTCCGACTTCAAAACCCGACCTGAAAAAAAAAACCGACAATAACAATGAGAATAACAGCTGAAAATTGAAAAACGAAATACTAATAAGATATTTAGTTCCGTTGCGTACTTTGATTTCTTCTTTTTCTTGTCACCGTCCTCCTTGAAGCCGTTTTCGTGTTTCGCCACGTGAATTGCAGCCGCGTGAATGGTAATTTCCTGTCTCTCCTCAGTGACGACGTTCTCGATTTCGAATTCTTCCCAATCGACGCTCCCGTCGTTTTGTTGACCATCGCCCTGATTATACTCCTGATACTGCGGCGTTATTTTCCTCTGTTGCTGATGTTGTCGCAATTTGAATTCCATGAAGCTGTCCTGAGTTTGCGCCTCGTTCGAGTCGCTGGGCGGTGGCCACCGCCATTTACCGATGCGAACGGTTTTGGCTCTTCCGTAAGGATCGAGAAAGGGTCTCGACTCTGAGGGATCGTGAGACTCCAATGGTGGAGGCATCGGCGGTGGTGGCGGAACTCCCTTACCGTTCATCATTGCCGAAGAATTACTGTCGACGCTACTCTTGCGATTTTTTAATTCGCTCAGAACATTGGTGAAGTTGGTCTGCACGTTACCGCGGCCGGAGCTCGTTCTCTTGAGTTCAGCGGTCGAGGAAGTCTTTCTCTCCAAAGGTTTACGGTCGATACTGATTTTCCGGGGTCCGTAATCGACGCTCGATTTTCTCGAGAGATCGAGACTTTTCTTTGGGGGACTCTGCGATCTGTGGACTTGAGCCTTAACCGTGACGATCTCCTGACGCGCACTCGTTGGTGTCGATTGACTCGGTAACGAATGTTGCTGTTGTTCGGATTCCTGAAATGAACCGGACTGCTGACCACCGTTTTGTGGATTTTGCACCAATAACTGTTGAAGCGCTTGATTCTGCGCTAATAATTGTTGCTGTATCTGCATATTCTGTGCCATTGCGTTCTGAAGAAATGCGCGTTGAAGATTCTGCTGATAGGCTGCCATATCGTTGTTCTGTGCCGGCGGAGAGTTTGGATACGGCGGGAGATTCATACCCTGCATATTGTAGATGGGAATCGGCATGAAATTCGATCCCATATTCATGTTAGGATTTTGTCCGGTTGGCATCTGTTGCGCCGGACTGAACATCGGCATCATCATCGGTGGTGACATTATTCCCGGTGATAATGGACTGAAATTGAACGCCGTATTCTGATTGGGAATATCCATGTTTCCGCCGCCTTTTATCCTCGACGAAAGCTCCCGCGCCGTTATATCCCGGGCAGACGACGAATTCGCGACAGAATTCAAAAAATCATCGATAGTATCAGTTCGCGATTTTTCGCCGGTTCCTTTGATACTCGCTGCGAGACTTCTCGCGTCGGATAATTCGTCGAGATTGCCATCGAGAACCGGCATAAATAATTCGTCCAAAAACTGATCGACGTCCGATGCTTGACTGGGAACTCTGACCCGACGAACGTGAGATGCAAGCGAAGGTGCTTCGCTGGTGTCCGACATGGCTGACGATTTAACGCCGTATTCGCTCTTCTCGATGTACGCACGACTAGACTGACTTCCCGGTAAGGCACGTTTGCCTGTGGGAATTATGTTCAATTCTTCATTAATCGGTATGTCTTCGAGCTCAAAATTTTAGTCGAGCCCCACGAAAAAATATCCGAAAGATTTATGTATATTACGAGGGATTCGCAGGACTCGCGCGCTCGCGGTTTTCCAAGAAAAGGAACCGAATCAAACAAACGGTTACCAAGGAAGCCGTTGCTATGGCAATCGTTTCTATGGAAATCGTTGCTATGGCAATTGTTGCTATGGCGATCGTCGCTATGGCAATCGTAGCTATGGCAATCGTTTCTATGAAAATCGTTGCTATGGCAATCGTTGCTGTGGCAATCGTTGCTATGGCAACCGTTGCTATGGCAATCGTTGCTGTGGCAATCGTTGCTGGGGCAATCGTTGCTGTGGCAATCGTTGCTATGGCAATCGTTGCTATGGCAATCGTTGCTATGGCAATCGTCGCTATGGCAATCGTCGCTATGGCAATCGTCGCTATGGCAATCGTTGCTATGGCAATCGTTGCTATGGCAATCGTTGCTGTGGCAATCGTCGCTATGGCAATCGTTGCTATGGCAACCGTTGCTATGGGTTCGATTCGTGTCCACGGCAGCCGCGTGATCTTCTTATAATATAGAGATAAATTGAAAAAAAAAAAAAAAATGATATCCTTCGCATACAATCATCAATTTCGTTGTATATTTTTTCGTGCGGGCGATTTTTTGTTTTTTTACAAAAATGTATATTTGTCTCTTACCTGGATACTGGGACTTGATGAATCTCGTCTGCGATCTTATGTAACTGTTTTTGTCATCTTCGGATCTTCCAGTTTGGCTTACCGACTGTATATCCGGATACTCGAAGTCTATCGTAAGATCCTCCTCCTCAACGATATTAGGCTCCGTAGTTCTCGTTATTCTGCTGTACTTTCTCTCCTGCGCGACCTCCGAATTGCTCATGTATTCCGCGTTGTTAACAGCCGTTACTTCGCTCACTCTCTCCAAGCTGTGATATCGCTCGTTTAACTTCGACGACGACAGTCCAAGATTCGCGAGTTTGCTAGGCGACGGAACGACTTCCGGTTGCAAAAGATTGTCCAGACTGCGGCTGCGCTGCTTCTCCTTCTCGAAGTAACGATCGTTCAACGCCGATTGTCTCGACAGTCCCATTTCACCTGAGGACTCGAGTACCGGTTCGTGTGACTGCTTTCTAGTCTGAAAATTAGATATAACGATATTTTTTTTTGCTTTTTCTTTCACATAATCGATGAAAACAAGTTTTTTGAAAAAAAAAAAAAAAAAAAAAAAAAAAACCGTCGAAGTAAAAGGATTACGATACATGTTGTATGGTATGGCGAATGCCTTTGGTGGATTGGTAAACAAACTAAAGAACTAACGGGCGAAGTTTTAGCGACCGGTGGTTGGGGCGGCGGTACGGCCGGTCTTCTCGGCGATTGAATTTCCGGTTCCACAGGCTTGTCGATGACAACCTTAGCTACCGGTTTTCTCTCGAGCGGCTGGAAGGTCTTGAGGACCGGTAGCTCCAGGTCGTGTTCCAGTTCACGAATGGCTTGCGCGTGCTGAATGAATCAAACATCATCAACGTTATACACCGGCGTATGCATACGATTCCAATGAAGACGTTACAGTTATTGGCAATTTTAATAACTACCGAGCGTCGTATTTCCGTCTCTTTCTTACCAACGTCCCGCACTAACCATTTGCCGTATGGTGTGCCAATAACTGTGAACTTTAGACTGATATACCACCAGAACTTCTCACGGTCGCGTATTCTCATTTTCGCCCCGTTAACAATGGCGACAGCCTTTTTTTTCGTACGGTTTTACGACTCTCACCAGTTTAGTTTCTACGCTGCCATTGGTGAAAGAGGCTAATGAAGGTCAGTCTATTTAAATTTCGGAAGAATAGCTGTTCACATCGCTTTCATTGAAAAATCACGAGTTTCAAATATTTTTATAGATTTTTTTTTTCTCGAACCAAAGACTTCCGAACTTTCGACTCGCGAAAAATCGTTTCTACGCTCTTAGAAATTCGATCGACGAATATAAGTTGCGTAATTATTAATTTAATGAATACATAGATTTCTTAAATAGCGAAAGAAAGAATAGTAACGCGAAGTAAAGTTTATATGGGCAGAAAAATTGGTTTCTTTCATAATTTAACTTCTGGAACCCCTTATTATGGCATTGTAGACGTAACAGACAATTTTTTTTGCATTACTCTCTCCCGGCAATAAAAATAAATTCCATGTTATCTCACCTCTCGTTTTTTTATTGGCGGGAAGCTGTTTTTTCGTTGTTCGAGGAACATATGTTTCGCAGCTGGAAAAGCCGGCGCGAGTTCCATTTCTGATATCAAATCCAAAACATAATCGAAGCCATTCGTCTCCGTCACAATAGCGTCGGGTCCGTCGAGCTGATTCCACAGAGTTATCGTCCATCCGGAATTTTCGACTCCGTGATTGTGAACCGCAAGATTAGCGAGTTCCTCGCATGTTGTCCAAGAATCGACGGCGCAAGTGGTATTCTCACCGTCGTAGAAACCAACGGTGAGCGCCATGTTGACGCGATTTCTATTGGCGCGCCACTCGAGAACGCAAGGAGGATACGTTCGCGGAACGTGATGAACGCTCAGCTGATTGTTACTCATGATTTTCAATATCGTACGCTCACCCTGGAGAAGCTTACGCTGGCAGAACGCTTTGTAACCATCGTACGCGTGATCCGAAACGTATTTCAAAAAGTATTTAAACAAAGTGGGAGTCGGCTGAAAGGCCGAAAGGCAATTCGCGAGCAAAAGCCATCCGCGTTCGTTGTTCTGATCGTTGTCGTTTTTCCAAGTTTGATTGGCCAATTGGCAGAGAATTTCATCCCTCAGTTTCTCATTGACGATACCTTTGTTTACGATGTAATCGCCGAGCGCTTGTTCCCGTTTGCCGCTCAAATTATTTTCGTTCATGAAGCGCAGTATCATCTTGAAGATCATCAACGAATCGGTGTAATCCTGATCGCGGGCTTTGGCCAAAAATGGCGTCTTAATAGGCTCGCGTTTCATCCCAAATATGTGACTCTTGAAGTATATATTCGTGAATTTTGAAAACTGATGCTGATCGATGTCAGACGGAAGATTATAGGCGTGAGGCAATGGAATCACTGTACCGACGACTTTGAGAAGATTTCTCTCTGTGTGGATCGGCTGCCAGTCTGCAAAGTGAATCATAAGTCAATAAACAACGTGTATAGCGCAATTTTTATCCACATATAGGAATCATAATTCTCTTTAAGTTCATCAAAATAAAGAGAGAAGGAAATTCACTAACCGTCCAATTTGCTGTAAATGAATGCCAATTCGGCAGGAATCTCCAGATGATTTACACCGGCAACTGCCCTCGAGGCTCTCTCCTGCTCTTCCCTCTGTTGCTTCGCCTTCGCCCGCTCCCGACTCGCTCTCTCGATTTCCGCGCGTTTTGCCATTTCGGCTTTTAGAATGGAGAATCTCTCGCGTTCTTTTTTACCTCTGTACAGCTTCTGCGCCATCATCGCTCCCCGTTTCAAGTCTCTGAAGTTCTTGCGGTCGCGATAGCCTCGATAGACCGCTTGGATGAGGACTGTGCTACGCGCGATGTTCAGGAATCTTCGACGCGCCAGAAATCCGCGAGTGTATCTGAAACGACAGGAATTGAACGGTTATTCGTCATATTTACGATCGGTGAAGTTTGATTGACGATTTATTTACCTCTGCACTGTTATCGCCGCCCTCTCGAGGATCAATGCTCTGTTATACTCCAAATTTCGCTCCAGAGACTCGCGAAGAAAGACTCTCGTGAGTCCGAGTTGATACTGTTCGTGGGCATCGTGAGGAGCGGCTTTGTCGAGGATAATACGACATAATTCCTTGTTTGGTGCGCCTCTCGGCAAATGATTGGGTATAAGATATCGATAACGATCGACAAAATGACCGAATTGAAGTCTCACGGGATATCCGGTTTTACGAATGGAAATAGTCTCCAACATTCCCGTGTAACGAAGCTGTTCGAGAACGCATGGCATGTCGAATTTCATTGGTGCCTTTTCCGTATTCGGTTTTATGCAACGAACGAACCAAGGATTGCATCTGTTGGAAAAAAAAAATGAAATTGATGAACAAACATTTATCATAAATCGTTTGCCATTGCTGATCGACTAAATTTACGAATTCGTAACTTACTGAGACATCGAGTCGAGAAGTTGCTGAAGACTATCGTGAAATCTCGCGGATACAGTTGGGGTTCGCGGTTTCATGGTGACGAATCTTCCGTTAGGTTTGTTCACAGTTTTGTTCGCCTCGTGAGCTGTTCTCACGTGTTGAAACATCTTACTGACCATCTGAATCTTACTGCTGATTAGTAATTCGACGACATCCGGCCTCAGGGTGTCCCGATTTTTGTCGAGAAAACCGTCGACGTTGTACCAAACTTGTCCGGCATAATGTTTGATGGCAAATTCCGCGGAACTCATTCTCGGTCTCGAATACAACTCGCTGAGCGCGTGATTGTAGTGGCATTTCTCGAGAAACGAGAGATCCGAAGCTTTTGGAAAATTACTCTCGTCGTCGAGAAGATGAAGTATACCTACCGGTTTCTTGGCGATCAGATGAATAACCGGCAGATTATCCTGCGGGAAAAAAAAAAAGAAAAAAATAACAGATTCAACGCAAATTCTTCGTTTTTCAAAATCAAATTTTTAATATTAAAAAAAAAAAAATTTAATTAAAAAATTGAATTTTTTTTTTTTTTTTTTTTAATTAATAGCAATTTAGTGATAAAGTCTTACGGTGTAATTAATCGTCGTCCAATCGATTTTTTCCTTCGCGTATTCCTGTTGCTCGAGTTTAAATATATGTTTGTTGAAGTAAAAATGCAGATTCTCATTGGCGTAATTGATGCACAATTGTTCGAAGCTGTTTTCGGCAAAATTTTCGAAACCGAATATATCGAGAATCGATATAGCCGCTGTTTGTTTTGTTCCCTTGTAAACAATGTGATTTACACGCGCGACAAGCCAAGAAAACAACGAACTGTAGAGAGCTTTCGCGAAAGCGTCACGCGCGTCGAGCGCTTGATCGATGTTCAGTGCTGTTAGGACCCTTTCGTTTCTTGCTTCCTAAACAATCAAATGTCCGAACAACGAAATTAGTAAGAATTATGATAATTTATTACTATTTTTTTTTTGGCAAAAAATAATATTATTAGTTGTTAATAGTCAAATCTTCAAAATTATATAAAAATTCTTACGGAAACATAAAAAATTTGAAAAAAAAAACGGAAATTGATTATTTTTTATTCTCCAATGGATCGTTAGACGCTTAAATGTGTGAACGAAATTAGTACGAATTATGATAAATTATTATTATTTTTTTTTTACGATTATTTGTAAAAAAAAAAATTATTAGTTGTTAATAGTCAAATTTTCAAAATTATATAAAAATTCTTACGGAAACATAAAAAATTTGAAAAAAAAAAAAAAAAAAAACGGAAATTGATTATTTTTTATTCTCCAATGGATCGTTAGAGGCTTAAAGTTAATTGAATTATTTTCTTTGGCTTACTGTAGTTTTTGTCGTAAGCGCTCTGATTATGCCGTCAGCGTTGACTTGAAGAAGATGCGCCGCCCAACGAATTTCCGCATCGGATCCCACCTCGACGCCTTCCTGACCGTGTCGCATCTGTTTCCGATGAAAATACACATTTCCGAGATGAAGAACACTGCTGAGAATCTTGAATATCGTGTCCTGTTCCTCGGAAGTGAATCCGAGTACTTGCATCGCCGATAAAAGAGCTTTGAAATCTTGCGTATCGTTTTTTCCATCGATTTCGCAGTTGCCACCCTGATTCAGGTAGAAATACTTGTCGGGTGTTAGAAGTCCGTACTTGTCGCGCAATTGTTGATCGAGTCCGGCGAGCAGTTCGTAGAATACATGATAATTTCTTTCCTCAGCGGCTTGCGTAACGATTCTACTCTTTTCGAGGAGATACTGCGTTACTCGACCGCCAACAATCACTCCGCTGCGAAAAAAAAAAAAAAAAAAAAAAAAAATTTTTTTTTTTTTTACGATCGAAAAATAATTTTTCAAATTTAATTCGCCATTTTTTTATTTTAATTTTTATAAATAAATTACGCGCTTACTCTCTGAAATGAACTTCCAAATATTTTCCAAAACGACTGCTGTTGTCGTTTCTCGGTGTTTTCGCGTTTCCGAAACTTTCAAGAAGCGGCGCCGCTTCCAAAATTTGTTCGGTAACGAGATTACTCGGTGCGCGATTAACCGCAGCGAGATATTGCATAACGAGTTTCGTAGATTCCGTTTTTCCGGATCCCGACTCTCCCGATATGACTACCACTTGATTGGCACTGGAATTGTTGGCTGCTGATACCTGACTGTAAGCCGACGAACCGACGGCAAACAAGTGTCTGCGGAAAATAAAAGAGAGAGAATACCGTAATTTTTTTTTTTTTTTTTTTTTTTTCATTTTTTAAAATCATTATCGATGTTGTAATAATAATCACGAGTCGTTACTCTTGAGAATTTTACAACATCCGGTTTGCCGACGATCCGGCATTGAACTTACGGCGGCAAAGTCCCGAGTATCCGCCCCTCGTAGAGCTTCACCTGGTCGAGTCCGTAGATGTCGAACATCTTGTAGGGATTCACAGCTACGAGGATACTTCCCGTATAAGTCTTTTGGTAATAAAAAAAAAAAAAAATTAAAAAATAAGAAAAAAAAAAAAAAAAAATTACCGTTCAAATTAACATATCGGGAAGATATTAATTAGATGAAAAACAAACTCACGTAGATTAGTTCCTTGTCGTAACGAATCTTTAAGTTCCATAGCAAAGAAGCTTCGTTCAGGTCGCTGTAGATTAATAATCGATTATTATTTAAAATATTCTCTGCTATAAATAAACCTCGTGAAGCACTTTGTTATGAAAAACGATTTATTGGTATAGTGAATCGATCGAAAAAAAAAAAAAAAAATGTATAAAGTGCGCGCATCATCGGCCGCGGGATGACTCGCATCGTTGATAATGTTTTATTAAAGCGTTTCGCTTTGATACGCAGATTTAACGAGCTATTTAAGTCATACCGATGCACTTCTAAGGGCTAATAATGGATAAATTTACGATAGCGATGGTGAAATTACATACTTTAACTGAATCATGTCTTCCACTCCATTCTGCCCGAGATCTTGCCGCGGTCTGACACCATTGAGATTCGTGAGAGTAAAAGTTTGCGGCTGCAAGGAAAATATTAAATTAATTCGGTGCTTTAAATTAAAAAAAAAAAAAAAAAAAAAAAAAAAAAAAAATACATCGATAATAAAAATTATAATAATCGCTTCACGGTGTATTTTTTATTTCGTATTTCGATAAATCGCACCGCATTACATTTTCCAGCATCACTCGTACGCACAGACGCGTGAGGCTGTCGAGCTTTCTCTTGGGTTTCGATCTCGAGTTTGTATGACACAATTTCTTCGGCAAAGTCTGCACTCCCTGCCTTCGCGAAAAAGTGCTTCTCTCACAGTCCGACGCGTAATCGTTCGAAAAAATCGAATCGCAAGTGCTGTTCGTTGTTGTCGCGTCGTAAGAAATATTTCCAAAAGACGTTGAGCTATCGAGAGTCGCGTACTTGTATCGCCAATCCGAAGAAGTCGATTCTATCGTCGACGATTCGTCTGATTTTTTTCGCGAACGACGACGCGACGTCGCGAACTCTCGTTCTTCCATAGTTTTCACTTAAAAAATGTTCGAGAGGAAAAAAAAAAGTTGTCTCCTTTCCCACGTTACTTTACTGTTCTTTCTCTCTGCTAATTTTGTTAACTCGCAATCGTTTGCACCCTTCGCGATGGTATTTTCTGCAGACACTCTTTCGCGAAAAACTTCGTGCGAAATCTCGTTAAAAAAATTTCAATAAATCTTTGGATAGTCGTTGAAGTTGTTGAATGTACTTTTTTTATTTCTCATTACTCGAGCGAATGGCACAGCTACGATTCGTTCGTTTCTTTTACTTTTCAACTCGCTGTAGTAAGTCGCGTTGAAGAAATGTTACTAAAAGGAAATTTGTTGTGCATATAGACGTTTCGTGCGAATTCGCGGATCTGCAAAAGACTCTCCGTAGAGCCGCTCACGTGATACCTAACCGGATGCAACGGCCTACCTGAGGTTGCAGTCGCATTGGCGCAGACACGAGATTCCGTGTAAGTAAATCTTACCGCATCGATACGCGCGATTGTTTCAATGAAGAAACAATCAATATTACAGCGTTACAAATACTCCGAAATTTTTATTTTTTTTTTCTATTTTCCAAATTTAATGACTCAATTACTTTTTTTTATAAATTATACATTCAAAAAATATATCACAATGTGTCGCGATAAAATTTGTGAACTCTACGCTCGTGTGCATCGTCATCTATAATGGGACACCAGTCAAACGCAGTGGCTCCGCGGCCACGTTGCGCGTTAAGTTTGTATTGTGCAAATAAAAATTAAAAACTCTTTAGTTGTCATCGGACGAGCGAATCGAACACCGATGAATGTATTTTTTTTTTTTTTTTTTTCAATTGTAAAACAATACGCGATCGATACTCGGCGATTCGATTCAACTGGCGGTGTCTACGCGATTATTTTTTATTCTTTGCAATATCACAAAATTAAGATGACTTTAACATCGATATATCGCTCACTCGATGATTATTTTATGGGTATATAAATGTTACCGAATAATAATGCATCGAAAACCGATGAATGTATTTTTTTTTTTCATCTGTAAAACAATACGCGATCGATACTCAGCGATTCGATTCGACTGGCGGCGTCTACGCGATTATTTTTTATTCTTTGCAATATCGCAAAATTAGGATGACTTTAACTTCGATATATCGCTCACTCGATGATTATTTTATGGGTTCATAAATGTTACAAAAAAAATACATCGAACGCTTCGAATTTACACGTTTTTTATTAAAGAAAAATAAAAGAAATTTTGTTTTTTTTTAATTTTCATTTTATAACACTCGTCTCAGTGACAATAAATTTTTGTTGACATTTTTACCGTTTCCATTCGTGTTTTAGAGACCCAGTGTCATAGAAATCGCGGCTATTGTTGTCTAGAAATTATTTTTCTTTTTTTTTTTTTTTAATTAAAAAGTGACGAGGAAAAGGCGGGTCGAGGAACGGTCTAAGATGCTTAAAGGGATTAATGACGATGAGGCACTTGTGCGATAAGTGGATTATATCACTCTCTCCGACATCGTCAAGCTAATTTTATGTGAGCGTAATAAAGCTCAGCAAGACACACGCGTTACAGCGAGAACTTTCGCGGAAGTGTCTAAGCTGTCGTTGCAATTGCCTGTAGCATGCAAGTTATTCCAATAATCCGATAGATATCGTTCAACTCGGACTTTCCATGAGGTCTTTTCAATGCTTCGTGTACCGTTAGAAAAGTTAGCTTGCCGCTGAAGCGCCGGTTGGAATGACTATACATCGAAAAACGCTTCGTATGTGTCTCTTTGAATTATAGTGCACCAACCGCTCGCGTGTTTTGTATCGAAAATAAAATCAGTGTACAGACGGAAGTTACATTGAACTCTGTCCGATACATTGTAGTGGTCATGAATTTCCGACACAATGTATACGGAGTGTTAAGGAAAAAAAATCGTTATGACTAAAGGTAAAATGGTCGGTTTTAAATGCTATTTAGAGTCAAAGCGATTCATAAAACGGTGATTGGCGCTCAGTAGCTTCTCGCGGTAATGATGATGACGATTAAATAGCCGTATTCGTTTCTTTAGTAAAGGCTTTGCCTCATTCTTCGACGCTTAGAAATAACACAGAGACCAGTGTGCGGTTTATAAATCCCGTAGTCGAGAGTATCGACCGATCGGCTGCCGGAGAGAAGTTCTCTCTCTGGCAGTGTGGATGGCGTCGTTTTCAGGAAATGCAGACTAACCGGTTGCCTCGCTACGCGCTAAGTCCCCCGAGGCGGACACTTGGCATTGTTGGTTTTATCGGAGAGACAACGACAAGACAACTTAGATATCTTGTGGTTAACTCTAACCGTGAGATCACGCGAAGGTTTACTATCGATTAGAGATTCTCTTTGGAAGAAAATTTGCGATAATATTCGTTAAAGAAGACATTACCTTGCCAGCGATGACTGCCTGAACCGATAGGACGTTCGCAGCTCTGTGGTACTCCAGGACTTCGCCTGGAAGGACATGACCCACTCCTGGATCGAACCACACGAGTTCACCCTGAAAATAAAGACATTTTTGCGAAAAACGGTAAAATGTATAATTTTACTTTCGGAAGAAATTGAAAAAAAAAAAAAAAATTAAATAATTTCACAAGAGAAGATAAAATTTATAATTTAACCTTTGAATAAATCTGCGAAATATGAAAGTCCATAATTTTTTGTTAATTCTGAGATTTAGATTAATGAGATTCATTTATAAATTAATTGATTCTTATCGGAAGCATAAAAAATACGAATGTATGATTTTTGTGAAATTTTGAAATTATTAAGGTGGAAATTCTTTGACTTTTTTTTTTTCGGAGGTCAAATGTAACACTTTTTTTTTTTCAAATGAGAGCTTATTGATTGGGAAATTAATTAATATCACGAAGGATTAACAACAGCGCCCACCCTTGTAGCCCTTTCCTTTAGATCTTTCTTCCCCTCTTCCCGCACTTTTCTTCTACCGGTACAAAATCCAAAAATCCCCGAAGACGTTCCCGGAGACTCGGATCTCGGACTGTTGGCTTCGCTGAACGATTTAACATGCGCGGCTACCGATTTTTTCACATAATTCGTACGATCTTTTGCCGATTTCGTCGTACTTTTGGAATTCGTTTTTTCGGATGTTTTTGTTGCAATTTTCAACGGTATACCGGAACTCGTGCAACTCGAACTTTTTCTAACACTCTTTGCGTACAAAGGCAAAGTCGTTGACGCGTGATTGCAACGGGTAGACCGCGAAGAGATTTCCTGCGATCCACTTCTCGTCTCTCCACGCTTTCCTCGATCTTCTCGCGATTTATCCTTCTGACGATTCCACATCGACGTCTCGACATCATCGATTCTATCGGAATTTTTTCTAACGCCCGTACGTTGCATCGATTTTGTATCACTCTCGTTTGCGGTATTCTGCGTTCTCCTCGATGCCGACGAGGACTCTCTTCTCTTAGTCATACCGAATGATTTTCTCAAACCAAAATCGATTGTCGCGTAATCAATTTCTCGCATTGAACTCGTTTGCAATCTTCTCGCGGACGGCGAGGCGATTGGACTCTCGGATGTGTCTTCGACATTATCGATTATTCGTCTTCTCGATACGTGTCTCAATTCTCTTCCGGTCGGCGCAACGAGTTGCTGCGCCGATTTTCTGTCGTTGAAACTCGAGCAACGCGCTTCGTTAGGTTTGCTTTCGCGATGACCTCCCGTTGTCTGCGACGACGATTTCGATGACGATGTATTCGTTCGTAAGACTCGTCCGTAATTCGAATTCTTCTTACACTCGATTCTCATATCCGTTTGCGATGAGGAAGCTTCCGATCTTCGTTGATAAGAAAAATCGGCATAAGCTTCCCGCGAGTTTCTTATCCTCTGATTATCACCAAGTGCAAAATCGGCATCGAAATCGGTTGAAGAATTTGATTTTCCTCTCGCGAATCTTGTCAAACTGCTGGTGGATTTTCTTATCTGCGAGTCTCTCGAAGGCAGCGACAATTTTCTTCGTCTTATTCGTCCGTAGATCGGCGCCTCGCGGGATGCCAGATCTCGATAAGATCTACCGATTCCCGTCCAATCGGACTCCGCTCTCGAGGCTCTCGACGTGTGTACGATTTTCGGCAATGTTGATGGTCGTGGCACAAGACCGCGAGTTATGTCTCGCAGACGACTGGAAACTGTTAGAAAATCGGCAACGGAACGCGATCCGCCGGCTCGGCTCCTTTCCATCGAGCCATCCCTTCTTCTTCGCGCTGTATTTTGCTGCTGCTGCTGTTGTTGTTGCTGTTCACGCTGAACCGAGCGTTGCTGCGCCGCTGATGTGTTCTTAACGAAACTCGAATTTTTTCTAACGATCTCGTCGCACCGTTGTCTATCGTCATTGCGATAAACATTCGACGATTGAGATTGAGACAAACCAGCGACTTCCAAAGCCCCGCTGCTCTTTCGTCGTATCAAACCGTAACTCGTGTTGTTACCGCCGAAACTGCTTGTTCTACGGTTAAGTATGTCTTGCCTCGATATTCTTCTTCCCTCGGGCAACAATTCTGCGCTATTGTAACTCTCGACGTATCCGCCACGGGACTTTCTGACTATCGAGGGCAGAGTTCTCGGCCTCTCCTCGAGGCACGGTTCCGGCATTGCCGTATTATTATTAACTCTCTCGTTTCCCCTCGCGCTCTCGTCGGTCGTGGCTCGTTGCTTCCACCGATGACGTAGCGTCTGTGCGAATCTCTCGATTGCATTGTCGTCATGCTGTAGCTGTTGCTGTGAGCCCACGCAACGCCTGCCGATTATTTCTCTTCTTGATACACCCGCGTAGTTGTAATATTTGTTGCTCGATGATTGAATCAAATCTTCATTAACATTCGACGCCGATTTCTTTCCGCCGCGACGAGCGGAAGTTCCAATTATGGAATCGCGATACTGCTGCTGATGGCGCTGCGTCGGTAAACTCGAAGAGTGCTGCACCTGTTGACCCGAGGAATTCGCGACGCCGCGAGGTCGTGCAAGCGGCGAATTTGGGGCGGAATTCGTATCTGGGTCTGGGACACGAACTACCAGAGAATTATGCAATCCTCGTCTCACGGATAACGGTTCCACGCTCGCGTAGAAAGCTTCCGGTCGTGTAGACCTTCCCGCGTGTTGCTGCGGCTGCTGACTGCCACGGCGCTGCGACGCTTGACGACTCGTCGTTGTTTCTCGTCTCGTCGAAGACGATCTGGCGCTGGTCCCGCGATCGCTCTTCGACGATCTTCCAGAGGGATCCATGGCGAAGATTTTTAACGCTTGTTACCGCCGGGACCATTGCTGGTTTCGCTGGTATAGCGTCGAACGTCTTAGAACCGACTTGTAACACATTTGTTCTTTAGTGCGTTTTCGCTCTCTAGACTTTCTACGCTAACTGTCGGTTATTTTTTACTTATTTTAATACTGTTATACGACAAATTTGATCCATTTACTGATCCTACCGAGTTATTCTTCGTCGGCTACGCTTCGCATTAAAAATCTTCGTAATAATATTTCGATTAATAATAAACGACGAGGAAGATCACTATATTATATCGCGAAGTACTCGCTGTCTCGCTTCCGTTCACTTCGAGGTCATTGCACCAGTTACTACCGGTCGTAATATATATCTCTCTCTAATTCCATTTGAAACAAGGAACTTCGTACAGCATTGAAGTATCAATGTGCAACATTGAGAAACTTTTTTTTCTCCACGTCGAGAAGAACGCATCAGTATCTCCCATAAACGTTAAGTATGTCGCTACTCCGATTTTCCTCAAAGTTAACTTTCGTCACTGAACTTTCGTTCGAGGAAGACACAACGGAGCGAGCGAAGGACGAAGATGACGATCTTTCTGCACAATCGTTTCTTTCTTTATTGTCTCTTTTTATCCTCGTACTTCAGGGTCATCGCACCGCCGACTGGCCATCACATGCTTCGTGATCTCGAGTGTGGATGACCTCGTATCTCTCTCTTTATACGCTGTCGTCGCTGCGTTCTGTCCACTTCGCCTTTTGCTTCCTTCTGAATCCTTTAGCCTCTAAGCAAGTTTAACAATCGTGACACGAACGAACCGATTCCGAGCGTCGTGCCGGTTCGTCGTTCCTGCCTCGGCGACGACGACAACGACAACTATACCAACGTCGTGACTACGTCCCTCGCATGCTAAATCGCCATCGGCACATCGCCGAGAAAACCCACGAATGCACACAACAATCCTTTCCCCCGTCCCACAGACTCGCCGCGGCTCTCGCCGTTCACCAAAGTGCTTTGTACCTCGTCGGAATTGTTATATTGGGTTGTGTCAAGTGTACTGTCGCGACCGTGAACACTATCGGGCTCATTGGGTCACTGGCTCACCGACGAAAAAAAAAAAAAAAAAAAAAAAAAAATAAAGAAGATATACAAATTCGCGCTACCGAACGCATCTCACGTACGCCTAGAGTACGGATTTCGATAACGGAATCTCGGTGGGCGAACAAGCTTCGTGAACGCGTGTCGCCGAGAGACTTTACGATCGATCGCGACCCAGTCGTTTTTCGTCGAAGAACTTCGCGAATGTACTCGATCGAGAGCCGGAAGAGAGAGAACCAAATGGTACAAAAGACAATGAAATATGGATCTTTTTTTTTTTTTTTTTTTTTTTTTTACTCAACGTGAAAACCGAGATCCGGTCTCGCGGATGTTCGATGCGCAACTGTGGAAGTCTTCAACCAAGTGAGCTACTCCTCCTCGGAACGATTGCTACTCGCCAGCTCTTTCACAGTGGCGTAGATGCGCTTCTAATTAATCTTCAACATTAATTGGACGCTCATCGTAGCGTTTAGCTGGGGGTTTTTAAGGTATTCCGAACCGTACGGTCCGCCGATGTGGAATGCGTTAGAGAATCTTTCTTCGGGTTTAGGACAACTGAAAAACCAGTTTCTAATTCGTTGAAAGTTTCTTTTTTTTTTTTTTTTTTTTTTTTTTTTTTCAAAGATATTCCACATCGACGGGAATAAAGAGTGTCGGGAATGTTTGCTGCCGCCAATGTATCGATGCGCTTTCGGGTGGAACCAAGCGTGCCTCTCTTCTTATATAAATTACGCGCTAAATACGCACGGGCCTCGTTCATCGCTTGTACTATCCTCTTAGCTGCATTAGAACGGGAAATGGTTCTAACGAGAGCTGATGGTATATATGCTAGCGGATTAATACTCCGCCTCGCGGCAGTACGGACTCGAAGAGTCTCTTTATTTCTCTCGAGAGTAAGAGAGGCCGACATTGCGGGAATTATCCCGGTAACCAGAGAATCAAGAACGGCGGGGGCTATTACTCATCGAAGGAACTTCCACATTTCTTCATTAATATCTAATGAGAGACATAACGTGTGTTATTTCTCTTTTTTTTATCGTTCGGAAGTAATGTAATGCGCCGGTATACATTAACTTACATCTCGAGACTCATTTTTTTTTTAATCGTCTACAGTATCTCACTTGGTATTCACGGAACAAAAAGGGATGAACTTAATCGCGAGAGTAAATACGTTTGAACTCTAATATCGTATCAAAAAACGGGAAAGAGGTGGTAAAATGGAACGCTATAAAAAAATTCTTCGAAGTTATGTCACGAAAAATGTCTTAAAAAACCGAAAAAAATAAAAAAAAAAAATGATTAATAAATTTTTTACATCGAACCGTTTTGTTCTGCTTTCCCCGTTTAATGCCTAAAGCGATGGTTTCCTTTCCTTTTCGTTGGTTTGTGCAAAAAAAAAAAAAGATCGAAGACCAATGGGGCAAAAAATGGATTGATACGAAGAGAAAGAAATCGATAACTGGTGCTGTGTTACTTATAATATATCTCCGATGCCGCTGTTGAGAACTTGAGACTCGAAGAGCAGTCATATTGGAAAGTGGCAGACACGTGCGGCTCGACGCAATTCCTTTGGCGCGTGCAGTAGGCACACGGTACACAGATCATTGACTCTCGCGGGCGCTTGCGAGGGTATCCCGAGTCCGCCGTTCAACCAACGCGCGATTCTATTATACTTACAACACTATATATACAGTGCATACGTATATAAAGTTCCTGAAGAATCGTGCGAGTGTACGGTAGATTACAACGCGTGTATGACGACGCATGATTTATCATGCATAATGAATTTTATTATTACCTCACTATAGACTATGTGTCTATAATGCAATGTGCGAAATCACGATTAATTGTTACGATAAGCAGCTACGAGTGAACTCACCTTCTGCCAATCGGAATACATCTTTGTGGTGATGTTAGACGAAACTTTGGTTAATTATTCCCTTCATTTCGTCCTTCGAACTCTCCTTTCTTCGCGTGAACCTTTTTTTTTTATAGCTGAAAGTAAAAAAAAAAAATGCATTTCGTACGTTTTCGTGTTATTTATTATTTAATAAAAACCGGAAGTAGACGACTACTCTGTTCTATATGAAACTATTAGAGGTACTTCCGGTTCAAAATTCAAGGGATTTGCCACGGAAATTTCGAAGGTGATTTTACGTTTCGTAAAGAATTTTTATGAAGTAATAAAAAAAAATAAAAAAAATGCGACTACCCCAACATCAGAGTGTTGAGGTAGTAGCGAAATATGGGGAGAATTTTTATTGGCGATCATTCAAATAGTCCCACGCGTGGAAAAGACCACATATAGAGACCATATTCTCTTCCTCTCGACAAAAAAAAAATTAAGAATATATTTTCGAATATATGTCACCAAATATATAACAAATTATATAATTAATATATTTATTATAGAAAAATACCGAAATTATATACATTTCGAATATATTTTTTATTCATATGGGTTGTGTACCCATTTTATTAATTATTTGCGTAATAAATTTATCGGGAGTATAATACCCGCGGTATGCAGTATTATCGGTAATGTAGAGACGCGAGTGAGAGTAATAGGTGCAAAAGCCAGTGTTACAGAAAGTATCAGTCGCTATCTTTGTGTGTTTTTTTTTCTCTCTATCCCGCTGCCCCAGCTAGTCATGAAGTTATGCAGAGTTTCGCAATGTTTTATGGTGATTCGGGTTAGTCACCCTCGATCGATCGCGCGCGGACAGCGCGGACCCATTATACGCGCGTAGGAGCTCTCCGCAACGAACCTAACGGCGACACGACGTTCGACAAATGGGATGCTTGAAATAACTATCTTGTTGGAACAATGGAGCTGAGATCGAAGAAAAGTTTCGTCACGAGGATGACGACGACGATTGTCCATTGTATACGAAACTATATCTACAGTCATACAACGTTAGTGAAAGATCGTCTCATCTTGTTCTCGGGGATAGGAGCAAAACTTTTCTTCTTCGTATTTTTTTTTTTTTTTTTTTTTCAATTGCCGACCGGAAGTTGCTTCCACGTGGCGACAAGGTATATTTGCTTAGAGATAATTAAAAAAAAAAAAAAAATAATAATAATTACGCGACCGAACGGAGAATGCTACTGAGTTTAGTCACGCGATGTCTAAATGCCAATGCCTTTCGATTATCAACTTTGAGACTCGAGGTATCGAATTATAACGATTATTAATGCTTCTCTGTCCCGAAAAAAAAAAAAAAAAAAAAAAAAAAAAAAAAAAAAAAAAAAAATTTGAATATAATGGGTTGAAATTAAAGCCGGCGGCAGCGAAAGGGTTATACTATATCAGTCAGTCATCACTTCATGAATGATCTCGGCAAGCGGCAAGAGAGTAAAAGAGCTGCTGGTAGGCCCCACGTGTCTACGATGTAGCATGTAGTAGATAGTTGGGTATCCTACACACTTGTAATACAGTTATAGTATCGTAGTATCTGTATCCCTGTAGATGAGCTCGAAGCTCGAACGTCAGTCGTACTGGTTGCATGAAACGAGCATAGAGCATAGAGGGAATCGGGGTTTCGTCGAGGAGATATCGAGGTCAGACAGAGAAAGCACGGCAGCCACAGAGCTCTCGGTCGACAGCCCGCCACTTCTCGGTGTGATACAAGACGATCTTACGTAATTCATAATCGTCCCTCTCTCCGCGGCAATCCGCTCGTATTATCGAAAGAAAAGTGCGGCAATCCGAATACCGGAAGTGCATGCTTGACTATCGTTACGTTTTTTTTTTTTTTTTTATATTTAAGTACTCGAAAACACTTATTTTCATCCAAATTTCGCGATGTCGTCTAAATAAATTTGTGAGTCACAGCTACGATATAAAAAAAAAAAAAAAAAAAAAAAAAAGGTAAAAAAACCGGAATTTCCCAAATTTTCGATAGATAGTCACCAAATTTTAATCCCTCAATCGTACGATTTAAATTTCATCATTGTCCGAATTTAATTTAATCGAACTATTTTTATCATAAAAAGACGATATTTTTAACGCCCTCTGCAATAATTGTATCACATTCGACAATACATGTATATAAACATCAATTCGAGTGATTCATCTATTTTAATAATAATAATTCAGAGCAATAAAGAATTTGTACGATAATCGTGTCATGGCTATCGTATATAATTGTCTCGATATTCGCCGAGCGTTCACCGCTGTAGAATTCACGCCTGAAGACTCACGTTTTGCCGATGCCGTGTGTACCTACAGTCGCGTTACATAGAGATATATCTCGAGGGATATCTTGAGACCTTCGTGGATGCAGGATACCAGAAAATAAAAAAAAATATTAAAAAAGGATCGATATATACGTTCGAGTGTTGCGCGGGACGAGTGAGAAACTGCTCTTGCGTACGTTCACTCCGAGACGCTTAATACACTAATACCGTCACAGCTGAACAGTTCTCGTAGGTTGCTAACAGGTATTAATACATGTCCGATAGGGGGAGATCTTGCGAGGGGGAGAAGTGGACCCCGTGTGCGCCACAGTGCGTGTTGCCTCGCGGAGTGCGTTTAATATAGCAGAACAGAAAGAGTATCGATAACGGTGCCTGGTATCGTTATCCCACGACCCCACCCGAGGTCGAGGGCAGCTTCGTGCCCAATCGGCCTTCAGAATTAATGAAATACCGAACGATTTTTCCTCCTCCCATTCCCCGGACGCGCTAATTGACAAATTCTCTTTTCGCTTCGATCTTATCGATTCTCGCAATTTTCTTCGACTCTCGCTGATACCCCTCCCGCAACTCTTCGAAACTTTCTACTTGCACTGCTTCGCAATTCTACCGCTTTCCGACTGTCCAAGCGTTTCAATCTTCTCCTCGTTGCTTATACTCCGGAAATGAATTTTTAATTAATATTAAAAAAAACACTTTCGGAGCAATGCGCACATTTTTGGTATATTTATTTATTTATTTATTTATTTATTTTTTGCACTGATATGCCCGCTGCGTCCGGCATTCCGCGAATGAAAATAACACGCTAATCGTCAAGTATGCGTCGGGTGTACGATATTATTATTAGTTTATGTAGCCTTCCTCGGGCGAGACGTTTCGTCATCTTCGTTCCTGGCGCGTGAGAGAGCAGAGCCGGTAATGTGTGGCAATGTTTCATATACAGTGATATACCGGAGATAGATGGATATATATATATACACATATATATATATATGTTTTTTAACGCTTATTCCGAGACCATTATAAGCCGAAGAACGGAATTTTCTTAGCACTTCGAGTGCATCATCTGCCGATGAGTTGACACAGCGGCCGCGAGAGAAAGGTAAACGCATTCTCGGCAGTGCACATCGAGATCCGCGATCCAAGATATTCAACAAATGTTAAATGTTAATTCCAATTGCTGTGTGTAAATCTCAATAAAACAAAAATTATCTTCTTCGTAATCATAGATAACATGAAAACTTTATTAACACGCGAAAAAAAAAAAAAATGGAGGCGAAATTACGATTGTTGTTACATCAGTCAATTCGATCGATCGACTCTTTAAAAAAATTTTTTTTTTTTTTTTTTTTTCTATTAAAATTTGTTTAAAGTGACAAAAAAACATTATCCCAACTGTTGGCTAAATAATAAAAAAAAAATTGGCGTTTAGTCTTTGATTTGTCAATGTTTCCTCGAGGAAAAGAACTTTGATCTCGTAGACTCGGGTTATTTCCACTGTAACGAAACTTCGACTGCATCACAATCGTATAACGCAAACCGGTAGTGATCCCCGCGAATAATTCGAGACCGGTGAGACAATCTCGCGATCCGAAGGATCTCGCATGCACGGTATGGATATAAGCTATGTATATATATATATGTATAGACGACGAGTTCGTGGGATCTTAGTGGCCGGGCATCGAAGTCTCCGTGAAGCGTGTGTAAGGGCCCCTCTGCGGGTTCGCGATCATCAAGCAAGAGGTTCTCCTCGTACCGCCCCGAGTCTTCGCGATTCTCCTCCATCTGTCTCTCTCTCTCTCTCTCCCTCTCTCTCTCTCTCTTACTCACCTCCGTCGAATTCCAGCCACGTAGATTCAACAAACGAATCAACAAAAAAAAAAAAAAAAGAAACTTCCTTCTTCGTATGGGAAACACAAGATAAATCCACGCGCACTGTCACTGAGAACCGATTCGCGCAAAAACAAAAGAAAAAATAGAAAAAAAAAAAAAAAAAAAAAAAAAAATGTTTCAAATACAAATAAAAAATGAAATCTCAACGATTCGTAGTCCACAGAAGTATAATCGATGCATTCGTAGATAAAAGTCCAATAGTCCGAAGAGCACAAAATAAATATTTCTCACTGGTTAGGTCAGAGGTGGAAAATAAATCGGCAAATCTACAACTTCATTTCTGGCATTATGTCCGCTTAAAGGGCATCCCGAGCCCTGTTGATGATAGCAATAACGATCGATTGTATTAATCACGATTTCGTCTTTACCGCGATGACGTTAACTTTGTCAATTTTTGCGAGGGTTACGAACGTTTAAAAGAACAGAATAAAAACAGCGTGGCTCGGGGATCGTCGAGTAAACGATTTTAATTTCCGAAAGGCTCGCGAGACGAGACTGCCTCTCGGACGCGGATCGGTTCGAGGTATGCGGTCGACCTCGCCTAACAGATAGTTCTTCTTGACTCCTGTACGTGGCGCCACAGTCCGTTCGAGTACCGTTACACCGGATTACAGGTGGTCGGTTTTACCTGTGTGCTGTCTTTTGCTGCTGCTGCTGCTGCTTCTGCTGCTGCTGCCTGTTGCCTGTGCCGCGCTGCGGGTCTTACCTTTGGCTTCTGGATATCCTTTTGCCGCGGCTTAAGCTGCGCCTTTGCCGCGGGTTCTAAGGTACAACGAGGTACGTGAGGTTCGTGCAATGTAGCGCCCGCACCTCAGCACCTTCCAGCGGTGGTGTCCCTCTCGTGAGGCTTACCTGCTCTCGCCAGCGGGGGAAACGCGGCGCCCTCGAGTACCTTAAGCAAATGCCCGCGTAAAAACAAATCGCCGGAGATTTTAACCCTATGTACGTGAAACAAATTGTTGTGCTCGATGTTTCATAGACGATTTACGTAGCATATGTATTAAAAAAAAAAAAAAAAAAAAAAAAAAAAAAAAAAGAATTGATGTTTGTCGAGAAGCTGAAGAAGGTGAAGCACCCAGTGACTTTTATAAAAGGGGTCATATCCTAATAGTTGAGGCCATTGTCCCCGAAACGTGTACGATGCTGGGAGGGGGCTACACTCGTCTCATCCGCCAAACATACATTGGAGGACCTTCTTTTCGTCAGGTGTTTACTTTACTGTATATATATATCAACACATCTTCTACCTGCTAACGATTCCTCGCGCACAGTACGAAGTCGGGACCCGCGGTGTGACCGTCACGGAAACTTTTGGAATCGAACATTCTATTGTTAACCAACACGCTTTCACTTGCATTAGAAACCGCTGCATTCGACAACGAAGGGGTCGCGAACTGTTTCTCATCCGAACCCTTCGAGAGATCATGAAAATTTTTCTTTCCCTTTCGCAGCTGTTTTGTCGGAAAACTGCGTGATCCGGAAAAGATCGATAAATGAAAAAAAAAAAATGGTTGAAAAAAAAAATTCGTTAAACTGTAATGATCGATTGTTAAACAATTATTATTGTTATTTTAGATGAGTATTTTCCAAACGATGTGATCAGCTATTTAGAGTCGATAAGCAATCGAAATTACTTAGTATCCGTTGTCCTTGCGCTCTATGCGAAAGGTGCAATTACCCCACATCCGTTCATCGCTAATGAACCCTCTCTCCCCCTCTTTGCCGCCGAGACGACGTTTCTCATTATTATTCACAAGAATGCGAGCGTACGGATTATCGCGCGTGAATGCGAGATTGGCATCCGAGGAATGCGGCGGGATAGATTTCCATTCACCGTTCGCCAGACGCCAGGCGCAAGTATCGCACGTATATCGTACGCGCCAAAAGAGACTTCGATGCCACGAATAGCGAAGGACGATTACCCAAACCCACGAAAATACAGAGATCGTAACCTTTTTTTATTTTTTATGTAATCGCGAACGCGTTAAATTTTCATTCGTAAACCTATTTTCGGCGTTTCGATAAATGGTACATTGTCTCAATTAAGTTGTTTCAAAATGGCGAAATAAAAAATAAAAAAAAATACTACCCGATTTATAATTTTGTCATTGATTTATCCGCAGAGTAAATGATTTACCGGATGATTTTGCATCATTATCAGCGAAAGATAAAAAAATTTCATATATATACATAATTCGCCGATATATTATCGTCTTTGGATAAAAAAAGTTTATCGACCGAAGATAAAGTAGGAATCTTCCTCGACCCACAATAGATACAGATGCCTCTCTGAGGCAAAGTTATCAATAAACTTTCTACCAAAACCCGTTACTTTCTTAGTGTAGATCTCTACTATACCGATAAAGCAAAAGCCTTCGTACCGACCGGGATAAAGTACATTTTTGTACTCTTCAAGTTTTGCCAGATAGATGACATTGTTCGTTTGTTTAGAGATGAAAAAAGGACCCTCTCGCGACGAAGATTATCTCGGGTATAAAACTTGAGTTGTTTTAGAGATCAGCGATTATTTCGGAGCGAATTATCGTTACCGTCGCTATAGTTTCATCGCTCGTTTCTGCCACAGGGAGGGAGAATAATATGGTTTAGTGATTCTCTTCGTGTATCCCGTCGATAATAATAGACTCTAACATTTCATCGGCAAAGCAACTCATAGAACGCACGAACGTTCAGACAAACTATGCGCTTTGTATAGTTTGAATGCACACAGTACGAGACGATCTGCTCAAAACGAGACTCAGACAGAGAGTCCAACTCTCCGCGTCTCGCGCATTAAACTAACGACCGACCACTCAAAGTAATTAATCATCGTAATTACACAAAGTATTAACATTGCGATACTGCGCTTTAACGCAAGACGAGAGCGACGTGCCTCATTGTCAGAAATTGAATCCCGTTCCTTTAAGGTCGTCGTATAATTTGCGGTCATTAATTATCTACCCCTCGTTCAATCCGCAGTCCCACGAAAGTTTTGAAAAGCTCGATTGGCGTTTGCAATAACATTTCAATGCGAAGTGAAAATGTCCGATCGAACGAACAAAAACTTCTTCGTATCTCAGCGCGTGACGCACGTATCGATAACGATTGATTTAGTACTTTATTCACGAGCTATACAACCGCATTTTGTAACTGTCACACGTTGATTCATATACGAAGTGAAATTAACTCGGCATATCGATGATTTAATGTTCGAAGCTTAAGATTTTTTTAACATTTTGCTCGGTACACTGTTTCTTTCTAACTGCGAAATAATCGTGAAGAACGAATAGGTCTTCGCGTCTCGGCGAATAAAAGGAGAGGTTGAGGTTTTGGAGTTCGTGGAAAAGAAGGCGAAGAAGTGGGTAGCAGAAGAAACATCGGAGGAATCGAGCGATCTTGAAAAACCGATCGTTTCTCCGGACCTTTACACCCTCTCTGACACTTTTGTTCTTTCTCCGGCAATGTTCAACGTTTTTATTTCTTCTCGAGAAACGAGAGTCGGCGATGGGCCATCGATTCGTGTCGGAAATACGCCGTTTACTCGGTGGAGAATTTTTCTCTCTCTCTCTCTCTTTCTCTCTCTGTCTCGATTCGTTACGGCGTGTATGTGCAAAATGCTACCTAAGGCATTGGGAACCCTTCTTCGCGAATGGAAACATATCAGATGATTTTTTTTTTTTTTTTTTTTTTTTTTTTTTTCGATAAATTTTTCTCGAACTTTTCTTCGCGATGGAAGATGCGAGATAAAATTAAGAAAGCAACGAAGAAGGATGCCGGCGAAGATGGAACGACGATGCTGCGGATACGAAAGGACGAAAAAAACGATGAGAAAGCTCCGGAAAGCAGAAAGGACGAACGAGAAAAAAAAAAGAAAAATAAAAGAAGCGAAAGAAAACGTCGACGTTGGCAGGTATGAAGGGAAGGTATGAGAGGCGGTATTTCTACACCGAGCCGCAACTTAAATTGACTCGATAAAAGTTCGACGAACAAAACGCCTTCGCCTCGGTTACGTTCGCTCAATTTTGCCTTACGCTCCACTCTCTCTTTGGATACTCTCTCTCTCTCACGTGGCGCTTTGCTTGACTCGAGATACCTTCCGAGTTTCGCCACGCACGCTATATATTATCAGAGAAACATCTGCCAAACGTTATTACAACTTTGAATAAAGAAGGACTCCGGGATCAACGACTGTATGTGTCGGGAGAGAGGAAAGTTTCGACCTCAGACACTACACATAGAGACACTATACGTGACTCGTCCGTTTGCGCAAATTTTCACAGTTGTATTTTCTCGCCTCCATTTTTCTTTTTTTTTTTTTTTTTTTTTTCGCTTTTTTATTGCGTCCACTTTCAGCAAAAACCACTTTTAGCCATTTATTTACCCTTTTTTTTTTTCGTGCATTAGTTTGAATTTGGTATCATCGCGTTACGAGGCAATAAACATATCGAGTCGCCTTAAATCCTAATAAAAACAATGGTCTTTCAAAGGCAGTCGAGCTAAAGTGACCGTTCAGTGAAAAATTATAGCTTTTTTATGCTTTTTTTTCGGACTTTATCTATATTTATTATTTGTAAATAAAAATGAATCGTAAAGTTACGAAGAGAAGTCGTTCCTATGGACGGTCGAGTTAGCCGAACATGGAAGATATTTATTGCCCCCTCCCCTCCCCCTCCCTCCCCCTGCGCTAGAATACCGGAAGGCAGAGAGAAAAAAGAGAGCGTTGCCAGAGTCACACCGCTTCCCGGAAGCTTCGTCGTTATTTCATCGTTATTCCGCCGTTATTTCTCGCGACGAACGAGCTGTTAAGCGAGAATTATTGCGTCTGTCCGTCTGTCCGAGAAACTCGGCGAGTTGCATATACGAGACAAAAAAAAAAAAAAAAACGTTTCTAGAGCCGCGAAAAACGAAAAATTTGCGTCGATCTTCAATCTCACGAAATCTTATATCAATCCGTTTATTTTTTCCATATTCCCGATGTCTGATTATGCCGTAGTAAATTTTCCACTCAGAAAGAAATCGCGATAAAGGGGTACACGGCGCGTGAGGGAAAGGAAGGGGCTGAGCGGCACACGGCAGAGATCTCTCGCATACTTATATTTATATCGTGGTGAACCGTATCGAATCGGGGATACGTGAGACGAAAACGATATCTTCCAAGTTTATCCGCGTACGACGACGACGACTGTGAATATCTGAATATTCCGCGACTACAGTCATCCCGAGAAAGCTGCGGGGTTCGATCCCTCAAAAATCTTCTCATAATTCAAACGATTTTTTTTTTCATTACGAAAAAATTACGTTTCCTTGTCGCGAAAGTCTGACAATACGAATCTCCGGAATATAATTAATTTGACGGCATTAAAAATGGAATAAAAAATAATTCTTGTCGCGGTGGGGGAATATTTTTCGCCGCGTCTGTACGTGTGGAAGAGATCCGTGGCTCACTTTATATTCCGGCAAGCGAAGCACGCGCGACTCTCCCCGAGCGCTGTATATCTTGTCGATTTTCGCGAATGGAGCCGTCGCTTAGCCAAGCGTGAAACGCGTTTACCCGAATCGAACCGCGGAACCGGAGAGTTAAATTCGATTTGAGAATATATCTATGTATAACTAACGTAATACAGTCCGCGGCGTTTCTCTTACGTTGCGTGGAGAGCAGATATATATATATATATATATAGAGAGATTGACGACGGTGGACCGAGCGTCAACCTCGTCGGATAAATACGAAGGCTGAGAGAGCGAAAGACGTATGTTACACAGCTTCGATGTGCCTCATTGGCTTTCCTATGCCGTGCAAATGCGCTCGTTAATTAAATTCTAGAATTGCGTTACTGCCTTCGATCCGTGTAATATCTCATGAAAATTATCATTATTCATAAATCACAATTTAATACCGCGCGAGTCTATATCGTTGGCGCGTATTATAAATCTGATTGATAAACGAGTTTGGTTAATTCAATCTAAAATGTTATAACGCAAACGGTGTATACGCGGTGTCTATCCGGTGTAATAGGTGCGATCTATCGATATACCATAACGCGCGATATACCGTATCATTTGCTGGAATTCTAAAAGAGGTATAATTAGAAACGAAAGTACGAAGTAGTACGGGTCATTTGGTATCAAAGTTCTTTGCTTATCTCGCGTCAAAATCATTTTTGATTTAATATTTGAAATTTTATTATTTTTCATACAAATATTACGATAATTATGATAATTATTTTAATTGCTCGCGCGATAGCTTGTCGATATTCTGTCCGATTAATTAATTTCATTAAATTTTATAACGAAATAAGAAAATATAATTTATTTGAAAATAATTTCGTTATTTTAAACGCTTGAAATAGAGATGATTAATAAAATAAAATAAACTATATTCGCTATAAATTTATTGGAATAAGTTTTAAGATGATCCGCATTACCCTTCGTTCACTTCGGGAAAGTAAAAGTTCTCATATCTCGTAAATCAAAGTCATAGAAAAGTAAGAAAGTAATAAAGGCACTTCGAGTTTTCCGGGAAGAAGGTGGAAGTGGCGGTGTGATTTAAAAATAATTTCGCGAAGAATATAGCTACGAATGGGGTTGGTTTTCATGGGGCATCGGTATAGTTGGTTATACGGTAAGGCTGCTCTCTCTTCTCTCTCCACTGCGAATCGCGTCGTCCAGAATTTTATTCGCGAAAACCATTTGCCCGGCAGCGGCGGCGGGCGTCGGAAAGCGCGTCGAGAATCTCCTCACTCTCCTTGGAGGGTTAGAGAGAGAGAGAGAGAAGTACTGTAACGCGAGTCCGAAATGGAATTGAGAGCGCCGCGGCCACACGGGATAATTGTTTTGGAACAATCCCGGGGTGCCGCCGATGTCCGTGCGCCCGCGGGATCCGGGGAAAGGGTTGCCATGGCTACGGCTACTCTACCGGCGCGTCTTCCTTCTCGCGGTTTCGCGAGAGAAATCGAACGACCGATCGCGCGACCGTGTTTCCCAGTGGTGGGAGTAAAGCTCACCGATAGGAAGGTCACACTGGTGGGAGAAAGTGAGGGCGTGGTTATCACAACGGGCGAAGAAGTCGCGTCCGGGAACGTTAAGCCCGCCTCCTTCACAGCCGCGAGTTTCACCCCTGACCCTCTTTCTCCCTTCGGATTTTCTACACACCGCGAGAGACGGAGTCCCGGAGAGGCTGCCTGCTAGTACCGGAGTTTCAAACAGCGAGAAAATCGTTTCATTTTTATTATCCGGGCTGTTAAGAAGAGCCTGGAGAGCAACATCGATCTGTATTAACTGCTAATTTCTCGTTATTAGTTGCCGCTTCTCGCTATTTCTCATTTTTATCTTCGGTCAACGCTCCAAAACGTTTTCGATACGAAAAAAATAAACAAATAGACTTTTTTTATTTCAATTTTTATACGAATTTCGATAAAAAATGTTAGGTTAGAAATAAGATAAGTGGCGAATTCGATATCAGCGGAGAAATATACATCGAACGTAACTGATAAATGATTTGATTAAAAAAAAAAAAAAATTCAATAATTTTCAATAAATTTGATAATTTTTTGTACTTCCAAAGTGAGATATTTTACCGATAAAAATATAGAAAAAAAATGTTTTGGATCATTTATTTCGATTAATAGTTTTCGCGCCGAATACGAGAATAAAAAATTAAGCAAATGAAAAAAAAAGGATTATATAGCAATTATTTGTTAAAACACTCGTCGCAAATGAGTATTGTAGTGGAGAAGAATGCCGAGAAATACAATTATAAAATTCGAGTTATTACAAAGCATAAAACATACTCGTGTAACTCGATTAGCGACTCGAGAGTCTTTTTCGCGCCTTTTCCAGCTCTACATATGCCGCGGTGGTACGTATGTAACCCGCGAAGTATAAAGGGAGAGAGAGAGAGTTGGAGGAGGCGTCTGAAACATGCTGGTTAAAATAAAGCGAATACATTTCGCGCTGCTTGTGCCTCCAGGTGTAATTAATTTACGGGGACAAAACCGGTAACGAGTTCGGCGCATGCAAGGGCCTTCGCTGCGCGAAGCTCTCACGCGATAGTTGTTCCCGCGTGTATTTATAACGTGTCGGAAAGCGTTTCGCGAATGTATACACAAAAACATATGAGTACATATGTGCGTTACGTAAAATCGCTTAATTAACCACTAAATTTGACTCAACCTCTAGAGTAATAAAAAAAAAAAACAAAAAATTGGAAACATCGTATTCTATAAATTCCGATTGAACAATTAGCGATCGGTTTTTTTATTATTATTCGAATCATATACCGAAAAAATGGTATAACACCATTTTTTTTTCAATTTAATCAAAAATCGATTTGGATTTTTTTTTTTTTTTTTTTTTTTTCGAAAAAAAATTTTGATTATCGAAGTTTTTTAAAATTCAACACCCGATAGAAAGTCTGAAGAATTAAAAATGAAACCGTTAATATTTTACAAATGAAATGTATAAAAATGTTTAGGCGAATAACTTTTCTCCTTTTTTTCGTTATTCTGTTCAGCTGTTCACTCACAGAGCTTCTACGGTCGATAAGTTCTCTGAATTACCGAATTGGGATCAGAATTACATAAAATTCCCATCGAAAAACGGTTAATATTCGATGTATAATAGAATGGAAAAAAATCAAATTAAATTTTTTTTAACAAAAAACCTTCGACTGCAAAGCCGTTAATAAAAAAAAAAAAAAAAAAAAAAAAAAATTATTTTCAACGCCGCAAACAAATTTTCGACGCAATCGGAGGGTACGCGCCTGTTGAATTTTTTTTTCGCATTTCCCAACGGCAAACGAGAATTTTTTCCTCAGTTTGCAAAATTATTTTATTCTCTTTGGATATCTCCGAGCGAACAAAACGACTTTTCAGTGGGAATTTTTTTTTATAAAATTTAAATTTTTCTTTTTTATTCGACGTTACTGAATTTTGCAACTACTATTATTGCATATTCGCACTCTTTCCATATTACATATATGTTCTCGGAAATCCTGTAGTTTCGAAGTTTCTCGTTACCGCGTCGTTCGAAAATCCAATTTGACTGTAATCCAAACGACTGTATGTATATTCCACGAATTAATCTGGTCGGCGAGGACGAACGCATCGACAAAGCGGGAAGAGTTTCCGCAGAAGAGTCCCTCGACTGTGGCTCTCCGCGAAATTACATCAGAATTTCTCACGTTTCCGATCCGATTGCCGCGTGAGACACACACTCCGCCGTGTTCGCGTCGAGCGTTTGGCTCTCCATCCCTTCCTTCGAATTACCATTTTTATCGCGTACCTATATCCACCCCGACGACGAAGCAGAAATGAAATCGCCCGCGCGAGTCTATCGAGGGATCGTCGTTATTTTTTGGAAGACGTCGAGGGATTAGTGCTCTGTCTCGACGGAGAAAAAACGAAAGAAAAAAAAAAAAAAAAAAAAAAAAAAACCCCGAACACTTCGCACCCGAGAGGGTTGTTTTTGAATTCGCATCAATTAAAAAGTTTGCGTACAGTGGAAAAAATTATTAATCGGAGTAGCAAAGATTTTTCTATACACGTCAAGAAAAAATATGGGAATGATCACTGGACTCGTATAATAATCGTGGAACGAAAGAAAAATCTCAAAAAATCACGATTGCTACTCAAGTCTCGTAATCATATCTATATTTTTCTCTCAGTGTATTTGAAAAAAAAAAAAAAAAAAAAAAAAATTTGTGAGTAGATGAATATTCTTGTTATTCTGCTTAATAATTTTCACAGTGTGGTAAACTATTGTTTATACGAAATGTAAAGGCAACGAGTCAACAAGATTCGTCTACAATGCGAATATGTATTCGCGATATGTTGTTGCAATAATAATCGATCGATCGATCACATTGAATAATAACTACCCTATTCCATCTGCACTGGGGAATTGGTCGACGCAATGTGTCGCGTCGGGCAAACAACACGTGTGTCGTGTCGTAATGTCGTCGATGTATTATACAGTTATAGTTGCGTACACGTATGAATGTATCGTTCGATCGTTAAGCGTCGTGTTTCTGTTCCCCCAAAAGACCAGTGTGTTAGATCGCTGCTGGTCCATAAGCGTTGCTCCGGAGGGTAGAGCAGGAGATCGTCAAGGGGTTCGTCGATACACATAGAAGCTACACGCGCCCCGCTGGCATCGTTATACGAGTTCGTCACTTCTGGTTTCTACACACGTCAGCAGTATCTGTCTCCGCTTTACGTTCAGCAACTTACGCGACTATAGCACAGAATCTCGACCAACAAACTATAGTATAGTATGTTCGATCTTCTTCTTTCTTGTGGCTCTCGCGACGGAAACCCCCGCCCCCTCCTCCCCCAACCGGTCCGAATGTCGCGCTGCGCGCAGCCACACTGTCACCGCCTCGTGTTCCCTCGAGATTCGAAGATTCGCGGGGTGAGCGTTTTGGTATAGCGGAGCTCACCAAGACGGAAAGATCGATGGTCCCGATAGTAAGGGGTAGTTTTTGATCGGTCGCCAACTCGCGTTAAGCTCCGTGCCGCGATGATCTTTCGTTAATTACGGCGGATGTGTTGGCGAGGGGAAGCAAGAAAATAGAAGAACGGAAAAGCCCTTTAACTACAACCCTCGGATCAGAGACTGTGAACATCCCGGAGGATTTCACAAACAATCAATATGTATAAGCGACGTATAAAAATAACATGAAAAAAAATTGCTTTTGCTTCCGCTTACAAGAAGCTTTGTTTTGATAAAAACATTTTTTTTTTTTTTTAAGATTTTCGAAATAAAATTTTTTAAATTATCCAAAAAAAATCGAGAAATCGTATTTAAAAATGTCTAAGTGATTGAATAGAAACGTTAAAAAAAGACACAAATTAAATTTATGTATTGTTTCGTCATTAATTTCATTCGTTTCGTCAAATACCAATGTCCTGATTGACTTTCAGACGAAATTCACTGAAAAAAGCATAATCCTTTGATGCGCTCTAATAATGTTTTTCGTCGTCTGTTTTTCAGTAAAAAAATTTAAAAAAATTCAAACAGCGTTACGTATCCTATTTACAATATTTTTTCCCCTTAGAACACTGCAGGCAAACTTAATTTTTCCGTTAATCCATCAAAAACAAAAAAAAATCGTTGTTTAAAAACATCGAAGATCGCGATATTTATAAAAAAATGGCTACGAATATGTAACTCATTTTACTCTCATTTTAATATTTTTTTATTAAGATTATTAAGATTTATTAAGAATTAATTGTAATAAATAAAAAAAAAAAAACGTATTTTTGAAGATCGCATTTTTCAAAACGCTCTGCGGCTCGCTAACGCTGTTAATTTCTTCATTAAGAAGCTCTTTAATTACATCCACTTAAAAATGACAAATTTTTTTTATATAGAAGAAGTAGAAGCGAATAAAAAAGAAATTGCAGCCTCGCGGAGTCGGAGATGATAACTTAACGTGATTCTCGTGGTTTCTCGTGTCTTAACGAGACTCAAAAATAAATGCTGTCTCGGCATAGAGACGGAGAGTACGAATCCTTTGAGAAAGGATAAAGAGAGTCGTGCGGCGTGAGATTAATGAAAGTGCCAGAGGCGTCGGCAACCACGAAAGGGACTCTCTGCGCTGTAGCAAAGAAACGTGTTCGCGCGCAAGAGAGTAAGGCGCGATGAAGCTGAGGACTGAGGTACCGTGCCGGGATGAAATTAAAGAAAAGAGTGAAGCGGAGAACTACACAGAGAACATATATATATATATATACATATACACCGATACATCGCGCTATACGAGAGTAGCAGACGATCGCAACGCAGGTACGCGATCTTCAAACTCTCCACCGACTTCATCATCATTATCATCAGCATCACGATCGGTCCCCGGACATCTCTGCGGGATGTCCGAGTGCGGGACAGCTGATAGGCCTAATTTACTTATATTTAATTACTGCCCTGTAATCGGGCCCTCGCGCGGTTCCCCCCACCATGAGATCCCGCCGTACCAACCCCCATTGCATTCGCTGGAAGAGACTTTACAACTGCAAGAGAATCGCAATCGACCTCCTTCTGCCATCCCCTCTCGTTTCGCCATCCGACAAAAAACTTGTTTCGGTACTCGCCTACTTCCATATAAAACTGCCAACTCTCGACTCTCAACCATCGGAGCTGCAAACGTCTTCATTTACTTCTTAATTATACCGATCCAAAGATTCTCTCCAATGTTTCATTATTTTTATATATATATATATATCTTTTTATAGTCATTTTTCTCTCTTTATTCCAAGTATCCCTGCCAGCGGCGGTATTCATCGGCGCCTCGCCGCTCGCCTTACTTCGTAGCGCAGATGCAGCTGCAACATTGTACGTAGATGTCTACAAGTAATAATCACTACATTACTTTTGTACTCGAAAAAAAAAAAAAAAAAAAAAAAAAAAAAAAACGCATCACTATAATTTCATTCTTCTCGCGCGAGAAACCCTTGGAGGCTGATTTTACCGTCCCGAACAAAATGTATGTACTTAAAAAAAAATATATGATGCAAGAGTTTGAAACTCGTTATCGTTATGGTGTTCTGTAACGAGGTTCGTAAAAAAAAAAAAAAAAAAAAAAAAAAAAAAAAAATAATAATCACTGAATTAAATCGAGAGTTATACTACGGTATGCCGTGTAAACAACCCCCAAAGTGTTGGTACAGTGTACCCGTGTATACTTCAACTGTTCAGACAGAGAGCAGGATAGATGTCATGTTTCATCCCCTCTACGATAGCTCGACGGAATGAGGCAAAGGGAAACCCCTCGAGCTGTGCTGCTGCTGCTGCTAGCAAGCGTCCCCCGAATTCTGTAGGTCTCTTCCGATAATAGATGGGACCCCTGGGTACCGCAAATGAACCACGAAATGCTGCCGGTGCTCTCGGACCAACCTGTCGCTGGCCCCGAACGCAAGAGAACGCACACGACCATCTGTCCGGTATTCTACGCTTTGCTGCTGCTGCTGCTTCGGTGTCCTGCAGGCTCTTCCATCGCCCTATGGACCACCGACACCAGAGGCAGAGAGAGATTCGTTCGGAGATAAATTCGGGAAAATTTGCGATCAGACGAACACAGGGAAAGGGGTTGAGATGTGCCGTCGCGTGACGAGTCGATGACGATCGGTGACGAATTTCTAATAGACGAAAAGTCAACGGCGCTTCAAAGGTATACGAAGGGAGACGAAGGAGATAACGTTTCATTATGATTTTAATGTGCCAAATGTCGCGCGCGACACCCTGCATCCTATAGACCGGCATAATCGAGCGTTAAATTTGTAAAATTTTTCCATTGTGTCGTATTGTTGGTACCACAAGTGTGTCGAAGGTCTCGACCCCTTGGACTTCGCTGGTTTTGTTATTGGAAGTACTTGCGATGTTTGTTAATCGATCGTTTATTATCTATGCCTCGTTTCACCCTTCTCACCGACGATTTTCGCGTCCCAATAACGTCGACGGGTTTCGAAATTCGGAAAAATTCAGTTGTTATGTAATATCTATAAATTCTGAGGGATATTTCATTGTATAACTTCGAATGGACGAGAGGGTGGCGCGGCGTTTACTCGACGTTAAATTAAAGGCCTCTCGCGAATCTCGCAGTTTCGAATTTTCGTAGCTATATACATGGGCTTCGTATAGCCTAAGACATAATATAGCTGTGAACACCGAAAATTTCAAACTGCCTCGTTTCGACGGTGGAAAGTTGGGTCGTTAGTCGCGGGGAAGCTACGTCGTTTACCGCCCTCGCCAGTTTCGCTTCCACCGCCGCAAAGTGGCCCGCTTTCTCGTTCGCCCCTTTTTCTCCGCTCGGTTCTCTTCCGCAAAGGCGCAGGTAACCGTGGCACGTAAGCTCACACGGTAGAAAGAGGATAAGAGTAACGAGAGGAACACGAGAGAGCAGAGTTTACTCGATGGCTTCGAACCTAACGCTATCTTGGCAACTCGAAATGTGCGGATTCCAGTTTCTGCCAAAAGTTACTCGAAAAACTCGTTTTTTTTTTTTTTTTTTTTTTTTTTTTTTTTTTTTTTCGTTGCATTTCTTTCGTGTTTCGAATTTTTTTTCAGCACAAAAGTGCACCGATAAATATCCCGTTTTCTGGACGAGCGCGAGAATGCATCGAGAATTCGTTATACTTCGAGAGCCCAAACGGGGCGAATGGCACGCGTTAAAACACACGTATACACAGTTGATGCATTTCACGTCGTAAATAATTCAGGAATAAATAACGAATAGCCGATCGTTGTAACTCACGATTATCGAGGCATGCGCGTCGGTTTTGTGTACCACCTATGGGCTTCGGCATGGTATAGTTATATTAATATGCAACGTTGCGCGCTCCGAGCGGAGGCGAGAATGCATAAGCTTGCATCGGCGCTCCGCGTCACTTTTAATTCGAGAGAATGCGCGGGTTTTCTGTTGCCAGACCGGGCAGCCCTCCCTCGCATCCCTCCCCCACCTACCGGCACGTTTGACACCTTTTCATAGAAGATTTATCGTAGCTTCCTGCATCCCCGATAGTGCGCTCATGTAGCCTCGCAAATCGTCATTTGCGCGAATGATCCGGAGTAGATACGCGCAACGCGTCTACGCCGACATGTTACGAAGATTCTCAAAATAAATGTTCGGAAGCAACGCGATAAAAGCTCGCGGGAAGACCTCAATGAGATATACGAGTTCGCAGTAAAAAAAAAAAAAAAAAAAAAAAACAAAAATGCTCGTTATCGCGAGTAAATATGACGGGGAACGCGCCACCCAGTAATTAAAATGTTTTCGGGGCTCAACTGAAATAAACGATACGAGCGGTTTTTAGCTTAATCGGTATTAAACTTTGACCTCCACCGATGTCGGCGTATTACAGATAATCGTTCTTTTCCCTCGATGACAACTTTCGTTTATTTTTTTTGTTTGTTTCACTTTGGGTATTAAATATAACGTCATTGTTTTGACTGCTGGGGAAACGATGAAATTTTCAATAAATTTTTTTGCAATTTTTTTTTTTTTACTTTTTACCTTTTTTTCGCGGTGATTTTAATTTTTTTTTTTTTTTTTTTTCGATGTTTATATGTGTTTTCAGTTTATTCTTAATTACGCGAGCGGTGAGGAAAAAAATTATGAAAATTCTCGTAGTCCATTACATTATCTAGGATATCGTCAGGGCGGAGAAGCGTTGCCCCGCGGGGGTTTAGGCAAATGTGTACCAAGTACGAGGGCGGGAAAACATTGTAAAAAGGGAGGAGAGAGAGAAAAGCTTCCGCGCTCTACGACTATGCCTTGTGGCTCGGTTCGGGTACCTGGGGTGCCGTTACTTTGCCGTGCACAGGCCCGGAAAATTGTTTACTGGATTGTTTAAACGAAATTTACTAAAGCTTACTGATTTTATATCACAGCGGGAACGGAGCCCCGGGGAGTCACCCTGGGATTATACATTAACGAAGTTAGCGCTCCAGCTTTCTCTCTATCGGGCTACAGCGAGCGTATATACATACGCGTGTGTTTGTGTCGTTGCGAATGTATCCGCCAACGCGATAGTAACCAAAAGCTCTCGAGATTAGTGTGTGTGGTACACACGTATAGGCAGCAATGTAAGCTCCGCTTTTGCATACCTCGCGTACGTGAACCGCAAAATTCTCGGGAATAATTTCCGTGTTCTCTCGCTGATGAACTAACTTATCGTTCGCGTTAATTGCGCATTGAAATTCGTCGTGAGCGTCACGAAAAAAAAAAACAATAAAAATACGCAATTTTTTTGAGTGCAAAAAAATATAAAAAATTTGTTGAATTTTTTTTTTTTTTTTTTTTTTTTTTCGGAGAAAAGTATGAAAAAATAAATTAATTTATTTTCGCGGGGATCTTCGATTCGTGAGGTTTATTCGCGAGTGTTTGGGTACATATTGACTATTATGGAAGCCGTACCTCGTCAAAAAGTCGATTGGATAAACACCCGTCGATTCATAGTTATAGAATAGTCGATGGATAGTTTTAGTAGTCCCCAACTTCTGACTGTCTACCTGTCTTCTATACGTATAGAGTTGGGGTGTCGGATATTTATGGGTTCCGCTGTTCGATCTCTCTATCCATCTTCTCTTTCTCTTTTTTTTTTTTTTTTTGTTGCCTTTCCTTCAACCTACGATCGCCGGTTATGCACGGTCCTTGCCACCGTATAAAATAAACTGACCGACGGAACAGAGAAACCCGATGTTATAGAACGAGATAGAGGAGAAAGAGAGGAGGACCCATCTGGTCAAAGTGGCGATCGTAATGTCCCCCGGCCGCCCATCACCTATAATTTTGGGTAATATATTACCCAACCGATAATTCGTTGCGTATTGATGTAAGACGCGCAATTATGAAAGAGCCAAACTATCCGATATTCGAACCCTCGCCATTTCTTTTCGATCTCTCGTTGTAACTCTCGTTCGCCACATGTCCTCTTCCTATACGCTACGCGATACTCAAGAAATCCACCGCTATTTAGCGCCCCTATATACGTTCTCTGGTTCGCCCCTCAATCAACCGCATTTCCACAGCTATATAATACAATGTGTTTTGCCTCCATTTTTTTTTTCATTGCGAGTGTTCGTTGGTCCGAAACGGACGTTTTACTCGTCCAGCAGGTGCTCGACATTTTCTAGTTACCATATCCATCAGGTTGTTCTACGAAAACGTTCTTATTAACGCCTTTTTTTTCACCTTATCGATCGTTTAAAATTTAAGCAATACATCGAAGAAAAAAAAAAAAAAAAAAAAAAAAAAAAAAAAGTTTAACGACGAAAACGCAATTATTTTCTTTGCTATTAGATATTATCCGAAGAAGTAGACGGCAGTGAAAGGAACGGGTTAAATACGCGAATGCCCCAGTCGCAACACGAGAGACAGATTAGACTCGTAATAAAGTGCCTGCGCCAGTTGCCCGTCGGTGCTCAGCTACCGAGGGCTGCTCTGGAGGCTCCGGGGCACGTTGGGAAACGGTCCACAAGGGAGTCACTAAGACACTGGTCTCACACTACTACCGGCTGGAAAGCCTCGACTGAAACAGATTTAAACTCGTTTTCTCCGACTCTCCCCGGGAAAGTTCATACCGCCTTTTAATTAGTTGCCGGCCAGCAAGCAGCAGCAGCAGCAGCAGCAACTCCGGAAAAGAACAGAGAACGCGAAAGTCTGAGGAGATGTAATAATGCTATAGACCCTTCTTCTCTCTTTCAATCTCGCTATCGCGATGTATAAACTTAATAATTTACTTTAACAACATTTGAATAACGAATTTATCGTCTGATCTAATTAAGATCGACGGGGGATAATTATGAAAAAAAAAAAAAAAAAAAACATCGAGAATCTCGTGTTAAAGTGGTCGAAATGAATTTCTCATACGATCAGCTTTCGAAAATTTTCGTGTCATTTTTTTTTTTTTTTTTTTTTTTTTTTTTCGGCAATAACGACTTCTAGGGGTTGTGAAATATGAAAAATTCATTCGATTCTCTGGTACACGATTCTGGTGATGATGTAACTACCCAATTTCTGAAGACGTTCCGGAGATTCGATGCTGAGATAACGGGTAAAGTTTAAACGACGAAAATGAAGAAGAGTTCCTCTCCGCGGTGGTGTAGATATGTATTATAAATGCAACATGGAGGGGTGGTACAGAGAGAGAGAGTGAGAGACCGTGAGGGATACAGTAAGAGAGAGGTTTAAGCTCGACGGTGGAAATTACTTAACTCTCGGATGATACATAAATTAAGTAGAAATCGTAAAGGGGGTCGGGCAGGAGTCGCAGCCAGTTAGCGTGAGGGTGCTCCAGGGTGCTGTACACCCCTTCCATCGGTCGTAGCGACGCCGTTCACGTTCTCGCTTTCTCTCCTATCCACCATTCGTCGTTTCTCTCAACCCTTTACGACGCTCTGCGCGCATTGCCTCCTCCACGCTACCTAATAGAATTACCCTTACTATATACATATACGTACAGTAAACTCGAACACGTTTACCGGTTGGATTGAAATTGCTTGGTCTATATTTTTTTTTTTTTTTTAATCTTCCGACATTAACTGTGAGCCTTCGAAACGAGAAAAAAAAAAATGTCAATAGCGTTGATCTTTCGCGCAGCTTTAGCAGTCCGATTTTTTCTCCTTTCCCTGCATTACCGATGGATTCCCAGAGTCGATAAAATTTTCGTGGAAAAACTCGTGTGAAATAATCTGTGAACGTGACAATACCGGAGAGGTTGTCCGGCGAGGATTACGCAACGATAAACGAGATTCGAGAGAAACGAGGAGACGCGGATCTGAAGGATATCGAGGAGTCCATTAAACGCTAAGTCCCGTGCGAAGAGAGATGCGCCACAGCGATATAGAATTGAAGGGATGTCAGACAGGGTGTAATAATTCGTCGAGTAAAACCGACACCGCCCCGCCAACATTGTTGATGGGGTTGCGTAGACTTGTATCTGTTCACTTCGAGGATTACGAAATATGTTGCTTGATCCGCGAACGCACGCCCATCACGAGGGCGGTTTTGGCTCTCGTATTCTCTACGGATCGCGGATTATCATACGCGATAAGCTAATTTTTTTTCTCCCCTTCTCCGCACGTTTACAAAGCTCGAAATCTCGGCAATCTACGCTGTATTTACGACAGGAGAGATTTAAAGTACAATTTAAATGCTAACTTTCGTTTCGGAAGGCCATTATTTTTCTCTGCGCTCGAAGTATCATTGTATACGACTTGGACGGATTTATCTGATAGTCGAATATGACGAAGAACCTTTCACATTTATATCTCTGTGTTTACAGAGTACGTTGGAATCTCGAAGATTCAAACCCCTTTCGTTCGTGTCTTACGTTCCTTTGGCACCGGTGCAAAAATATCCGCGATCTACGGCGGGTCTCGCGGGTTGCATGGTAGGGGGTGGAAAAATGGACGAAGTGGAAGAGGGGTGGAGCGACTTCAATTTCACCGCGAAATAAAGATCCTCTCTCAGCGGAGTATTATATATAACACCCCCACCCCCACCCCCACCCCCACTCCCCTCTATTCCTCTCCGCATACCATCCCTTGAATTTTCTTATTTATTCCCGTCTAAAATCTCATTCGCGTGAGATATCGGTGCGGGGAGAGGAGAAGCTCAGCGAAAAAATAGAAAGTGGAGAAAAAGTCAGGGTGAAAGAGATACGATAGTAGACTGAGGATTTCTGGTATGATTTTTCATTAAAGTGTCTGCAGCAAGTGAGATATGGTCGGGACATTGAATGCGCTCGCGTCTGTTTTTTTTTTTTTTTTTTTTTTTTTTTTTCTTTCTAAAATCCGCTTTGAAGAGAATTTTTTTTTTTTTATCGTTAAGAAGATTTTTTTTAGAAAAAAATCATTTAGTTGCAACTATACGGTTTCGATGTTATTAACTGCCGAAGAGCATTAATTTTACGGGGGTTGTTTTTTTTTTTTTTTTTATACACAAGTCGCCGTCGTTGCCGGCGAGTAAAGACAAAGTTCAACGAAGGAGAAGAGAAAGAGTAGTCCGAGTGGAATATCGCACAACGATCCAACGTATACGACGGCTCTCGCGTTGCTGGTTGCTTTTCCCACGCGTGTGCGATAAGGAGGCAGACATGCATAGCAAGTTGAAGAGGGAAGGTTTCGCGACGCGAAGAGAAATGGCGTCGCGCCTTCCTCACACGAATACCAAGGAATTCTCGTACCTCGTACACATCTAAACCCGCGAAGAACGTCTTTTCTTATTTTCTTCGCTGCGCGAGACGTTTTGAACAGCGTCCAAGTGCCAGCTCTTGGAGCCACGAGACTCGGTGTAATACCGTCCATTTATTCTCTCGTAATTCTCTCTCCACCTCGGACAGGATATTTCGCTTTACTTATGCTATTTTCCAGTTTTTTTTTCCATGATTAACCGGCCGCAAGTACATAAAGTCTTATTATTTATTATTTATTATTTATTATTTATTATTTATTATTTATTATTTATTATTTATTATTTATTATTTATTATTTATTATTTATTATTTATTATTTATTATTTATTATTTATTATTTATTATTTATTATTTATTATTTATTATTTATTATTTATTATTTATTATTTATTATTTATTATTTATTATTTATTATTTATTATTTATTATTTATTATTTATTATTTATTATTTATTATTTATTATTTATTATTTATTATTTATTATTTATTATTTATTATTTATTATTTATTATTTATTATTTATTATTTATTATTTATTATTTATTAAGAAAATTGAAAATTGAAAAGCATAAATCGAGTTGGAAATGCAATTATAATATGTGGGAAGGATCGATCGAGACCTCTTCGTATAATTTCCTCAACTTCCGTTCGTATGAATCGAGCAATATGCATACGATTAGTCATTCTCTCGGAATTCCTGTCGCAGACGACGTGTCATTCCATCCATGTGAATGATAAAAGAAGAAGAAAAAAAATAAAATAAACGAATCTCATTGTAGCCGTACGAAGCGGCGGATATCGAGTTTCGTCCGAAGAGATCGATAGCTACTACGGTTGGGTTTTAGTAGCCACGGGGGCGAGGTGCAACCCCGATCAAACACATTAGGTACGACTTCCGGCGGACGTCGAGGCTCCTAAGTGGACCCGCCATTGTGTTGCCAAGTGGCGAGAACGACCATTGTACTCATCTCGACTCCTCTGCCTCGTTTCCTCTTCGATTCTCCGTATCGACGACGACGGCGTCTAGGGAAATTGGAGAGCTCTCGCAAACGAGAATGTGCCAACTGTTTGCTCGTCAGGAAATTCATGATTTTGCCCTTCGACGTCACAAGACTTGAAATCTTCTTTAAAGGAACCGTATTTAACATCTCCCAACACCAGTTATTACACTGAGAAAAAAAATCGGTAACCGGTAATCGGTAACCGGTAGTTAAATGAATCTATATCTTCGCTTACATATGACAATTATATCGTTTAATCAATCGAATATATATTTTACCATCCGCAAGCGCCGATTTAGTCGAATCAACCAATTTTTTTTCTCCGCGTAAAATTTAAAATCGGCGTTTCGAAAAAAACTTTTTTCCAAGTATAAATACGAAAAAATTTGATTAACCCGACTGACAACTATTCGATTTGTATTTGTCACAGCGTCTTCGCGGTTTGACACGGAAAAGACAAAAACCGCGAAGAAAATAACGATAAATAGCAAGTACCGATAAATAAGGGACTTAAAAGGGAGATTATGACATCGTCATTCCCTCTCCCCAGCCGCCCTCTTCCCTCCTCCCATTAACTGTAATACTGTTGCTACGAAATTCGCAAATATATCCCACGCCTCGTCAAAGTTCATCTCCCCTGACGCGAGTGAGCGACGACTGAGGAGGTAGAGACAGAGATAGTCCATTGATTCGCGTATCATCGTAATTTCACGGCGCGTTACCTACGCGAAATAACTTGGGGGACCTCGCGGGGGTGCGCAAGCTATTCCTGCGCTCGTCGCTTGCTGCCCCTGCACGGCGGCGGGTTCTCTCACTCTCGCCTGGCGAGAGAGAGAGGACGCGCCTCGCGCGGCCTTCGGGCTTTAAACAAGCCACGAAATTGGTTTACTTTTGAGTCGAGCCTCGCGCGACAAGAGTCGAGCGAGTAGCGAAAGGAAGCAAAGAGCCAAAAAACCCCCCGAACGCGCGGTGGCGCGCGACCCGTGGATACATCTGTCTCTCTTCCGTTTCGCTTTTCATCTCACTTTTTCCCTCGCAACGCTATACCCGCGAGAGGGAACGTCCCGAATTACCGCCACCGGGGAGCGACGCTCGGCTTAAAAAAAAAAAAAAAAAAAAAAAAAAAAAAAAAAAAGCCTAATTTCGGCCGACCGCCCCTGAAACACCGCCCACACTCGAGCTCCACGGGTTTCTCTCGTAGCGGCGTTCCTTCCGTGGCTTTCCGTCGGGGAATTAGCCTTTTAAATTGGCTCTCACCTATAGCCGTACCAACCACTGTATACAGCAATCTCTCTCTCTTTTACTTTTATTTTTCATTCAGCACTGTGTGTGTGTCTGCGCATCCCTTTTTTTTTTCACGTTAAAGTAAAAATCTCATGTCGCGCACCCCTATTTTACACGGGTAGAAGGAGTGAGAGAAGTCGTTCGACGAGGCTGTTACGATAAACGATATTATGCGAATGAAATAAAGATAAATTTATTGACCGCGTTGGATGACTAATTTATTGACTGAATACGCAAAAGCATACGCGACATATTTGGATATAAAAATATGATCTTTTCGTCGACGAATCGTGAACACAAAGGATCGATATATATTTATACACTTGACGTGAATTCACGACGAACGATATAATATAACGAAATACATACATTTTCCCTTTTATCGTTTTCTCTCTCGTCCCTCGGTATTTTACGTGTTCACGAGGACGGAAAATCTGCGTCGATCATAGACCGCCGTGACCGCCGTATCACGGGTAAATAGTGAGATAGAAAAAAAAAAAAAAAAAAAAAAAAAAAAAAAAAAGAAAACCAGAAAAGTAGAGGGAGAAAAAAAATTACGGCACCCCTCGATACAGCGGACGGTCGGTGAACGGCCCACGGGTCCCTCTCTATTTTCTTCCTATAGCGTGGCGGTGGTATATAAGCTCGTAAAACCGAAATCCCCGACCGTGCATGAAAAAGATCAACTCCTGATCGCAGCAGGGGTAAGAGACGGGTTTGTGTATCCCTACGCTCGAGGAATACCCGCCGGACACATACGGATCACCAAATCCCAAACATATTTTTCGCCGAGTTAGCAAATTCTCGGACACTTTGGGTATCGCCGACAGGGCTGACCGTCGTATTTTTTTTTTTTTTTTTTTTTTTCACCATTTTCCGACTCTTTGCTATACGTGTGCGCGCGTGTGGGGGTGATGCTGACCTCTTGACCGACGGTCTCATGGGGTCGTTTCTTTGGATCGGAGCTGAAGAAAAACGCAAATTCAAATGGAAAATCTTCCTCGATTTTTCCTAAATCTCGAATTTTTCGCTCGATAGGCTTGCAAAGTACGCGGTGGGAATGAAAGAATGCGGTAAGAGAAAGTCGCTTTTCCGTTGTTATGCGTAGACGAGAATTGACACTATACTGAGTATATACACATTTATATATGTGTATATATATATATTAGGTATATATATGTACAGAAACATCGATGCGTAGCTGATTCGTTGCGTAGCCGGCGGCGAAAAGTCCCATGGGTCCCATAAAACGGATGCCAGGGTGGTTTGCTTCGAACATCCCCTCGGACGTTGCTTGCGTTATCGGTCCAGTCGCGCACGCACCATATGCACGCACGTTTTCTTTCTCCATATATATATGTCTATTCACGAAATTTAGACCGCGTCGGGTAGATTCGACGAGCAGATTTAACCGGAGATGCGATAAGTGCGTTCTTTATCTTTCGTCACGGATTAAATAAAAGCGTACGGTTACTGTTGGAGATTAAAAAGCTTTGAAAAAACGAGAAATTATAGGGATGAGAGGAAGTTATAATTGTCCGTAAAGGAGATCTTATGTATCAGCTTTCGTCGTGGTTCGTTCGTCGGAGACCGAGACGAAGGGGCAATGCGAGCGGCGAGCATCGTCCGAGAGGTTTCATGATATACCCCTCTCGGAGGAGTAACTGCCCGTCTCGCGTCTCGGCATCGGATCTCTTGGAGAGATTCCTCCGCTCCGGACAATAATTCAAACCGATTAGCCGTGACACGCTCGCGGTCGCTGGGCAATTAGCGATCGAATTAATTAGCCCATTATCTCTTGCGGTGCGCGAGTAAACTCGCCTCGTGTAAACCGTTGATCGAGAGAATACGCGCGCGAGAGAGAAATCCACCAGTGCTAAGATAACCATTCGTGTCTCGTACGATCCTCGAAATACAATACGAGAAAAACGCTCTCGACACTCGACAGCCAAAGATAAATAATACAGAGCGTGAAATAGATGAGTAGATAGTCCTCCGTTTTCTATCGTCACCGACGTACACCCGTTGTGCGATAAAAGAAAATCTTGTCGCCGTTGCGGTACATCGAGGAGAACAAAAAAGCGCATTAAGATATTGAACAATCTTTTCTTTTCGATGTTTTTTTTTTTTTTTTTTTTTTTTTTTTTATCGACGGTCGTTTGTACTCGTCGTAATTCGTTGCGCACTACGCAAGAGTCATATGCGATGCGGAGACAACGAAAAAAAAAAAAAAAAAAAAAAAAACAACAAGTTATCTTCCACGACAGGGCTATCGTCTCGTTGCTTTACGTACGTCAATAAATTACTATAATCAAACGTATACATGCAAAATGATCGTTAATATTTTATGTAATTAAAAGAACGTACTTATAGGGGGTAAGCGATGGGAGCCGTTGTCTCGACCTCTGGCGACGTTTGTGCAGATAAAAAAAATTGTCTCTACGCTCTTCGCATCGGTAATAATAGTAATTTCTGTTAATAAACTCGAGACTCGGCGCATTCTTTATTTTTCTTCAAGATATACTATGTATATATATATATATACATATCTATATAGCTTGCGTTTCGGTAGAGGGTAATAAAATCCCTGTTGCGATGTTATTTTTTTTTTTTATCGTTCGCGTTCACCGGCTCTCTATATAAAAGGAAAATCCGCTGTTGGCGTTAGTCGCGACACTCCATGGTTAGCTTAGGAAAAGGCAATTACCGCGGCGGTTTGAGGGTCGCAACAACAGCGGTGGATGTACAGGGGGTTCGTGAAAATTCGTACGAGCCGACGGTAGAGAATTCAACTTGTGAAAATCCGGACATATTGCTACAGAGACTTGCGGCTACCAACCCTCTCTGTGGCACAGGGAAGGGGGGTGGGGGGCGCGAGCACAATCACCCTGTTAGTTCCCTTTTCATGGTGGTTTCCTCATAAATAAAAATAACCATCGTACACGACGCGAGACGGGACCAACCCCTCCGGGGATACATATACGCAATATCGCGTCAGCTTTTCTTGCTCTCTTTTTTTTTGTTTTCCATCTCCCTTTGCATCTTTTTTCATTGCCTCGATTTTTCTCGCTTCTACGATATACGACAATTTTTATGATCAAATTGGAACTAAAAAGGAATTCTTAAATTGTGGTATCAAACAAATAAAAGACATTTCTCGAGTTATTAACTTTTCACAAAGTGTTTGATAGTAGTATCGAGAGAAAATTAATGGCGGTAGATACGAAGAAAAATTATTATTCTATTTATATTAAATTTTTTTTTTTTTTTTTATAAGATAAAATAAAATTGATGATAAAAGTTTCCAAGAATTCGATAAGTTGTAGTAAGTTAAATGGAAACTTTCGTTGAACACCAATTTTTTTTTTTTTTTATCAAGTAGAGTCGTTAATACTAATCGATTTTTATGCGATTATAAACAAACATTAATAAAAAAAAAATTAATGAAACTTATAGATTACGATGGCTGTTCGATTCTTTTTTTTTCTTAATTTTGTAGAGCGTTGAATCGTTCGATGGATTTATTTGGGGTGTAAGAGAAGTTAGTGGTAAAAGAAAAAGTAATAGCAGTGCAAACGAAGAGAGTGGAAGAGCCGAGGAGATTCATTAGTAATGGCCTCGTCGAGTGTGTCGAATCGAAAGTCAAAGAGCCACCCTGTCTATGGCTCGTTGCTCGTTCTCCGCGTGATCCGCGTGTAATTCGTCCGGCAACCATATACACAGAGAAGGGTGGCTGCTGATGGTGGTGGTGGTGGTGGTGATGCTGCGTGAGCCGCGCAACACACCGAGGGGGATGGTTATAGTCGAATCGAGAGAAGAGGAGAGAACGGTGATCCCGCGCAACCACCAGCAGCGCGTGGGGTTGAAACGTCGCCATCTATCGTTCTATTTGTTAGCGGGCTTAGCAAATCACCCCAACGAGCTTACGTGATACTTGGGTACGAGGGTGCTAAGCCCTGGCGCCGAGTGAGAGGCAGACATGGAGCTTCGCTCCGACATTCAAGGGTGAAAATACCACACTGGTTGTGTACTCTGTCATTGTCGCACACTAACACTCCGAAACTTCATTTCCACTGGTGGATATCTCTGCTAATTTTCTTCTCGTTGCCCCTTCGTAATTCGAACGATACGATTGCTGTCCGATGGAATATACGTTAGCTATACGAATTCAGTGATGAATTGTCGAAAAATCTCCGAGTTATGCGGTCGAAGTGTTATAAAAAATCAATGAATATACTAATTGCGTTTCTATATGCATAATATACGATAATTGAGAAAAAAAAATTTCTTTAGTTTATTTTTTAGCGATGTACCATCGGAGCACTTCACGCACTCAACAATAATTTATCTATTATTCTATATCTATTATTTATAATAAAATAAATCTGTCGCTCGGAAAACTAAAAAAAAAAAAAAAAAAAAAAAAAAGTCCCTATCGCGACAATTGAGGTCGTATTTTTCGATTAGAGGGCGGCATTCACTTATAAGCCGTACCATAACACTTGTCCGCCGGCGTTATGAGACCTCCTTGTGGGGGTTTTCGTTCCTCGTATGGATGAGCTTTCGAGACGTTGGTGTGTATGTATAATATCCATATATATATACATTGCGGCGATATGGTCGACGGGATGATGCGAAGGAGGAATTCACCCCCGTCGAAGGGCGGTCCGTGGTGCTTTCTCGCTTCTACTCTTGGGATATATCCCGGGTGGACAGATTTACGAGCACCTTGGGCACTGATTCACGCGACGGGCTGCTGCTCTCGAAGATCGGGCGGAAAACCACCCCTCATACCTAGCAAACAGCCATCGGCCCTCGCCACATGTTCACTCGACACCCTCACCAACGAATACGAGAACGTCACGGAATTTTCAGCGTGTAATTATTATTTTATGAGCTTCGAGAGAAAGAGGGATGCTGGATATCGTGAAAATTGTATCAACCAGATGATAGAGTTCGTGTCAATAATCGCATGCCGTTAGGCAGCGATCCAAGAAATTTATTTTTAAATACACGTCGGACACTTGAAGGCTCTGTAATAAATTACGAACACAATACTCATCTTTGCGGTTAATTTTTTTTTTTTTTTAATAGATCGCTTTGTATTTGAATATTTGCTTGACTGCTGCTCGTTACATTCGAGGGTCGGTTTGCGGTTACGAAGGCTTCAAGCTTTCGATTAGTTTTGCGGCCGAACTGCGGTCGTTTTTTGTTACGGTGGTGCGCTTCAGAGAAAGCGACGTCACGAGACTATAGTTCCGTTTCGTAATAAGAAAATTGACGTTATCTCTCTGGATGATGGAGAGGGGGGTCGCTAAGGCAACCTATCCACACAATAACTGTACTCTATGTATCTACTCGTTAAACAAAGTGTCGAAATTTTAATCTCATCGGATGAACAGCCGCTAACGGGAATCATTTCTATCTTATCGTCGCCTCTCGTCTCATTTATCTATCGATCTTTTAAATAACAATTTTTATTTTCGAAAATAAAAATCGATTTATATTGCCAAAAATTGCGATCCCGAACTCCACAGAGAGAGAGCGCTACAGAGGGAAAAAAATGTATGCAAATTGTGAATACATTACCGTGAAAGCCATTGCCTATTAGTCCCAATTACGAGAGAAAAGCGATGAAAAATCAGAATCAAAGGTGCCAATTACGCGAATGAAGATTATATACGTATTCGCCCCATCGGTATTACATCGTTACAGCTTTTCTTCCTGTCTCTGAGTTCCGAAGATGAAAAAAAAAGGGGTATCGGTTGTGCTGTGAAGAGACGAGCAGCTGGAGTTCTGATTTTTTTTTTTTTTTTTTTTTTTTTCGCAGCGTTCGCCTCTGTGCGAGTTACGCGCGAGCAAAGTAGTATTCCATCAGTAGCGAATTACGGGCAATTCCGTGGTCGGCAAGAAACGAGAGAGGCCCACACCTCGGGGTCTCTCGTCGGCGAGTTCGGTTTTGCGACCGTAAACCATATAGCAGCTACACGGCGCGCGCTCCACGCTGCAGAGCTCTGTAGCCTGACGCACAGGCCTCTCCTCGTAGTCTCGAGAACATCTCATGCCTACCTACCATCTACGGGACCGAAGAAAATATACTCACTCAAAACTGGACGATAAAATTTCACCATAAGGGCCGAGAAGAGTAGAGGAAGCCGCGCGCCGGCTTTGCGAAGAGCAGAACGATTGTTACTACCTTACAGCCAAGCGCTTCGTGCATCTTTCCTCTCGTTTTTTGCACCAATTTATTTTAATTTCGGATGGAAAGAGAACGGCTTTTGCACCTCGAAGAATCGTCTAATACATTTTCGTCGATGATATCCGAAGAAGGCGAAGGTTTCTTTTCTTTCCTTTTATTCAAATTTCAAAATCGTAAAATAATTTTTTAATCACGTCAGCACTTTCGATGTAATGGAGATTTTTTTTTTTTATTTTTTTTAAGAATGAAAAAAAAAAAAAACCTTTGCTGAGCCCTTCATAAAAACATCGATTTTTGTCGTCGAAAAAAATAATTTCACGAAAAAAACTCCACCTTAATAATTAATAAAATTATCTCGAGATTTCTTTTTTTTTTTTTCGTAAAATTGATGTAAAAATTGGTAAAATGACTCAATAAGATTATGTTGCAAATTTTCTGCGCGCTCGGGGCGGCCATTATAAAAAAAGCTTTTCTTTCGTTTCGCCGAGCTCTCGAAATAGTCGGGACGCGCATAAAAGCTACTGGTATAGTGGTGCGTCGGGCGTGCGCGGCTCTCGCGATCTCGAGGCTTCACAGTCTCAGTCGAACCCCGTGGTACCGTATAACGTTTTAACATTTAAGCCTTTAGAAGGTTGTAAGGATTGGCCTCCCTGTAATTATCGCCGAGGCGCGGCGCCTTGAGGTCTTCATTACGCTCTCGAAACATCCTTGTTATTTCTCTGTACGCCGCGTGCGCCTTCTGTCTCTCGTCTTTCTTCCCCCCTTCCCCTGTTTGTCTCACCCCGAGAGCGCCGAGAACCGCAGACATGTAAGCCCTCCTGATGCGCTTGCCTTCTCGTCCTTCGTCGGGTACTTCGCGCTCGTGCTTCTCGCGAATAAAAACCTCTTCTCGGCCGACCGGGATCGTAAAACAAGAGAAGGGAAAGATCGAGAGACTGAGGGAACACTCGAAGGGCTGCTGCTCGCTCACGTATGTCGAACAAAAAATAAGAAATCCGAAAAAAAAAAAAAAAAAAAAAAAAAAAAAAACGATATAAACGAGATATTAAATTTTAACTTTTTACCATTTACTCATTTTCGAGTGATAGAGGATCTTTTTTTTAATTAACAAAAATATACTTCAGATCAAAGGACAATGTGATCCTTTTGGATCTATAGATCGGACGGTTATAGATCGGTAATAAAATTTAAAATTCCTTGGTTCTTGATACACCTGTATCGGTATTATACGTCGAAACTCTGACAATATACTACAGTTTACAAGAAAAAACAGTTACTCCAAACCCCCCGATCTATAAAGCTCGACTGATCGAAACCATGACTCGTTGCTTTCTCGCTCGCTTCGCAATCAGCAGAGGGTAATTAATTCTCTCGATCTTCGTGAATGCTTCACGAAGAGAGGTGCAGCAGTAGATAGTTGCAGGAAGAATTCACGGGAGTTGTATAGCGGCAAGCGTGAAAATGCTTCGATCGATCTTTCTCGCTCGTCTCATCGTTCTCGCGTCGAGGATAATAAAAGGACGGAGGTAAGCCCGCCAGGAAGCTGTGCAGCTATCGTTTGTTCGCAGCGGCTTTAACTACATTGTATTGTAATGCACGATTTTAGAAATATTCCAGTCATTGTTATAAATTTATAAAATTATAACACGATTTTTAAAAAAAGTTATATATTTTAATATTACGATAATATTTACGATAAACACAAAAAAAAAAAATATATAATGTTCCTTTGTCGAGAACGATATATCGATCAACTGTTTTTTTACCTATAATTTCATAAAAAAAAAAAAAATTTAATGAAGATTTTTCGAACCGATTTGATTCATACCGCTGTCCGGTAAAAGCTAATATCGAAATTATTAGTATATTCACGCATTGCAATTTGCGACGTATTGGTGGCGGTGAAGCAACTAAAATTCCATCCGATCGTTTCGCCAGTGGATTCAAGACGATTGTATAACTATATATCGACGAGGATTTAATTTTCGACGTTGAATCGTCCAGGGGGTCCCTCTCGTCTCTCTCGCGAATCGATACTCGGAGCTTCCTCTCTCTGCTCTCGGGGTCTCCTGGCTGTGCTTCGATGTGGGAGGGACCCCGCAGTCTGTCTCTGCTTGCCCCGTAGGCTTTCTCACTTCCTCTTACAGGCCTCTTTCTATCGTTACCTCTATCGCTCTCGATTTACCTTGGCGCGCGGGCGCGAGAGGCCGAACGCGAGGAATTCGGTACCGGGGCGCCATATTTCAGTTAAAGCGAACTGGGGGTGAGTGGGGAACGCGGGGGTTTCGGTGGTAGTGCTACTGCTGCTACTCCCGCTCGTTTCTCCCCCGACGCTGCCGTATACGTTCGATGCCTGACTCGCTGCCTGTCTGCCCCTCACCAACCCTCCCCCACCCCCTTCTCGTTGCCATGGCAATTAATTACCTTCATCCCTTCCCGCCACTAGAAGCGCACACCGGACTACTCCCCCTTCACCTGTACAACGTCCCTTCGTACTGTTACTCTTCCTCGTCGTACTCCACTGTGGCCCTCTTTCGCCAACTAACGGGTGCCAAACAGAAATTCTATCCAAGGCGTTTCGGGTCTCAATTAAATTCTTCACTGATTCGTAAATAATCATTTTTTTTTTCTTTTTTTGCAAACAAAATCACACCCGAGATAATGCGGAATTGATTTTTATTTAAATTTCAAACTGAAAAAAAATCATTTTAGCAGTCATCAGTCTTAATAAATTAATGGATCAGTCACCAAGAGAATCATTTTTTTTTGTTAAATACGCATTGGTATTTTTCATGCTAATTTAATCGATGTAAGGGTCGAGCGAGTGGAAGAAATGGACGTCCATTAAATCGTTAAGATTTCCGAACACCCGTTGTGCAAGAGGAAACGAATGGACCGAGAGGGGGATGATACAATCGTGCGGGCTTTTCCCGAGGCAGTAGCCACTGCACGAGATAATAGTGTAACTGATAGTAGTGGCTAACTCGGAGTCTCATTCCCTTGCCGTCTGTTCTTGCCGGACGAGAGCGGTCTGTACCGCTTGCACTTCGTATATATATATATATTTGTACGTTTATATATATATCCCCACGCGAATAGCTACCCTCTTGGCTTTCCCATCTACTCTTCTCACTTTTCCCGGCACGTACGTCTCTGCAGGGGCTAATTTTCGGTTTTCCCGCGCCATCATCGCGTCGCTCCTTTCAAGAAAATAGCATATGTGCGGAGAATCCTCGATCCCAAAACTAATTCATTTGGATCACTTCTATCGATCAATAGCGTCAATAAAAAATAATTTTTTTATTCTATTGCAAAGAATAAATCAATAGAATTTTCCTGTATTTTTCAACAGCTTATAGTTTTATCTATTTATTAAACGAAAGCGTGAAACGTTTTCCTGGATTATCGCTGAAGATCTTTTCATTTTGATAATATATTATTACGAGTCGAGAGAATCTTGACTTCGAGTCGAACGTCTAATCATCATAAATCGCTTCCGCGTAAGCCACGGAATATATTTTCTTTAACCCTTTACAGCGTATTAGTCGCTACGTAATACATTTCCTAGAAGAATTACCCGCGCTTTGACGAAGAGAGCAAACGTTACTAAAGTTTTGCGCGTACATACAGAGCGCTATAGATATGCTATAAATTCTCGAAAAAAAAAAAAAAAAAAAAAAAAATCCGTGTCGAGAGGCAAACTCGGTTAGTTTCATTGTCACTGCAATAACGAATGACTCTTTGGTATAGAAATGCCCTCTATCGTTCGCGTTGGTTATCTCGATTGCGGAGGCACCCGAAAGAGCCGCCCGCGAGCTCGACGAAGGGGAGAAGGGGGGGGGGGACTCAACGTATCAATCTAAATTACAAATTCCATCGTACAATGGCCATCGCTGCCTCACTCACTCCGGACAGAGATGATAGATCTCGAAGTAGCGGGCGCGAGAGTAAGCAAGAAAAATTTCGAAGTGAGAATGAATAACGGAGGCTGCGGTACGGAAGAGCGAGAGAAACGGTGCTGAAGAAGAATAAAGAACGAAGGAAGGAGATAGCGAAAGCTATACGATACAACGTCGAGTTGGTCCATCAGCCGTAGAGAAGATTGTGTTGCTCGACCGGCGCGCGATGCCTGCGTTTGCGCCCGGCGTCAGGATAGCCATATTAACTTAATTTATTTGTCCTTTATTTGGCTGTCAGTGGAACCCGAGGCTCAGCCGACAGAGGAAAGACGCCCCGCTAGCCCTCCAGTGGCGGCGTCACTCCTGGAAATCTTAATTCTCTTGATCCTCCTCTCCGAGACTCATGTCTGGTTGGACCGCGCCGACGAGAAAAGTTAGCGCAGCTCTCGGAGAATGCGTACACAAAGAATATATATGTATATGTATATACATATATATATATATATATATACACACGTAAAGACGCACATATACATGGAAGAGATACTTGGGGCCGGGGGCCATCCTCCCACTGGTGGAACTCGACAATGGCGATTGCGCATCACGATGGTGAAAGCGTCTGGACGTCTCAATCTACTGAGATACTACTATAAATAATGTATGCTATACTAGATTCTTCTACAGGGCGTTTAAAAAAATGTGCCTATCGTATCGTTTATCAGATGACAGAAAAAATAAAAAATTTATCGAGATAAAAAATTATTTTTATCTCGTTTTTTCGATCGTATATTGTCGCTGGAAAAACAGGTATTTGGCGATTTTTTTTTTTTTCACGGAAATGCATTCAGTACGATTTATATTTTAGATTAAATTGATTTTTTTTATTATTATTTTAATTAAATCAATAATTTTTTATATGACGAAAAAAAAAAGTTACGAATGCAGATTTTGGTAGGTACTGTAGACGGGGTGACTAATGTGAAATACCGGAAGGAGTTAACGTGGAAATTATCGAGCGATGATCTAAATGAACTTCGCGTTAGCGATACTGCGCGGTAGTATCGAACGGCGATAATTACTCTGTTGGCCTTATACGACGCTGCAACGATCGTTTCAATCGTGAAAAAGCAACGAGAGTTAGCGGCTGAGAGACTCGTAAATATCGAGAATGAAATAACGTGTGTCACGTATCTCTCATAACGGAATGACGATAGAGAGAAAATAACGATAACGAGTTGGGAAACAAAGTTGCTCTGTTCGATGGAGAGACAAGATATTTGTATTGCGCTATACAATTCATCGGGGTGATCTAACGAACTCGCGTGACGACAGGGGAAACAAAAGAACAAGAATCAGATGAAAAGAAAAAGAATCAAAGCTTTCTATACTTATGCGATTCGGTAGTAAGGGAAAATCGAGACGAAAGTGTAGCAGAAGAAAAAGGCCCTCGAAGGGCGAAATCATGCCGAAGGTATATTACGATAGAGGGGATGGAAGAAAAGAGATCACCGACACCCTTCGCGCAATTCGCCGACCATAAAAGTCAAGTTTACTCCGGTAGCGATAATGCTTGTAATCCAAATATAATTCCCGGATCTCTCGCTCTCTCTCTCTCTCTCTCTCTCTCTCTTTCGCTCTGCAACTCTCGTGTTCTCGATTCTACGAGGGGAATGTTGCGAGAGCCTTTTGCCGAAGAGCAAAGGGGGGGCTTACTGAACGCGTTAGCGCTCACCGCAGGGGGTGACTCTCTGGATGCCTCTCCGCAGCCTGATCTCTTTGGGTTGTCGAAGCCCTCGAACAGCACGGAACCAGCCGCAAATCTCGTCACGATTTACCAGTGTTAGAACGTGTAATAAACATAGGTAGAGAAAGTGAACGTTTTGATTCCCCTGCAGAATGGGGAGGAAAATCGACAGGTTGAAAATCCTTCGCATAATGTTTCTCCTGATATCTATAACGATTAGGATTTATCGGGTTACGAGAAATCGGAAAAGTTTCCTGATCTTAGTTAATTACGCGAAATGTTATCGAGTATCGATTGCTCGAGATTTATCTACGAGAATGTAATGATCGATATACGTTTTCGGAGTTTCGAATTGTTCTTTTATAAAAAAAAAAAAAAATTCAGGCCGTTCCATTACCGACATTGTAATGATCGATATACGTTTACGGAGTTTCGAATTGTTATTTTATTAAAAAAAAAATTTTAGGCCGTTGGATTACCGACATTGAATTTGTTGCATTTTTTTTTTACGGTCGTCGTCGACGTTCCATTCAATGTCTTTCAATCGCGATGATAGATGGTACCAAATTCTTCACCCCTGAGCCCCCCAAGTAAATCTCGTGTACACGAGTGGCTGGAATTTCGAACGAACAAGGAAGTCAAGACGTGAAAAAAAAATAAAAGAAAAAAAATAAAAAAAACACAACGATCAGCTCTTACAGCGAGGAGGACAAACGTCGGGCGAAAATGACCGATGACCCTGATGCGAAAGCGTTCAACGGGCGTACGCCAGCTTGCAGCTTCGGCAGCTTTTCGATTTCGATCTCCCGCGAGAGGAAAATTCATTTCCCTATTATTTCGCAACGTCGCCCTTGAGACGTATGAATCGTTTGTTATCGCGGGTAGCGGCCGCTTGCCCGCTCCTGCCCCCGGGGCGTTATTAAGCGATTCTCTCAACCCCCCGCGTGACATCAGGAGAGTCTCGACTCGTCAAAAGACCAAGTAGAGGGAGAAATGGATTGAAAGACCGATACATGTTAATCAATTTCATTTTTTTTGCTGTTAAAAATTACCAATAAATTCGTTTTTGTAGGTCACGAAAGCTCCGCGGTTTTTCGCGCTTTCATTGTCATTCACGTTTCCCAAAACGTCTGAATGGGTCTTAAGAAAAATGTATCACTTTAGTTCTTTGAAAAAACTAAGACTTTGATAAAACGAAATAAAAAAAAAAATAAAAAAAATTCATTCAATTCATCAATTCATTTTTTTTTTTTATTTAATTAATTAATTTCACTTACGTTTTTCGTATTCGTAAAATAATTATTGTTTCATTTTAAATTAAAAGTCGCATTACACGGGGCGATCGAATTTGATCATACGATTAGTTATGTATGTCCCATGGCGTGAAAGGAAGGAAAAAAAATGGGGGAATATATCGATGAAGGTTCGATATGATTGAGCGCATTAATTTCAGTCGTTTCGAAGAACATCGGATATGGCGAAAACACGCAAAGTCGCATGTTCACAGTGAAACGCATAACTCCCGTCTTTTGCCCGGCGGGCAGTCAGGAGTTAAAAATCACATTCTCACATAAGAATAACGCCGTCATTGCTGAAATCGAACTAAACGATCCTTCGAAACGTCGTGACGATGACCTAATAAAGTTCACCAGCAAAAATGCAGCTTCTCTATATCATAAAAGAGACTATCGAAGTGTTGAACGTCAGAGGAACGAGAGGGTATCGTCGTAGGCGTGCCGGTCGCGTGCCATGCATCCATCATCCCTTTAAACGGCTACTTTCGACTCCTGCGGAGCGTTGTATGCCCCGACGAAGTGGCTAAGAGCAGAACTCACGCCGCTGGTATCCCAGCGACGACGAGGTCCCAGCATCGTCGGCCGGCGAAGAAACGAATGAGAAGGGTGAAAGAGCGAAACCTTATTGTGCGAGTGAAAAAGAGGAAAATAAACATCCCGTACGATCGAGAGAGAGAGAGAGAGAGAGAGAGAGAAACGAGAGTCAAAGTATTATAGAGTAGTAGCAGTCCACTAAACGCTGTCACAATGTTTGACACGGTCACGTGTCGGTCTCTTAAGCTGAACGAGATGATGACTCGTTCGACGGTAGAATCAGTATAAAAGCAAAACCTTCCACGATATATATGTATATAGAAGCCACGTTTCGTTCAACCCTGAGCTTTTCCGTCGTCAAATATTTCGACGACGATGTTTGATCGACGAGGCTACTTAACGATCCCATTCCAAACCGATTTAACCTCTCGTGGAAATTCGCGCAATATTTCTCAATGACATTGCAATTTTTCATCAACTAATTTGTTTCGCGTGCAGTTGAAAAAAAAATTGTTTATATCCATATTAAACAACTTTTGTATCCGGTCTCATGCGACAGCGAGTGGGGCGATAAAATTTGTTTATTGTCGCGAGCGGAGAGCGGCGACCAGGAGGGTTGGATTTTCGGACACTCGAGTTATTTAGGTCGCCTCGGCTTGACACCGGTTTATTAGAGATTTCACAAAGCGGTCTCGGGGTCTCGCGATTGTTGGAATTCGCTAGCGGTTGAAGAGTGAGCGAAAGAATAGAAAAATCGTGATTCGGAGCTATAGGTATGCGTGCGAAAGGGAGCGAGAGAGAGTGAGTGAAAAGGGGTGCAGAGGTAACAGGGCGAGAAGCCACGGGGTTACGGTCCGTAGCTAATAAATTCGCGAGGCTCCGCAGTGCCCGGGGCGGAAGTTTTTTAATCGCGGAGCATGCTGGAACCGAGAGCAGCGTAGCGTGAGGCACAGCACCCCCGGGAACTGCCCTCGCTCGCTCGCGCGCCTACAGCCCCACAACGTAGAGTATAACCCATCCTTGCCCGTTGCCGGGTTTACTCTCGGCCTCTTCTCTGCCAGCGAGAGAGAGAGGGAGAGAGAAAACCCGGCGGTGGGAGCGCTTGTCATTTTAAATCACTGCCCGGTGAACCCGGCGAGGCTATAGGACACGCCGGCATCCCCTTTTGCCCGCAAAACTCCGCCGGTCGGAAAGCTCGGCTATGGACCCATACGGAAACACAAACACTGGCGAAATTTCACCTGAATTAAATTCCCTTTTAGTTTGAATGTGTTACTACCCTATAGTCACCCCCCCCCCCCCCCCCCCCCCCAACCCCCTATCTTCTCTTCCTTTCCGGGTTGCTGTTGCGTAGTTGCAAGGGTAACTGCACACGCCTCTGTCGGCTCGCGCTCTCGCGCTAATGATATTTACGACCAGTGGAAAACAGAACGCGGGCAACCAACGAGGACGATTTTAGCCGGAGTACCTACTGTTGTAGTAGAACAGAAACTGCTAACGTTTGCCCGCCACGATTACCCTGCAGTAGAGACGATCTTGTTCTATGGATATAACAGAGGTGACGCAAGCGAAGATTAATGGCCTCCATAGTCGACAATGCTCTCTGTGACAACTTTCACGTCTCTGCGACAACGTTTTGCAGTATAATCACCAATGTGTACGAGAAAAATATTATAATCTGTGGCAATAAAAAATCTCGTGTCGTGCCGACTAAATTTCGATTTTATCGATCTTTTCATAGAGCGGTAAATTTTTTTATTCGTAAAATTTTTTTTTTTCCGCAAATTTACCTGATAAATAAAATCTCATTAATTTACGGTAAATTACTGCAGCGTATTTTTTTTTTATTTTAATATTTATTAATTAATTACGTAATATTAAATTGATGAAATAAAATTTTATTAAATTGTAATATCAGTAATACTTCGACTGATAAGAAACAGCTGTTAAAAAGTCAAACGATCGATCGTACGACACCCCAAAGAGTTTTCTCGGAGATTTCGCTGTGTCAGGAATAGTCGTCGACATAGTGGAGAATTTCAGGATTGAGGTACTCTTTCCGTTCAACACCGAGCGGATCTCTGGACGATAATTCGAACGAGACTTCCTCGAGGAGTTCTGAGTTTCGGTTTCATAGTGGTAAACACTCGTTGAACAGAAATCTAAATGCTAAAGACATTACGAATACAAGCGGCTGCGCGATATCTATAGTTGTATTTACGTATAAGTGCCGCCGATAATACAGCGAAACGTTGCGGATTGTCGTATAATGGAACTCTTCGAAAGTCCCGAGGCGTGTATCTACCGGAAATACCGGCCATTCGACGTAACTATTAAATACGAATGCAATTTCGCGGGATGTAACCTCTCGAAGTGATCGTAAACTAATAAACTTCACGCAAACCATATCTGCTGAGGGCATCAAGCAGCATGGAGACTTCAAGGGCTCTTTCATCCCTTAAAGAAATATTCTTTCACGAAACTTTTGAATGCTTTGCACGTTTAATTGCGGTATCGTTAATTAATGATTACTTCATTAATGCCGATTCGCGTTCGTATCCAAGAGTTCCGAGATACATTGGTGGTGTTAATTACGACGCGCATTGTAAAATTTCCTAATGAATAAGTTAATATCAGCGCTTGTTATGAATAGAGAATCAATATAGGTCACTCTGTAATATAATTCTTGCTTCTCTCAACGAGTCATTAACTCCCCCGCGCGCTGTCTTATCGCTTCTAGTCAGTCGAGAAGTTCTTGATTGCTAACCATATGAAAAACCCGACGACTTCCGGTCGTCAATAACACATATTGTAACGCGGGTGCAAGTTATTTTATTTCTTCGAACTATCATCGAGCTTCGAGTCGAGATGTGAAGAGGGCTACAGGGACAGGCGAGAGATGATGTGTTTCAACGATCGATCGTCTTCTTTGCATCACATGTTAACTTCTTATCGCTATGAATAATTAATATTCCAATACAAGTCTCACGCGCGGCTAACAAAAATGTGAACAAACGAGAGAAACTAAAGCAAAAAAAAAAAAAAAAACATACAAGTCGAGGATAACAAACGCGAGAGACTCACGAGTGGCAGCTGCTTCTTCTCAATGGTACGACGACCAGAGATCTTCGACCGTATGCTGCACATCGAAGAACGCAAAGATCGAGTAGACTTTAAGACGCGCCGCTATCGGAGGAAGTGAGGTCGACCTCGTGTCTTCGGACCCCAATCGGACCGTGGGAGACGGCTTTTCCCACTATATTCCCTTTTACACTTGTTACAATCGCGGTATTAATATTATCGTGGAAAATGCTATAAATACGTCAAACGAAACGACGATGCAAACGATGTAAACTCGAACTTTCGAATCTTCACAAACTAATTGGCCTTAACACATAATTCGTAAATCTCCCTCCACCGTTCGTTCGAACAAATGTATTACCCATATTTCTTTTTTTTTTTTTTTTTTTTTCTTCACTTTCACCGATCGATCGGACGAGAAACGAAAAAAAAGGAAACGGCTAATAAAGATATCGAGGGTGAAAAAAAAAAAAAAAAAATGGAGGACTAATTAGTATCTCGAAATAATGAGAATCTTTTCAGTGTCTTACTTTTCGGAGTCGTGTTTTATCGGAACGATTTTTTTTTTGGTCCTATCGCTCGGTTTTCGGAGTTCCGTTTAAAGTTAAGTCACTTAATAGAGAATGGAGAGTCAAGTTGAAACATCGGTAAACCAGCGAAGGGATGTTGGGGGGTTTGAAAAATCACACGGGTTACAGGAATGGGCACTCTTCTCCCTTCTCGTTCTCTTTTCCCGTTGTATAGAGGGGGTGCGAGGATCGAGCCGATGCTGCTGGATGCGTGTCGAATTCTTCAGCGACGGTGAGCGCCAGACATCAACCCCCTGTGCTAAACCTATGGCTCTCGGTGAGAAGCGTACTGTACACACATACATATGGCCCCATAGTTCCCTTCGTATTAACATAGAGATACCGAGGTCCCTGAATCTCTTTCGGGCTCTTCGTCTCACTTTATCTCGTTTTCTCGTGTATAGACGATCGGATCGGTTGTGTGTGCATAGAAGATATTTTATGCTTGTGTTACGCTCTCGTCGTCCCGCTAATGGAGCCACCAGCACGTGCCGACACGTGGCATCGGGTTAAGCAAACTATCGATTATAGGATTTCACGCTAAGCACCTATAGGATTACCACCCTGGGCGCGCGCGAGCGGGTTTCGCGCGAGAGGCGGGAGAGAACGATGAACGATAAAGCCAGTGGATTTGTTGCTCTTTTCTCGGGCAACGCGTATAAAACGACGCGAAAGAGATCCCGCGGTATAACGAAGAGCTGCATACGGGACAAGAGGACGAACGATCGCGAGCTTCGACTTCTCCTTTTTTCTGTTGATGCGTTTGCCGCAATACGATATCGTGCGGATAGATCTATAGGACCGGCGTCTCTCATCCGCAGACCCTTCGTCAGCTAAAGTGCATGTGGATTCGACACCGCATGGACCATAAGGTCCCGTGAAATTTTCTCATACTGAGGCGCTCTATCGTGATTGTGAAAAATTTCGAGAAAAAAACCGGCAAAAAAGTTGACATAACGGATAAAAAAAATTGATAACTATTATGATCAATTTTTATGATTATTGTTTTTTTTTGTTCATTGATTTGCATCGCAATAACTGAAAATAAAACCATTTCGAAGTTCTCGATGCCGAAACACAGCAGAAACAACAATTCTTCAATAACTTTTATACTAAATAAGTTGAAATGTAATATTATTTTTTTACGGAAAATATGGTCGTTATTTTTCGAAAAAAAAAAAAAAAAAAAAAAAAAAAAAAAAAAATTCCATTAAAACTGTTAACGATCCCACGCAAAAAAAGAAGAAAAAAAAAATTCACATCGCATCTTATTTTTAGCTCGATCTCGTTACAGATTAGCGTTATACAGGCGTAAAAAATCGGGCGTATCGTTCTGGGAACTTTTAAACAAGGGGAACTCATCTGTCGCGCACAGTGGGTGCAGTATAAAAATCTTTAACAGTCGCAAAGATCAAATACGGCTTTGATTATCCTTGACGAATTCGTCGACATACAACCGTGGAACTGTACTGCGTATCTATATATATTGCGTGCGGTGGGAAAAACAATTTTCACGGCGATTTAAATTGGAGCGATTCTCCCGGTCTCATTCGAACGCTCTTTATTAATGCGTATCTCGGGGGTTCCCACGAGAAAAGTTAACTGTATTAGAACTCGTGGCGAATCGCGTGTGTCAGAAAATTCGTTGCGGTCAATGTAGTCAAACGTTAAATGATTTGGGAACCAGAAAAGTAACGATGTAATCACAATTGCACTTTTCTAATAAACCAAAACATCGAAAATTATAAGATTTTTTTTTTACCGAAAAAAAAAAAAAAAAAAAAAAAAAAAAAAAAAAAATGTACGGTATCTTAAGAACAGTGCGGACAGTACGAACGCAAGAGAACGTGTCGAGGAAACTGCCATTAAATATTCATTCGTAGTTCTCTTTCGCGTCGAGATTCTCATAACATCGATCGAACGAGGCGTGGGCACATGTGTTTAAGCGCGTACCCGTTCGATATCGTGAAGAGCAATGAGAGCAGAGAAGAAGACCTCGAAGAAGACGAAGAAGCAGAAGAAGAAGACGAAGAGAAGGAGAATGGGTAGAAAAAAAAAGGGTCCGCCAATGCGATAAGGCCTTTGAATAAGAGCCGCGGGGTCGGTTCGCCACTGACCCCGGCATCCTGCCCGACTGAATTCGAGTTTAATGAATAACTATTGAATCCCGCCTCTATCTCGCACAATAAAAACAAAATTCGTTCGCATTCGCGGTCTTCCGATTGTGCTACTCGTTATATACACATATATATACGTTATATACGTGCAAATAACACATAGAACTTTACGAGTACAATTTCTCAAATGTTCAATAACGTTTAGCTCGGTAGGAATCTGATTAAACAATCTATACGATCGATAAATGTAACTTAATAATGCTGAAAAAAAATAATAAAAAATAAAGAAAACATTCATACGTTGGAAGAAAAGGCAGCAGGTGCCGCGCGTAAGGGTCTCGTGCGAGTAAGTCGTATAACCGAAGTAGTTTAACGCGTCTGGTGAATTAAGAGTCGAATTAAGAGTTCGCGGAAAAGAGTCGAAAAAAAAAAAAAAAAAAGACAAGAAATTGCGGTAATAGTTCGTATATACAGACGAGAATCTCGCGTCCAAAGAACAGATCACCTCGTGTATATAAAAGGGTTGTATATGAATATCTCTCGTTTTCTCTGGATGCGGTGTGCACACGATGGGAAAAATAATGAGAGGGAACATCAGAGGAGAACTATATAGAGAAGAAGAGGAAAACATCGCGCGGTGGCCGATCCAAGTAACGCTGGACGACTTCATACCGCATACAAGTCTTCTTACCACACTTTCTCCTCTTCATCTTCAACATTTTATATCGTTTTTTCTTCAACTCGCTCATTGGCTTTGGCACGATGCGCTTCTACGGTCTTTTCTCTCCTTTCTGGCCGGTTGCCCGGATAATCTCGTGTACAACGATACACACACACACGCGCACACGCACACGTGGACAGAAAAAGAGAGGGAGAGCCAAAACGTGCGGTGCCATCGTGTATACGCCCCGGCTAAGTATACATTTTATCCGTAACGTGTTCGCCATTACCCTACAACGCCGAGGCCACAGGCTAAGTAACGGCAAAGAAGACAGAATCAGGGGTCGGACTCGCGCGCGCCCGCGAAGAAGGTGCTGTATTTTCTTGGGGTTCTCCGGAGTGGCTTTTCGCTCTCCGAAGCTTGACCATCTCTTCGGCTCTATGGGTATCGTAATGCGATGTGTGTGCAGCATAAGTGGCCATCAGCCAACATAAACAATCGCCGTGGTAAGTATACGGTGAGGAATATATCCTTATCCTTATCCCTCCTCTTTACTATACCCCGGTATACCCCTCGACTCTCTCGTCATTTCCATCGCTTCCTTTCCTTTACCTCCTCATTATACTCTCACCCCGTTCGATCGTATATACCTCTTATATTTCATCTTCTTCTTGTACACTATTCCTGACTCTGTTGTATTACATATATATATATCTATATACATACATCGTGTACGTAGTGTATACCTGCGTCTGTGGAATATATCCTACGGGATAGAGAGATGCGAGCCCCAACGGAGAGACCCCATTGCGCCGGAGACGGTGAACCGTAATGGAGCCATTATCGCTGGATAACTTCATCATCGGCCATTGGCGTCGTCGTTTCGATATTTTTTTTTTTTTTTTTTTTTTTTTTTTCGTTCTTCTTACCACCCTACACGTTTCGTAAGTGTATAAGTGTGGTATATAGATGTATATTTATATTCGATCGTGAAGATTGAAGTGAGAGAAAAGTATCTTTACGTGACTCGATTGGGTTACAAGACGAAAAGATATCGCGAAAGGAAGACTCTCGTTACCGACATATACCCTCAATTATATCGACGATCCAAGTTGATGATCCCGGCAACAGCGAGAATGGATGGTTTTTTTTTTTTTTTTTTTTTTTTTTTTTTCGTCTTTTTGGTCATTTTTTTTTTATGCACCATCCGCGTTTTATAATAATTGAGAATAATATGAATCATTTTCTTTCTCGTTAACACTTTTAAATTGATCTCGAAGCTACTCATTTTTTTTACTGATCTCTCGCGCGAATATGCCGAGCTGAATGAAATTTTCTCAACGATATTCATTTCGCTATCCTGTTATCACGCGCGAGTTTACATACGCGGGATATTTATTTTCTGAGAATACATATATATATGAATTTTTTTTTTTTTTTTTTTTTTTTTTTTTTTCGAGGCGAAATAAAATTGTATCGAGAAACATAACTATACGGCGGGGAACACTTTTCTGCAAGATGCGCGATGAGGGAACGCGAAAGAGAGGGAGTGCAAGACGCGAACGCACGGCGGGCCAAGATCAACCGAAGATTGACCACCTTCGATGGTAATGGCTGCTTGATTACAAAGCACGCTACACCACGGACCCTGCCCCCAGTTTATATCAATATCTCTCTGGTTCACGCACACGATATTTGATGACCGGTGGTTTTCGAAGCAACACACGTCAGAGTGAAAAAATACAAAAAATATAAAATGAAAAATATACGAAAGAATGTTCTGCGTACACGATGATTTCGCATTTTTTTTATAGATACGGAAGATGCGAGATATCGTTTTTCTTTGTTCTTTGAAATATATAAAAAAAAATTATCGCGTGAAAGATGATTTTTCTTCGAACATTTTTTTTTTTTTTTTTTTTTTTTTTTTTTTTTTTTTTTTTCGGAGTGGATAGATGCGACGGATACACTCGAGATGGGATCCAATCGCGATCTACGTTGAATTTAAGCCATTTTCAGATCGTTCTCCGTTCCTATTTTTCGCTATTCCCTCGTGTCTACCGATGGCGGCGACTCTTATAGTCGTCGGGAACGAAAGTTCAAATTTTCCCGCATTATTTTACACTCGGCGGTTCTACTTTCTTTCCGTACCGACCGGCGTTGTTCTCCGTCTCTACATCTGGAATTGGTCGGCGAGGGATCGAGAGTCTCGAGACATCCGAGTACAGAGATTGGAGAGAGCGAGAAGGACGGAAAGAGAGTTAGGAAGACAGGAGTTGCGCGAACGAGGGTGAAATCCCCGTAAGGCGGATGCAGGAGGAGGTGGAGGGTTGCGAGGAGAGAAAAGCGTGCAGAGTCAGCAAGCGAGAGAAAGAAAAATGTCTTGGCGCGTGTGTGCGGGTAACCGAGAGGCGAAAAAGCTGCCGCACATATAGACGCCTCTTCGAGGGAAACAGCGGTAAAATAAACTGTATAGGGCATTTTACTTTCCGCGAACGCCATTGGTTAACCGAACGTTTCGCTCGACCTGACTTTTACCGTGCACCGCCATTTCGCACTCTCGTGTACCGGAGTCATCATTTAGAATCGAAGACGTTTCTTCGCGGGGGTCGGTGCTGAACTTCGTCGTGGCAAAGTTCACGGTGGGGGTATAAAAATAAAAATAAAAAAATACACGAATGAAAAACAATAGAATGAAATCGTTGTAATTAATTTCACGAATTTTATGCGCGTCATATTTCATGTCTTCGATTAATTGACCATAGAATTGTAATCAATTATCTATCGATTGAAAAGGGAAAAAATTGCTGAAGGGTGACCGGCGTCGCATTGAACCGAAACATGCCGAAGAGCATCAGCGATCTCAAGTTTCGAACTCTATTTTATTCTGAAACATCTTCAGCGTTACCGTAGAGAACGAAGTCCGGTATATGCCGATCCGGACAAAACATTCTCCGGTCGCAGTTCGATGCACGCCTGCCGTCCGGCAAACGTATAATACGAGTGTGATTAGCATTATTTACGAGCGGTTAACTATTAACCCATAAATCTAACGAAGAACTGTGTTATCTCGGAGCCTCTCTCGAGTTCGGTGCCAGCAGCATACGCGCAGCCGGTGCCTCTTCCTTATGCTGGTAGATCTTCTCGCAGCGTTCGTCGCCGCGCACTCAACATTTGCCGTTCATTGGAAAATCCTTTTACTTAACCCTTTCAATCATATTCGCAATCTCGAAGTTGATCCCAGTCGTGTGAATTATAATTTTTTTTTCTTCTTTTATTCCGAGAATGACATAGTTTAACGTTCCGATGGTATCGACAAATAGCAGAAGAATTTACGAAAAAAAAAAAAAAATTACAAAATTAAAAAAAAATCCCAACTGAAAAAGGATTTCCCGATGAAAAGGCACATTCGTTCATCCGATTAAAATTTTCTATTGCAAACGAAATTTACCGTACGTCATAGAATCGTTGTATCAAATTTTGTTAAGTAATTTTCATCCGTTTTCGAGAACTTATCTGACAACGAAATCTCTCGTTCCGGGAAACGCATAGATCCCAATTTTTTGCCGTAGCGGGCAGTCGAAAATTAAAAAAAAAATTTAAAAACACCTAAAATGGTAATTATTTTCTTATTAAAGAAAACAAACAGACAAATAAATGTATTATTCTAGATAAACCGCAACAAAGCAGTTTAAATGATTTTTTTTTAAATTACGAAGATTTCCATGAAGTTAAAAAAAAAAAAAAAATCTTTTCAGATCCAATGAAAATAGATACGCGTCTAGAAGAATCGACGGAAAAGATTTACGGTGCATAAACATTCATATCTTGAGCGGCCAACCGCTGTTGTAACTATACAACACCTCGTAGTAATTCGTCGGGTCGCGACCTCAAAAATTCTTCACCTCGAGTGTCCGTAACAACTTCAATATTTCTTCGCCTATTCTCGTATCTGCCCCGGAGGCGATTCCGCTCGGTACTGCTTTCAAGCTCAATCCTCCCCCCCTCTCCCTTCCCCTCTCCTCTCTCTCAGGTAACGCCGAGCCCTCTCTCATCATCGTCGCTGTAATTTTCCGGGTCGATACCACCCGATGATCCGGCCGATTACATGCACACACTACGCTGTATTATTCCAAATTGCTCCGGTAACATAGGTCTTCGTCATTTATCTATCTGGTACATTCCCTTCGTTCTATCGTATCGTAAAGACACAGAAGATTGGCCTATAGGATAATAGTATCACAGAGCGTGCGGTCCGCAATTCCGTATAATCAGAAAGTGATGAGAGTAACGCGAAACGCGTTGAGGCATGTGCTTTTGTATAGTGATGAAACCGCATCATTCGCATACTTCACCAGGAAGTGATCGCAATAGCGACTGAGAAAAACAGGTTGATCCTTTTTTTTTCTCACAATTTCCAGGCAAACGTTATTCTACCTGTTTTTTTGCAATGTAATACCTCTTTCTACTTATATACTGTGTACATAGGAAGCATAGAAAGCATAGAAAGCATGCAGCATCCGTCTACTCTGTTTTACATGTATATCTTTCAGGAAAACGTGATTCAACCCCAGTAAATGACAAGGGGATGTTATATCGGCCAGAATAATATTTTGATCGGTGAACGACGGAACGCTCGGTAAAACTCTGTTCTGCTGTTTCGATGCACGCGTACCTCGAGGCGCGTTCTTCACTTCCGGGATTTCACGTATCGGTGTCACAGGGTGGGATAAAGGGAGGCAGAGAAAAGTGCAGGAAAAAGAAAAGAAATCAGTATGGAAGAGCGAGATGACGAAAGATAGCTAAGAGGGGTTGTAGGTAGAACGCTACAGGGGTTGGTTTGCGCTCGCGTATATTCGTTCGCTTCTGCTTGCCACCGCTCCTGGCGCAAAGCTTTCACGTATTCGAGGCACGTCATCCCCCCGCCAGTGGTACGTCATTCGCCCTGCCGCTAATCAGAACTAACCGCCGCTGCGTGCTCAGGATTTCTGAAAGAGTGACTGGAAATTTCGTGGCCTGGCAGTAAGAGAGAATCGAGAAATAGGGATGGATAGAGACGAATAGAGGGAGGGAAGGACATGATAGAGCGGCACATGCCGGAGAGAAAAGAAAATCAGAGAAAAGCGAGAGAGAGAGATTGAGGAGAGAACTGAACTATGGCAGACGCAACGAAAAGTATATAAATTGCATGTCTAGAAATTATCCACTATAATTTGTCGCAAACTTGAATCCATCTTCTTTTTTTTTTACCCCAAAACGGTTTTTTTGTACCCTTAAATTTAATCAGTCAGTCATCGCCGCGATGTATATGAAGCAAATAATGAGATATATCCGGATATAAATAAAATATATTTATGATATATAAAACTGTTTTCAGATGATGAAAAATGTCGAAAAAAACAAATGTCGACCCTCTTCATCCCTCGATAGAGCATTCGATTAATTTTAGCATTTGTTTTGTCGTGTAAAGCGTAGAAATCCCGTAGGGAGTTAAGGAAATCGTATCGGAGGAGCCGCCATTTTTGTATTTCGCGTACGAAAGAGAAGAGACGCAAGGGTATTGATAGCCGTTGTTTCCTCGCGCCTTTTTTATACTTGAAAACGCTATCAAAGTGTCGATGCACCCGAAGTTCCAAAGATGTAGGAAAGATGTTTCAAAAATTCTTTCTTCCTGTCTTATTTATTTCTCGGAGTGTTTCGAGAAAGCGAAGTCTTTGGCTTTGCAAGTGTACAGCAGAAGACCTTTTCATCCCCTTCAGAAACGCGAATTTCTTCTGGTTCTACTCGTTTCTCGCTCTCGGCTCGGCGCTTCTTGTTTACGGGTGCAATTTGACTTGCAAAGCGGCCCGCGCGGACTCTGTTTGGTCGGAAACATTTCACACGAGAGTAGTACCTGAAGTATTTGCGACACAGCAGAAAGAAAAGTGTCTTAGCTGTATACCCACGTGAAGAAAAAGAAGAAGAAGAAGAAGAAGGAGAAGCAGAAGAAGAAGAATAAGAAGAAGAAGGTGTCAAGGATTGTCTGTGTAGCTGAAACTTTGTGTTTGACTCGTGATTTACTGGTACAGAAAATGCGTTAACGATTTGTATAATAAATGTGCCTGTCCCCCCTTATCGCTTAGTTACACATGTAACTTATCTATTATCAGTCGCGTGACGAATGGCTTCTAATGTAAATGAGTTCTTACTCTTGTAAAAATAATAAAAAATAATAATTAAACCTTCGCGACAGTTCTCCGAGACGCGAGGCGCGTTATTCAAGAGTTAATTGCGACGCCGTGAATTCTCTCATGCATTTAAAGAGCTCAAGAGAGAAAGAGAGTCGCCTCGGACGGCTCGCAAAGCTTCTCGTGCGTTTCCTGCAACTGCTTTTATTTTATCTCTCGATCCCATCCAACGTGTGTAAATTTTATTTCTTTTTCCTCTCTTTTTCCTTGTAGTCTTCGACGCGCCGGGGATCGACGTTTCCTTGCGTGCACGATGAACTTAAGTTTGTCTCGCGAGCTTCTGGCGCCTGACTCCTTACCGACCGGATGTCCCTTATCGCGTCTTCACGATACTCAAGAGCGTCGTGGAAAAATAATAATCGATCCGGGGGTCTCTGTCGCGTAGCGCACACGAGGGGAAACGATAAACTACATTGACACGGTGAATCTGTTCAATTCTCAACAATGACCGATCAACTTTTTTTCAACAGTCGATCAACTTAACTTATTATAAGTTTTTTTTATTTTTATTTTTTTTAACTCTGTAGATAATCTTAAATAACTATTCTGTTGCAATAGTTTGCCAATGATTCAATCTTCCAAAAGAAAAAAAACCGATATCCTTATCGCAATGTCAATGAGTAATGGTCTCTACAGAGTTTCAACTCACTGCCAATCTTTCGGGTTTTTTGGTCTTAAGTTGTTGTCGCAAATTTTTTAGATTTATCTGAATCAGATGTTCTTTATGACGCATACGTAGCGATACAATGTACTTTATACTGACAAAGCGCAAACCATATACACAGCAAGACGATAAGGCAACTGGATAATTAGCCTGCTGTTTACATAGTTTAGCGTTTCCCGACAACGAGCAGAGAGCGAGCAGCCAACGGTTTGCAGTTACGTCGCGTCTTGGGATGTCTCGATCTCCCCTCAAGTGCAGTCGCGATTAATTCCCGTGGCACTTAATTAGTAGCTGACGCTCACTCGTATGCAACGCTGCTACGTGACTTAACTACAACATCGGAGAAAGGACGCGCTTCCGAGTCCGAGGAACTCTTTATTTTTCTTCAATTGCCATTTACGCATTCCAACAGTGATCTCTTCGTTATTCGCTCATTCGTTTTATTTTCTCCGTTGATGGACTCCATTACGTTCTTCAACAAACGTTACAGATTTTTCCTTCCATTTTCCTCACCAATGAGATCAAAATTGTACCTCATAGAAGTTTTATAATCGAGAGAACAAGAAAGACAAATAAAGTCCGGAAATTGGCTGACGAGTGCCAAAAAGTTCGAGCCGCCAATTGCCCAAACTATTTCTTTTTTTTTTTTTTTTTTTTTTTTTTTTATCACCAGACTTTGCAATCCCTTCAAGAAACAGCTCTCACCTCTGTAGTCGTCTTACTCTCGCAGAAACAGAAGGAACAAATTAAACTCATCTCCGTACAGGACTTCAGGTTGAGAGAGTAGCAGGAGAAAATTAGACGACAGACGAGCAAAGACCACGGCATCGCATATAACTAAAGCGAGAGAAAGAACAGAAGGTATATAAGACAGGCAAGCCGCGTTGCAAGTCGAGTATGGACTGAGTTTGCCGGAGTACGGGTAGAGAGAAGTCCCCTAATTTACACAGCCGCCACATTCGCTGTGCTCTGGCTACCTCTCGTCTGCTTTCTCACTATTTTCCCTCACTCTCTCAGCGTTCCTCTTCTCCAGCCACCGCCTCCCTCCCCCCCCCCCCGTCCTCCCCCGTTCCACCTCGTTCCCAAGCGACTAATGCCGACGGAACTTTGCCGACGATTAAAACGCTTTAGTAATTAACTAGGTCTCCTCACCTTCCGTGCGCTCGCGGTAACAGTTACCGCGGGTTGGTCCTGCAGCGCGGAGATCCTTGTGCTCTTATCTCTCTTTTGCTCTCTTGCCAAACCATTTCCTTCGCTGTCTTTCTCGTTGACTTTATGTAGGAAGAAGCTTCCAACCGGCGTCCTTTACACAGCGGTCCGTCTCGCTCGCGCCTCGTGTCGGTTATTTAGGGGTGGATGTGCCGGTTACGGGTTGCCCGGGCAACCCGAGCTCTTCGTATCACGTCCGTTCGAGGATCCCACTTCTCTGTCCTTTCAACTGACTTTCTCACTCCGGCGTTGCCACGGTAACTCTCTCCGTGAACGAGTTCCTCGCACCCTCTATATCCTCACTCACCGCCTCTCGCGTTGGCCACTTCATACCGGAGTTTCTCCTCATGATTTCCACCTATATCCCTCTTTTTCCCTTTTACCTCCGCAGAATGGAGCTTTCCTAATTTTCTGCCATCGCACGCAAGCCGAGACTTTTCCCGGAACAACGCAAGAGATATTCAATTCGATGGATCTGCGTCCAGAAAATTAAATGATCGATGCCGAAGCTCCGTTTCTTTTGATGATGACATGTGTTTTAGGATAGCAGAACATTCGTTGTCCAATACTTGACACGTTTTACATGCAAATAAATCGATAAATTCGGTTCAGGAAACGTCGATTGATACTGTTTAAGACGATGAATGACGTAAAATCGGCAAAAGTGCGAAAAGTTGCGCGATGTACGTTCAGCAAGGAACGGCAAAAGTAGGAAAGTCAAGGCAGTTGCGAGTTATGAAAAATTGATCGACCGCGATATCTCACGTTTAGTCGCGCGCGGGCGTGAAAGACGAGAGGGATAAAAAAAAAGATGAAGAAAGAAGAAGAAGTGGAAAGAAGAAGGTAACCCGTGTGTTGAAGGAACCAGGGCACGCGCTTGCCATACATCAAATCCCGGGGGCCTCCGTGCCGCTGGTTCCTGGTGTCTCCGTAACATAGCCAACTGCCGCCGGGTACTACCGGTGCTTTAATATAAAACTTAAATAACGATACACGAGCGCCATGACGGAAATGGGAAATAATCTTATGAATAAGTTTCGCCCCCCGCGGCTTTGCTCTCGTCTCTCGTATGCTGCGCGATGTATCATTTTTACTACTCGATCTTTCGACAGTCGCCTCCGATGAATTTTCAACTAAATATCAACTGTTGTAATGAATGTTATTGCAAACCGATACGATGAATTGAAAATACAAAAATTGCATATTCGATCAACTGCAAGTCAGTCGATCATATAACATTTATCTGTCGTCGATGATATTCCGCCGTTTGTCATTGCAAACACTGCAATTTTTCATGCAAATCAGTTTGTAGGCAAAAAAAAATGGTGTCATTATTTTTCTTGTTAATTATCTGAGTCGTCGTAACGCAACTATGACGAACGATTGAAGATCCAATTGCGATAGGGTAAGAAAAAAAAATAATGAGTGAATTCATGTAAAAGTGTAAATGGAAATGATAGTGTTCCTTTCGCGAGGATGACTCGAGGATAGCCTGAGGATAGAGCACCGGAGAAAATAGAGCTCTCTTCCTGTGGCGTGGGGGGGAGGGGGAGGGGTTAATTTTAATTTCCTAATTTTCCTCTCATCCCTCCCGGGCGCTCTTCCGTATATAACGCAGAGCGAGGGAGAGGCAGAGCCCGAGGCGCAGGTCATTTCCTCTCGTGAAGAGAAAAGGACGTAATTACTTAACGCCTCTGAGAGTTCCCAGCCTGGAATCCTCTCTCCCACCCTATCTCTTTCAATGCCATTCCAGGAGCCTCACTTATTAAAAGAGGATCGTCGCGCGCGCTTCTGCACCCCCCTGCGAACATCGCGCGCGTGACGCTATACATTCGACGATGGAGGGGTTCGTAGTTACGCCCCGTGGCGGGGATATCACGTCGCCTCGAGGGTGGAGTGTAACTTTTATCTCGCTCTCTTTCCCCACTTTAACGCTGAACCGAGGGATGAAAACACAGTGTTGTTGCTGTTCATATGAAAAGAAATGTCGCGTTATTCGAAACAATTCTTCATTCGGAAGCTTACATGACAAATATCAAAGACCGCAGAACGCAAACTAAATGCAAAATCAATGACCAAAACGGGTTATTTGAGTTTCAAAAATGGCAAACATTTTTTTTTTTTTTTTTTTTTTGGAGGGTGAAAAATTCACTTGATATGTCCAGAGATCCGTGCGATAGCAGGGGCAATTTTTTTGTTTACAGATAAAGATCGCAACTTATTATTAATGATGTCACAACAATGGACAATATAACTGTCCCTATGATTGACAAGAGCTTAATCTGTAATAACGTCGCAAGATTCCTTACCCTCTTTCTCACTTAGAGGGTAGTGCTTCTTTCTTTTCGCGTAGCGTAAGCCCGCGGTTGCAATGCAGGTGGAAAGGGAGGAGCCATCTTGCGGTGGCTTTCGGGCGAGCCGCCAATTGTTTAGTCCCCCACTACGATATCAAGATGAGAAGCAGAAGTGGAGAATCAGCAGCATAGCTTGGGCAGAGCCGATGTGTGGGTACAAGGAAGCGAGGGCGCGGTGTATTCAATTCGAGGGCAAAAAACGTGGCAGCTGGGCGGGTCTTGTCGGTGAATTGTTGCGAGCCGATTGGTCGACTTCGCGGTGGATCCCCGGGAGTCGTGTTCAACAGAACCAATCCCACTAGCGCTGGGTGGAAACCCAGACAGGTTTTCGCGGTAGCCTCGTTATATCGTTATATCGTTGAAGTTGTTTCTGGTGGGGGATCCCGTCGAGCCGATGAGTCTCGGGGGCAGCAGATAGTGCTGTGCCGTTGGCTCGTGCCGTAGTGGTCCACCCTGTGTGACAGTGCAGTACCCCGAAGCCCAGGCTCCAGCACGACGAGAAACCCCCTCGCACACACAGTCAGTCTTCACGAGTCATCACTCACGGACTAATACGGTCGGCTCGCGAGAAACCCTATTCTGAATTGTCTACGGTGAATGTGCGTCGTTAAAACTCGCGAAAAGTTCATTTGTGATCAACGTTGTTCTTGGAAGAAAGTGAATAAACGTTAGAGGACGATAAGGAAACTACGGGAGTTGGAGGGACATGACATCAGTGCTTGGAATAGCCGTTTTTTTGAAGATCATACTGTGCGCGATTGTTTACACTCAGCGTCGACTATTAGGATGTTTAGTGACATAGTTACGTCAGATCTGTCATTAACAGTAACAATAAAGAAGATGGTTTTCGGGGCAAAAGGTAGTTTCGAATGGGAAACAACAAAGTGATGCAGTGACAGGATCTTCTAATCGTGTCATGACAGCTTAATCGTTGTATTATTAGAAAACTTTTGAATGTTAGCTTCGTACTAAATTATATCTCAATGACAGTTGTTTATATTCTGGAAAAAGTTTCTTAAGAAAGTTAAAAAAGCGATTAAAGCCCTTGGAACGTTCGACCGTAGCTTACGTGCGCCGTCGGATCGGAGTCGGCAGGTCCGGTGAACCAACCACGCGGTTTAAATAATAAAATACACGAAGTGAACGCTTTTTATTCTCAATAACGAAGAGACCGTCGAAAAGGACAGATGGTAAATGATATTTTACGGTGTTGACAACGAGGAACACGAATAATTACGGTTGTGAAGCCGGCGACGTTGGGCGCCTGACCGGCTGCTCGAAAAGTACGTCGTCGCATTGGTGCCGAACATGGTACTGGAACCAGGAGGTGGTCTGTCGTTTCCACCGCCTCCTGGTGCTGGCGGTAACGGAACGACCGGCGGATCACTAATCACACCGGCAAGACTCTTCCAAAGAACGACTCCGGTCTTTCCATTTCATCTGCCAGGATGGCCGCCGCATCATTCGGTACTCGGACAAGTGCAGACGCAAGTGCAGAATATCCAAGCGCAGCAACAAGCTGCCGCCGCTGCTGTGCGTTATCTCAGTCATCATCATCCTCATCATCCCCTACCATCATTGGCAAGTCATCCTCTCGTACCTGGTATGAATGCTCATCATCCGAGTGCACATCATCTGCATCACGGTGGTGATCACGGGGACGACGACGAAGATAAGAAAGGTAGGATTGAACAAAAAATTGTGCTTTGTTCCGATATAAATCTCGAGGAATTATACACATCTTGAATTAGCAAAGAGTCTAATTCGCATCGATGTAAGAACAACTTGTAGCTTAAGGTCATACTGCAATTTGGTGGATGTAGGAAGTCGAAATTCCACCATTGTGATTCGTCATATGAGATCAAACATTCCGATATGTTACTTTGTTTCTCAATTTATACTGATAGACATCTGGTTATTGGTAAAGGGATGTAATCGATCGAAAGATGCGTATCATCGACTCAAATGGACCATATATGTACGAGAGATTTCTAATCCTATCAAAAACCAGAAAGATCAGTGATTTGTTCCATAATCGAGTGGTCAACAATGCAGAGATTTGTTTCGAAGTGAGGAATGATAGGACGAACGAAATCTTTCCGAACAATGCCAGAGAACAAAACGATCCACGGGGAATCCGCTGAAGTAACACGGTCAATCATAAGATCGTTTCGTAAAATCCCCGGGGTACGCTTAGGGGTTGCTGCGCCGGTCCCCATTATCCGCCTACCGCCTGCCTACCGACGCTTCCAGCTACCCTTCTTCCATCTCAGCCGACGGGCTCTGCAGAAATTCGATGAACGAGCGGAAAGTATACAAGTGCCGAAATAGTGGGGTGCGAAAATCTGTTTTTTACGTGATCCCATTCGCGGTCCTAACTCTTGTTTATACTTCAACCTCATGGCATGTTGTATACCTATGTATTCGCCTCTACGTGACTCTTAACCGGGACTTCGAAAGTCATGATTTTCTTGATCGCTTTGAAGTGTACAGTAGGATACCCCTCTTAAGCTTTCCACAGGGAATTCGAAAAACTGCGATTCTATGGGAACGTTACGAAGTAAACTCTACGATATTTCGCGCCGGTAAACGAGGTTCGATTTGCATACGAACAGAAACAAAGAGCCGCACAACAATTTTGCGAAAGTGCTACAAGTGAAATGGTCGAATGAACTGACGTAAAAGTAACGGAAAGCGTACATTCCATTGTTGATGTCCATCACTAACAGGACAAGAATTTATCTGAGAGCCCAACGGAAAAGGCAGATGTTTGACTAATCGTCACCTGATTGATGCAACAATGCCTCGAGGACAAGCCTCGTTAGCACAGCCGGAAAATAAGCTAATATTATCCGAACTGCTGATGCAGCCCTACATCGTCCAAACTTCGTTCCATGCGACCCTCCGCAGTTGGAATTTCAGGGTTCTTAGTGGGTAGTCGATTAAAACTTCGTTACGTAACTATGATCGAAGTTGAAGAAACGCAAAACGGATATCTCGACCTAACAATTTTCCGGTGGCGCTTATAAAGTCGTGGGATCTTCTTGTCCAAGTTGAGGGGTTGATGGTCCAAATCTCTTCAACCCTCCCGACGATATATATATCATTCATAAATCGTTTTGAAACATAAAGACGTTTCCTCTGGACACTTCTTGCCTTTCCGTTCAGACCTAATCGTTAAATAATGACCGGGAGACGGCGGAATATACCCGCAGGCATCTTGCATATATACAAAAAACACTGCAGCATCGACATTTTCTCTTCTAATGACTCGCTCAGTCGTCAATTAAATAAAGTACCGATAAAAAAAATATTAACTTTACTCACCGACTATCATTGGTATCATTGTCGATGGTTAGAAGTGGACGGTTTAAAGACACCTTTGCCTGAAAGAAAGAAAACAAAAACAAAGCGCGTTTCAGGTATCGAAGGATAGAAGAAATAAAGACAGCAATAGTTGTCGGTTGAAGGTTGTATACAGTGAAGGAGAACAACAAAACGAGTCGGCTCGGGGGTAATAACTTAATTTAAACTAAACTACAGTTTAATAATTCTCGAGAGCGCAGGGTGCGCGGGGTTCTTCTCCTCCGTAGGAGCTCTCGCGCGTTTCACTCTCGCGTCTCTCTTCGAGCTATGGGCGAACTCGGTGAGGCTTCGGAAGATGCAGCGCGGCTTCTCGCCGGGGCAACCGGCAATTTAAGAGCCGCCGTTAACTGCTGGTCGTTAGTCCCTTTTCAAAACTTCTTTCTTTCGCGCTCTCGCTCTACCACCGATGCGGCAGCTTTAACTTCGATCCTCCTCTTGCCTCTTTTCTCCTTCGTCCTTAACTTCTCTACTACCTTCGTAAACCCTCTCTGTGGGTACCATATATACGGGGAATATACATAGGCATCGTAGCCGTTCAAGCCGCTATCGCGAGGAGAAGTTAATTCTCAAAAGCCGCGGCAACGCTATTGCGTGCGCGTGAGTTCTCGTCTCTGCCAAGAGATTTCGTCTCATTTTTCCTGCAACGGCTGTTGCGCGGCGTGCGCGAACGCCCGCGGGCTCACGAATCTTGCCGGACTCAGTGCCTCGAGGCCGCGAAACACCGACAAATTGAATCGTCGAAATTCCACCCTTCGACGATTTCTTACTAACGACCGAGAACTCGAATCATCTGCTCCAACGTATCTCATGTGGATTTCATACGAGCACAGCACGGTAGCGCCGCTTTTGGCGAGTTTCCGACGATCTCCCAGACACGCGAAATATACGTTTACGTGGATTTATTATTTTTATGTTACGCATTAAAAATGCTAATCGCAACAACAACACGAAAAAAAACATTCCGAAGCGAGTTTTGGTATTTAATCTTCAATTTTTAAGTAAAATGAGTCACAGATGCGTGATCGACAGTTAAAAATACCTTAGATATGTGATTTTAAAATGATGCAGAACCAATTTTTTTTGTCTGATCCCACTGTGCGACTTTCTGTATTTTCAAAACTGCTGTACCGATTTTTCGAGAAGAAATGTCGACAACACCGAGTAAACAGAGAAAAAAAAAAAAAAAAAAAACAAAATGAGGAAGGAAATTGAAAATTCATAAAATTCTTTTACATTATTTTTTTTTTTTTTTTTTCGTAAAAAAAGTATCGATTTCAAAAACTACTATTGTCTTCCCCTTTCCATGTATATTTTTACTCGAAACACGAAATCCTCGGGAACGTTTACAAAGAAATCTATATATTTAAAAAAATGTAAAAAAAAAAAAAAATTAATAATCAAAAAGATCGTAAAAATTGTCAAAATTATATTTATCTGTTGAATTTGATACCCATGTCAATAATTTTTTACGTTAGTTGATGAAAATGGAGACCTTCGCCAGTTAAGTCAAACCTCTCCGCCGCGTGATCGCTGTCCATCATTCTACCCCTATGGATGTGTTCCTTCTTTCGTGCGCGCATCGAATACCCTCCCCGTCAAGATCAGCATGAAGAACGGCACGCCGTTTCGCTATGCGTGCACCAGACGATCCGAGTCTTTGCTACTTTTTCTATTTTCTCTCTTATCCTCATCCATTGGACACCCCACTCATTATACTATAAAGAACAGCAGCTGAGCAGGTGTCACGGATGCACCATAACGTTTTGACAGGATCTGATGTCTTTCTCTTCTTCATCGGAAGGCCACGAACGCGGTAACACGCCTTCGTCACGAATAACACGATTTGCGCCTCGCGGCGAATTAACCATAAAATGCAAAATACCCACCTCCGTCTTTCCGCTGCGTTTGCATGTGCAAAATAATAAAATTCAATATCTCCGCTCGTACAATCGAAGCGAATTAAATTGAATATATCTTTCGATAAGAAATATTGTCACGGCACAGCGAGGGAGTTGCTACCTCTCTCTGTTTATACATTTTCGTGATTATTATTTAGTAGATACATCGTGCCCTGCGGTGATTCGTTACACATTTATTAAAAAATAAAAAAAAAATAAAAAAAAAAAGTACACGTAAGATGCACTTGTCTCTGTGTGGATGTTTGTGCTGCAGAATAAAATTCGAAAAACCCCTTATTTATATGTTCAAGCGGACTTACGTGCACCCATGCAGGGTCGCTCCGCACGACGCTGTTGCACCAGCGGACTGCCCCCGAGCGTCATAATTACCCAGTCGAACCAGGGAGAGAAGGAAAGCGAGAGAGAGAGAGAGAGAGAGAGAGAGAGAGACTCGTTGGCTTCTTCTCTACCCGCTGCGGGTGCAGCAGCCGCGTGCACGAAGCAAATAATTGGGTCTCGAAGTTTTATGATAGGATCCTGTTTGGCCCATCTTTCTACTGTATAAACTATACACACGAGCGCGGAACGAAAACTAAGACGACAACGATGTATACGAGACGCAAAGATGAGAAGAGATCGAAGAATAAAAAAAAAAAAAAAAAAAAAAAAAAAAAAAAACAGAAGCAAAAAATTATTTGTCGCCCGCTCGCGACGCTATCTCGTCGCTCGCAGCTCTATCTTTCACCCTCGAGCCACGTCTTTCTGTCTCGTTGAAGAGCTTCTTTATCGAAGCTCTTTTTTTTTTCTCTCGAGTTCCTTTTTTTCATATCCCTGGAACTCGTAATTCCCTTCGACTCTGACTATTACTACACACATTACAAGCGCAGTTTTCGATCTATTTTTCCCTTTTTTTTTTTTTTTTCGCCTTTTCGTAACTCTGTCTGTGTCGCTATGCATTTTTATTCTTTATTTCGAAAAAAAAAAAAAAAAAAAAAATACGCATAATCTCTCGAGTCCAATTTATCGGAACGAACTGCTAAATTATGGACGAGCGGGTAAATTACGAAGAGGAAAGATGATGACCGAAGGTTTGTCAGACGTTAAAGAGAATATTGTTAACTCCCGATCGTATATTTCAATAGATCCCCACAGTGCAACGGGGTGTTGTGACTCCACCAAAGGGACGGAAAAGGGAATGGGGACCAAGTTTGTCTTCGCACGCCACACGCCGATCTTTTTTTTTTTTTTTTTTTTTTTTTTTTTTTTTTTTTCGTCTTTTTAATTTCCCGCTACACATGCACACTCCGCGGATAGACGAATCTTGTGTGCGAACGCCGGTTTCGGCAGTGTGCAGTATAAAGCTGAAGTGAAAAAAAGTAAAAACGAATTTTTTTTTTTTTCTTTTTTTTTTTTTTTTTTCCAAAAATGCATAGGAGAAAGAAGGAAGAGAAGTGGAGAAGTCGTGTGTTGCGTGTCGGGACACGAGGCTCGGGCACCCCAATTACTAACCATGGGTTGTTACCCCCTGGCGTGTCATTTCCCAAAGAATATTATCCGCGTTGCGTGTCCGAGGCTCGACGCGCACGCCGCCCTCTTCGTCTTCGACGCTGGCCGCCACAGCTACCCGCCATCAAACATAACCATTCACCCGGTGTTCTGGTAACAGTCTTCGATGTATAAACTTGCCGAGAGCACCTATATCGCTGCTTTGCTAACCCGCGTAAAAAAAAAAAAAAAAAAAAACAAAAAAAAAAACAAAAAATGCAGTCGATTGTTTTAAACGAGAACCACCCGCGATCGAAATCGGATCATTCATTCCTCGCGCGTTTACGGAAGTAATGTAACATACATGCCGTTGCTACTGCTGTGTAGAACTCGCGTTGCAGTTAGTGGCGAGTGCTCCAGCCGGTTTCGACGGGGTTTTTTTTTTTTCTATGGAGATATCGCGTCGTTGTTGTTGTTGTTGTTTTTTTTTTTTTTTTTTTTTTTTTTAATTTTTAATTTTTAATTCTTTAACTCATTATTTATGGTAAGCGTTTAGAAATTTATTATAGACTACGGCGTCGGATAAATCTTAACAAGTGCGATCAGCGAGTCAACGAGTGTTGACTTCCAGGTCTCGTTATTACACCGTGTGTACAGCGGGTAGGAATTACAGGCTCATGTACGGAGAGTAGCCAAGCGTGCAAGTAGAGTCGAAACGATTATATCGGGATTGCGATTGCCGTGGGCTGCCTGTTTCGGGGTAAATGGATATTATTTACATACCGAATGTAATACTCTTCGACGGGGAGGTGGAGAGGGGAGAAGGAGGTTCCCTTATTATTATCTTCAACGAAATTTTAAACGCTCGTGCGTGAGGCGCGCTCTCTCTCTCGTTGGGGTTTTATGCACTCATCACTTTTAGAACGTATATATTTATTGCAGTATGTATATACTTGAAGAGAGAGAGAAAGAGAGAGAGAGAGAGAGAGAGAGAGAGAGAGAGAGAGAGAGAGAGAGAGAGAGAGAGGGTTCGCTCGCGATCTCACGAATTCACTCTGTTCGAGTGAAAGAGGGAGAAGAAGAGCGAGAGATAGAGGTCGAGAGGATCTCTCCGTGTGGGTGATTAAGTTATTATCGTTCCATCCAAGTCTCGCGCTCTTCTTACTCCAAACGGGTACACATAACGATATTTCTTCGAATTATTAATAATTACTCATCAAACGATTTCTCCCTTATTTGTCACGAAATTGCGTCGCAATGCATGCGAATTTCTCGAGGAAAAAAAAAAAAAAAAAAAAAAAAAAAAAAAAAAAATTCCAATGCGAAACATTTTTTGCGTTAATATTCAATCAGACCGCACGAACGATTCATTTCGCCTTCTCGTATCACTCGGGTGTTATTATTATATTTGAGTAATGGCTGCCAGTCGTGCTAATTAATGAACGTGAATCGTTGCGCAATGTGCAATAAAGTTTTAAACTGAATATATACGAAATTAACGTAATCTCGGATCGTTGACGTCGCATTTTTTAATTAAATATCACGAATTATCGCGATGCTATTATGATCGTCACGGAGATTCATAAATTTGCAACTCTCTGGAAGGAGAACACCGGAGAAATTAACGTACTCGTTAATATTTATATTTTTATATACTGTGGAAAATATCGAGCGATAAATTATATTCGTTGGTTAACAATGAAACCGACAAGGAATGCGTTGAAGAAAACAAACACTCCTCGGTGCATTCGACTATTTACGAGAAATTATATTGCGTTCGGTGTTGTATATCGTGTTATGCGCAATATACAAGATTCACGTAATACCGTATAATAATACGAAAAAAAAAAAAAAAAAAAAAAAAAAAAGAAAATTCATACATTTAAGGGGATAAATTATCTTGCGCGTTATTATTAATTTGCTTGTGAAAAATATCGCGGAATAAGTTACTTTTCGCGAATAACGACGGTGTGCCCTCAAGGACTCTGTTGGCGAAAAAAGAAAACAATCCATGCATCCGACAGTTTACAAGAAATTATATTGCGCCCGTATTGTAGCTCGGTTACTGTACGTAATGTGTACCAGAGTGTACATAACACAAACGATAGCGCGGACACGCGACATCGTTATACTTTAATTAATATCTTTACGTGGGAACCGACGGTGCTATTGCTGCCCGGTTTTTTAAAACATATATATTTAAATATATACCTGAAGCTTGCCGTGTGTATTGCCTCCCGGTTTGCGCGCTCGGGTTATAGCGAGAAAAATGAAAAATTATAGTAAAGGAGATCGTTATCGTTCGAGACAATTAGCGGGGCATATAAATACCCGGTATCTACGCTCCGTCGGGCGTAACAACCCCTCCGCCGGCACCCTCATCTACTTTCGTTCGTTCTCACTCCCGCTCTCGCAAAACTCGCGATACCATACTACATTATTGTTAGTATACCCATTATCCTTAACCCCTTCTTCAACGAACACATAACTTGGACTGTTTAATTGATCTTTCTCTCTCTCTTGGCTTCCTCCGTACATACGATCCTTGACTGCGCACACTTTAGATAGGATGTACATATAACGCGCGTGGAATTATTCACGGTATGTTGCAAGTTAATTTAACTGGAGATGCGTGTTGCGAATGTCTTAATCCTTGAAACAATAAATTTCTCTCGAAAACCTAATCGATTTTATTTATTTTTCATTGAATTTACATTTTTCTTTGACTATCTTCTTTTTTTTTTTTTTTTTTTCGGGTAAAATTCAAATTTTAACAAATTTTAATTGCGAATTTTTCACGGTATGTTGCAAGTTAATTTAACCGGAGATGCGTGTTGCGAATATCTTAATCCTTGAAACAATAAATTTCTCTCGAAAAACTAACCGATTTTATTTATTTTTCATTGAATTTACATTTTTCTTTGACTATGTTTTTTTTTTTTTTTCACGTAAAATTCAAATTTTAACAAATTTTAATTGCGAATTTTTCACGATACGTTGCAAGTTAATTTAACTGGAGATGCGTGTTGCGAATGTCTTAATCCTTGAAACAATAAATTTCTCTCGAAAAACTAACCGATTTTATTTATTTTTCATTGAAGTTACATTTTTCTTTGACTATCTTTTTTTTTTTTTTTTTTTTTTTTTTTTCTTTTTTTTTTTTTTTCGGGTAAAATTCAAATTTTAACTAATTTTCATTGCGTTGTGAATTTTTCATGCGAAATATGTACCATCAGTTTGGTAAATTTTGCTCGTGTAACGATCTCTTACAGCTATTACTATAACGAGTTCGATCGTCGAGGTTGGTAGCCGCCAGCCGGCTCTCATTACCGAAGATATTTAATTCAAACTCGTCCGACGGGAGGCCGGAGGTGGTGGGTTGACGAAGCCGAGACGTGAAGGAGCGAGAAAGGGTCAAAAGAAGCGAGAAAAGGAGTGAAGTAAAAGGAGATAGGAGGGGAAAAGGTGGGGAGACTTACGCTCGGGGCCCGAAGCTTGCGAAGCGGTGCACCCAGACCCCCGTTGGTAAACGCGCGCGGGAGGGACTCGCGCGAACCGGGCGTCAGAAGGATTGATGGCGTCTAGATGCAAATGCATTTTGTCCGCACGCAAGCCAACGCTATACTATGAAACGTTATACTTGTGTTTGTCCGTATCCCCATCTACCGACGCCTTATGCCAGTTAACGCCTTACAACTTAATAATCTCTCTCTTGTGCCCCAGCTTTCGTGCTTTAGTAGTCCGTCGTTTCTTCACCTCGAACACTCGTCTGTTTCTCTTTGAATCACCGACGATTCCTACCTTTTTTTTTTTTTTTTTTTTTTTTTTTTTTCACTTCTTCGTACGAGAGATAGAATTGATTTCACTTTGTCAGCAAATGAAAAATAACTGTGTTTGAACGTTATTTCAGCTCAAACATTAAGTAAAATGGCGATAAAAATAAAAGGAAAAATGGAAGTTACGAACCTCAGTATTACGATTGCTTTCGTGCTTTGGTTCAATGTCTTTCCTCTTAAAATAACCTAACATTGTTTTTTCGTTTTTTTTTTTATCATTAAATTGATTTACCTTTTTTAGCGAACAAAAACAAAAAATGCGCAAAATTAAATTAATAAAAATATTTTTTGTTTCCTTAAATAATCGAAAATTTCTTTGAAAAAATTTGAAAAAACGTGAGCCGAAAGTTAAAAGAAAAATTCGAATCGTAAATCTTGGAATTCGTGCGGTAATTTAGTCTCTGCACAAGCGGCAGAGACGTCTGTTGTATAGTCACTGCAGTAGAAACCGAGAAGATCCCGAGAGCGACGGTAACCTGGCGGCCACCCGGGGACCCGCAGTAACGTCGTTTCTGCTCCGCTAATGACTCCTGTTTGGCCCTCGCTTAACAAGACTACCCTCTAAACGCGAACACGACTCCTGCTGCTACTTTGCCACACGTATCTATCTCTATACCTGTTTCCTTAACCACTGGCAGTTTACACAGCTTCCGTAGCCTAAGTCTTTGCAAGGTTTCTCTTCCAACTTCGCCGCGAGCTAAATCAGTGATTATACCGAGGGGAAGGGGGCGCAACGGAGCTTATCTTTCCCAAATTCGTGCCAAAACCTTCGCGAAGCTTGTGACGAAAAAAAAAAACCCAACGAGATACCAGTAGTATTTTTTTTTTTTTTTTTACGCCATATCTACTGTACGAAAAAAGGCGGATTTCTGCATCATGAAGAGAGTAATAGATCGCGAAGAAAAATATAACTGAACTATCATTGGTTTTTTGGGTTCTATCGGTAGGCGGCAACACTGGAGTTGTTGTTACACGTGTAAAATTGCGCTGGGAGAGTTTGTACCGAGAGGAAAGAGCGTCGCAATTAATTATTGCCTGTGTATAATCGCGTAATCGAGGCGACAAGTGAGCGATCGTTTCGTGCTGCATAATAGCCGCCAACAGTGTGGAGCCTGTCGACGAGCGCGTGTGAGAGACGTTGCTGCGACACAAACGGAGCGTAATACAAGTGACTCTATAGCTCTTATAGTGTTTTATACCCGTGAACTCTACGGGTAGGCAGGTTCTTTCCCGGTCTCTATCGTCGGGAGTCTCGCGTGTGCACGCGACACTTGTGGACTCGGTACTCGCGCCTCTAACTCTTCGTACTCTCCTGTGCACAATAATATCTCGTATAAAGCGGCGAACAAGTGTCGTAACTGCGCATAATCACAATTTTTCTTTCATCGACTCGAAAGCTCTAACTGGTCGCTGTAAGGGTGCGCGTCGAGAGAGACGCTGAAAAAATGTCGCGATGTGTAGAGCGTTTCGTTTTTACGAAGAGCGATTGAAAAAATCAGATACCAACTTCCACGAAAGATTTTCATCGATATACGATTGCCTCGAGGGCACAATATCCCCCGAGGTTACCACACCGTCAAATTGACACGCATCGACGATTAAAATCTGTGGGGTAATCGTTGAATTTCGTTTAAATTTAATAAAAATTTATAATCATTGAAGTCTCTGCTTGAAATTTTTATTTTTTCATTGCATCATTTTTCAAATTACAAAAAAGACGTTTACTTCAATGCGGCGAAGGTTTCCACGCGTTTCCCCACGGGAAAGTCCCGCGTGTATTATTTTCTCCCTGAACACGAGTTTGATATTGTTTTCATCCAAAATTTAAGATAAGATTGGCGATTGTAAAAAAAAAAAAAAAAAAATGCGATAAATTTCTCGTCATGAATTTTTATTATTTTCGATAGAATAATTGAAAGGACAATCATTTTTTTTTCGGAGCTTCTCGGTTACGAAATAAAATTCTTTGCTCGAGGGCGTTTTTTTTTTTTTTTTTTTTTTTTTGCTTCTCTCGCTTCTTCTTTATACGTATTGTCCGTCTCGTTCTATTGAGCGGGTTACAGAGGACACACGATCGAACGATCCTTCAAGCTGCCACTGTGTGCGCGAGAGCGCGATAGTCTCGAGGCCCGGCACGACCGGCGGGCCCGGCTCGTTGCGGATTATGGATTATCAATAATGAGCGGCTCGATCGATATCCATCTCTCGCGCGGTTTATACACGCCGAGTTGATCGTCCTCCACTCTCGGTATACAAGCTATATATTCCTCTCGAAGAGTACATATATATACATAGCCGTTCTCTACTGTATGGTGTGCCTCGGCTCTGTCGGGACAGACGCCGATAAATCCCGCCTAATTACGTGGATTAATGGGAACCGCGCGATTTTTCATCGCCTCCGGGAACCGTCGCACACTCGCTCGCTGGCGCACACTCGGTACGGGAAACTAAGTGCGAGACATCGAAAGGGCGGCCACCTCACGACGCTCACGTGCATGCGAAACCACCGCGAAATCACGATAAAGGAGAGGTTTATACTCTCAGCACTTAAGACTTTAGCGAACTAGAATGATGGATTTCTCGTTGAATTCATTAAAAAAATTTAATCCAAAAAAAAAAAAAAATTGGCCTTTGGAGAGTATAATTTCACGATAACAATTAGAAAAAAAAAAAAAAAAAAAAAAAAATTAAAAGGCTATCAATAAAAATTCATCCCTTACATAATACCCGGCGCCTGGAGTCCACTGTCCACTTTTATTATGTTCAAAGTTTATCTTCACAAATGTCCACGTAAAAGAGACATTAAATACTTCGAAGCTGAATAAGAGAATTAAGTAAAAGTGTCTATAATACGAAGAAAAAAAAAAAAAAAAAAAAAAAAAAAAAAAAGACATCGATCAGTCGTAAATTAAATCATCGATGACAGAACCCATTTATCAACCTCGCAATGTCCTATGTCCCCGTTATCTACAGACTTTTAATTATATTTTATCCATACGAATTCTCGTTAATAACGTTATAGCGTGTATCGCCAACGTGAAGAGAATTAAGTTTGTGTGCGTTTTCAACGACCTTTCGCATTTACCCTTTAATGCCGCCTCGTCTTTGAAACGTAAAAACAGGCAACACTCCGAAGATTCCGATTAAAAATCAATCATCCAAATGAGCAATCAGCATTGCGCTGACGGAGAATTGCGGCAACTTGTCAAGAACTCGCGATTCGAACGATGAGTACGATTTTCGTATCGTTGAAGGAAAAACATATACAGAAGAGAAGATCGTTTATCAATCGAGAAAGTACGAGGGGCGAGTTGAGAAAAAAGAAAAATATTGTTTTGGAAACGTTCGGAGAAGCGTCTGGTATCGCATATCTTTTAGCATTTTCGTGTCTCGTATACAGTGAAAGAGGAGCGCAGAACGTACCATAAAGATAAAGTAAAGTTGCTGCCTCTGGGCATTTCGTTTGTTGAACGCGCGGATATCTCGCGGGCTGAATGGAGCGCAATAGGGGAGGGGGCGGCGAGGAAGAGTCAATCATAATTTCGAATCTTTTATTCAATTCGACGAGGTCGACATTAGCATACATATACGCTAGTGATTCTTCTGTTTCTATATCTATCGCTCCCGGGTATTATAATAAAAGCGAGAGAGGGAAAACTAGCGTCGGGAAGATTCCCCGTTACCGATAAGGCCCCGCGAACGCAGATCTCTCTCTCGTAAAATCATGAAATTCCATGTTTATTCAATATTACTTCGTATCGTAGACTAGAGAGGGAAACGACGGTGGTCTCTCCTCCTATACGTTGGTTTCTTATCTATGCGACAGGGTCACGGCCGCAGAAAACCCGTTCCGAGTGAATATACGTATTGAATAATATAGACAAGTAGAGAGTTGGGAAAGCGACTAATTTTATGGCGATGTTAGGGAGAGAGAAAAAAAAAATTAAATAAAAATAGAGAAGCGTTAGCTGAAGGTTAACTTCGAATGTTAATAATCCTATTTAAAATTAATGAGCCGATCGTTAAAGGTCGTCGAATTTAATTAATTAATTAATAACATCCTTTACGCGTGCAATATACTTTTTTTTTCTATTACCACGAGGAATGAAGTGTTTAGATCGATATATTTGAATTTTCACTAAACAGTGAATTTCTTTCTGTTTTCAGGCTGTGATGGCGAGTCCGACGAGGGCGGAAGCAAACGAAGAAGAAGCAGAACGAACTTCAACAGCTGGCAACTCGAGGAACTCGAGAGAGCCTTCCTAGCGAGTCATTACCCGGATGTTTTCATGCGGGAGGCATTGGCTGTACGACTTGATCTCAAAGAAAGTCGAGTCGCTGTAAGTTCAATTTTTTTTTTTAATTTTCTATCAACTATAGCGATTTTTATTTTTTCGCAATATTTCATAGGTTATGAAATTATACTTTTTTGAGATTCGAAGTCAAGTAGCTAAGTGTATTATTGTTATCGCGACATCGATTTATCTGACGAATCAGGGATCCTATTTACGAAAATATCGCGCGTTGAGATCTTCGAGATTTAAATAGACGGGGGTTGGTTAACGGGGGATGAACTCTCGGGGTTGTTATACACTGCAACGCACAGCGTTCGAACATTGAACAGACGCTCGGGGGTGGTTTTCTCGGGGGCCGTCTGACCCTTGATCTCCGAAGCTGCGGGCCGATATATCTTTCTTTCTTTATCACACTTTTGCCCCTTTTCCTCCCTCGTCGCTCTCGCGGGGCTCGTTGGTCCATCTGTTTTCCCGGTCGTACTTTAGTGTGTTTCTGGTTGCTGTGTGCGTATTGACGTGTCGTCTCTACTCAATTGTCGTCTATCGAAAAATAGCTGTTCGACGAGATTTTATCACCGATAACGAATGCACCGTTACGAATGAATTCGCGACAGTAACAACACGAAGAACCCCTCCACTGTAGGTACTGTTCGCTATCGTACATATCGTCGCAACGAGATACCGAAAATACAGAAGCCGTCGATAAATATATACCGATCTCACAATTTTCTCCAATGTAATTATTCAATACGTCGCGAGTTTATCTTTCTCCGATACGTAAATGTGAAAGCGTTCTTGTTTTATCGTTGAATAAAATTACCACAGCCAATGTGTAGTAACATTGTCGACTGGCCGCACCCAAGACGCCAGAATAATACTTTACAAGCGCCAAACTAAATACCAAAAACCCACGCGACAAACATCCGTTCGCTCGGATATCCAATACTTAATCAATCGTCGTATTTTATTTTATTTTCGCGTCTATCAATAATTCGCAATTATTACGCGAAGTCGTGTTTTTTTTTTTTTTTTTGGTAATTTTTTTTACTATCAAACTTTTCATCCCTTTCAAGTAAAAAAAATTAATTTCAAATAATTAAATACGGTAAATCGAAATTTTTTTATTGGTAATTAAAATCGATTAATCGATTTTATAATTATCGATTTTCGATATCGCGGATGAAAAAAAAAAAGAAAAAAAAAAACAAATCTCGAATTCCTCTCGGAGTCGTTTTTTCTTGCTTTCTCTACTCTATTTACTTGTCCCTTTCTCGATATATTTTTTTTCTCTCTCTGTGCCACACGCTCTCTTGATCCGTGAAGGAACCGAAGTAACAGAACGAGGAGGTGAAAGGGCGACCCTCAATTTCACGGCCGGCCGAACGGAGCTCAATGCGGGCCATCGATAGTGGAATTCATAAAACATACCATACACAACGCGCGCAGCCCCTCTCCGAACGCATCCTCACCCGTTGACTCTCCTTTTCTTCAACACTCCCCGATTTACAAACGGATACAAACGGAACAGAAGTTCACACAAACACACCTACGGATATTTATATTTATTCGTTTAGATACGCTTCGGGTAACACGCGGGGAAACTGCATCAGGGATTTCTAACTCTCACACGCAGACCCTTCGTATTACGAGCTCTCGGCTCTTCGAATGTTATAAACTCTGCGGCCGCTTCACGGTCCATAGATATGTAATGCTTTCGACTCGTGAAGGCTCCCGTGGAGAAGAAGCGGTCAGTTGGGGTGATTCCCCAGACTGCTACGGCAACTACCGAGAGTCGTCACAGAGATCCAAAAGGGATAACCCGGTCAGGTGACACTCTACTGACAACATCCCCTGATCTGTGTCTTATCCCTCGTTTTGTCGCTCGCGCGTCACTCATTCCGACGGTCACATCTTTCGCCCCGGAGCTCGAGTTACCGGGATAACCTTCGACACCTCGAGCAATAGGATCTGCAGCTCACTCTTTCATCTTTTCTTCTTTATCATCTAACATTCCCTTCCAAATGTCCCGACGCGGCAACTCCAGGGGGACAGACACTTGCGAGCGAAAGATTAGATAACTACCCACATGCTGCTTGACGGAGATTCGAAGGGCGATAAGATCGCTAAATGCGGGATTTAATGAAGTCCTCCCATTTTTTTTTCTCTTTTTTTTATATTCGAGACACATGGTGACAATTATTAGGCCTCAGAATGAAAACTACGAACGACGCTTAATCTCGTTAAAAGTTTAAAAAAAAAAAATGAAAGTTTTGACATTAAGTTTGAGGGCTCTGTAGGACGATATTTTTCAATGGAATTTAATTTGATGATAATTCAACATTTTTTTTTTTTTTTTTTTTTTTTTTTTTTTTTTTGGGCGTTGGGTTAACAGTGATTGTGACTTGATGCAACGCGCGTACCGCATAGGCGTCCGAGGGGGGTAAGTTATACCACAGCTCTTAGCCGTGGGGGGGTGTTATTCTATCGATCCTCCCTCGTCGTCGCGGTTGACTCGCGTGCAAACCAGCGCCGCTTACCGTTCTCGTGGCAAGCACGGCTACTATAATGTCTTCATCCCTCCTGATTTCTCTCTACTATACTTCGCGACACCCATTTCGCTCACTCGAGTTCCCACGCGAACGTCAGAGTCGTTGTAAAATTCATATCGGATCAAAGAAAAGTTCGAAATATTAATGAATTTATGCATTTTTTTTTCTCTTTTTTATGGATTACAGGTTTGGTTTCAAAATCGTAGAGCAAAGTGGAGGAAAAAGGAACACACGAAAAAGGGACCCGGAAGGCCGGCGCACAATGCACATCCACAAAGCTGCAGTGGTGAACCAATTCCTCCCGAAGAACTCAGGAGGAAGGAACGGGAAAGGCGGCAGAAAAAATTGATCAAAGCTCTCGAGCGACAGCAACGAAAATTAGCAGCTAAGGTAATTGAATCATTGATTTTTCTTTCGGTTGAACCCTTAGATCATTTTTTTTATCACGAGAGTAAAACAAAATCAGATAACATCACTGTAATGTTTCTAAATGAAAATTAATATTCCGATTTTCGAAACTTTTATACATTACAGGATGTTAAGTTTAAATCGAATGAGTCATGAAATTTCAGTGATTTATTGCAGTTCAACGATAAAATTTGTGCTTTTATTGGAATTTATTTATTTTCATTCGTCGGACGGATTTATTTTCATTTGATAAAACAGAAAAAATCGCTATTTCCGATGGCAATTATTTCGCGAGAGATGCAAATTTTGACGAATGATAACTCCGCCTGTAAGCCTCAAGTCTTATGTAATAATTAGCACAAAAAAAAAACTAAAACTCGAAACGTACAAAGTCACTAACGAAAATCGATAATCTGTTGTTTCAGGGCATTTCCGTTGATCTATCGACTCTGCGGGCCGAATGGGAATCCCGAAGTGCAGCCGCTTCCTCGGGAAACTCGCTGAACGGTCAACTGAGCGGTTCTTTCTGTCAATTGAGCAGTTTGAACGACGGCAGCAGTGTTTCCGGTTCAGGCAACGACGCGAACGAGGAGATAGACGTTGTTGGTGGTTTGGATTCGTGCAGCGAAAGTGGCAGCGAGAGGGTTGATTCGGCAGCCGACGGTTCGGTAGACGGCGAGTGTTATCCAAGGCTGTCGGGGGAACAGAACGACACGCCTCGTCATCAATTGAACGCGAGTTCCGATCATATGCTTCACAATCCGAATGCCGGACAGGGCGGAGGAAGTCACAATCTCGAACTGAATCATCAGCAAGGTATACGCCACTGGGGATTAAGTCTACTCGAGCGAAGACGCGAATTGGACAGTCCGACGATCAGAAGATCATCAAACGGCGATCATCATCACAATCGTCCACCCATTAGTCACAGTATCGATAGAACGACGAACGACGACGAAGTACAGAGCGGCAGTATCGATCTATCGGTAAAAGGACGAGAGGAGCGAAAACGACTGAATCCATTTTCCATCGACAGTCTTCTCGGCAACGATACCAGATCCACCGTTCCGTCGTCCAATCGGGATTTTCACAATAATCATCATAATAATCATAATCATCATCGCAGTAATCAGAATCGTGCCTCGACACCATCGACTCTATCGAACGGTCGACAATCCACAACCCCAACAACCCCCACGTCGCCGATATCGCCGGGTCCGCTAATAACCACCAAAAAGTCTCACAGGGATGAAATTTCACGATAGAACTTTTTTTTTTTTTTTTTTTTTTTTTTTTTTTTTTTCTTTATCAGCCTCCAAGTTCGAGGAAAGTGTACGATAATAATAATAATGAAAGACGAAAAACAAAAAAGTGAGCGAAACTTCGGGGATAAAAAAAATAATAATAATAAAAAAAATTGGATATCGAAGAAGTTTTGTGGAGAGAAAAGTGTGTATATCAATCGCGACATATCTGACATTTAAAACGGCGTCGAGGATTGTAGATCGATATGGTTGATATATAAAATATTATATATGAAGATTTTAATGAAAAAAAAAAAAAAAACGCCGACGAAACATAACAATTATAAAAAAAAAAAAAAAAAAAAAAAAAAAAATGGGAAGAACGAAACGTGTGCAATAAAAAAAATGATTAGATTTGTAGTGAAAAAAAATGAGTGGAGTACGAGAGAATGAAAGAAATATTAGTGCGATCGCGTATGTTGTATTTAATGTAAATAGAAGACACAGACACACGCAAACACGCAAAAAAAAAAAAAAAAAAAAAAAAAAAAAAACTTCGAGAAATTGGAATTTATTTAATTGAAACATAAATTTTGTTTCGCGACAAAATGGTGTAACGCAGAAATATATTATTTAAAGCAATAGATACGAAAGTACGGTGAGCGATTGTGAGAAACTAAGAAAGCCCGATACGTGTGTAAATATAGTTGAGATATAGACGAGAAGGCTGAATAATGATAATAAATTAATGAAAGTTCGAAAAAAAAAAAAAAAAAAAAAAATTCTTTAAAAAAAAAAAAAAAACTAAAACAGAAACAAATTCCTTATACTCGTAGAAAAAACGACGCAATTAAATCGAGATGCGGAACACTAAAATACCGTATATTCATTATAAATATATTAATTTATTCTCAAAAATCAAAAAAAATCTTTCTCTACTCATTGATTCCCGAAAATTTCCTCGCAATCTCCCGAAAATCAATTTTTCTTTTAACACGTAAATTATGCATTACTTTGTGTTTTTTTTTTTTTTTGTTTTATTAAATTTTATTTTTCACGACTATAGTCGTTGAAATTCAGTTTCGCCTCTCGTCTCCTCGGGGGACGTTGAAAGCGAATTGTTTCGCGCCTGGGTAAGTTGTCTCGAGCCACAGGGACAATGAGTCGTTCCTCGTAATTTACGTACGCCGACATATAGCCGACGACGTTGGGTTTGTTGCGTTCGCACCGATCGCAGCCTCTCTCTTTCTCTCTCTCTCTCTGTGTTTCGCCTCTCGGTGCAGTGAAGTTTACGGGGCGTGTGTGGTTCCTCCCGACCGAGTCGTGCACACGGAGGACACACGACAAAGGGCCATTGTGCAAGGCGGACGGGCGAGCCGCAATAATATTATTAGCCGTATACTACAGTGCGATACAGACATCGTTATTACGCTGGTGGCACGAGGTCCTCCGTTCCTTCGCTCTCTCGTTTATATACTGCTGCTGTTCCTGCTGCTGTTCTCGGGTAAGAGGAACGGTAGTGGAAATACACACACGAGTAATAGCAGAAAGCTGAGTTGGAAGAGCGGACACTGTAGCCGCGGCGGCACCGGGCTTACGGTGTCCCGCATGGACCCGAGAGCTCTGAAGACTCAATTACCTGCGCGCGGCAACCCCCATCCCTCCATAGTCATCTTCGTGTTTGCTTCCGGCGAGCCATTCTTCTCTTCGGGGAATATATATCCTCGAATATATTTCATTTACGCTTTAGCATTGCACGACTATTATGATTATTATTCGAAATATTCGATACTCTCGATTGATAATAATCATTCGGACAAATGATTGATTTTTCCCCTTAATTTTTTTTTTTTTTTTTTTTTTCGATTAAATTATATGAAATGTGATTTTTTTCGATCATTTCAGCTTCAAACAACAAAATTTTCGATTTTCTATACGATTTATTAAAATTCAATTTTGGGTCGCGAAGTATTTTTTTTTTTTATTTACACAATACGCAATTTATGATAGACGAAGATTGGCGTATTTTTTTTTTGTTACGTAAATTTTTATTTTATTGGAATATAAGAAGAACCGGATGTAGTTGTTGTTTTTTTTTTTTTTTTATCGATCGATAACACGGAAAGGAAAAAGTGTATTATTAAGTGCTGAGGCAAAGGAGGCAACGCTTTGCACCGGAACCTTTGGGATCTTCTTCATCTTCACGCGGGCGAGGTGTGGTAAGCGCATAGATCCAGTTCGATCGGCAACCCCGATAGATCCATTCGGGCGGCAGATGTTGATCCTCTCTCGCTAGAGCTCGCGAGAGAGTCAGTTATTACAAAGAGGTCAAAGGTCCATCGTTCGCATAAACCATTTGGGGCCTCCCGCTGATCGAGCATCGATACCACCGTGCGATATTTCCCAGAATTTTTTTTTCTTTTTGTTTCTTTTTTTTTTTTTTTTTTTTTACCATCGAAACTATCTGCAACTTCGATCTTTCGTGTAATACCTCCGCGGTTATCCGACAACGTTAAACCATAGCTACGTTTCGTTCGTCGTTGATGTTGTTTTTTTTTTTTTTTTTTTTTTTTTTTTTTTCGTTTTTAACTCTTTCTTACGCGTCGGTGGCCCCACCCACGAGGTCCGGATTAAATATCTGGGACCGGCTCTTCCTGCTGCCCTCCTCGCGATCTTTCCTCTTTCCTCTTATTCGCCCATTTGCACTCACTCTTCGCGCGCTCGCCCCGCTTACCCGAACCGCTTACGCTCACCTAAAGGCCCTTAAACCGCGAAGCCAGTCGTAAATAATAATTTTACCGTGAAGAAAAAAAAAAAAAAAAAAACTCCGTAAAAAAGAATGAAAAAATTACCGCGACAATTGCGCGATGAGAATTCGCGTCTATTGTTGCCGGCAACGAGAGAGAGAATGGTATATTGATGTTAATGTTTCGCATATACGATGGCGATTATAGAAGAGTGAACATCAGAGATATTGTATAATGGAGAAGAAGAAGCGGGACCGATCGGTACGTATACAAGAGGTACGAAGGCAAAGGGGGATATATTTTTATGGCTCCCTCGGATATTGAAAAGCCTCTCTCTCCCTCCGTCTCTCTTGGTTCTTCCTTCGAGAACCCGTGAAAGAGAGGGGGAGGGGGCGGAGATGCGAGATAAAAAATTAATAGCCGCTTTTGGCAAACCCATGGCAGCCGAGAGTTCCGACGATCTTCGCTCACTCTCTCCTCCACTTTGACTCGCTTAACTGGCGGGAACAAATTTTATTACCGAATTTTATTTCGCTTATATGCAGTATACGCCGATAGCATCGCTCAAACAACAGAAGAATAAGAAAAAAGACGAAAAAATATACTACGAGAGCAATCAACTTTGATCGCTGTGACGTATGGGAAAAATATTCGATCCGAAAGGATCCTAAAACTCGCGACTCCCCTTCTTTTTTTTTTTTTTTTTTTCACTACAAACATGAAAACAAAATTACGTCAGAATTGATGTTTCCACGAGTTCGGGATAATCTCCACCCATTCGTGAAAACTTTTGCGAATTTATGAAAGTTTCCGAAAAAAAAAAAAAAAAAAAAAAAAAAAAAAAAAAAAAAAAAATTGCAAACGTTACAGGACGCGAAGGAGTTGTGTTAAGGTTTGAAGTATGAAAAGTATGCGCGTATCGGGAAGGGGGAGGGCGAGAGATAGTAAAAGGCTTGAGCAAAGGGTTTCTCCGCGGGAAATTCTCGTCTCGCCAACCCTTGGCCGCAATATCGTCGATAAGTATCTCGAGACGGTTCTCGGAGGCACACGAGAAGCAAGAGAGAGAGACGAAAGGAGTTTGTACGATGCATTGGACTCGGTGTGGTTCACTCGGCGCGGTGCATGGTACTTTGATGGCGGCCAGCCAGCAGAAGTAAATCTAAGGTTTACGAGGCAGTACCCGCCTCTTACTAGCACCTTCTTGAGGCTCGAATTCCCGCACACTCATCCGCGATACGAGAAGGCGCATTCGTACAGTTCCACATCGCGCTGCAGCAACTGCCGGGTACGCCGGGCACCGCGGATACTTTTGCCTCGCCGCGTACCATTTCTTACATAGCCCCGTATACAGGAGGCCGCGATACGTACATAAGTTTGGTTATACGTAAGTGCTGTCTCGTCGGACACTCGCGATATTCACATAATAAATCGAGTCAAACGCATACTAACCCCGAACGTTATAAGAAAGTTTCTTAACCCTTTACTACGCAGAGGCATCCATTTTTGAAGATTTTTTTTTTTTTTTTTTTTTTTTGTCGGTAGAGATTAAAAGCCGATTGTAGATTTATTATACTCTGACGAGTATTAAGGGGACTGAATTAAATGAATTCATAAGATCGAGAAATTATTACTACTTAATTGTTTTTATTTTTTTAATTATTCGTACTGAGGGGCGATTTTTTTTTAAATAACTTGGATCGTGAAACGAAATGTTTCGTAATAATTGAAGGGTTAAAAGGTGTTTTAAAAGTGGAAGCATATCAATGCTAAGCTTCAGACGCGCCGAATTCCACGAGAGAGTAACTTATTTAATTGTTGACAATTTTTTTGCGTAGAAAAGACATCGAGATTTAGCCGAAATGTCATCGACAATTAAAAAAAAATCGTCGTTCGAAAATACGAAAAATGATTATTATTGTCGAAAATCGTAAAATTTTTTTTTTTTCTTTCGTTGTAACCGATAGATTTTTTTGTTTCGCTAAACGAAAAAACCGACGTTTATTTAACGCCCACGAAAATTTGCGCCAGAAGCGAAAAAAAAAATTGTTTTCTGTCGATTACCGTTGATGCGGATCATTGAAGATAAGAGATCGAAGATTCCTCTGTGTAGTCAAGGGTTAAAGATTTTCTGAGATACAATAAAGTACACTGGTATACATGACGATCGACCGTCTGTCTCGTCAGACCTTCCAATCACGAGTTGTTATAGTATCAGTGCAGTATGGTTTATCATAAAGCTTATAACGTCCTCTCCTCACATAATAGTATATAGTAACATTATGTTGTATAGTTATAACGTTAGTCGAGGGGATACCTATCTATACGATACGTTATGCTTATAGCGTCGAGGGAGAAGAAGAAGACAACGCGTGGTCGTCGACGAGGCCCGGGTAATATAGTTATTATCCGTGAGAGGGATGCCCTCGGGGGCCCCACAAGAAAGCGACGAACCCCGCATTAAAAACCAATTTTTAGTCCCGAAAAAACCTCCGCCCCGGCGTAATAACAGGCCTGGTAATCTATAGTAGGTTTTCTGTCCGAGGAGCCGGGGGTATCCTCTTCTACCTACCGACAACGACGACAACGACGCGATTCGCACACATCGAGAGATCTCTTCTTTCCGGCTATGTCTCTCTTCCTCCTGTGCCAACCTCCGAGACTCTTCTGAACACATCTCCGGAGAGGATAATCGAGCAAATTGATGCCCCCTATAAGACTCCGCTAGCGCCCCCGTACGGAACGGCAACTTTTTTTCAATTAAAAATCAGCCTCGACATCTAAACGAACAGCTGTCAAACGGGCTCTTTCAATATATAGAATTACCACAGCTTCATCCTTCGGTGATGCAATTAAAAAATATATAAAGATACAATATCTTCATAAAGACGATCCTTGCATGTGAAAACATCTCAGCGGACCTGTCCTAAGAAGTATTATGGTTCTTCGAAATATTGAACGTGACAAACAGTACCCTCAGAGAGGGTTACGGTCCTTAACGATACCGAGTGAAATTGCCAAAAGCGTTTTCAAAAAGGTCTTCAAAAATTGAATGAAATCGCTAAGTGCTTTCTCGACAAGCGACATTTTTGTTGAACGTAAATGCAATGAGCTAAAAAATAGCAATTCAATGTCTCTCGAAGGTATTTTCAAATTTAGATCATCAGTAAGTTAACTCATTAGATTTTTTTTTAAGTATCTCTGACGTTAGAATGTCGCCTAACGTCGTCGTGAGCTTTCTAGGAGTCTGATTTGGTATGAGACTGAAGATTTCACGAATTGCAGTGCGATTTTTCGAAAAATCATTCATTTCATCATTAATTTCTTCCGAATTTGGTTAGAACCAAATTCTATCGAAAAATCATTAATTTATCATTAATTTCTTCAGAATTTGGTTAGAGACCAAATTCTATCGAAAAATCATTAATTCATCATTAATTTCTTCAGAATTTGGTTAGAGACCAAATTCTATCGAAAAATCATTAATTCATCATTAATTTCTTCAGAATTTGGTTAGAGACCAAATTCTATCGAAAAATCGCACTGCAATCTGTGAAATCTTCAGTCTCATACCAAATGAGACGCCTAGAAAGCTCATTCGTTCAGGAAAAGCGAGATGGTTAGAAAAACACGGCTTACCAAAGATCAAAGATATGATGGTTGGGAGAGGAGAAAGAAGAAGAAGAAGCAGTTCTCGCGACGCCACTAGCTACGCCGCCGTCAGGAAGATATAGAAGTGAGCTATAACAAAATAGCCACTGCGTGCCACTCCATCAACTCAGTCTCTAACGACTCCAATATAGTTGTAGCACACCCAGCCGACCGGTATAATGCAGAGTATAACCGGCAGTTAATTATATACATCCCCGGAGGGTACGTATAAAGTGAGATAGAGAAATCTTCGTGTTCCCGGCACCTTACCAAGGGATGCTGTTCATAATCCTCGAATATTCTAGTTTACTATTCAACTATACCGCCTTTCCGAAAACAATGTTCCGCTTAATTAATATCGAACACGAATATACGAAACAAATTCATGAGCGAGTAATTCGAGAATCGTAGCAAGATATTCGATGTACAAGACGAGTGTCCAAGTGAATTATAGTTGCGATAGGGGGAGATATCCAATTGCGATTATTGGTACGGATGCACAAGCTCGGTGAGGCTTTCACCGAGTTTCCACGTGAATTTCAGTGAGCAACAGAGTTCAAGCGAGTCGGACCGGAGTATTGGCCGTTCGGTTTGCTACCAGTAAATTTCTATTAAGGATCGCCGGTTTCCGCGGCGTTCGAAACAATTGGCCATTAAATCGAACGGTCCCGCGGCAGATAATAACTAGCAATAATCGTTTGGGGGGGAGGGCCACTGGTTATTCGGCTCGGAGTAAGCGAGAGAGCGAATCTATACACAGTGGACGATGGAAAGAGGGATGTAGGATAGGACACAGGATAGATATAGAATGAAACGGACTTCTCTCGGCATTCTCCACAAAGCCCTCCCTTCCAACCTATGTAGGGATTCTCTGCATTGGCAGAGTAGGAAACAAGCGAGCATCGGTAATGAGAGGCCAATTAGAACACCCCGTCGATGGAATTATCCGCGCTGGAACGTTCGAAATTCAAACTGGCTGCCGGTAGAGTCTTGCAGGCACGATAATGCCCGTTGGGCACGCGAACCAACGCAGAGAGACTCCGAGAGCTACCAGCCTTTTCTTTGCTCAAACGCTTGGGTGTAACGAATACTCTCTCCGTGCCTTACAGTGAAATTACTTCGTCGTACATCATCAAATACGTAAGAAACGTTCACGTGCATCGTTCAATAAAATAGGAATAAAAATGTCTTTCCTGCGATTTCGATCGCTTTTGTGGCCTAAGATCGAAGAGCTCGAAGAGACTTCGTTAAGGCCAAAGTTTGTCCCTAATTATTTCGTCGCATGCATCGACACTTCGCGGGCATTTTGAGATCGAGTTGAGTTAAACTACTAAAAAAAATTGATTTAAAATGAAAAAAAAAAAAAAAAAGGTAAACGAGTCACGATTTTTCCTAAAATTGTAAAAAAATTAAACTTGTGGAATTCGGTACCGTGGGATGTGTCGCCTCTTTAATTAGTTTACGAACTAATATAGAATATATATCATTTTTTGCCGTAAGATATGTATTTTATTTACTTTTTAAAAATTTATATTCCGTATATCTGTAATATATCTTTTAAAATACTTACATGAAGAAAAAGTATATGAAAACAATATATCGGATATATGATATATTGCCGAAAATAACCGAAAATAATAATAATTCTTTTGGTAGTATAGCAAAAAAATAAAAATAAAATAAACGGACAAAAATGAATTGTCGTTTCGACTGACTAATATCCTCCAATCAATTAACCGAGTGACTGAACCAAATAATTATTGACCTAATATATCAATTGGTTAGTGATGACCAACTAATAAATTGGCGTAACCAATTAATTTATTGGTCCAATCGATCAATTAATTGAAGCGTATTTAACCGTTCTATCGGTTAAGTCACCGAATAATTTTCCTCGATGTATATTTTATTAAATTTTTATATTTTTTTTACACATAATTTAATAAACGAGAAACTACACTCGACTGAGATGAAACGCAAATTGTTATATCCCAAAGATTATCACGAATTTTCGGGGGAAAAATCAAATGAAACACGAAAGAAAAACGATGAGAAGAGATAGAAATAAACGATAAAACGAATCGAGTCACGATCGCTTTCCTCTTCTTGCTCCGCCCGCAATTTTTATATTCTCCTCTATGCTCTTCGTTGGTAACCCTTTTGCCTCTCTTGCTCTTCCACGTACGCCCCTCGTTACTTTCGTCTCGCTCAATTTACACTCTCGTATAATTAACCGGAGTATGAAAAATGGCCGGCCACGTGCTACCGTAGGACCATCGCTGTGGCGCGCACACACATAAAGCTCGACGCCGCCTGCGAAGATTTATAGTTATTAATTTTATAATGGACTCGTCATCCGGGCGTCCTCTTCAGCTCTCGCGAAAACGCGCTGTACACACATACATGGGGGAGGGGGGGAGGGGGGGAGGGGGCACTATCGTATAAAACGTGTATAACTTCGAAGTTCCTCGCCTGCCAGAGCGGTTTCGCATGGTTTAAACTGCCCAACGCGATACGTGGTTCTGGCTAATGGAGACGTTTAACGGAAAATCAAGCGCGGACACGGAATAATTCGTGGCAGTGAAGAGAGGACGAAAACGGATGCGTGTGTGCGTGTGGGATTTATTAAAACGTATACGCCTCCATTACGAACTTGAAAGAGGGAAGTTTCAAATTCTTGCCGCTTGTTTTGTTTGTGTTTTTTTTTTTTTTTTTTTTTTTTTTCGTCGAGTCATCGCTAGAACGTTCGTCATCCTATCTGTACTATGATCCCTGATGCCCTCGCACCTTTCGTTAACTTTTTTCATGATGCCAATGACGATACGAGATGTCGAGAAGGCGTGGCTACGAGAGTTTGTGGTTTTTTATCGTCGATTCACCTAATTGCGGATTAGGAAGTTTTAACGCTTCCGTTCAATCGCTCTGAACGCATTATGAAGCTGTTTTGATTTATTAACCATCAGGTCAACATCCTTTCTCGGATAAAACGATGAAAGGTCAATTCATTTTATCACGAAAATAACTCGTCATCGAGGATTTTTTTTTTATTTTTAGCTTTTCGTATGAGTTTTCACGCAATTATCGGCCATTTTGGCCGGAAGTCAGAAAATAACCGCAAATTGTGACCAATTTTTTTTTTTTTTTTCATCCCTCGTAAAGTCGCGTTGGGAAAAACGGGAAGCGTGGGATTCATGGTATTCCCTCTCTGACAATCACTGGAACTCTTCGTCATCTCGTTCGGAATTAGGTCTGTCCGCTACCTGGGAGACACGGCAACTTATTGGCTTTTTTTTCTTTTTTTTTTGTCGGAAATGGGGGACGAAATGGAATATACCCGTGTCAGCCTCGACGTAATTAATTCTCAGGCAAAAGAGAGCCGAATTCATAGATACATATACGGAGTTCCCATTATACAAAAATACTGTGTCTGTTAAGAATAGCCACTCGGGCGGCAATATATTGAATTTTATTCACCGAGAATTCGATGCGCTCGTTCACACGAAACTGAAACTTTCAACTCGTATTCGTCACGCCCCCGTTTTGAATAAAAATGTTTCAGGTAGAAAAAAAAAAAAAACAAAAAAAAAAATACATCGAAAGTTTCAACGGAAACATATCAATATATGGAGTTGAAACGACTTACAAAGTTGTATTTTATGTTTCGACGAAAAAATAAAAAATAAAAAAAAATAAAATATATATATATATATATACTTCGCGGCTTCATTGATATATTCAGTTTCGAATTGGTCTGCAATTGTACATTGCGTGCGCGAGGTACAGCTGCTTTCGCAAGCGGCTTTATTCGAAGAGGTGTGAACTCTTTAAAGCGAGGTGTCGGGCTCTCGTCAGAGGTCTGAGCAAAAGTAGCAGCGAAAAGCCAGCACGATAATCAGGAATGGGGCTGGAACTTTGCTTGACTCTCTCGCCTCGCGAGGAGGCAAAAGGTGTCGGTTAGAGCGAAAGCCTCGGCCCCGATCATTTATTATCTCAAGATTGAATTTCTGCGCGGCGTTCGGTTGAGTGAGGAGAGCGCGTAGCTCGGTTTAATTAAAATATCGTTATGGGTAGGCGTGGATATTCGACGAGCAACGGCCAAGAGAAGAGCTCCGCGCGCGCGCGCGCGTGATCGTAAGAAATTCTCGCCGCTAGGCTTCCCTCTCGGATCTTTGCCATCTTTCTCACATCCCAGTGTCTCTTTTTCCATCTTTCTCGTGCTTCTTTGAGTAATAGACGAAGATACGAAGAGGTTCAAGTTGTAATATACGAAGAGGCGAGTGAAAAACGAAAAGGGAAAGACATTAAAAAAAAATTATAGAGGTGTTCCAATCGGTTCTTTGGGTTCTACTATAATACCATATCTCTTGGAAGGGGAAAGGGGGGCTTCTTAGGTAGTTTTCCTTTGGTTTCGTCGTGGCCACTTCACAAAATCATACGGGCAAAGCCTCTGTATTATTCATTCCTTTCACCGCGACTAACAGATTCATTTTTAGAGCGCATTACAAGCCTTCAATTAGCTGAGACTTTCATTAGCTCAACGATAATTATACGCCATCTCCGTGTACGTAAATGAAAAAGTTGTCTACAGGCATCGTGTTAAAGTGGTACTATACTCGATATTGAAAATACATTTAATTAGAAGAAAATGAGCGACTTATACATTGAACAACGAATATATGTTGTCTGCTTCTCGCGTTAGTAATCGTTGATTATAAACGCCGCGTACGGCGTCATCTGTGAAAGTGTTTCGAAAAGAAAGAGAGTTATCTAATCCTATTTCCTTGTAACGCTTCTGGTTTCTTACGAAATATAATTTGTTTCCGAATTAAATTGAAATAAATTTATCCGCTTTATTCTATTTCATTAAAATTCTATTAGAAATTGAAAATATTGTTAATTAAAAGAAAATAAATTGCGAAACTTAAAAAATAGTCGATTTTTTAAAAACGTTTTTCACGGCTGTAGGCATCAGATGGCGTCCCTGTCGTTCCAAAAAATCGTCGATAATTAAATATCCAGTCAGCGCCATCTATGAAAGTGTCTAGTAACCTCAGCTGATGCTTTCAACGCTCCGATTTCCCAAAAAAAAAAATAAAAAAATAAATAAAATTCGTCTCTAAATTGAATAAATTAATCTGCGTATTTCTAGTCAGCGATAATAATCGTTAATTATTTGTTCGCATCTGAAAATCTCGAAGTTTGGCGCGTCCAGCAGCTCATTCGGATTCGTCTCCCCACGCGCGGTTATTCTCTTCTCGTCTCGTTCGTTCGTCGGCTTTAATTAAAAATTAATCGTTGCAAATTAATTTATAGGCAAAAAGACTATCGTCTTCTTCGGTATAACGTTCCCTTTTTCCCCTTCCCGCCTCCGCGGATGTAACCACGGGGTGCGAGGTAGAAAATCGTGGTGGCAAAAGTGCCGAGAAGGATAGAAAAAGCGGAGTGCCCATGAGTGCGAGACTGTGCTGTTGGCGTCAGAGGGGGTGGAGCGCGGCGTTTGTCGGGGGCGTGACCGCTGAGTTAGTCGATCGTTGCGTGCGGAGGCGCGCGGTGAAGCGGCCGCAACGGCTCGATAATCGAAATATCCTCTCTGCCTTCTCATACCTTCACGACTTTACACACGTTAGCTTTTATTTCATGTCTCTCTCGAACTTTCTCACTCCGTCTTACCACAGTAAGATAGGAAACGAAAGAAACGTGTGCTATATCTCGCGCGTCGAAGCATAGGTGAGACTCGATTGGACTGCGCTCGGGCGGTCCCGATTCTCGAAGGAAGAAGAAGAAGAAGAAGAAGAAGAAGAAGAACCTGCGAAGAGAAGGCGGCCGAGAGTGGGACAGGAGGATGAACGAAGAGGTAGGAGGAAAAATAAGAGTGGTGGGGATAGCCAACAAGTCCCAAGCGGTCCCCGAGACGAAGCGAACAAGTAGTGGGGAGCGAAAGATTCGCGCGTAGAGGGGCACGAGACTCACCTCGAGCGGAACCCTGGTGCGGCTGATTATTAATACCTCGTTATCGTTTAGGGCGTTAGATGCCGGCACGTTGCGCCTCGTCGGCATCGTACTATCCCGTGAAGAACTACGGATAAACCCACGCGCGGTGAGAAAAACGAATGGAGATACGTGAGAGAACTATCGCGCGACGAAGTTGACCGGTTCACCGTGAAAACTTATCGACGAAACGGTCAATTTTATCGCGCGAATGGCCGTTTAGATAATAGTACGGTATATGCACTCTCTCACGGGTTCCTCACACCGTAGTTAAACTCCGTAGACTATAGTACTGCAGTAACGATATAGTGGGTATATACCCCGCAAGGCGCTTGATCGCGAATTAATCTCAACATCGTTTACCATCTCTCGGCTATAGACCAGAGCTTTGTGTATTGATAATAACAACAATTTCTATGTAAGCGCGAAGTACGTAGTGGGAGATCTATCGTTATTTTACAGATACAGATATAGTATACGACGTATAAATTCGCTCGAGCGAATAAACTTTAATTCGAACGATCTTTCTATACAGTTCGAGATATTATAGATAGAAATTGGCTCTATCGTCTAACGATCTTATATTGGATATCATAAAACCGGATCCTCAGCATCTCCCACTAGGAAATTCCTCAACGGCAAGCCACTTAGACCCAATCGTTACATCTTAATAAAATGTTATTCAAAAGTGATATCGGTGGGATATTACCTAAGATAAGTGTCTATCGATGTTGTTTATTGTTTTTTTTTTTTTTTTTTTCATTTTTTTTTTTTTTTTTTTTATTATCCATTTGAAATTATTATTGGCTTTCTCTCGATTGTTGGCTCAACTTTTGCTCATTTCATCTCGAGACGCCCGCTGGAGGGCAACGAGCGGCCAACACTTTTCGATTCGCAACTCTCCCGAGAGAGGCGCACTATCGTGTATTATAGTATTTTTCGTGCAAACCGAATGCGCAACCTTTTCTCTTGCGCTCGACAGGGTTAATCTTTCTCGCTTCACTTGGCTTTGCGGGTTTCTCTCGTTCTCTCTCACGTGTAGAGGACATGAGAAAGGCAACCGCGCGGCCCGCGCGCTCGGCGTTCATAAAACGGCCGTAAAACACTAAACGGCTGTAAAGCTGCCGCCCCGAAACACCGAGCGAGGAGTTCGCCGTTGTTTAGAGCTATTCGACTCACTCGCGCTTGCACACCATGTCAGATATATACATATATATATACACGTTTGGTATATCTTTGCGGCGACCCTGATGGTTCGCAACACCATCAGTAGAGATAGAGACGGCACGCACTTTCGCCGCTAAATCACCCCGTGACCACGCCCCGGCATAACTGAGGCTCACGCGTCCATCCGCCCTCACTGCGGCACTTTTGCAACCCTTACGTGAAAACGTCTTAAACTTGAAGACAATCCGCAGATTGCAGTTCGCAAGTCCGCAATATCCCAATTTGTTACTTTCCGGTTTTCTATTTTTTTTTTTTTTTTTTTTTTTTTTTTTTTTTTACAGTTTTTCGACTTTTTTTTATTTTTATTGATTTAGGGACACAATCGATCATTATTTTTTTCGAATTTTTAAAGACGCTAAAAATCGGAGTCGGAATCGGAGCGGAGAATTTAAGAATTGCAATAGAAACAATGCATGGATCATCGTTCGAGGCGTTCTTCCAGTTTAGATGAGAATTTACAAGATCGTTCGGTGTATACCGGTGTAGTTTTCTGCCTCTCGTATACAACAACGACGATGCTACGGCCGGGAATCGAGTAGAACGAGGAATTTAGTGCCAGCGTCCGCTCGTCGGACAACCAATCATCCCGCGTCGGTGAGCTGGAGCGCGTTGAAGCCGCGGGGGGATCCACCAGCGAAGAGAGAACGTAATCTTACGTATCAATTAGCTTCACGGTCCAAGGGGCCTTACCCCCCGCGGGCCTTTGACCGTGCGCCGCGCGGACGTTCTTCTCTCCTTCGCACTCCCTTACCGCACGCTTTTTTTTTTTATTTATTTATTTCTCGATGTTTTTTTTTTTTTTTTTTTTTTTTTTTTTTTTTTTTTTTTCATTTCATTTCTCTCTTATTCTATCGCGGCCTCGTTCTCTCTCGAAGGTGTGAGAACCAAGACAACACCGGCACTGCCGTAAAGAACGCGTATGGGTTCACTCGCTTTTACAACGTCTTCATTCGGCCCGAGAGTCAGGTGAGTTCCACGGTCGCCGGGGCACCACGAAGAGGACTCTCCTCCGCCACGTGTTTCCATCTCGTCTCGGTTGATTCTCTCTCTTTCTCGCACTTTTTCATTCGCCTACACACCGGCATCAACCGAGCACCTGGACAGCTCGAACCCATGGAACGTCGTATCGCCGGGACGATGCGCGTTTTTTACTCTCTTCTTGTCTCTCTTACCAGCGCCTCTCTCGCGCAGAAACGTCTCGCACGCAACAACGAAATTGCTCTTCTCCGCGTACGAGACACGTGTCACGGCAAAAATATAATAAAAATAACCCAAAAAAAAAAAAAAAAAAAACAAACGAAAAAAATCTCAATGAGATATTTCTATTTTGCGAGGAGAGACCGGAATAGGTAAGAGGTAATTATGGGTTTATAATAATTACGCAATAATATCGGAGTTGTAAATTAATAAATGATATTACGAGAGATAAAAAAATCGAAGAAACGATTGTGAAAGCAAATTAACGTCAATATCAAACACGAAAAATTTGGTAACCGGATAAATCAATTTTTAAAAAATTTTATATTGAGAAATATGCGAGTAAAATTATTCTCGTTTATTAATTTTCGTCGATAGATTCAAATGACTCGAAGAATAATGTGATAAAAACTTAATATAATGACTTAACAAATTTCTCACGTGAAATAAAAAAAAAAAAAAAAAAATAAAATGAAAAATCGGTATACAGATTAATAATAAGGGCGTTTGGGAGTTCGGATTGTGGAGTTCAATGATGCATCCAGATGGATTTTTGGGTGTTGGGACCCCCTGCGGCTGGCCGTGCGGCATCGACTTAAACTTCTCACTTCTCACCAGGTTCCGACACCTCTTCCTCTCTACCCATTTCTTTTTTATTTCACAAACTACCTTTTCGATTTTTTTTTTTTTTTTTTTTTTTTTTTTTCGTGGGTGTTAAGTAATATATTACGGCGTTGGGTCTCGTCGCACCTGGTTCGTCGACGCTTCTCCGTGGCGGCTTAACAAAAGATCACACAAGTATCTCTCTTTCTTCCTCGCATCTCCATTCCGCGAGAGCTGCGAGAACGTGACTCTCGTTAACGCCCTCTACACCCCCAAACCCCGTCCCCCGAGTCGTTTTCACGACAGAGCAACAATAATCGTTTTCATCCGTAATATAATCTCGACGAGAGAACGAGAGATAGAGAGAACAAAAACAACCCTCTTAAGATGTTTAGCTAAGATTTGTATACTGTCTCTCGATTCAATTACAAAAAGCACCCCTTTCAACCTCATCCCATATATCTGGCAAATCTCGTATTTTTATTATTATTATTATTTTTTTCATTAAACGAATGAGTGTTGAAAAAAATGAAAAATAACGCTATCAACGCTATATCATCCCTTAAAAAAAAAAAAAAAAAAAAAAAAAAAAAAATTAAAAATCTTGTTGCTCGAGCTTCGCGGCTGATGGAAGAGAGAAACCCGGGGCCACGTTTGTAGTATCGTCGGGGTTAACGAATTCAGATGGGCCCGTTCACACCTCGGCTGATTAGGGCGAACATAATTTTCTCTCGGATCGTCGAGAGAGCCGCGCGGCATACCGCACCATCAGAGCGTATAGTATGTTTTCTACACGCCGCGATTGTGTGCGTTTGCGCCAATGAGCTCTGACTGAACTCAACACAAATGTACGGAGTGCGTGTGTACGAAGAGAGAGAGAGAGAGAGGACAGAGCCGAAGGGACGAAAGAGAAGAACGATATCCACACGATTGTAGATCGTCCTCGTAGCTGGGCAAACCGATGGTACCGGAGCTCATGAGAAGGTTGCCCGCCCCCCTCTCCTCTGCCGCTCCATTCCCGAAGAACGTATAGAGAACATAGTAGAAGCCGAGAGAAGAAGAAAGACGGATATACGGTAGTAAAGAAGAAGAAAAGAAATAGAAGAAGGTGTCGGCCAATACTTTTCAAGGCGTCCGTCGCCGCTTGACGTCTTAATGCACGTCGAGAATAATCTCACCGCCAATTTATTACACTCTTTCTCATTTCTTTCCCGGCACCCACCTTCCCTTTTCTCTTCCTCTCCTCTCCTCTCATAGCCTTGCCGTCACCCCCGCGCCGACTGTATGGCTCACCATTCCTTTACATCTATATATGTGGATATATATATATATATATCTTTTCGGACCGTAGAAATTCATTCGCTCTCTTTCTCTCACTCTTTTCCACACTCGAGTGAGCTGTCTCTACAGTTTTTTTCTCTCTTTCCGTTCCCTTCTTCACCCCCTCGCGCATAAACACTAACTCCGTCTCGGTTTTACACGTGGTGGCAACTACTCTCGTGCCGTACACAGGAGAAAAGACTGTAAACGTCAGCTGGACTCGAGGACTCTTTCTTATTCGCTTTATCTCACTGTTTTCGTTATGTTCGCTTCTCGGTTTTCTCCCGCAGCGAACTAAGCAGTAGATCTCTTACCTCGATCCTCCTTCTGAGGGGACCGAGGGACCCAAAGCCGACGAGAGGCCCTGCAGACGAGCCGCCGCCGGCTTCGCACCTAATAGAATACGTAATTTGAATTTTTTGAATTATACCAAAACCCGCGGCTCAGGATGGGAGATGAAATAGATGAAGAAAAAAAAAAAAAAAAAAAAAAAAAAAAGGAGAGACCGAGATTCGAAGACGCGTAGCTTTGGGAACCACGATACGGAGAGGTATATCGGGGACAGACAGCGAGATTTCAGCTTCACGCAACGTAAATGGTGGTAATAAATTTATCATTTATGATAGATTTTTTTCTTTTTTTTTCGAAAAGGTACGATTAGGCTAAACCCTTTATTTATGAATGAATTCTATCGAGTAAAATTCCGACAAAAATTTCTATCGGTGATGTTAAACACGGAAAAAGAAGGAAAAAAAGTCCGAAAAGTGTAAAAAAAAAAAAAAAATCCTTTTTTTTTGTCATTACTAATGTTCCCGCATCACAAGTTTCACGCAAAAAAAATTTTACCTTTTTGTTAATATTGTTCGAATATTCCAAAAAATACGATATCTTCGATAAACTGACGAGAAAAATTATTTTATTTCACGAGTGCGAGAGATGCCTTTTCTCACCACAAATTTATCGATTACATTGCGTCCATTTAAAAAATTAATAAGGTAATCCACGCCGGAAGTAAAAATACACGATTTTCGTCTATTATCACGTAAAAAAAATGCTAAAAATGCTACAAATCGATTGAAAAAAAAAAAAATCTGTCCGATAAGGGATGAAGCAAAAGCGGAAGTTTCAATATGCTATCATATTTAACAATAATCATAATCGATATAAAATGTATTGGCGGATCTTCAATTACGAGAAAGAGAGAGAGAGAGAGAGAGAGAGAGAGAGAGAGAGAGAGAGAGAGAGAGATCGGGACAAGAGAATAAATAACGCGAAGGTGCCTTTGCAGTATCGGGTTGGGATTGATGAAGGGTCAGCAGGATCTCTATACGAGGGATGGATTCAGGTGAGATATAAATTTGATGCGTCCGATGCCTTTTGCTGCTCCGTGGACTCAGTGATTTCTTGGGCACCTTTGGTAAAGCGAATGAGACGATCAGGGAGAGGGTGCGTTCTCATAGGAAGGCATCGGGGACGGTTAATCCTTCGACGGGAGGAACGTTGCCCGGCGTCGAATGCCACGGTGGCGAAAGAGCCGGTAAATCTCGCGCTCGTATAATAATTTAATAACGGATCCAAAGCGGGGCGCTAGGGTTATACGCGCGAGAGAGCGGCCACGACGGGGTGATCAACTTCTCGATGCTGCTCCTCTTCGACGCTATAAAGACTCCACCGGATTGTGAAACGAACGCATGAAGAAGAATAATAACGTGAGCAGCCAGCAGGCAGGCAGCAATCCGATGCATATATACTATATAGTGGCTACTAATTCTTACGTCAATAAATAATCGTCCGCTCGGATTAAATAGTATAACGAACTCTCGATCTCTTTGGCTCTGGCTACCTGCCTCATCCTTATTATAATCTTTACATCGTTGCAACCGAAAAAAAAAAAAAAAAAAAAAAAAAAGACGAATAAACATATCTTAGGTTTTTCCAAATTTTCGCTTTACACGTGTTCTTCGATATCTCGAAAAATTTTATTATTATTTCTATGAAAATGATTACGAAACAAGGGATGATTGTCTCTTGAGTGATTGAGCCTTTGACGACGAAAAAAAAAGGGAGAGACTTGCAACAAATCAAAATGGAATCAACTACTATGCGCGTCCAATCAGAAGCACAGAGAGAACGAAGCCGAAGAGCGTGTAGGGCAAAAGAGAAATAGAACGATGAAGAAATTAAGGTGGCACGGTGAGTGGACGTCGGCAACGACGCGGCAGCTGTTGGCCAAATTAAGTGATCATCTCGTCATCATCAGTGGAGCCGCCTCGAAGGAACACTCGTTTCTTCTCTCTTTATCCCTCTTTCTTTCTCTCTCAAGGCTTCTTCTCCTCTGCGTCTCATTCGCCATTTCGAGACCAGCGAGAGAGCCCCGTGAAATTAGCATTGGGAGATCGTAAAGGATTAAAGAGAAGAGGCGCGAGAGGGCTGAGAGCGAGGTGCGTGCGAAAGAAGAATACGCGGGGGGAAAGAAAGAAATAAAGGAAAGAAAGGAATTGTAATGGGACGAAAGGACCATCGCGCGGCACGCTCGCGGGATCGCGTACACACCACTGTGCATGGAATAAGTATTTCTCATTCTCTCCGGCCGTCGAGCGAATGAGATTTTTGCGAAGGAGAGAAAGCGAGAAAGACATAAATGCTTAAACTCCTTTCCATTCGGATTTAATAAGCGCGAGCTATAATCGCTGTATTTACGAGTCGCGGACAAAAGTGGGACAAACTTTATCTCGAGCGTGCGAGCCAAAGAAGAAAATTAAATTATTGTCACAATAAAGGACGATCGTTCCACCTTCAGCGCTCGATCTGACGCGCAAGAGCCATCGGAATCGTATATATGGTTCTTCTCGAATTTTTTCTTTTTTTTTTTTTTTTTTTTACAACCCTTCGCGGCGTTGAGATAGGTGAGAATCGTCGAGATCGGATCGAGAGAAGGGAGAACCGACGTTTGTCGCTTTGTCTTTCGGATAGTCTGGAGAGAGAGGAAAAAAAAACGAAAAGGAGCAAAGAGGGTTGAAGCTCCGCGACTGGACGACGGATAATACGAGCTTTCAACTCTCGCTTGTTCAGCGACGCTAAAGCGTCGAAACAATGAACCGACCAACCGGCGTTGTCCGCGCAAATCCTCGTGGCTTAGAGGAAAACCATCCCATGGCTCAGAGGCGCCCCATTCTCACCCCCCGTTTTCTCTTTCTCTTCCACTTCCACTCTATCTATACCTCGTACCGACTTCTCGGGTTGGGAAACCACCGCGCTGCTCACATCGTCGTCGCACGTCGACGCTTCGCGCGAAGGGTGCTTCGCGGATTTAGACACCCCCTCCCCTCACCCTCCCTTCTCGCCATGACGAGTTGTCGTCATGGCAACTCAACGAACGTGGAATATCGCGACACCGTGTGGAACTTGTAGTACGTAATTCATTTATTTTTATACATCATAATGTAATTTTTTTATCGAGTGGCGTGTGATATCCAAAAACTTGGAGGACGAATTAGAAAAAAATTTTACGTAAAAAATTTTTTAATTTAATTTCTCTCGTCCCAAGATTGGTCGCATTATATATTCGCGAAAAGTTTCAAGATTTAACGAGATTCCGCTAAAGTTCTGTTTTTTTTTTTTTTTTTTTTTTAGAAAATATAATTTTCTCACAATTAAAAAAAAAAAGGAAGAAAAACGTACTTTTGATCTATGGATCTCAAATTGACGATCCAAAGTTCTCTAGAGAGACACGTAATACTTGAATCGTCCTTTCGTGCGAAGGGTCGAAGGTATCGGCGAATCTCCCGAGAGGATAAATTCCGTCGAGTAGATGGACTCTCTTTTACTTCGAATGAAAAAAAAAAAAAAAAAAAAAAAAAGAAAAAGAAGAAACAGGTCGACCGCTTTGTCCGGCAAATGGAGAGTTTTCGTCGCTATTCCGCACCGTCCGCGAACCCCTATGTGTTTAACCGGCTCTCGAACACACAGACACACATATATATATGCGTGTGGTGTATCACTATCGAGTGAGTCTGGATTTTCGCGTTGAGAAGGTGCGCGCAAAAGAGAGATGGTTCATTCGAGAGAAGAAGGGAGAAGGATATCATCCCACGCTGGTGGCGGACCTTATTTTTTTTCTCTTCCAACAGGGAACGGGCGATCAGTCTCTCGACGCGGCGAAGAAGAGCCCGAGGGGGTCTCTCGTTCTCGCGGACTTTACCGTCGTGAAGTTTATCACCCACCCTCTGCTTCTTCTGCGCCCTCGACGTTTCTCACTGTGGCTCTCTTGTACGGGAGGCTGCACGAGGGCGCGGTAAAAGGGCAGCAGAGGCAGCAGCAGCAGCAGCAGCAGCAGCAGCAGCAGCTTGCGAATGGAGGACAACCCGGGAGAAAAAGCTCGATATATTCCAGTCTCGTTCGTCCTCTCGCTATGCCATACTATTACCTACCTATACATATACTAGAAGATACGAGAAAACTTCGCACACGAAACCCCTCGTCTCTCCCGCTCATCGTAGGTACGAATTTGTCAAGCAATTCCCCGGGATATCTCACCGCATACTCCCGCGTGAACGTTGGAAATCGCGTCTAGAGGGGTAAGAACCAAATCGAATTACCGCAAAAAAAAAAAAAAAAAAAATCACCCGCCGTCCCCTGCGATCTTCGATACTCCCAACAACACTCAACGAGAATTCAAAAGATCGCGAAATTTTCACACAAATCGATCGAAACTTCTACTTTCTATATTACTTCGTTCTATACGACGATTTTCCGTCGCTCTTGTTTATCGTATGAATGAAGTGCTGGCAATATATTTTTTTTTCGCTAAACGTCGAATTACACTATGAAAAAAAAAATTGTAAATTTAATGTACTGATACTGGAAATTTTTATGCGTAAACTGGAATATTAGATTTATTGGATTTTAAGTACTTTTATAGTAAAATTAAAGTAAATTGGTAAAATTAAAGATAAAATCTCTACAGTTTTTTTTTTTTTTTTATTATAATTGGACATTAAATTTAATGTACCGGTTTATGCATAAAAATTTCACGTACCCGTACATTAAATTGTCAGCAAATTTTTCTACCGCCGTGTGAAGACAAAAAATCCACTCCCAGTCGTGTTATTTAATTTTTTAAAAATTTGATAAGCAACGCACCCCATGTGATTTCCTGTCGTTTCGCGTGAACAGTATTAATAATTTCTCGTACGAATATTTGCGAAAGGAGCAAAATACCAATTAGGGGAAGTAAGGCGACGATACTTGGGTATTATACGCTCTAACCGCGTAAAAAGGAGTAGCGGATCGGGTGGTGCAGCTGTAGCAAAGGAAAATCGAAAGAAGGGCTATAACTTGGATACTCCGATTACTATTCTACGAACCTCTCTCGCATATGGGATGTATGCGCGTATGCAAACCATCCGAGAGCGCGAGGAGAGAGAAACGAAAAAAAAAAAAAAAAAAAAAAAAAAAAAAATTCATATTACGCGTCCGTCAGTGTTCGGAAATTATACGGGAGCACCGGTCGTTTCGCTGGGCAAAGGGTCTCGTGATAAGCGGCTATACAAGCCTCGAAAGAGTTGAAAACAAAAAAAAAAAAAAAAAAAAAAAAAAAAAAACACATCACCCCACAAAAAACCAGCAGATATTAAAAAAAGTGAATAAAAAAAATCTCTCGTAAAGGATAGATACAAGAGAAAAAAAAGATCATTTTGGACGCAAAACGTTACAGTAGCTAAAAAAAAAGCTTCGAACATATTACGATATAGATAAACGTTTACAACCCTCGCTTGGGGGCTCACCGGGCTTGTGGGTGGTTGGGTTTCAGAGTCAGAGTTTAACAAAAAAACACGAGAGTACGATGAGGCATGAATCCAAAACGGCCCGAGGCGAGTTTCTCCCGGGCGGTTGGTAGATCGAGGATTGTGTTGCACGGCGGTTCGGCCAAATGAAATTCCACTTCTCCCCGTTTGCTCTATCGAATCGCGAGGGTGAAGGAGGAAAGGGTTGGTTCGCTTGCTGGTGGTGGTGGTTAGTTTGTGGCTCGAGTATCGTTCGTTACGCTCCCACAAAAGCCTCCCTTCACCTGGTATCGGCCGCCCTGTTCCTCTCTGTATCTACTTGCCGGCTACTGGCCTCGAACTCGGACTGAAGGCCCTCAGGCGCGCCTCCTGATCCCGATTCCACCCTCTGCTGGTTGCTCGCCATAATTTAATACCAAACGCTAATACGTTTCCCTTGCCTCTCACGGCTGCACCGATAAGAGGATCCACCACCACCGCAAACGCGGGAGAAACGCGTCGTTGCAACCCGAACCGATTCTATACGCGAAATCGCGTTTGCCTACCGCGTCAGCGGGGATTCATTATTCAACGATGTTGGAATCTTATCGGCTGTAAAGCCAAAGAGGGAGAGAGAGAGAGAGAGAGAGAGAGAGAGAGAGAGAGAGAGAGAGAGAGAGAGAAAGGGGAGGATTTAGATACATCGATCCTAATGTCAAGGGGATCCTTGCATCCTTCGTCTCTCAGTGCGATTGTTGATTCTCAATCGAGCGTACAGTACTTAGTTTCGGCGCGAAATCGTGATTAGCGAAAGTAATCACTCAAAGTGATCGATAGATTTATACTATCGGAATAATGCGAGTTTCGAGACTCCAATAAGTAAAAAAAAATTCTAAAAAAATTCACAAACGGAGTTCGAAGTGTTGTTTCTTCGATGGAACAGATAAAAATTGATCCCTAATATCCGTATCGTTTTTTTTTTTTTACTAATATGTCGTCGGGATATCGATTGATTTGATATTATTTCAACATTTTTCAGTTCGCAGATCTCGAAAATAATTTTTTATCGTAAATAAATGTCTTAAAAAAATTCTCAAATTTCTCAATAAATTACGCAACAGTGTTTCCACGTCTCGCCAATTTTCGCCTGAATAATCGTCTGTACCTTTGGACGAAGTATATAGAAATATATCGTCGAAAAGTTCCCGAGACAAGAGAGGAGACGCGGTAATGAAACAGGTGTAAACACTTGCGAGGCAATTCAGGATGAAGGCGCGGAACGAATTTGCTGGCGTCGCGATGTGATTCTAATTCGCCGAGAGGACAAAACCGGAGAACGAACTCCAGTCGTCTGTGTCGCGCGCACCATAGTTATGTTATTGTAGCGTCGAGATGGAAGCTACGCGGGTAGCGGCGTCGTCAGCAGCGATGAAGAAGCAGAAGAAGAAGACGAAGAAGAAAAAAAAAAAAAAAAAAAAAAAAAAAAATGAACAAGAAAGGAGCAATCCCCTCGAGAGTGTTGCGGGGATGCTTGAGGGGATCGTACATTCATCACGAGTTATTAAACAAGGTAACAAAAGGATATATACTCCGAGACCTCTTCTTTCTCGTTCTCCAACTACGCCGCAACGCGCGCGGGCCACGGGGCGAGTAAAAAAGGCGGGAAGATAGAATCGCCTAACTAGTATACTCCGGAGCGATGATAGATGGCCCCGAGGATTAAGCATCGCGGCGAAGCACGGACCGCGAGTATTCTCCGCTGCTTCCGCCGATGCCGACTGTGGTGTTTCTGTGTTCCCGACGTTAGTGTAAGTGCTGCTGCACCATTTTCTTCTCTATTTCTTTTATTCGCACACCACGATCTCTTTCTTATTCCCTTGTATGCTGTGCATATTCCTCGTCATCTATGCACAACGCATATATACGGTGTTTCTCTCCATTGGACAAAAGTAACTCTCATACATTTTCTCGACGCTCGCGAAAAAAAATGGACGGAAATAAAAAAAAAAAAAAAAAAAAATGAGAAAAAAAGTCCTACGATAAGAAAGGAGAGAGAGAGAGAGAGAGAAAGAGAGAGAGAGAGAGAGAGAAAGAGCCCTCGACGATAAAAAGAAATTAAATGGATTACCCCGCGGGGCCTCTGGCGCGGCAGCTCGGTGCCTCTGCCAAGTTCTTCTTCTTCTTCTAACTCTTCAACGTTTCTATTGCTGTGGTTTGTACATTTTTCCACATTCAAACTTTAACGATAATACACTCGTTTATTTTATTTTATTTTAATTTCTTTCGTTTTTCTACTCGCGATTATCGAATTCAGGCCTTTGCGTTACTTATTTGCGGGATAAAAATTGATCGTTGTACTTTTTTTTTTTTTTTTTATTATCCTTCCCGATAGTCTTTAGTTGATGAATTATCGAATTACTGCGAAATGGGTGTTAATTTTATATATAGTATTTCAACCGAAGGAAAAGTCTCCCGAACTGGTAATATCGTTTCCAAGAATAACTTCAATCGTCGGGTAAACGCCGCCAGAAAGCTCTCGAAAGTTCGGCAATTTTAGGGCCGTCAGTCAAACCCGCGCCCTGTAGAAGGAGGCAAAGGTGCCCGAGAGTTACATCGCGATTTCGCTCGACGACTCTGCGGAACGAAGGTGTGAGACTCGTGGCGGGTCTCACAACTCCGGACGAGAGAGAGAGAGGGGTGGTTTTTCACCCCGTTCTCTGCTCGCCGCTTCTATTCTCGTTTGACCAGAATCGATCGAGCTCTCTGCAAGCTTCGGCAAAGAAAAACGAATAAAGAAATAAAAAGGAACCGAAAAAAAAAAAAAAAAAAAAAAAAAAAAAAAAAAAAAATACATCGATGGATAACGGAAGTTGGTATCGACTACAACGAATCACTCTCATCCTCGCCGTTGTTGTTATACGCTTCTGCATTTAAATTTGTGAGCGGAACAGAGAAGAGAGAAGGGGGTGAGAGGGGGTGGCATCGAGGACCAGCTAGTTGGACGCGATTAATCGAGTTTCGATAAATTCGCTCGCCGGTTTCGAGTGGCCGGAGAAAGAGAGGTGGGAAAACAGTCGAGGTGGACAGTCACTCAGGGGGTGCTACGGTCGAACCCTGTGCTCTGTTGGGACTCGTAGGGTATAGAGAGAGAGTGTGTGTGTTCAGTGTCACAGAACGCGGAACTTTCGATCGGCCGAATAGCGAACAACATCCGTATATCCGTTGTTCGGCTGAACGTCCAAACTCACGTTTGCCTGTTACCGGGTGGAAACATCAATTAAAATTCGCTCGCGCGACGCACCGGTGTTCGGTGGTCTATTCGCTGCCGTTCGGTGCGCTCTCTGTCCCGATGAGACAACCCCCACTATCCTTCTCTGCCTCTCGCGGATCGTCCGGACCTTTTTAATTGGATTCGACGGAGAAAGCGCGAACTATAGAGAGAGAGAGAGAGAGACGGAGAACGGAATAATGAGGGAGAGATTACGAGGATCGGTGGAGAAGGAAACGGCAAGAGCAGCGCGGTAGAGGGAAAGCGAGATGCGGCAAAGGCGTGAAATTTATAATACTGTATTTGCAAGATGTACCCGTAGTTCAACGTCAACAACGAATAGGGGTTATTTTTTTTTACTATTTAATTAAATTTAAATTAAAAAAAAAAATTTAATTTTCGAAAAAATAAAGACGATTCCGTCGATTCGCGTTTAATGTTTAAATTAAATCGTTCGAATGCAATAAAATTTTCATTCGAATAATAATTATTTATATCGAAGAAATATATTTGTTTTTTTTTTTTTTTTTTTAGAAAAGTGATGCGAAAATGAATTAAAACGCATTTCATCGAGAGAAAAATTTGTTTTGCTGATATATATATATATGTCATTCAAACGAATGATAATCTCGAAAAGTGAAACGAGAGAAAAGGCGCGAAAGATACAATTAACTGCGATACAGTGAAATAGATTGTGACAAAGCGATAAATTTACATCGTTTGTTCGAACGAACGTTTTGAATAAAAATTTGTTACAATGTATTTTATTAAAATCAAACAAAACTTTTTTTTTACAAGACGATTTCAACTACCGAACGATAAATCAAAGTCGCAATTTGAATTCGACTTCGAAGAATGAGAGGACCGTTTTTGCATAAAATATAAATGATATATAATTGCATACAGTTAAAAAAAAAAAAAAAAAAGGGAATTATATCGTATTAAATTCTGCTGCACGGGAAAAGAGACGGAGATAAAACGTTTCGATAACGAATATCGTAGTATTAGCAAACGATCGTCGAGAAATGAATTCTCACACTGAATAATATTAATCCTCGACGTACGAACGATCTTTTAGTGCAAATTCAGCTTTGGAAGGGGACACGGAGAGGGGGGCGGGGGGCTTGCGAATTTGCGGAGGTAGACGCGCTGTATACCGACCATAACGATAGTCCGCAGCAGCGGCTAGCGGAGGCCGTATACAAGCGTATCAACATTCAACGCGTACAGACTCGTTAATTATGTATTCAATAAATCTTAAATGCATTGAAATGAATTCAAATTGCAGATTAATATTTAACGGATAGCGCTAATTGGCCGCGCAATTATGCGACGTTAATTAAACATTAGATGGGCGGTTTTGCTGAGCCTTGATGGCTTCGACACAATTGTATGCAAACTTCGACGTCGCCGCGTCATCTAGCGATCTTCAACCCCCCGAAAAACTATAAAAGCGAATACGTTCGTTGCGCCATCTATCGGGGGGATGATTTTTTCGTGTCCTGTTACCAGGAATTGGTATAAAACTCTCAACGAAATAGATTTTACCGATCGTAGTTATTTCGGCATTTCATTAATTTGAAATATTTAATTTTTTTCGTAATTTTATATTAATTTTCAAAATCTCATTTTTTTCATGATAACCGAAAGTCCAACATAATAAATACGTTTTCTAAGGAATTTTTTTTATCGTATATCGTTACTGGGGAACTGTGGAATCCTCGAAAAACGTGAACTTTACCTATCGTAGTTATTTTTTTTGTTTTTTCAAATGTTTACTGTCAAAAGTCTCATTGTTTTTATAATAATCGCAAGTTCATTGGGATTTTTTATTTTGTTAATTTGAAGAACGAAAGGAATCGAATATAAGGAAAAACTTATGAAATAAAAAATATTTATTATTTCGTGTATCGTGAGAATTACTAACCTTCTCGTCCTTGTTTGCCGATTGACGCTGCACCCTCAAGGTAGTCGCCGGGATACAAATATCATTCCACGAAAGAACACCGATGTTTCCGACGGTCAATTCACTGAAGCTACACACGGTAATGCACTCACTGTTGGTCACAAACGATTACACATAACTATCGTTTAGTCTCAAATTATCATTATTGTCAATGAAATTGTTATTGCGTCATTGCGCATAGGAACAGCAATGAAAAAAGTGTTATTGATTTTTCGACGGCATGGCCGTTGCCTTTCGATGTATTCCATCGTTTTATTCATTCGTCGGTCGGCCATTGTAACCTTCAAATTCTCGGCCAAGCAATTTTCCAAATATGCTGTGTGACGTTTGTCACGTAGGCACAACAGCATGTCGTACTGTGCCATTGCTGTGTATAATGTTGTATTGCAGTCTAATAACAAATTACGCGATGTAAAAAGATCGACAGAAATCGCGCCTATATACTTTAATAAACAAGCTAATAGCCAAAGTAATAGCCGCGTGCACCGGCTTTTCGCGAAGCATGCGCTACCCAATGCGCCGTTGGCGGGGCGACGGTTACACGCGACCCATGCGAGTATCGATCCATCGTCGCCGCCTCTCTGCGCATGCGTCGTTTCGCCAATCTCGCGGTTCACGAGCCCCATGTGTGTTAGTCCGCGTCGTGCTTACGCGTGTTGTGCCGTTCTGTATTATTTCGCGTTTGTTTTGCTTTGCTTCGCGGATTCTCTCGTATAGTTTCGCGTACCCCGTATTTTCCAGCAATTATCTGTCTCCAACACTACGTAAAACGTTGAACCGACGTATACGACAAAAGATCCTATTAATACGTGCACTTAGCATTAATATGCTATTGAAGCCCGACAACGCGGGTATAAATGAATGATGCACACGAACGAGAAGAGGGAGGACGGTGACGAGAAAATGCAGATCGGAGTCGTTTAACCATAAATTTGAACGGCATCACGCGATTCCGTAGAACTGGTAAATGAAAAATAAAAGCAAAATCAATATCGACAACTCTATTCTACGTGACAAATATTGCTTAACCGATATCTTTGCGCATCTGTCTCCAATTCATACGTTAATCAACGGTTATTATACTAACCTCAAAAAATATGATTTACTGCCGCACCGGAATATAAAACTCCAACATTTTTTGGCAAGAATACTCCGACACACTGTTTTTTTTTGTTTTTTTGTGTGTTAATATAAGACAGGTAATTTTTTTCGTAAGAATATTCGATTGTTATTTTCGACACCAAGGTTCGTCGGATCGTCTATCTTCGCTCATAGAACGTTTACTTAAACACGTGAAAGTAAAAAAAAAAGAAATTCCGTGTTTTTCAACCCAATGAAACTATCTCTGCATCGTTATAGTTTATTAAATGAAATACCAAAATTACGCGATTCTCGTAAAAATCACGCGTCGCATCTTCGTTCGGCGTATAAATAAAACTCCGAGGGAATTAGTTTTATAAGGATATACGTTTTTTTTAAGGAAAAACCACCTTTTTATTACATTCAGCTACGATAGTTACACAGATCCATATGCATACAAGTTTTCCATCACAGCGTAACAATCTCTCTTACGTATATTCAGCGTCGCATCGTCACTTTATATTTTTGTCATTTATTTTTTCCACATCTCCGTCGTACATCAATTAAACACTCTATGAAAAAATTAACGTTAGTTCCATTCCAGTCATTCATGAACCATTTTTTTATACGCAACAGGAAAGCCATTGTAGTTTTATAACTTGAAAATTGCGAATAACAATGAAACGAAGAGAAATTCCGATAAAAGCGAAATACATCTATCGCACACAATTGAATTTTTCTCATTGATATGTTTATGATCTGTGGGGGAATTTTAAAAAACTACAATCAATCATTCATCGCGATTGTCATTTACTCTCAATTTATCCGTTAATTACATCGTTATATGATTTTTTTTTTTTTTTTCGTTTAATTCATTTTTTTAACTTTACAATTGTTTTTTTTTTTTTTTTCATTTAAATACGTTATTACATCATTTTTTTCTGTTTAATCATTGAATAGCGACTCAGATTACGATAAATATATTTATTATCCTAAAACCTGTCGTACACGCGGGCAAAATTCGGAGCGGGGATTTTTTTTTCATCATTGTACACCGAATTCCCGTTTTTTTTTTCTTGTTGTTTTTATTTTTTTTATTATAAAAGTTAATCGACAATGAAAGTCAATGGTATCGTTGGAGATCGAAGGAGTCTCGAAAGTTTTCACGACGAACATACATTATTATTTATTTACGTATATACAGTTCAATGAAATTCGTCGTACCACGTGATTTCTGAATCGATGGCATTTTTTTTTTTTTTTTTAAATTTTTTTTCACATCATCAAGTCGTTAACACCGAATATTAATGTTCGTGATAATTCTTTTCGCGAATCACTCGTTTTTTTTTTTTCGCACTGTAATTTCCACATTTTTCTCGTCAATCTTTACTTACAATGAATTTTTTTATATCATTGTAAAGTTTTTTCTTCTTTATCGACAATCGGTAACTTACCGACGGTCGATAACTCGGACAATAGCTTGCGCACGCTTTAGAGGCTCGTCTCTTCCTCTTCGTTCAGTTACCTCGGCGTCGACGGCGGAGGTGGTGGTCATACCGCGCTTCCGGCGTAGAAACCTGGTTTACCGGCCATTCCCGGTCCTCGACTCTTTCGTTTCTCGCACTCCATCGTGCTAAAGGTATTCTGAGCTATTTGCGACTTTCTCTTCGGATTTTGTAACGTCATGCTGCGCTGACTTGAGTTCGAACTCGAACTCGTTCCGGGCTCCGAGACCCTCAAAATTCCCGAGTGAATTGTGCCGAAATTTTGATAAATAAATTGCGGCTGTATCGCCGATACGGAAGGACTCTGATGCTTTAGCGTTATCGGCACTGTTTGACCGGCAAGAGTGTACCTACTGTCGTATCCCAACGGCGCGTCGAGAAGGGATTCGACGTTTTTGTTTTCCTGTTGGTAACTTGCCATCCGAGGATCGCACAGTGCTGCCTGTTCGTTAAGTTGATTTCTCGCGCAAAATTCGACGTATCGCGGTTCTTGACTGTTGACAAGCACGTGCTCCTTGCTGTCGGTAAAGGCGATCATGTTTTGTCGAGAATCCGAAAGTATTCGAGAATCCATGAGACCTTCTTTATCGGCAAAACCGCTGAGCCTCGAGTCGACGATTCCTTGATCGGCTTTTTCGACATATGCGAAACGAGGATCGGAAGTTTGCGCCTCGGGATAGCAGGGCGGCATGTGAGACATATCGGCTTTGTCCACGTAACTTATCGCTTGGGGATTCGAGGCGCATATGTCGGGTGCCGATTTACACAGCAGCGACGTGTCCTCGTCGACGAGCCTCTGAGCTCCTAGAATCACGTCTTTGACACACGAAACGTGATGAGAGTCTAATCAATTCTGTCGTTACGATAAAATTTCAATTTTTTTTTTCTTTTTTTTTTTTCATTTTTTGAAAATCTTTCGTGAATAATGAAGAAACCAAATTTTCATTAAGAAATTTTTTACGCCTTGACACGAAATTTTTATACGATAATAAATAAAAAATCGTATATCTTCTTGCGGCGATATATCTTCGAGAAAAACTCACCTTTTGTCGGCTGTTCGAAAGTTCTGCTTTGCGCAGGTCCCGGCGATTTTTGATGCGCTCGCACGAGATACTCCGACGATAGTCCTCTTTGCTCTCGCAGCTTTCTCTCCGCACCCGGAACCATTACTCGAACCTAAAAAAAAAAAAAAAAAAAAAAAAAAAAATATATATCATTTTTTTTTTTTATGCGCGAAGTATTTACGTTTTGGTGAACAAATTTTTCGTTTACCATATCCTCGACGGTAGGGAACCGCGCCATGTATCCCGAGACGGTCAACAGTGCCGCGATCTCTGCTAAGATTAATGCCAAACCGGATAATTGCAAACACCATCCGTATTGATATTGGGGCAAACCGTTGTCGTCAGATTGCATACTCGATGATAGACTGTAATGCCTCGGGGCATCAAAACACGCGTCCGACAGAGCTGATGCCAAAACTATCAATCCGCCACCCAATGAGAGTCCTAAAACAATAAATTGGAAATCGATTAGCATTTTAAAAAAAATCTATAATATTGAGATCGATGATCTTATCGATCCATTTATAATAACGGTAACATATTCGATCGTAATAAAGTATAAGTTTATGAAAAAAAAAATCTTTTTACAAAATCGTTATCTCGGATTCATAAAAATGCCTTATAATTCGCTTCGGAAAAAATCGCGGACGAGAAAAAAAAAAAAAAAAAAAAAATGGAGATCGACGATCTTATCGATACATTTATAATAACGGTAACATATTCGATCGTAATAAAGTATAAGTTTATGAAAAAAAAATTTTTTACAAAAACGTTATCTCGGATTTATAAAAATGCCTTATAATTCGCATCGGAAGAAAATGCGGACGAGAAAAAAAAAAAAAAAAAAAAAAAAAAAAAAAAGTCGATGAATAATTGTCAACGCGAGGAAAGCGTCTCCATGTCTCATTTCAAATCGCGATGTTCCTCGTCGATTATTCCACAGTTCTCTCGGGACTCGACGTGTCTATATACTCGTGAATTTATTCATATTTCGTGATAAGAATTCCTGAAGCGTATCCACGCAGGCGTCGAACAGTCGAAGATGGAAAGCGATATTATTCGGTTATCCGCGAAAACGCGAAACTGCATGGCGGACCTTTTCATTTGTTTAGTACCGATGGACGAAATAATTTACTCGCAAAACTGCGCGGAGAAACGACGAAAAGCAATTTTCTTGACAAACAAAAAACGAGATTTTTATTCCTATTTGTTTACTCCGCCAGAGGGGTAATAACGCAGAGTATAAATCGATATACAGCATACGAGAGTTTTGCGAAAAAAAAAAAAAAAAAAAAAAAAATTTCTTCATCGCGTCTAATGAGATATTGCAATGAAAATTCATTGAACCGTAAAAAAAAAAAAAAAAAAAAACAAAGAATACCAAAGACTCGTGTAATAAAAAGCCTCCGAAATTCAATAATAAAATTGCGTAAACGAACGTATTGAAGGGATTGAAAGAACGAGACGGGGTACACGAGACCTTTATTATAAATTCAATAAAACCGATCGATAGATATCCAGAAACGATTCTTTCATCGTTATTTCTGTCTCCGGTAGATTTTCTGTTTTCCTTAATAATTGCGTTCCGAACGTTACGGTGTATTGACGTTATAAAAAAAAAAAAAAAAAAACGAAGAAAACCAACAAAGAAAAGAAATTGCAACCGCGGGAAACAAAAGAAAAAAAAAAAAAAGGCTTCCGACTTTGTTTCATATAAACTTCTTTGGCTTAGAGATACGGTATCTCTGTCGCGAACAGTATCTCGTTGTTTGACCTGCAAGATGAAAAAAAAAAAAAAAAAAAAAAAAAAAAAAAAAAAAAAACGAGACCACTATCGCACAACACATATACGGGAACGGCGCGCGGTCTTTCCTCGAACAATTTCCTTCCAAGATCTGCCCGTTGGGACGTTGATCTCATTTTTATTGCGTCTCGATCGTTCGTCCATACAGTAGACTCCGGTGGTACATACACCGTTCCGGAAGTAAATACAGTTGAAATTCGTGCCGGTAATAGTACCAAAGCGAAATCGCTTCGCTTTGTCCGTCCGATTACGGAGCTGAAAAAGGGACAGAAAAGAAGAATGAAAAATCGCGGAGAAACCAGAAAGCAACGAGAATGTAACGAATCGTTGAATTTTCGACGTTCGCCAAGAGATTCGAGTTCGGAATTTTAAAGGGACAGTCGATAAAGGGGACGGGGGAAGGTGAGAGAAAGAGCCAATAAAATCTTAAGGCCAAACGGTTGGGGATTGCCGGGTAGGGGGGGGTGTAGGAGGAGAAAACTCCGGTTGAAATCCGTCATCGGGATCGTAACACACAGACGGATATCTGTTGGAGAGTTCGTACGGTTGAAACGAGTGAGAGAGGAACTCGTGACACGAATGCAAAACTCCTTCGACAAAACTATGAGAAAAAAAAAAAAAAAAAAAAAAAAAAAAAAAAAACCTCAGCAGTGGATTCTCTTGGGACTATGAGAACTCTCCGAAACTCTTCCAGTTTTCGTCGTTTTCTCCAGTGGCGCGCGTTTTCTCCATTTCTTTTGCGCTTCCTTCCGACGAATCCGCTGGGGGAGCGCCGAATGAAGAAGAGACGAAAAAGGCTTCGATGTACAACCCTCTCTCCCCCCCCCCCTATCCGTGCCGTAAAAGAAAATTTGCATCTAAGAGAAACGCGAGAGCCGAGTTTAAGGTCGCCAAAGGCTTGCCAGCAATCTCGGGATCTTTTGATAAGAGGGCCATTACCATGTACGCTCGGGAATCTTGATCTAAGTTATATCTACTTACCGAGTGGAAGCAAAGTATATATTTTTCAAGGAAAAAAAAAAAAAAAAAAAAAAAAAAAAAAAAAAAAAAGGTTCCGTAAAGTATACGCGGCAGTGATTGATCGAATTATATGATTCTATACCGCGCCGCAGAGACCGCGACCGACTTACATGATTTCTGAATTTACATTTCTTTGCACATGAAAAAAAAAAAAATTTGTCAATTTAGCTTAAGCGCTTTTTTCAGATTTATTTTTTTCACTTGCGAAACGATATTTTTGATTTACAAGGCAACGATCAATGAATAAAACGGTTTTTCATTCAATCGACGCGATGTTACGAGAAAATTGAATATCGACGTATATTTTATGGGTAAAATGGCGGTTGCAATTTTTTTAAATTAGCACCTTTGACGAAAATTAGTTTGAGACGTTTCGGTTGACTGACGGCATTAGCTTCATAATTTTCACTTTGGATTTTCCCCTTTCTGTCGGTTCGTGTTTGCCAATTACTCCTCATTAGCGTCGTCGAGACCTTCCATGGAGCAAAAAACGCTTTTCCCATGAAAGTTCCTCTCCCCGATTCTCGGGGGCTGTTCTACATCGTTGTATGTCGATGAAACGCTCCGAAATGGGGAGCGCGATAGAGGGGCTGAATGACACGATGGAATGCGAGAGATGGTAACGCGAATAGGAGTTTCTACTCTGAGGGTATCAGCGAAAGAGGAAGAAAAATAAAGTTGAGTCCTCTCTCGCACGACGAGAGCTTCGGCTACTCGTTACGGAGTTTGAGTGGATTCTCGAGTGGAGATGGAAAGGGAATACCTCTGCTTCGTTGGACTATAGAAAGCAAGAAGGGTTCCGAAAGCGCATAGAGAGAAAACTATCGTTTTTCTGTTAGATTCTTGGGTTCCGCAGATTCTCTCCCGTCTGTCTGAAAATAGCTAAAACGAATCTACGGACGACTCGATTCCGATTCTAACGCATTTTCCAAGTCTCTTGCGCGCTTTGTTCCTTCCTTCTCTCCCTGTTCGCCGTTGACGAGATCACTCACGACTGGAATTCCCATCTCCTTTATCGCAGTTCGTAGTTCTCGAGACTTTTGCTCGTTTCAGATATAACGCCAAATTTTGTCAAACTTTGATGAGAATTCCATTTTTTTTTTTTTTAATTAACACAAAAACATGGCGTCTATCGAATTAGTGAGTATTTTGAAAGTCTCGATGTCTCGATGAACTGAAATAGTATTCGAAAAATCAGCTATTAAATTCTTGTGGATATAGAAAGGATTTTTCTTGGCGAGAAATCGAACGAGAGAATGTCGAATTTTTTTTTTTTTCATCGGAAATAAGAGTCGTACGAAACATCGAGAATAGCGCGGAGGATGTCACGAGGTATTTCATTTTCTTCGTATCTCGATAGCTTGAAGAAAAATTCTTATATACATATAAGTCGAGAGGGGCGCTGTTACGTTCGTCGTTTTCGTTCTTCGAAGGCGTCGACTCGGGATCGACGGCAAAGAAACGAGTAGACAATGGTTTCGTACCGACGATTCCGTCGAGTGAATAAAGGCCGACTACAATGGGGGGAAAAGTCTCTCCCGAGCCCTTTCTCATTCTCCTTTTCTCCCACTTGACGCTTCTCTCGACTATATACTCTTCTCTTCGCGTCTCGAGGATTTCTTCCATATCTCCTTCACTGTTTCGTGCGAAAAAAGAATGAAAGAAAAAACGAAAAGAAAGAAGTTAACAGCTATACAGCCACACGGTTCCGTCGTTCGATATGACGTATATTCCTTCGCTACTTCCGATTGGACACTATCGCGCTTCGAGATCCTGCGGACTTCACGAGAAGCCGCGAAATATCGAGAAAACTGAAAGGAAAATACACAACAGCTTGTTCAGCAAAAAAATTCCTGCTTGTCGAGACGAGAGTAGTAAACTACAAGAAAATCATTTAAAAATCCGCGATGTTCAGCAGAAAAAATTATAACCTTCCAAACTTTTATTTTTCGAGTGCAAACATTATTCCAGCAGCTTTTTTACATTCAGAGATGTTAATTGGCTTCGTTCATCCTTATTTAAATAATTGCGATCTATTGTCGGCTTTTTTAGTCTTAAGAAGAAATAGTCTTTCTTTCCCGCAATCCAATTTAAAAAAAAAAAAAAAAAAAAAAAAAAGAAAAAAAAACAAAGGGAATATCTGTTCGAGGCGTGAGAGGAGGCGTAGTATTGCATCGTGATAGCTTGCTGCCGGTACCTTCTCTCATGCTACCACTTTACTACCCGCTCTTCCCTCAGTGAATAACTTTTTCCACGACTCTCGGCGAGTCGACTGTCAGAAGCAGCAAAGATCAAGAGGACCCGAGGAGTAAAAGAAAACCGGAGAGACATCAACGACATAGCGCAGACATTGCTGAGTATTGCTCCGAGCGGGTAGGATGAAGCATGTCGAGAGCTTTCTCTCCGTTTTCTTCTCCCTGTACTCTGTTCTCGACATTCGGAAAACAGCCCTTTCGTCGCATCGGCGCAATCTTCCTTCACTACGTGGAAATAAGCTATCTTTGACGACATCCTTATAGCTTTCTTCTTTATTTCATTTTTCACTTTTCGACGATACAACAATCGGTCGTATCTCGAAGATGAAACTTTGTCGAAAGCCTTTGAGAAGCCTGAAAGCCGGCGATATCAGACGACAAAAATAGATCGAGAAGTGCCGGTTTATTAGATTTCAACTCTTCGGAGGGTCAAATAATCCCTTACAATTCTGTAATTTTCCTAAAAAAAAGACCAATTAATGAACCAAATGAGTGTTTTGCCCTATAAAAAATGGACGAATACATCACAAGCAACTCTGCCTCCGCATGAGAGCAAATTGACGCTCCGCAGTATCTGCTGATGCATCGAAATTTGCATTGATCATACGATCATTTCCAGATATCGGACTATCGATAATCAATTTTTGTAAATTGACAAACGTGAAATGTGACGAAAGAAAAACGTGTTCCACCAATTAATTCTGAATAATTGGAATGTTGTCGGTGAGAAACGATGGAAACAGGACGAGAAAGTTGTTACGCCCCAAGGACGCTCCTTGTCAGATACAATTTACAGCCTCTGACACGATTCTCTATTGCAAGCACGTCTATCCATTCACCGCCTATCTGCACTCAGAACTCTCTGGCAAGCTTTCCAAGTCCCAAGATGTTCGACATCTTGCCAAAGATGAACTACTCTCACTCTCGAATTTCTCATGTGTGCTCAGTTACGATATTTGCTCGATGTCCGACCGTACATAGGCGCTGAAATTCCGATCTTCCTGTTTAAATGCTCTCTGAAATGAGTGGAACTTCCTGTTCTATTTTTTTTGAATTTTTTTTTTTTTTTTTTTTGGATTCTGCGTCTTTAGGCAAATCGCAAAGCACATAAAATACTCTTAATCAATCTGCAATTTAATTCGATAATTACATTTCACCTTTTTTTTTACTTCGCAGTTCGTAGAACACAGTTTTTTAGGAAGTAAATTAATAAAAATTTTAATAACATTTAAATACCTCGATTTTCGTATATTTCCAAACTGGCAGTACCCCTGACAAACCTTTTTAGAGTAATTTTTCGGTACCAACATTTTTTGGCTAATCGTCGAATCCATGACTTTGAGAAAAAAAGATCGAAAAGGACAACTTTTTTTTGGAAAAAATCGAGATATCGAATTCTTTTCATCGCCATTCGTTTTAAGTCATATATTTCCGAACTAACGATACCCCACAAGAAAGCTTTTTACAGTCATTTTTTGCTACCAACATTTTTTGAACGATTTTTTGAGTACAAGGCGTACGTTCTTTTTTTTTCCAAAATGGAAGATAACTTTTATTGAAACAAAAATATGAACATCAGCGTAGGAACTTCGATACACGTTGGGATCATAACTTGCAACGATATTGCACGTTCCACGTTGAACAGTAATGATTTGGTATCCCCTGAGGCGAGGTTTTTGGATCAAAGTTGACAAACTCAATTCCCACGTCGTCGAGGACGAAGGTCCCTTCTTCTCTTATTGTCTCTTGTCGTCACACACACTCGATGCGTTCATCCGTGTGTTTCTCGCGGCAAGGACCGCCCGAGGCGTCTCTCACGAAGCGGAAATTCCCCGTTACCACTATCGGTTCAGAAGCACTGTTGGGCAGACCAGCAGCAACGAGCAATCTTGGCTAATCAAACGCTGGAGGAGAATCGCTCGACACAGGGAGTGAACGCTTCTGCCTCTTGGGATTGCGCACTATATAGCTGAATTCTGTAATAACTATCGTCATCTAAACGCTCCCAAGTCTCTGTGGCGTTTATGAATTAACATTTCCTAATCGCTTTCGTGACCCGCATAACCGATATTTCAGTTTTCAATGAACTTTACATTATTAGTTGCAAACTGCGCGTGAAAAGCCCTCAAAATCCCGGTATGCGTTTATTTCATTTCGATGTCACAAACCCGCTGAATCGGAAAATGTCATCAAGATGCTTCGCGGTTTTCGCATATCTAGACGCAGCGGAATTTCAGGTATCATAATCCACTGTTGCCTTTAGCACTCACATACCCACTGTCTCGGGGTGTTTCTCCGTAGGAATCGTACTGCATAACAAACGTTGGGTTATTGGAATGGAATTCAGTAGAAAATGCTGGTAACAGATCGACCAAACAGACACTGAATATACGTGAAAGTACCTCGGAGGGAAAAATGGTTATGAATATCGGATATGAATCTTCGAGATTGGGATGTCCGTGAAATTCTAAAAGGTCTCAAAAAGGGGAAACGGGATCGCGCGACCCTCGATCTTTTTCCCATGTGAGATTCGAAACACGGGTTTCGAAATGGTGCGGAGGGATGTATCCCTCACGGTTTACGAATATTTAGTAGTAGCGCGCTTGTAGGTATCGCACAGGGGGTTGGATAGCTCGCTTTCTGGCTCGGTGGTCGACGTCTCTCTGGCACAGCCACACCGGAGCATAAATTCCTATCGCGGTACTGGCGTGGTTTATGTCTGTGGGATTAAATAACTTGACCCACTGGCAACATATCATGCGTGCTGCTGGGTCTCTCCTCGTACCCGTTACCTACCCAAACCCAGAAGGGAGGATTTCAGCCCAACCCTCCGAATGTACGACTCCATGGAGACGTACCACTATCTACTACTCTGTATACCTAAATTCCATTGTTAATATATATACTCCCTTCATCGTATATCAGAGTAGTGATTGTTCTCTGCGGATATACAGTTCCTATCGTCAGCAATATTAGCCCACGTGGTTAACGGAGTTTTGCGCTAAACGGTCCCACTAATTTTCGATCTAATTTGTCCAATACATTCCCGACCATTGATCTTGGGTATTACCTACTGTGTTATTATTTTCTTTGACCCTTAACCCTGTTTATCGGAATCGGCGTTTTTCTTGTTTTGTTTCATTTGGAATCTGAGGCCAGTAAAAGCGATCTGTTTGATTCCAAATAAAATTCGTCCATTTTTGTTTCTTTCCCGGCATTGTATCGTCTAGACGGGCCATTTGGCAGAAGCAAATTTGATTTTTTAGAAATAAATTTCATTGAATGAAACAAATCGTTTCGGCGGTTTTCCTGATGCCTTCAAATGCTGTGAATCAAATAGCTTAAGGTGCACTGATTCGAGAGTTGTGATGAGAGTAGATAATATTCATAAGTTCTGCATATGCAGGAAATAATGTGGTCAGACGTGGCGTTCCGGTGCACCTTCCGGTTATTGATATTAAATTCCATCTACGCTGCCGAAGCCCCGTCGTTTCGGCAGGCAAATCGCTTGACGAGAACTCTATCGCTCTCTCCTGTCCACCGTTCTTGCGAACGGCGGGTAGGTATGTTTGCGAAAACCGAGAACCCATCGCTCCCGTTGGATCTCTCGGTATTTGTGTAATCGGCAAAGATAAACGCACACATCTGCGATGCAAATGGTATGCATGTGGAGGAAAGCCTGCCGTCCTCTTCCATTCTATAGAGTAATATCGGCATAGCGTGGATGGTACAGAAAAGCGTGCAGGACATTCCAACACATTTTCACATGACCGCCTTTGTCACGCAAACCTTCGCAACTATCCCCCCATTGGAATTCATGACTGTCAGAAAACTCTCACACCGGCCAAAGCTCCCGACGAGCTTTTGCAGCAATTCGGATACATGGAATACGTACCTTTTTTTTCGTTCCAACTATGACGAACGTCGTCACCACCGTCCCTTCGGCGAACTTTTCGAACGATTTTGTACGTTAGGATCACCAAAGGATAAAAATTCTTCAACAAAGTTTCCGCCCACGTGTACGTGCGGCAAAACGTCGAAAAATATTTTTCATTTTTTTTTTTTTTTTTTTTTTTTTTGCAACTTTTACGGCTCGTAGGTGTTTCCTGGTGACTTTTTTTCATGACTCAAGTAGATAGGCGAAAAGTGAAAAAATTTCAGTGAAATACGATGTTTGCATGACATTTTTTCATCGCTTTGATCTACAGCCGGATGGTAGTTTACATTTATCCCTTTAGATACATTTTTTATTACGATTTACTATCCGAGATTCCATTAACGAGGAGCAATGTATACATATTAACTGGGAAACGTTAACTGAAAGTGATCACGAGAGTTTCTTATCTGCGTGTGAATGACGGTCGGTTTGAAGCTCTCTCTCTCTCTCTCTCTCTCTCTCTCTCTCTCTCTCTCTCTCTCTCTCTCTCTCTCTCTCTCTCTCTCTCTCTCTCTATCTATCTCTTCTCTATATATATTTCCCCCTTTGCACGAGAGAAGCGTGTAACGACCTCGTTATCACCTGCGAGTACTCACTGCTCTCCTACTTTCTCTCACTTTGTCTTGCGCTCTTTTAACCCCCTCGTGATGGTTCACGGTTCGCGAGACGCGTAAGGCTTGCAGGTCTCCCTGGTCGTCGACGAGTTAAGTCGAGCGACCGTCGGGGGTAGTGCTTGAGTCAACGAACTGAAAAGAACTTGGCGCGATGACCGAGAACCACGCTAAGTGACGAGTAGATACTTCGAGAATAGAAGAAAAAAAAAAAAGCACTTGCCGTTCCCCATTCGAAAATCGCTCAAGACTATGAAAGTCTCTACTCTATGAAAAAAAAAAGGTAAGGTACACATCCCGATAATGGTTCATCACCGGTAACTAACTTTAGTGAGTTTACTAAGTGTGCAAACCGAATAAGAGAAGATTTCCTGTGATAGAGGAAAAAATGTCCCAAATGTAATTCTTAGACATTCGCTATTCCATTTTCAACGCGGACTTAGATTTTTGAAGCATCCAATCTTCAAACAGTTTAAAAAAAAGGGACTTTTCAAAAACTTCGCGATGTTTTGGTGTTTATTCGATGGCGAAGCGTAACATAGAATGTGAACATTTATGTTCATCTTTTAGGTAAAATAAGGATCTGTAGGATGCAAATTGGGATGAATGAACAGTATATCAGATGCTACTATCATATGTAGGAGAGACCAAGATAGTCGGAAGCACGTTGTGAAAAAATCGTAAGTTTCACGCCGTGCATATGGCATTCTAAGGGATTAGAGTGCATATACTACGGTATGTAATTCCATAGAGTGCCATAATCACTGGCTGAAACCGCCTTTTTTTCAGCGTGTATCCAACTTTCCCTGTATCTCAATTAGCCACGATGTCCGCTATATAATACCAAAACATTTACCGACGCATTTTCCGGTAAGATGAACGGATCAGTCGTTCGCGAATTCATTGATTAGAATTCGCGGGATGTATCGACGGTATTTGCTGTCAACGAGGTCACATGGTTTTCACATTTGTCCTGCGACTGTACGATATCCCGATATCGCGATAGGAATACAAGCGAACCGCTGCAGATATATCCGAAATGTGTATGGCGTTTCAGCGCTATCCACGGGAATCCTATTATATTTCCGGAGCGCATTGCAAAAGCTCGACTATTCAGCACACAGACATATATACACACATCCAGTGACTATATGCCTTTCGGTGGAGTGAGCAATTTCGCATTTCTGTACGGTTATAGAACAGTAGAGAGGCTTTAATCGCGTCGATTCGTTGGTCTAGTCGCCCGAGAGCGCAGGGGCTCTATGCGATAAAGGAGAAAGCTTCGCGAGATTCGAATTTCCAAGCTTTCATAATCGTAGGATACCCGCGGGATTATGAGGACCGTTTTCTTTTTATTTCTTTGATACTTTCGTTTGTTAACAAAAGATACCACCGTTTTTCAATCACTATGTGTCACGTGATACGAGAAAAAAAAAAAAAAAAAAAAAAAAGAACAAGAAAGAAAGAAGGATTGGAAGGTATCAATTCGAGTCTTCAAAGACTGTCTTTCGACGATTTTACCGTGAGAAAAATGCTTTCGCACTGTCTACGGATCTCGTATCCCAAGTCGGTGAATTCGACAGGATTGATAATCCCTCATGGGAGGTGGAGAGATGAGAAATCGGCCCAAAGATCGGATATGGAACACGTGTTTTCCGTCTGACCCCCACGAGGTTGTTACTACTGCCTGCCTCTGCTTCGACTTAAACGACTGAACGAACTCCCGGTTGAGTTTATAGACGTTGGGGATGTTCGGGGTAAAGTCAGGTATATAAAACTCTCTCTCTCTCTCTCTCTCTCTCTCTCTCTCTCTCTCTCTCTCTCTCCCCTCCTCTCCCTCCCTCAGCCGCTTGGATATGATGAATGTAGTTCGGCGTTCGGTGACCGTGCGCGTCGCGAGATATCGTGATTTAGAAGAGTGTGGCAACTCACGAGGAAACCCAGTCCGCGACGCCCGAAGCCACCGTTGGCCGTGAACGATCTTTCTCGCAGAGTTCACCTCTGTGTGAAGTATGAGAAAATTCGACGTTGAAGAAAAAAAAAAAAAAAAAAAAAAAAAAAATTATAAAAAATGACTCCGCGAGAAGAAGCTCACCTCGTATATCAAGTAGAAAGCATCGTTTCCAAAAGTTTACCAGCATCAACGAAAAAATATTACGATTTAAGAGTGAAATTCGCGAATTTTTCGTCTTGATTACATTTTTTTTTAAATTTATTTATTTTTCTTCACGATCGTCCCGGATGAGAGAAAGTTTCGAAATATATTTAACAAAAGGTAAATTATGGGTGGCGTCACACGCAAAGTATATTTAAGACGGGATAACGCGAGAGCACGCGCACGGGATTTAACGAGACTCGGGAAAAGGAGGCCAAAAGCTTGAGTATCTCGTTCCGCCAGTAAGCATCGTGGCATCTCAGAGAGAAGGTCGATGAGTGGCTGCTGAAGGCAAGAGAATGAGAGAGAAAGAGAGCGGATGGGTGGCTCCTTAGGAGCCTCGCGAGAGTTGAGCGGATAATGAAGCTGTTGGCGAAAAGCTCCTGGCATCGCATCCTTGCGTTATTACACGAGAAACTCATACTCCTGACTCAGGAGAAAGCCTCAAACTTCCCATCATCGACCATGCAACACGTGACTTTCTCGTACAGTTGTTACTGTATTAACGAAGAACTTTCTCCATTTGCGGCGCTCCTAATGCCTCTTGACGAAATTCACAGGGTTCCGACCTTTTCATAACCGGTAAAAATTATTAAAAATTGTAGGAATTTTTTTTTTTTTATTTTATAATAAAATTGATTCCTGATTATCTTCGGGAAGCGATATTGTTGATTTCGGATAAAAATGTGTGACGTATTTTTTTTTTCATCAGTTAAAAAAAATTACCGTAAAGATAAATATAAAAACAAAAAATTTTACATCTCGAAATTTTTTTTATATTTTTACCTGATAATTGTTATTCTTTAAAAAATCAAAACACGACGAGCAAATAATCTCATGGGATTAGTGATGCAATTTTTTTTTTTTTTTTTAATAAAACCAAAATAAAACATTTTTTTTTAACCGAAATCTTAAAGTACCAACAGACCGTATGATTCTAAAAAAATTACAAAAACAACTTTAAAATCTTATAGAAGATCCGCACATCGTTGCGGTACCTGAAAGTACACAATTCCTTGATAGGTAAACGTTTAAAGAATTTAAAAAAATCATTTTCCTAACGTCGAGTCTATGCCGAGAGAATAAGCGGGACGACATATATGGACCGCTTTTCCCGGATCGTTAATCGGTGAAAGCAATCCGGTCGCTTCGGCAACGTTGGAAAATCTCCTCGGATGACGATCCGGCACGTAGCGGAAAGCGACTTTGTCTACCGTCCCGTTACCTTTAAAAAAAAAAAAAAAAAAAAAAAAAAAATCGGGCGTCGAAAGAAATACAGTGAAAGATCGTTGTGTCTTCCTGTGTCTATAGATTTTATAGCGGAGAGCTACAGTTATCTATTCGAGAAAATGAAAAAGCTCAACGTTCAGAATACTCTGCAGTATAGATATACATAGACATATATATATACAGATAGGAGAAACGTAGGATATATGGAAGCGAAATCGGTAAAGACTATATAGCGTGCCAAAAGCAGAAGCGCACGAACTGCCATGGAAAAGCTCTTCCTCCCATTCCCTTACCGCGTTGCCTGCGGTGCGATTTAATAAAGCTCGAGGCAAATTCGTGCGAAAAAGCGTCGGCGCATCGATCAGACCCATAGCGTGGCCTTTCTATCTCCGACTATATCTCTCTCCATCTCTATCCCTCCGACCATCGGTGGGAAAAAACCCACTGGAAAAAAAAGCTCTGTTTAGCATAGAAAGCTCGTTCGGCACGGGAAGCTCTGGGTTTCACGGCGCCAAAATTTCGCTAATGCGGCCACCAACCCTCGGCCGGAGCGCGGTACGCTTTCTCTCCTCTCTTCACTCTGTGGCTCTCCACTCCGCTTTCCGCTCCACTCTTCTCTGCGTTCTGTTGCGGAGAGCTGTGGCATAACATCGGAGTAGTACTCGCCAAGGGAGTGCGCGGAAAGGGGGAAGGAGGGGGTTTGCTTCCGACTTTCCGCCTCGCGTAACGCGGAACTCGCCGAGCGTGACGTTTACGCGAATAGCGACCTCCGCTCCTTCAACTATACGTATTCCGTGAGTTCTGTCTCACTTTTGGGGAGAGGGGAGGGGGTAGAAGACGAGGAATAGATGAAGAACGAAGAAGATGATGAAGAAGCAGCGGCGACGGCAGCGGCAGCGGTTCGCCACAGGAGGGAGGGATGAAAAAGCTCTCTCGTCGGACTGCACAGCTGTTGATTTACAATGTTTGGCGTCGAATATTAATTTAAAGTTAGCTTTCGCGGTGAAGAAAATTAGGTATGGGGTTGGGCAAGTTCACCGCAAACACATCGAAAACCTTTGCCGTCATTAGCTTTCACGTCCGTTAGGAAAAAAAAAAAAAAAAACGTTCTGCCCGTACTTTTGCATAATTGAACATTCTTTCGGTGGCGCACTGGGAACGCGAAAGATTTTAGAGTTTTGGATGACGAGGTGACTTGGATAATGCGGATGCCAGTTTGGCGATTAAAAAAAAAAAAAAAAAAAAAAAAATCGGGGGTGAAACACACTTCGTTGCATCACAACGTGAATAATCATCTTTTTTTTTTGGACTCCACGAGGACTTTTGCACAACTTTTTGATTTACAACGGAGATTTAATTCGCCGCGGATTGGTTTGAGGAGATTTGTTTTTTTTTTTTTTTTTTTTTTTTTTTTTCCAAAAGAACTGAGCTTTCGTACACGCGTTCCAACAACTAGCATCGTTGAAGAGGGTCGATAAAACTTTCGAGAGCTCTCGAAGCAGGTCGAGAGTATAAAGATTGCGTTGAGGTAAGAGCTGAGAGAGAGAAAAAAAAAAAAGCGGCGAAAGATGGAAGAGAAGGGGAAGAGGGTTGGGGGGGGTTGAGGAATGAGAAAATTCCCGGTTGATTCGGCAACGGGAAACGAAAGCGAGCCGAACGGAAAATAAGAAGAAGAACGTAGAAAACGTTAGAGAATGGAAGGGAAAATGAGAAAGAGAGAAGGTCGCCTCGTCGTCGTGGTCGAGGGGATGAAATCGCTAAAAGGAATGCGCAGTCGAGCGAAAGAGGGCTCCCTCGTTCCAGCTTTTTCAAGCGCGCGCTTCGGGGCAGAGGTGGGATCCGAGGAGGAGAGCTTGAAATCGGCGAGAAAGTACCTAGAAAGCTTGAGCGTAGGGACTCGAGGAAAGGCGTGAAATAATGTGTATACGTATATCTGGAAGGAAAGCTTCAAAAAGCTTCGCCCGGAAACGACTGCGAAAACTACGTGGCACAGCATCCTCGGAGGTGGAGTAGAACAGACAATAAAAATTCTGTTTACCTTTCGTTTTTTTGCTTCTCTCCCTCTAAAGCCTCGTTTCATTTCCCTTCAACTACTTCACGATCGAACTTCTGTTGGTAAACTACACGAGCACGCGATCGTAAAAATGTTGTACCTATTTTTAGACGAAAAAGCTGCAAGTAAGAGCAGCTTTCTCGTTTGTAAAGAATGTTTCGAAAGGGTGTCTTTAACGAAAGAAGGGACATCTCTGACAATCTTACGTCTTCTTTGTAGAGAAGTTTCCTTTTTCCATACCATTTTTCTGTTGCCGAAAAAAAAAAAAAAAAAAAAAAAAAAAATCTTCGCCCTTTTCCTGCTCTCGTCTTCATTCAAGTCCCTACAGGTCATTCGCTTCAATTCAGACGAAGAGAAAACAATGAGAGACGAAAGCTCGAAGAGCATCTCCAAGATGAGAGTAGTAGCCCATTAGAGTGCTACACTCCTTCGGCTACCTTGTTCTCGACAGGAGAGCAGGGCAGAGAACTCCGTTGATTAATTTCCCGGATTTGGAGGGTTGAAGGGGAAAAAAACCCCGTCGCTGCGTTGAGCCAACGAGAGAGTATACCCAGCAAGCGAAATAAAAACTCAACGTTCACAAGAGAGATTCCGTTCGCTCTCATTCACGGTTGTCTTTCTCAACGCTTATAATTCTCTGTCGTCGACGAGCGTCATTACGAATTTTCTTCGAGTGGCCAAAGCTCTCGTGCCCATGAAGCACAGTCGACAACGACGCGGTAAGTCGTTCCCGTATGTAACGCAAGGACTTGACTCTCTCTCGTCTGCTCCGCCTATTTCGCTGCTTTTTCAACCCCGCCATCAAAACCCATTCCGACAAAAGCCAACGGGCTGCTGGCAAGCACTCCCGGGTAATGCGCTTCATGCTACATTAACTTTCGCCTACGTACACCGACCTTGCCTCGTTCCAGTCGTACCTCGACCCCCTAAGCGTATCGTCTAATGCCCTTGCGTGCGTGTTTCGGTTAATTCTAGAAGATCACACATATTTTGTACCTCTGTCATCACAAAGGTGTTATGACACAGAAAACAGGAATGTGCTGCCTGTAAGGCAGCGAGATCGGCACGACATAATGTAAACAATGTTTCCAACCCCAAGATCTTGAATTGCAGACTCCAGAAGGTAAATGTTCCAAATCCAGCATATCCCGTACCTGGTCTTTCCAGAACTAAAACCAACGAATTACTTGGTCGTTTAACTCCCATTTAAACTTCATCTTGAAAGAAACAAGTCCCTGGTATTTAGACGAAGAATATAAATTCGCTGGCTTACAGCCGATAACCACGTGTGATCTTTGAGGTCAGTAGTAAGGAAAGTCGTAATTTCACCCGTGGGATCGTCCAGCTAACCGATCTACGAGCGGTATACTATTCACATATACCTATAATTCGTCGTGTCGACTGACTAAGCATTTCCCGATGGTGGAAGAGGATAAGCTCCTACCGAACGGGCGGAGAACGTAACTGGAGGTTGGTCCGTGCTTCGGCGAGCGAATCCCTTGGACACCCGATCTCGGACCACTTAACTCGCTGTCCCATCGGGTAACCTGGATGGTTACGGGCAGCTACTACCCGTAGGGGGGGTTTATTGCCGGGACCATCTTGCCCAGTGCCGATCGATTTTTGGCTCTGCTAACAGCATGCGCCAGCATCGAGAGAACAGAGACCAAGGGATATCAGGGTGGAGTGTAAACGAGAGAGACATACTCGCTAATTGCTTGCTTTACCCGCCACGCCTGTTCCCGATCATACTCGATGCTCCGGCAACAACTCCTTCTCCACCCTTCCTTTAATCCTTTCGTCTCCCATTTTCACACATTTTCGCACTCAATCCTCAACCACGGTCAAGCTTCAAGGTTTTAATATCGTTAGTCACTTGTCACGAGATTAAAAATTGAAACTGGTCGTAGTTTGTTGTTTGTAGTAATCCGAAACGGTTCCAAGTTTAATAGCTCGGGATCTTCATTGTTCAAGTTTTATTCTAATTGCGTTGTAGTTAAATGTTAATTGAAGCACTTCATTGTCATGCACAGAAAGTGGACTGGATTTGATGCTAAATTCAAATTAAAATAAGTTCGAAGAGATCCAAAGTGGTACAAGGGCGGTCAGAACTTGTCCTTCTGGTCTATCCGTCGACTGCGGATCTCCAGCTTGGTTCCTAAACCTACTGAGGAGGCATTCCCTGTACAACGGATATACGCTGTGCACAAACTTCACTTACAAAGGTTTCGGTTTAAACGCTTCACTCCCCCCCCATCCCTCCCGGGCTACGAAGAAACTTTCATGCAAGTCGCCAACTCGCAAACGAATTTGCGACGACCAAATAGTCGTCGGGTATCGCGCGTAGAATGAGAAATACTGGTGAGATCTTGGTGCAAGAGATCGTGTACAGTGCTAGAATGCACAGTGAACCTTTTGCTTATCTTTCTCTCACTTCCACTATCAGCGGAAAAGCAACGGGGAGAGAGCTCTACAACTCTCACTCTTCCCCTTTCTCTCCCTCTCATTCGCAAGCTTCGAAACAATTACAAGTATGCCTCAACAATTTATAATGCTGCTACGCTCTCTCTGTGGGAGCGGATTCTCTCTCGAAAAGTCCGGAACGCTTTCGCGCCACCTCCCATCCCTCACTGCCTCGGCTTTTGCTTTTACCTGCTTTCCAGTTCCAGGCATCCTCCAACCCGGCCGACGCGTCGGTTAAACGTTATTACTTCAGAGCCGCTGCGGATAATTTCCCTCATTTGTTGGCCGACGCCGTTTCTGTCTCCTCCCTTCTCTCTCTCTCTCTCTCTCTCTCTCTTCCACCAACGCGGGTTACTCGTTTTACCCTTCTACGCTTGTGAAAATTTTCTGCACTATCCTATGTACTACGCGGATGACTCGACAGTACTTACAACTCTCATAGAACTCCAACCAACCACCGCGGAAATGGCATGGCGGTAGAAAATCGCTTTCTCACTCGTTGCTAATTCTCCGGAGATTTACACTATTTCACATGTCCTGTATGGGTGGGTCACGGGTTCCGAGAATCGTTTTTGTGTCCACTATAGAAATGGTGAAAAAAACTTTTTTAAAATTAGCCTCGAGAATTTTTCCAACCAACCATCGCGGAAATGGTATGGCGAGAGAAAATCGCTTTCTCATTGGATGCTAATTCTCCGGAGATTTCTACTATTTCCCATTTTCATTCTGGGTACGAATTTTCAGTAACGTTTTTCCGTTCAATTTAGAAATGGTAAATTTTTTTTCAATAACCTCGAGAATTTTCCAACCGTGTAAAAATCGAGCGGTATGTGTAAAGGTGGCTTCGTTAAGAAAATATATAAAACGGATTATTATTTTTTTTAACTCGTTTTTTTTTTATTTTTTTTTTAACGAGTAGCGATAATCACCGATCGATTCCCATGGCGAATTAATCTAATTGAATTCTCCGGGGCGTAATAACGAGCCTCCCAGCGAGAGTCTACCGATAGTCGATGCCATCGCGTCTCTCACCATCCTACGCTACTATTTCCCTCTCGACGTTTCATCCCTTACGAATTACGATTTTCCTCCCCGCTAAATCTATATATCCCTTCGGATGCTTCTCTTGATTCCAACATCCTCCTGGTAATCGCAGACTGGATCGATCGCTCATCGCGAATCGTTTAATTATTCCAACGGACGTGGTAACGGGAAATTCTTAATCCATCCCTCTCCTCGCACTTCCTTCCACACTACCTTTCCAACTCATCCTTTTCACTCAACGTCAGCGAGATATATCTCGTTTAAAGTTATTTATAAATCCAACTAGAAAATAGTTCGAGTCGAGTTATGACAGTCTAACGACATACGCTCTTCCGTGCTATCAGCGCTTCCGTGACGTAAAACCTCCGCGCGTCACATTTATTTCAACGAATAAACGCGCTCGTGACGCGGACAAAAAAAAATATATATAAAAAATTCGTAACTCCAGAGAACGCTTCCTCGATTGCACAATAGCCGCGATAAATATTTATGATATTGCGCGAGAAATACGATGGAACATAAAAGACCGTGGAATCTTCCATTAAACTCATTTTTTTTTTTTTTTTTTTTTTTTTTTTCTGGACGGATGAAATTTTGCATAGTGCGTGTGAAGTTTTGATCGTACGGTAGGGTAGGACTATACGTACGTGATACGAGATTCGCATATCCCGGTGCGATCTTTTCGTGAAACGCGCCCGAGAGAAAAGATCGAGAATCGCATTGTTGGCTCCGCACAGTGGAAAGTGAGGCTGATACACAACGATTCTCTCTGGCATAGCGAAGGAAAAACGTGAGAAGACGGTACCCGCCGTAGGGTGTTTCGGTTACGTGACTAGAGAGTCAATAATCCTCTCGCAAAGCCTTCGCATTGTGGCTCTCGCGCTTATTCTATACAAAGCTATATATATATTTACACATCCAAGGAACAAAAGTTGGTCTTTCGCTTTTCCTCGTCTCTTTCGTCGCTATTTTTTATTTCTTATGCTACGGTGGGTATTAAACGTCCGGCTTTAATGCCGGTCTCACGATTGCCCCTTATCCGTCTCGCCGTCGACGACTTTACAAACTCACCTCCAAGTAGAAACAGTCCGCAAGCTATTACGGTCTTGTGATCCGAGTAACAGTGACCGATGAGAGCCGAAAATGTTCCCGCGAAGATCAGCGCTACCGCCGCGACCTGAAAGGGCGCCGATATTCTGCAATAAAAACAAAGAATTAATGACGATACTTGATTATACGATTATATCATAAATCACCGATGTGTTATATCACGAAAAAAAAAAAATAAATATATCATCCTTTTCTCACAAGAATTGGACCCGCAGATCGAGCGTCGCGCGAGTTAATCAAGATTTGCGAGGGTTCCGAATTCTCGGGAGAGTGCCATTTCATCCCCCTTTCGCTTTATTATCCCTTCGCCTTATCTGTAATAAGCGGCTCAACAATGTGGCAGTCGAAAGTGATTCAAAGATTATATCGGATTTGCAGTAATAACAGCCGATTAATTGTTCCTTTCGCGTTGTCGAAGTTTCGAGACAATTTTTAAAATTAGATGAATCACATTTGAAAAAATTTGCGTGTTCCACCAGCGATCTAACGAGTTTTATTGTACGCATAACGGGGTTCAAAGGGGCGACACAAAAAGAAAGGGCCAAAGTTGCCACGTCGTCGTCGTCGCCGTTGGCTGTGAGAAACGCTCCGTCAAACTTATTACCATTTCGCGTTGCCCGCGGATAGCCTGCGGCGGCGGTTACGACGCGACGAGAGATGGATCTCTTCAACCCCGCGGAGAGAAAGAGAGAGAGAGAAAGAGAGAGAGCTTTCATTTTCTCTCCGCTCTGCTCCGTTCCGGCATCCCGTCGTCACGTCGCTCGTGCGAGGCCCCCAGGGAGCGCAGAGAGAGCGGCGAAGGGGATGGGAGGGAGAGGCAGCGGAACGTCTAGAAAAATCCTCAAGATCGCTGTACCTTAAAGTTTCTTTATTTTACCTCCCCCGTGTTTTCGCTACAAGACGTAAACGATGAATAGAGCCGGAAAACGGAAGCTGAGCGGAGAAAAAAGAAAAAAAAAAAAAGGGGAAAAAAACGGTACCGTTGAAGAGAAAGGGAGTAGTAAGTATATAAAATGGACGGAAAATTGAAGAAAGAACATTTTTACGTCGACGCATTCACGTTTCGTTATTTATTTAAGAAAACGGGAAAAGAAAAAAAAAAAAAAAAGAACGAAACTGAAAAGCCGCCGAGTGCCGTTTCTGTCTATTGAATAAGTTATGATACGTAATATATCTCCGACAGTTCAAACTACTGACGTATCGTGGTACCCTGACGAACGTACAGCATTCCCGTAACACAGGTTAAACGCAAAAGAGAAAAATAATAAGAATCGTACGAATGGGAAGAAAGGTTGTGTACATTCTCGCATGTCGTACATAATAACAACGGGACAAAGTGTACCAAAAGAACGAGCAAAGAGTGCGCGAGTAGAGAAAGCAAGCGGCTTCCGGGGGAAAAACAAAACAAAAAAATGAGAATAAAAAATATGATAAAAAAATTGGAGACGAGTGGCCCGTCGTCAGTGCATTCAGTATAATTTTCCCTTTCCGTATAAAGTTTTGTTTCTCCTGTTTTTTTCACATTTCGTACACACAAACAGTTCCGCGTGACGCACAGACGCGTGTATTTCACAAATAATACACGTCGTTGCGGTACGCGAATCGTGTACAACGATGCGAATAGACGAGTGATGCCCTCGTGGATGGAAGCGCAATCCAAGAGAAACGCGCATCCAAGAACCTTCGATGTTGAAGAGAGAGAAGAGATTTAAAACGGGTGGAATAGAGAATCGCTAAAGGGGGGAAAAGTAAAGGGAGAGATGCGGTAATACGCGTATTCGTACGTATCGAGGTAAATGGAGCGTAGAGGGTAACGGCGCGTACCTACTCCACGGAGAGCATCCCCGCAATCCCTCCTTGCAACCCCCTCGTCCTCAACCCTCCCCACTCACCCCTTGCAACGACTCTACTACGACGATGACTATATACGCGGGCATAACGGGACTCTATACGACCGCAAGACTGCGGGTAAGACGACCGTATATATTATAGTAGAAGAAAATAGAGATGTATATTCACGCATCCATGTGTGCGTCTATATGTATGTGTATTATGTTGGTACACGAATCTCCGAGCGTCGTTCAAGTTTTGATTTCATGGAAATTTTACGTTCCGACCGTCGTAGTAAATCGGCGACGAGGCGGACCCGAACAAACTTTACGCCGTTTAGACGCCGGGATGTGGTCTTCCGGGGGATGATGCCGGTTTCCTTCTTCAAGAATTTAAATCGAAGTCTGTGCCGGAGATTCCCTTATTTTTTTTTTTTTTTTTTTTTTTTTTAGAGTTTCGTAACTCGATTCGACTTGGTGGTTCATTATAGAGTTTCAGCATTAATTTGCAGATGTTATTTCATCGAATTTACGTATTCCTCGATTTGTTTGCGTTGAAATTTCGTTGGGTATCAACTGTTTTATTGGATTGCGATAGAGAAAATGATCATTTTTATCGTAACATCGAACGTGTGAGGTGAAACGAGAGTTTTAGTTGAAATTCCTGCGAGACACAGGTACAGAGAGACGTATATAGAGGTCAGGAGGCTCATTAATAACTTTCAAGGATAGTCCAGTGCTAGAAAATTGTAGGCCCGGTAGTCGCACACGCGCTGGCGTTCCTGTCACAGTAAATAACAATAAAACTCCATTAATGTGGTAGTACCGGTAGTTACCGGTGCTGGAAACCTGCCAGAAACACAGAGGGGGACGAGGATTGTGGGCGGTCGGTCGGGCTATTCACCCTTTCCCCAGTTGCCAGTGAACACACGTCTCGCTGCACCCTGTTCACTTTCCTTCCCGTCCCTTTCCGCGGCGGTCCCTCTATACCAATCCGGCGGTATACTCTACCCGCCTGATCCTTGTCGTACTCATCCTTGCACCCCTACCGACTACCAGATCCTGTCTACCGAACAATTTGATCATCGGACCTTCTCCCTTCCCTCCCTTCCCTCCCTGCGATCAAACTTTATCCCGACCAACGCCTCCTCTCCGTCTCATCCGCAATGTGAATTAATTCTTCATACACGAATTTCAACGCCGCGGAAATGAGTGCGCTGAGGTCGATAACATTCGGCGTCATTGCAATTCCAACGGGAATAAGAATTAAAGTTATTCGCGGGTGCAGTTGAATCGAAATGTCTTTGAAAAAAAAAAAGAAATCGAACAGCCGCCAGGTATTTATTCACCCTCAGTTCATTGGAAAAGCTCGACCTCCTACCTTCGTGGCGGACAATCTTTTCCATTAAGTCTTGGGGTGGCTAGAAAGCACGAAGGGGTTTATAGTCACGACGAAGATGGGGGGAGGGAGAGGGCTACCAGTAGCAAGCGCACGCCCCAGCGACGAGAGAAAAACGGCCGCGAGTTGAATTGCTAATCCGGGGATAAACACTTCGGAATCTGCTCCGGGTATTTACGTTATTGCGAGAGAGCGAGAGAAAAAGGAGATAGAGGCGATATGGTGGGGAGGGATGAGCCACGGTAGTCGAGGCAAGCTGAGAGCACGTTTTACAATTTGCATTAAGCGCCTGGCGGGCAACGAAGAAACGGCAGAGAACTAAAATGAAGATTAAAAAAAAAAAAAGAAAAAGTAAGAAAAAAAAAAAAAAAAAGAACACGGATAGTGAGTACATGTATAAACGTAGTCGACGTTAAGAATACACTCGGAGGTTTCTCAGTCGACGCACGATCTCATTAGTCGGTTCATGCAATAAAAATCGTCTCGTTCCTTTTCCTCACCGCTAAATTATTCCTTTGTTTATCTCAAAGCGAATGTATACTTTCGTACTGTATATAGAGATGCTTCGGGGTTTGCTATTGTACAGAACAATATTATAGTCTCGATCTATTCACTCGGCAATAGATTGTTACAGGAGACTGAAGACCCGATGTTGTATCACGAGAAACTTCGATGAATTCGGGTAGAAAAAAAAATGTCTTCAGTCAATTGCTAATTTCCCGCTTTTACACAAAAAAAATCGATACTCGGAAAAATTCGATTTTTTTTCGAAAATATGCGATTTTTACATGAATAAAAAAATATCGTGCAAAAGTACTTTATTACACATTTTTCTCTCATTTTTCATCGATCCATAACGGCTTAAAACACTGCCCTGCATTCCCGCATGGGAGCTCATCGGGCGTTTTTTTTTTTTTTTTTTTTTTTTTTTCACATAATACGATAGGCATTTCGGTTAATCCGACATTTTATCGGGAGACGAAGATATCGATATTTAAAAATACCGAAATTCGATACATTGCCGAGAATAAGTAGAAATCAAAATATTTGGCAATCGTCGCTTCAATGCGCTTCCTATATATTTTTTTATTCCGGTAATCAAAAAATTTCGATTCAATGAAAACTTAACTTATTGCGCGATAGGAAAAACCGTTTCGGATGTGAAAAAAAAACAAAAACTGATAAAGCCTTCGTAATCTATAAAATTGCTTCGCACATGTTACGAGAACGTCGTCGCGTCGTCGTCGTCCTCGACGAGACCATGAAAGTTTGATAATTTCCGTTGAAACTCGCAGTTTCGCATGGCTTCCAACGTCCTTCGTGTATTTCGCGCAAACTACATGGCTTCAGTCAAAACAATGACATTATCTCTTTCAACGGGTATACAAGAAGCGAATGTACGCACACAGGCAATCCATCAAACTGACGTAATCGGCTTGCATTAAGTCGAAGAGCTGTGTCTACATCGATGGATCGATAATCCCCTTGTTGCACGATAGCACAATATCACACCGGTAGCCACGCTTGAATATGGACGAGGTTCTCGTACAAGAACGTTGTCGAAATTAAACGAGAGGCAAAGCGCGCTATCCGGCAAGCGATTGAGGGTGTGGGCTCTGCGCCGCTTTATTACTACTAAACAGGGCTGACCACACCGGTATATTACTACTGCGCGGACATAGAACACACTTTGCCAAAGGGTGGATATAGAAACGGGAGAGGAGAAAATTTGCTATAGGCGGTTCTGATATATCGCATAGGACGGGGGGGATAGTTATTACACGAGAACCTGCCAAGCCACCGGCCAATTTCCCCCATTGGCAGCGAGTGAGCCGAACCGACGCGAAACTCGGCGTTCACCTCTATTTTACTTGCCAAAGCCAAAACTGTAATTAATTTTGGTTTGCCGCTTCTGCTGAAATTGCAGTTGTGTGGCGTGTATGTGTACCGTTTGTATGTATATACGTACACCCGTAGGCTATATCGAAGAGATGGATTCCCAGTGGTTGTTCGGACTTTCTCGATTCTGTTCGAAACCCCCGCGAGGGATAATTTAATTTTCCGTGGATCATCCGGGGCGAATTACCGAATGATATCGGTGGTCGACCTCGTGGTTTCCGGTCGAGCTTCGATCTCGGCTGCTACTGGCAATTCCGGAAATGCCCAAACTTCGAACTTCCGCCGGAGCTTCATTCTCATTAGAATTGTTGAATCTTCGATGATTCATCAAAGGATCAATGAACTACGCGTTTATCGATGTATTGCCGTAAAACATTAATCATTTCGTAAAACTCGCGTTTAAATATCATATCACGAACTTTTTCTCGAAAGTTTTGTGTAGTTACGGGAGTGTTTTTTTTTATATCCGAAACGAGTCTTCACAAGAAGCAAGTTGGACTCTGAGAGGAGATATAGTGAGGCAGAACCACTTTTCTCGTGTGTACATACACACGACGGGGGAGCTACTCACTCGCTTGCCAGGGCGACGCGGTAACGCTATGCATTTCTATCGGCTACTTAACCCACGGAACGACAGCACTCTCTTGAAGCCGAGACTCCACCCGCGACACCGACGTTATTTCCGGTACAGCGAGAAACTCGGACGTCGCGTTAGGTAGAAAGATGACGGAGCCACGAGACCCTTGTCCTCCTTCTTGGCTTCCACGGTACAGGCTTGTTGACCTACAGCTCGTTTGGTTCTTGCAACTTCCTTTATTTATAATACTTTAGAGAAATTCGTGAATAAAATTGGTGTTTCAGTAGATACGGCTTTGTGTATCAGACGTTTTTTATCGTATTTTTTTTTTTTTTTTATCAAATCAATCGATAAACCGTAGGCTCGCGTATTCCGAGTGGAGAACAAAAAGAGGTATTCGCTAAAAATCTATCGAGTACAGGGTAAACGAACGTACCGTTTTTTGCAACGTCCGAACGAGTGGTTGCGAAAGCGTAAATTATTTGATACCCCTCTTTAGTTCAGTGCTAATGGCCTTCGTCCGAAGAGAACTGGACGGTAGGGTGGGGTTTGCACGATTAATGGGAAACCCTCTCCGATGCCACTGACCACTGCTCTCTCACCGGAAACGCCATAAGCTTCGTACCGGAAAATTCTTCACTTTCGAGTACTGCGAGGCCAAAACTCCGCGTACATATCGCCTGCAGCGACACTCGACGTATATAAACCACGTTTCAATACAAACTTCACTATATAGGGGTGCGCGTCCAACAATCGGGAATTTTCAACGTCAGGCAATTCAAACAACTTTGTTTTCTCAACAACGAACAGTGTGCCTGTGATAAATAGATTTTACTTCAATACCAAAGCTTTGAAGTTAGAAAAAGAAAAAAAAAAAAAAACGAAAAAAAATAATCCTCGAAAATCGGGTGGTAAAATAAAATAAAATAAAATAGCGAAGTTGAATGTCAAAAAAAAAAAAAAGTTCCGCGGAGAGTTTCGTTGGGAAGCCCCGACGGAAAAGTAATGCACTTCCTGGTTTTGTCAGGAGGCCACTAATTCGAGAGTCCGGATTTTATTTATTCGTCGTCGTCGTCGTACGCATCGCGCCCAGCGTACAGAACGCTCGCGGCTCTCTTCCGTGTAGCCATAGCTTCTATTTTTTGTCCAATTTTTTTTTTTTTTTTTTTTTTTTTTCTGTCGCGACTACCCTCTCCGCCCCTAGCTCCGAGCACTCATCTCTCTTCACCCTACTTTTTTTTATCCACATCGCACGACGGTGGCGAACCACGCGCTCTTCATACCCCCTCTCGCTTCCGGCATTCGCCGGACCTTCGTTCCTCTCTCATATCCACCACTCGCTCGCCCACCTCTGTGGTATGTTCAGGAAAAAAAAAAAGGCGTATAATAAAAATGAAAAGTATAAGCGGCTCCCGCGAGAAAAGAGTTATCCCATATACTACGGAAGTCCCCACGGGGTATTCCGTTTTCTCGTATTTTATATCCAGCAATGAATTACCAGAAAATACATAAATGTTTGTTTCTGAACAATTCGTATAATAGTAATGGATGTAACAAATCTATCAATGTAGATTGACCTTTCCGAGTATCCGATGACGTTTTTTTATCCCTCCTCCACCATCCCCTGTCGCGCCTTTTTAATCCACCGAGACTTCTCGAGGCTCTCGCGAAGGATCGAGTCTCCGGAGCTCACTTTCCTTTCTCGTATGAAATTTCAGATGACTGATACGAGGGTCTTTCCCCGAGAATGGATAGAGCTGATAGTTAGGTAGAGGTCTAAGACCGAGTGTGACTGGAGACCTCGGGTCTAGAATTTCGCAAAGTGCCCTTGTTACTCTCTGACACTTAAGGTCCAAACACCTCTCGTTCGGATAGGCGACGAAACGTCGAGTCTCATATCTCCGCTTTATCTTTCTCGAAAGCTCTATTCTCGCTTAACCCATTACAGCATCAATTTGATCTGTTTATGGTTACTTGAACTATAAAATGGATTCCACATGGATTTAGCGTCAATCTACTAAAAGATTAAAGTCCGTTTTGCTCATAAAAGAAATGCTTTGATCTCGTGAAACATTTTATTTTTTTTCCGCCAATTTTTCACATTGATCAAAATAATTTCAAAATCCATAACTAGAAAAGGTCGATCTTCGAAATTTTACTCGCAAGTCCTTATCCCAGGAAATTCTTTGCCTTTACTTTGATCACAATTGTCAAATGGATTTAAATGTGATTTTTTTTTATCGCTGCCATTGATCGATCGAAAAATATTTCATTTTTTTTTTTAATTTATATATTCATTTTCTTTTTTAATTAAAAAAGATTGCCCCTTCGAGAAAATCCAAAACATTATCAAAGAAGTTATCTTATGGTAGGAGCTTCGCGAATAACGAAAAATTACGAGGAAGAAATATGAAAATTTCCAATTTTTTGAATTTTTTTTTTTTTTTTTTACGATGGTTGAGATCAATTATGGGCGTGGCGCGAATACAAGTTCGAACGATCTCGAAGCAACGAGGTTTTCTTCAACGCTCGATATTTCAGTCCGCGCTCGGCACATGCATGCCGTACCACATACTAAACCTACCGTCCATATCTACTGCCTGCCTACGCCCTCGCGCGACGCTACAATGGCCAGGCAAGACAATCTACAAGCTCTATAATAATAGCCACGCGTCCATCTCGCCTTAACAGCGTCCTCAACGCGTAATTTATATCGGGTATAGTATACCCTCGGTAGCTTCTGTTAGTAGTCGTTACGGATGAATTGAGAGAAGGGAAACAGGGAGAAATCGAGGACACACCATGGCCGATGGCAAGCGTTGCCCGAGTTTCACAAAGTGCTAAAGCGAACGACGAGCCATCCTGGATGGGACTAGCAACAGGATGATAGAAGGGCAGTGGAAAGTACTGAACGGTAAACATACACCAAACAAAACAGAGCCCTGCAGATTCCCTACGGGACATTCCCGTGGGAGCTTTTCACCATTCTTACGGATGGCCATTCAGCGCCGCATGTTAAATGGTACGAGGAAAAAGAGCTCTCCTTTTCCTTTTCACTCTTTACCTCTTTTCCTCCCGACGACGACCTGTCGCCCGGGACTCGTCATTTACCTTTTCTTTCACTCTCTCCCTACTCTGCCCACCGATTCTTTTCGCACTCATTTTCTCTCTTTTTCTTTCATTCGTATTCTATCTCGTCGCGTCGGAGACTTTTTTTTTTTTTTTTTCTTTCTTTCATCCATCCTTTTCACTCTCGTTCGTTTCTGAAGCCACGTGCACAACCCGTTCACGGTCGTTCACGCGGCAACTCGCCCAGAGCCCCCAGCACTCGCTGCACCCGCTAGATCTTCCGGCCCTCTCTTATATTGCTGCTGCTGCTGCTGCTGCTGCTGCTGCTGCTTCTCTAGCATGACTGTGTGCTTCTCGATGAAGCTACCATTGTTGGGACTCTCTCATTGTTTTACCGAGAGGGAACGCGTTACTAGGGATAGAGAATGATGGAATGTGCCCAGCATGTGTATACCTACTCGTTTTACTCAATGAGCAAACAGCGAACGATGGAAACGCATCGGAATGCCCTATTCTTTGGCTGTTTCTACTGATGTCCCATGGAATCTCTCATTCATACTCTGCCAAGACCACCTTTGCGGATTTGCCGCAAATTTAATTATCAGATAACATTGTACACTTTCGATATAATATTTAGTTAAATTTCTCTCTAATCCCTTTTTTATCCAATTATGCATCATTACAAATGAATGACAATGCGTAATCATTGGTCATTAATAAAAAAAAAAAAAACACATCGAGAATAATAGATCTTTGCAACTGCATACGACCGTCAAATATCACTTCTGAAAACAGTACTTTTTAAATGAGTATAACTATCGAGATTGTGTTTTCGTTTATAATTAAAACCGATGAAAAGCTTCAGTTGAGTTAATTAACGGTGATGCATTTCTATGTCAATAAATGTTGGTGGCGTAAATCGCGACTGTTTACCATCTGCAGCGACTTAATTAAAAATTCTTTGGACGACACGCAAACAGTAGAATATGAAAATGGCTGGTGATTCCGGCGTCGGTATCACGGTCCGTTGCATTTACCCGGATACCCGTCGGACCAACTAATTTCGCACACTCTGCCTTTCAATTACAGGTGAGCAAAAGCGCGGCTGGCGACCTCGTTGCTACGTCTCCGAATCAGACAGATAGAACAGCGACGCGTGGTACCTGCGACCATCAGACGAGGTAAATTCTCTACCATTTTTTGTAATTACATCAAACGCGATCGACAATTTAATTTTCCCGTATTTTCCCGGCATTTAACGAACGAAGTTCACGAACAAAATTTACGACAGTTTCCCTTTTGATTTTCCGGCTGCGATACGATTGTAGACAGGTACTTTGTAAATTTTATACCCCTTTCATCTCTTTTGGTTTATCAAAAAAAAATTTATAATTTTTCGCAATTTCGTCACAAAACGTCACAAAAAAAAAAAAGCTGCCTATAGCACAAAAATTTAGTCCCTCCGATGCCCTCGAAGCGACAAGCGGAAACAACAAGAAAAATCGCATTAAAGAGAAGTATCCCGCGCGTTTTAATCGTCACTGAGAATGAAAGAAAAAAAAAAAAAAAAAAAAAAGCTTCTCTTTTATCAGAGTTTTCGTTGCGGAACGAAGGTGATAAAAACATTGTCAGAGAAAGAAGAAACGCGATTGTGCCGGCGAATTCTCTAAACGAGTCTGATATCCGCTTCGTTGCAGTGCTCTCTCACGCAGAGAGCACACCATACCACGAACTGACTGTGCGTTGGGGCTCTCTAACAGGTCAGCGGAGCACTTCGCTGGAGTTAACACGGCGTAATAAAAATCCGGGTCGTCGTTTCTATACTCGTTTCGACTTTTCTCATCCCCTCGTTCTCGTATCCTAACCCAATCTTCGGAGTATTTAGCGAAACAGTTAAATCAGCACTCAGTAGTGAATATACACATCAGTACAGTGTATACCCACCAAAGGGTTAAAGGCTTATGGCAAAAATGGCCCCTTTTTTTCCCCCGAAATCTTTCGTTAATGCTGCGCAAAGTTATGCGCGATAGTTGAACTAATGAAAAGTTCGACACTCGATCCGTAAGCAAATGTCGCGATCTCTTGTTCTATGCCTGCTGTAGGCTTGTGCATTGAATTTTCCCCCGGTAAATGGTGGAACAGAGTAAACGGGCAACGAGAGGGCGAGTATGAGAAGGTGGAGAGATAGATATGTGCGTAAATATACCGACGAAGAGCGAGAGAGCGAGAGAAGCGAATGGAAACGAACGTGCCCTGTCGGGAGCAGCCCTCTGGCAGTGTACATATACCGTTTCAGTGCGCGGTAGACGAAAGAACATATATAGGAACACGTTATATTCTGCCGCTACGTTTCCCTGACGACCGGGTTATACGAGACAGCAGCAGGTCCCGACGTTGACGTTTCAGTCTACTTGCCACTCGGCAAAACACTACTGTCATCCATTTCTATACTTTCACGTGAACTGCCAACCAGCTTAACGAAAAAGTACCATTTTCCCGAAAATTATATTAAAAATTTCCCAAAAAACGTTTAGTAGACACGGAGTTTAATGTACTCAGTTGGAAAATGTCTCCAACTACTGCTATGATTGCTATAATTTACACGGGACAGTTTGGCATTGAGGATTAAAAACGTTTTGGCAAATTTCTGAATGGTACTTCGCGCATTAAGGTTGAGGCAAATAGGGCTCTTTGAGGAATCTCCGTTGGTCGATTTCGCTTGTGGGGACCGCAGAAGCAGAGGACCCAACCCTTTGCCTAATCTAATTTCGAAGGTAGCTAAACGAAAAAGTACCATTTTCCCGAAAATTATATTAAAAATTTCCCAAAAAACGTTTAGTAGACACGGAGCTTAATGTACTCAGTTGGAGAATGTCTCCAACTACTGCTATGATTGCTATAATTTACACCGAACAGTTTGGCATTGAGGATTAAAAACGTTTTGGCAAATTTCTGAATGGTACTTCGCGCATTAAGTTTGAGGCAAATAGGGCTCTTTGAGGAATCTCCGTTGGTCGATTTCGCTTGTGGGGACCGCAGAAGCAGAGGACCCAACCCTTTGCCTAATCTAATTTCGAAGGTAGCCACTTAATTTGAATGTCTGCGCTGCCTGCGCCCTCCATCTCTCGAGGGCCAAAAAGGCTCCGCTCTACCGGAACATCCACCGTTTCATCGTCGACGCACCCGTCCGACAATCCTCACGTTACACAGCCCCTCCTTCATCGCTTCTCTGGGGGGTCGCAATTAATTGCTTGTCGAGCGAATCTTGAATTATGTTCACGAAGTGATTGCCACATAACATTTAGGTTTCTGTCGCTTGCTGCGCTTCTCATTCGCGTGGAATATATTGTCTTTTTTAAAAATTATCGCGGAATTATCAAGGGTTGAAAACGCCTCTGATGGGTTTTACTAATGTTGAGAATTTCTCTTATTCGAACTTCCGACTCTGGATGGATTATTCAACGCAAAAGCCCTCGGGAAAGGGCTTAAACCAAACTCCTAGCCTTATCGCATCCGGTCCCTTCATACATATTTCACAAGTTTCTCACCAAGCTATTACGCAATACACAGAACACTTCAACAACTAGGATTAAATAATTTAATCCCTCGACTATTCGATGTCGACTGCGAAGCAACGTTGACGTAAACAAAACGGCGAAGAGTTTCCATTTTGTTGTGTTACAAATGGCGTGTAGCGGAGCGAATGGAACGAAGTTTAGAATCGATTAAATCGATGTCGTTTGAATCGTTCACGTGAATATCTGATGCTACGCTCGCGCTTCGCGGAAAAGAAACGAGGAAAGGACACGCCCTTTACAAAGAGTCGGATTGAATTATTTAAAGGAGAAATAGGTACGCGTTGGCTAGACGACGAAAATTCAGTGTCTCTGCGAAGGGGAGTGAACGAGAGTGTACGAGAAATGGTCGGACGACGACAGAGAACGCGAGAAACGAATGGCTTGGCTGGTTGACTGGCTGGTCGGTTGTACGACGGGGTTGGGTGGCCAAAAAGGCGTACGGAAATGCGCGAGAGATAGCCGTTTCCACATCGGAATTGCAAATGCAATCACCGAGAGAAAAATTGGCTGTCATCTGACGTGAAACGTAGAGATGGGGAACGGCGGATGCCAGAGAAAGACCGCGTAACAACGAGAGCAGCGTACAGTGTCACGCGTTTGCGAAATTCATGGATAAAGAAAGACATACGCAAACAATGGTAGAAAAAGAAACGTCGGGAAACCACGGGAGAGACAATGAAGACAGAAGTTGAAACGTTGCTTTCGCCACTGAATCGAATCCCAATGGATTTCAAATTTAGAACGACGATTTTCCACACTCCTGATCGTTGGAATTTTAATTGTCGAATATTAATGAAAGTGGAACGGGATTCTGGACGAACCGGCGAAGTCTGGAGAGTAGCAGTGCGGAGAAGAGGAGGAAAGGGGGGAGAGGGATGGTTAACCAACGAGCGAAGAGCAACAGGTGAAGCGTGTCAGGCAATTGTCACAGTTTTCCGTTTCGTTTGACAAAATTCGTACACTGTGCTTCTGTGAATCGGAGTCACTGGGATACGAGACTATAGGGGCGCCGCTATAGTATGTTGGGAAATGGTGAAACACCCAATAGTCCGTCGATACAGCGTATGTACAGAGTAGAGAAAGAGAGTGAGAGTCGACCGAAATCTCGAAATCGGCCGGTCGATTAGCTGGTTTCCGATTACCCGTAAACCACGCGAAACGGTCAGTAGCATTCGAAATAGTGAATTGGCGAGAGAATACGAGGGAATAGTTCGAATGCTCGTTCTACAGTTGCTAATACCTACTACTGCCGCAACTAGGTAGCTTCGAAGTACGGGTTCAGCTGTTTGACCCGATACCCGAGTCAAATACCTGTATCGTTTGCGTGGCAACTAGTTGTTGGATCACCGAACAGATTTTCAGAAAAATACGGACAAATTTAGCGACATTTTTGACATCATTTCATCAAGTTACATCTGCATTTAGCATCTGCAAAAATCGAGTCAGTCTTCCCGCAATGTTGTCCTATTCAATTATCAGGACACTTGTAATCTCTTTTCCACGTTACAACGTTATGAACCGTTTAGAAATGTATCTCAAAGATAGGTCTGCGATAGACTTTGTAGAGGAAACTATCTGCGCAATCAAAATGTTTATCTAAATGATAGACCTCTTGTACAGACAAATTGAGACAGAGAACCTTATGCCCGCGAATAGGAGAGAAAAAAAAAGAAATGGTTCTTTGCCTTTGCCGATCTTGAATTAGGGAGCAGAGCTTGAAGGACGGAATAGTTTCTTATCGCTCATCGTGCGAAGAAGCTTAGGGTTCCTCGTGGAGGCGAGCGAAAAACATCTAAATCCCTGGACTTCCTCGGTGCACGCCACAGGCATGTTACTACACCGCTATAACAAAGTTGTGAGGGTGAATAAAGGCGGTTCGACCTTCCAGACTGGACTGAAACTTCTCGGCTTTTCCTCTGTTCTCTTCTCTTCTCGTTCGGTCGCGTGATTCATCTGATCAAGGGGGTGTCGGGGATTAGAGTCAAAATACGTCTAAAAGAAAATCTCTTGATCCCTTGATTCTCCCGGGGAAAGGAAAGTGAGCGCGAGAGGTCACGTACGACCTCATAGCAGTCTTCTTCGCCGAACGATCCAATACTCGACTTCGCGTCTTAAACAACATTGAGGTCGAATAAAAAAAAAAAAATGTTACAAAAAAACACGACAGTATATCTCGAAAAACGTTGCAAGAACCGTTACATCGACATGTCTGGAATAAGTCTTGCGAGGCATGCCTCGCTGGAGTTTTATGACGGTAATAAAGAGCGGAGCGCTTTGATGAAATTCAGCAATATTCGAAGACTGATGCTTCGTTTTTCATGGTCTTATTCTCATTAATAACGATATTACGTGGTAGAAAAGCAGGATAATGCTAAAACGAGCAAAAGCAACCATAGTGGACAGGAGAATGAGGCAAAAAGTTTAGCGAGGCAAGGCTGCGCTGATCAATTTGGTTTCAAACGAGTTTAGCAGACAGACAAGCAGAGATTTCCTGCAGGATGAGTGACTTTCAACAACGCTGTTGTCTGGATTCAGAAGAGGCTTTAACTACGTTGTTTAATACGAGTAACATTTGGGATAGCAACAGGAAGCGCTGCTTCCGTGGACCAGTGGTAGACGTCCGGTACTCGGCGATAGAATCCCTGCGAGAGCTGCTTAAAGAATACTCGGCCACGTAGGCGTGTCTGTGTGCGAAGCCAGGAGTACAAAAGAAAGAAGGCGCGAGCGGAAACGCAGAGGCAGGCAGAGCCATTGTTGCCCTTCCTCGGCGCGCGGACGTTTTGTTTTCGGATTATGAAGCTTACGAAGCATTTCCGTTAATCCTTGGAAATGACCAGCATCAGCGTAGAACGGAAAGAGGAGGAAATACAATTCCGTTCTTCCTTTTCATCAGCTGTTAGTTTTTCCTGATTTTCATTGAATCTAATGGTTCAATGTTTCAAATGCGATATTTATTCAAAAGTCTGGTAACATAAAAAATTGCATCTTCTGCAAATGAAGCCTCAACCTTGAAAAATAGTGGGAATAACCTTTCAGAGACGGTCTCGAGGATTCAGCATGTGGTTTAAGGATATCCTTACCAAAACCCGATTTTCTGTTCGATTTTGTTAACATTTATTCGGTTTAAAGAAAAGAATACGCTTGATTTATTGGAATTTTAAAAAGATTTTTTGACCGTCTAGTTTTTTTGCAACGTCATTTCAAAGTTACGTACCTTAACATGGGAAGGATACGAATTAACCTAAAAAACTATACAAACCAGCGCTTTTCTCCGCCAATTTCTGTTCGATTGAAAAAAAAAACTAACCACGTCTAGAGGATACTTCAAAGCAGATTGTGTCCAAATTTAAAAGATGTTCACCGTTTAGTTTTCAACTATTCCCGAGAAAACGTAGCGTCTATCTCTTTCTAGGACGCTTGCTTTGTATCACCTTTCTCTGTCGCCCATCGACTACCGCGTTCAGCGGAGCCCCTCTCCCGTGCTCTCCTTGCAATTCTGATAAGGATATCCTTAATAATTGCGCTTCCTTACCTCATTTTCGAGACCACCGTTGGCGTAAAGTCCAATTGCAGGAATCCGAGATCTTTCGACGTAACGTCCGCAACACTGTTGTATGGGACCTGTTTGCAAGATGGCGTCGGAATGGCTGGAATGATAAACAAAAATTGATTATTACGTTTTGAATTGTTTTATCCTTTACTATGTTTCGTTTCGCTTGAATCTGTACGGATTTCATAAGCATCAGAGGCAAAGGTGCCGGAGTAGAATAAACGCGATGGAATAACGATCCCGGGAGCGAGAAAGTTGCATGGAAAATGCGCTTGAGTTCCACGCCTGTTAAAGAATCAATATAATACCCGCGGCTCCGTTTCCATAAATAAATATTAATACAAGGAGTTACACGATGCGTGAAGGACCGATAGCGAAAGAGGAGCATCGAGGCGTTCCAAAATCGATCGCAAATATGACACACACTCTCGTCAAAGCAGCGACAGGGATGAATAAAGCTGCCGACGAGCTTTCAATCGTCGGCAAATCGTTTTCTTTTTTTCTGTTTCGTTATTTGTACTCTTCTCAATATAATCCTTGATTGCTATTCCCCAATGACTCTGCATATCCTCGTTTTGTTTTTCAATCGGCGGCCTTTACCTTTATGTACTTTCGCAATATCGTAACGTATTCAATTCAATGTAATTCCATTGAACTTTTCCATACTGCTTACGAAGAAAGCGTGTAATTTGTGTATTCAGGAAAAGAAGAAGAAAAATAAAGAAAAAAGTAAAATGACGAAGACACGCGCAGTCGACTAAGCTGCGCGCTTGTGTCCTTTTGCCGGAAAAGTCAACTTGTCTTTTGCATGAAAATGTTTGTAGCTTTCGCGCATTGAGAAAGATCTGAGCCCGTGGAGGTGCAACCCTTGGGGAACCAGTCGGTGTAAGGGAGTTAGGAAAAGCGACGGATGCGAAAAGGGAAGTTTCGTAGTCGGGAATGCGACTCTCGAATAAACATACAACCGAGAGGGTTGAAAGGAAAAGAGGGGAGGGGTGGGAGAGTATTCGCGAAAGCGAAGAAACACTCTACATTCGCGCAAACGAAAACTTGTCTCAACCACGCCACGAGACCTCGAGAATCCCCGTGGACTTTCGTACTCGCGAATTCGCACTTTGTCACTTCTTTATTCAATTAAAGAGTTACCGGGTACTTCTATTCTTTTGCTAACTTCGCAATATGACAGGAAAATCGTGTCAAAATAAAGACCCAGAGATGCTTCGGTCATTAATGTATAAATATAATGCATGCGGTTGAAATCTGTATTTACCAAAACTGCTGTTTTTATTAATTTCAATGAGAAATTACGGTTTTTTACAATTATCAATGTCTCCCGCAACTTTAGAGAAATACAGCACTCGTAGTCGTGTTATACGGATAAAAATTTGATACTCGAGTCATTTTATTGGGACCCTTCGATTTTTCTTTTGAAACCCGCAAAGCCTTTGTGGTGTTTTTTTTACATTATTTTATCGTCGTCTGACGGCTCGATAAAACCATCTTGAAACGTCACCAAGCACCCGATAGCCATACCGATTTATCCGATTTTTCGTCGTGATGTTTAAAAATAATCGTAAATTTTCCCCATTGCTTTCCCAATAATATAATTTATTCACAAAGCTTTCATCAACAAGGAAATAAATAAATTAAAAAAGATGTTCTCTCACAGCAGAAGCTTTGTAAGTAAAATACGTTAATGAGGAAGAAATGTGAGAATTTACAACTTTCACGGTCTTCAAGAACTATTTGACGTCGAGGCTTTGCCGCGTCTCTTCACACAAAAACTCGTCTTTGAAGTAAAATAAAAAAAAAAATTGTTTTTGGCACTTATATTCTTCAGAGTGTATTCTGAAGCACGCGATGCGCAGTGATGTCGTTTGACTGTTGTAAAAGAGAAGCAACTCTACAGCAGCAACTCTACGAACGTATGCTGCCGATATACCTTACATTTTAGTATTTTATTTTTCATTTTTATTCATAAAAAGCTTCAGAAAGGAGATAAAGCTTCGTATGTTCGTCTCATATGCGAGTCATTCGAGGTCTTCGTAATAAAAATTCCGAATGGAAGAACATCTGTAAGACTTGAGAGAGGCGCGGAATGCAGCCAATTTTTCAGAGTGCACCTCGAAATAATCATATACATCTCTTGCGCTTGAAAAGCGCGTATCGTTGTGGTTAGTGATGGAATCCTTCTACCTGCATTTCACGTCACGTAGTCGTAATGGCGAAAGTGCGAAAGTATATATATCCGTATAATACTACCAGTAGTATGAGGCATCTTCACTATCTTCAACGTTTCCTCTCCTTACGCTCGTACGATCTTCTCCGCGCATGAAAGCTCCACCCCTTCTTCTTCCTCTCCTTTACGTATGTTAGCGGCGTTACTCGAATTATTGCGAAAGCGACGGACCGAGAGAATACCAAAGCATCTGCCCTATACAATATTCATGCTACGATATTGCATCTTGAGTGGAAGCATTAAGGTGGAGAACGTTGTCGTCGTCTTGCTGCAGCTTCCAGATGTCTCTCGATCCTACAAGCTCCGTGTGGTCTCGTAATAGTTTCTTGTTTTGTATACCTCGCCGCTGTTGGTCCTATTGGTGCTGCTGCTGCTGCTGCTGCTGCTGCTGCTGCTGGACGTGTTCGTTGCGTTATTCTCCTTGCGATGCTGTTGTTATCGCAGCGCCAGTTCGAGTAATAGCCGGGAATAGTGTACCGCGAGAGAAGCTAAAACGATAATACATTGCTCTCGCTGCGTAACGGGTAAGCTGGCATGAATAATATAAACTCGTTATACCGATTGCCAGATATATCCCAAGTTAAGCTCAATGAATCAACCGTTATTGCTAACGGCAAAGAGCTACAACATCCTATAAAATACTCAGTGCTTTATTTCCAACAATTCTATTCCCTTTTCCTCTCGTCTCGATTTTTCGATGTGTCGTTTAATCGAGAGTAATAACTGTCGCGGATGAGAGCCTCGACTCTCGCACGGCGGTCGTATTGTAACGAAAAGTGATTAAATAGGCGCGCTGATGAAAAATTAAAGTGAATGGATCGCATTGGGCGACAACGCAATTCTCGGAAATTCAAATATTTCATCGTATTTTTGATCGCGTTCACCACGTCAACGGGTACAATGCGCAATTCGACATGATTTTTAAACATTTTTAAAAAAAATTTACTCCCTTTTCGCTTTGCGCTCTCGTTGATGACAGAAATGCGCACGAATGAGCATTGTTCCTGACTTCATTGTTTCGCAAAACACATTATTGCAGAGTATTGTCGAGGGAATAATATGGTTTTAATTGTTCCGCGAAATTGGCGAATAACTACATAAATTTTGGAGGGTGTACTCAATTTGTCGCGCTTGTTATGAAATCCAGAAAGTCTCGTAGCGGGGAATCCAACGTTGTATAATTAGTTCAGGAATCCCATGAACGCTATGAAAGTTTTTAGAAAAAATCGTGAAGTACGGAGGTTCCGTGAATTAATTATCCATCTACCATGATTTTTTTTTTTTTTTTTTTTTTTTTTTTTTTTTTTTCTATGCGAAATTTCTCGAAAATTCTCGGTAAAAAGGACGTTTGTTCGATTTCCCGATAGAATATCTTATCCGAAAGCTCAGCGACGCGGAACTTTCGGTCTTCCAGTAGCAAGAGATAGGATGAGAAAAAGGAACTATAGAGAGTCGAGAGGGGGCGAGAAATAATCGGGTTTCGGTTCATTGCAAGACTCGGAAGGCTCTTAAATTGTCAGGATCCATTTCGCGGGAGACACAGCATTGGTATTGTTAACCAACGTCGACATGCTAAGAGCTTTTCTTTCCGGCGCGTCTCTCCGATAGAACTACTTTGTTGCTCTCTTCTTCTGTTTCTACGTCGCATGCTTTCGCGTTTTCCACTTGTTCTTGTTTTCTTTTTTTGTTCTTCGTCTTGTCCGCTCTTTATGCGATTCGGAATGCGTAGTCCTTTCGCTCCTTGTAGATTTTCGGGCTCTAGTTTCACCGGGGAATTGTTACGCGAGCGGAGAAAATGTCGGGAAAGCTTGAGCTTCGAAGAGCTTTTCCACAAGAGGACAAGCAACAATGCCAATGGAAGGCTCCAGAGAATACCGATTCTCTAAGCTAAACAGAGACGACAATGAAAAGGAAAAAGCTTTGAGTTGTTACGAATTTGATGAGTTTATCGACGGAACAAAGTCAACAACTCATTTTTTCGCTCGTACGCAAAATAGACTTTTTCAAAACGCTGACGGTAAACAAAAATTAATTATAATCGATCTCGTTCTGTATATCGTTCAAAGAGACTTTTAAAAGGACCTTTTTTATCACCGGAATCCTCGCGGAGTCTCGTTAGCATCATTATTTTAAGTTTCAAGCGCAAATATAACGATGTACTCGTAAGTTTTTTCTTTTTATTCCAAATTTTACGAAAGAGCACTGAGCACTCTGAGCGATGAACGTATGAGAGAGTCACACACGCGAGACAACTCAGTGGGATTTCTCGGGGTATAAATGAGACCCCGTAAATCCTCGTGGAATGATCCGGGAAGCGTTACTCCTCGTTTGCCCTCCGAAGCGAATCTTTCGCTCTACTCGGTCTCGCGCCCGCTCTCTCGTCCTCTTTCTTTTTTTTTTTTTTTTTTTTTTTTCTTCCATCCTCGTTCGGCGGACTAGCGCGCGGGACGTAATTTCAATCTAGCGGTACTTTTTCCACGGCAACGTGTGAGCGAAAGAGTGAAAGAGAGGGGAAGGGGGGGAGAAAGCTCATCTCCCCGCCGGTCCCCCTCGCAGCCCCTACGGCGCTACGACGTTTATTGCACCGATGAAGCATCGTCGAGGATTATTATGCAACGGACCACCAAACCCCCTTCTCCCAACTTCAACCCCCCTCCCCCCCCCCCTCGCCTCCTTTTCCTTCTGCTTTTTTTTGTTTTTTCCAACGTATAGTCGAAAGCAAGAATCTCCGTATAGCATTCTCATAAAAAGCTTAATCGCAATTGTTCAACACCCTTTAATGCGGCGGTACCATTTTTCCATATCAAATCTTAGCATGGATTGCGCGTTTATTGTCACGGAAATGATTATTTTTCTGGTGGTTATTAAAAACTTTCGGAAGCCCGGGAACGGGAAAAAAGATACGGGAGTTATCCTTCGCAGTATTACCGAACCTACAGACAGCATCGTCGCTGGAAAAACCGATTTTTCTACGGCTTTTCCGCGCGTCTGATCCATACAGATATATCTACTTTCGTATCATATCACCAGCTAAACGGCGTTCAATTTCATTTATATCTCCGTTACTATTCAAAGGATTATTATTATTATTATGATTATTATTATTATTATGATTATTATTATTATTATTATTATTACCATTATTATTATTATTATTTAAAATGCGGATATAAATAAATATATAAATGAAGTACTCTATCGGATTGTGTTGAAAAATATCCATTGGCCGCAGTCTTTAGTGAAGTTATAACTTCTTGAAGCTGAGCATTTGTTACCAACTACCTTTTCTCATTATCGGAGTAAAAATGTTTCTGCCTCCTCGCATTACGACCGTTCTCTCTGCAACTTCCACGATTTGATAATTGGATAACGGAAATCTCATCTGGCGCATTTGATTGCTCAGGGATACCGGTAACAGAGATGAAAAAAAAAAAAAAAAAAAAAATGTAAGAGACGAAAGGATTTATTAGTTGTAAATCCCATTTGATATGTTATACGTTCGTAGATTTTTTTTTTGTCGGAAGGCCGTGAGATTGTCGGTTTCCGGTACGTGTGGTTAAATCCGATTTGGTATGTTATATGTCAGTAGATTTTTCTGTAGTAAGACCGTGAGATTGTCGGTCCCCCTCCCCTTCCCCCCCCTTCCCTTGGACTCCACAGAGCATTCTTCTATTCTGTACCCTGTGTCTGCGCGCCCCTCTCTTCGTTTGATTCCAGTCGCCGCTGGCGACCGTCGCTCTACGAAATTACAACCAATTGCTCGACGTTCCTGGGTACTCGAGAGACCCGGTAATTTTACACGAACGAGAATGTTTCGTGGTCGGGAACACAGAGATAAAGAGAGAAGTGTAGCGAAAGAAATAAAGGAAGAGAACAATTTCAATCAAGTCGATTGAACTGCGAACAATTTTCCACGAGGGATGCCAAATACCATAGTAAATCATTCGAATCGCAAAGTAAATAAAATCGATAAATATACAGAATATATTCATACACCCTGTTTGCGTAGTCCCCGGTAAACATTTCGTTGGACAAATAACCTGAAAATCTCTGCTTCATTGTTCCGGTTTATTCAATATTCTTTATTAAATATTTGATGAAATTTAATGGCGCAAAAGGGCTTCGATTATGAATTATCGACGCCGTTTATTATAATAGATAGACAGTCGACGGTTCTTGATCGATAAAGTTGTTCGTTCCGTCATCACTCCGTCAGTTGAGAACTAAGTGTACGTAATCTCGATTTTCGAGATGATGGAACGGATGGGCTTGCAGGGTACTCGGGAAAGTGTATTGCGAGCAGATGGTACCGTCATAGACTGTACGGAGCTTCGGAAAGCATCGTATCCGTGTGTCCTCAGGGGCCTATGGGCGTCTCTGACACGCCGGGCTGATTATCGAAATAGGTTCTCGTCGCCGTGTCGCCGCGTTCGCCGCATATCCATACCTCCGTAAGGATATGACGGTACACACCGCAGGGTATTCCCAGCGGGAGAAACGGTGCTACAGCTTCTCTTACTGTATGTGTGCCGAGCGGTCATCAGCAGCTGCAGCATTAACGCTATAGCGTGGACAGCCACGCGGGAATTTAATCAAATCAGTGCATCCAAGTTGATCGCACTGATGCAACAACTATCAACTTCCCGTATCCACAGCACGATGAACGCGTTTATGTCATTATCGGAAAACTTGGGACAAAATTTATATCTTCAAATTTCGGTTATTTTCGCAAACCGATCTTCTATCGCTGATAATTCGAATGCTTCTTATTTTATTTTGGATTAATAATCATTTTTTTCCTGTGTCACCCATTATTCTTCTCATATCCCGATGCAAACAAAAATACAGTTTTTTCTAAATTGTTTGATTTAAAAATCGGACAAAAAAAGCTTTACAAAGTGTGCCTTCGAGTGGTACTCTGCGCTGCGATCAATTATGGGGGATGTATAAGCGGATAGAAAAAAAGGGGTTCGCGAGGGAATAACAGTAAAAAAAAAAAAAAAAAAAAAATCTAAAATTGAATTTTTTTTTCATCGTAAGCTTTTCGTTTTTCAACGTGTATTTTATCTTGAAGGTCGTTTAAATTTGACGAATTTTTTTTTTTTTTTTTTTTTTTTTTTTTTCATAATACAATGTGGAAGATAGACAGCTCTATCGTTGCTATATTTCGCCTATGTGAGTTTGAATAGAAAGTCTCGTTGACGTACGATCGTTATACGGGAACTCAATTAAAAACAGAATGGCACGTCGACGAGGCTCCCTGTGCCGTGCCGTTCGGAGGTACGGTGGAGAGCGTTGCTCTCGGGAGCTCACACCGTCCGCACTAAGGGGTTGTTCGGGGCAATGAATCGCGTAGTCGACCGTCCGGAAACATTGGATTCGCGCCAAGCTCCCGCGTAACCAGCCACGCGCGAGAACGTGTTTTGTCGAAGCTGTTAATAGTACCTGATGGTAAATTCACCTGTGCCGCGCTTCAACGTCGGCGCTTGAATTCGTCGAACGTCGGTTTTCGAACGAGCGCTCTTCGGTGGATTCATTGAGAAAATCGTGTTCACAGGCGAATTCACCGGCGTTGAAACATTTTGTGATAATGTTCGTAGCGGGAACATGAAAGGGTGATTAACATAGAAAGGTAAAACGGTAGATAGCGAAAGGTATTAGATACCGGAGTTTATATAAATATGAAAGAATTAAATGTCCGCATAAGAGGAGAAGGCTACTTGGAAAACGGGAGGCAGGATATCTTTTTGCGAGTCGAGATTTCCGAGAAAAGTTCCTCCTCACCTCGCGGGAAATCTAGCTTAATATAATCTCCTTATTAGCCGGTTTTCCCTCACCGCTGCTTCCGCTAATCTTGCTTCGCTTTTCGTTTTGCTTTCTCTCACTCAAGCGAAGTGGAAGCAGCCACTTCACTCGAGCTCCGCTCGTACAATACGATTCTTGCTCTCTCTTGAATAAAAGTGAGTAAGACAGAGAGAAGGAGAGAGAGAGAGAGAGAGAGAGAGAGATAGATTGAGGTCTCGACTTCGACTCTTACACTCCGGAAATCTTTCCTCTCCGGTAATACTGCAGAGGCACGACTCTGCGAATAGCCACGAAGGATACCATTGTGCAGGAAATCCTCCGAGGATTTAACGTGATAAAATAATTGAATAAAGAGAAAAGAAAAATTTTCCCCAGATAATAATGAAAAAAAAAAAAAAAAAAAATGGAAACCCAAAAAAGAAAAGTTCGAAAGTTGAATAGTTAACAAGCCCCTCGTTAAAAACTGACAAAAGGGTGTCGACTGTATCATTCAATTTGCATCTTTCGTCCTCGTGATAGAGTATAAAAAAATTAAATATTAAAATGTATTTCGGTGGTGAAATTTAATGTTTTATCGAAACTGTAACAAACCAAATAACATCGTTGGATCAAAACGAATCACAAACCGATAAACACCCCTCGAAATTATATGCGTTTCTCCTCTCTCGGGAACTTTCATTCTGCACGACTCCGAAAATTCGTGTATGTTACATACTATAGTTTAGTATAATACAGTGTATGCAACTATACAACGATATTCGGAGCTGTGCTGTGTTCTGCGGCGTGGCTGCTGCTAGGCCGCCGTATGAAATGCTGCTGCCGCTGCTGCTGCTGGTTGTTGCTGCAAAATCAATATCACACCGGTCCACGAGAGAGCGTGAGAGAAAGAGATGAAACGAGAGACTGAGAGAAAGGCAGCGAGAGAGAGAGAGAGAGAGAGAGCGGAGAGCGAAGCTCGACGTTACACCCTTCTCCCTTCGGGGTACCCTTGCCGTTCCGTGCTCTCGGCAAACGACCTTCCTCCGCGCCACCCCCTGGTGTACACCAGCGTCACGCTACCATAACCACTCCCGTCATTCTCCGCGTGCATGACATCCGCAGCGTGCATCAGTCGACAGCTACCCTCCCGCTCTCCTCCCCTCCGCCCCTCCGGCTGTCCTGGTCCATCCAGAAACTCACTGGAAGCGCATAGCAGAAGCATCATGATACCAAAAGGACGTCGTTGATGATGTCATAAAGATCGCTTCGCTCGTACTTGATAATGAAACAAATGTTCCCAATAAGGATATTCCGAACTATAAGCGGTATCTATCGAGTAACGGTAGTATAAAGAAAAAGAAGAATCGCAAGTTCTGTGGTCGACAAGAAAACTGCATTAGTACTAATACACGAATAGCCAGAGAAAGGTCATAAGGAACGATAAAAGGATAGAAGAAAAGAAATTTCAACGGAACTCCGAACAAAGTTTATGAAGCGAAATGCTCGAGTATCTTTGAGTCTGACAATCGTCGCTGAGACTTTAACCGCTTTTCCGACTCTTCGATACACGTTGTACCGTATATATTCGACGTTGAAGAACAAAATCCAAGTTACTACTCGTAGAAAAACGGGTTTAAGGATAATTGAAAAGAAAAGCAGAAAATATGAAACGGACGTAGCGTTCTTTAGGGATGTTTTACTAGAGCCGTTCAACGAGCTATTAACGAAGTGGCGAAGATATAAAACAGTACTTCGGAGTATCAACACTTATACCCTTCGTTGATGTAACAAAGTGGACGGAGATTATTGAACACGCGCTTCCTGATACTTCAGAGTCTTTTGATCCTTCGGCCGAAACAGAGTTTCTACGGTGTAAAAAAAAAAAAAAAAAAAAAAAAAAAAAAAAAAACGCTTCCTGGTGCCGTTGAAAAATCGATGAAGAACCCGCGTCTGTATACTAAAGTAGATTCGATACTGAATCCGAGGGCTTTAACAAACAAGAAGTGAAGCGGTAGGGACGTTGGGGAAAAGCTTCAAAGACGCTTTTGACTTTTTCTTGAGAATACTATCGAAGAAGCGGATAAGAGTATAGAAAGATATTCTGATAGAGGCTTCGGCCGCGTCGGCTTCCGCTGTATCCTCGTCGAAGGTCCAGGTACAAGCGCGCTGGTGAACGTTGGGGTGGCTGCGCTACCTGATCGGAATTCCAACGACCCCTTGCCGCCGCCCTTGGGCTACTCTTCATATATTCCCTTATTTTCTGATATTGCCAAGGGATATCTTCTCGCACCTTTTTTTTTTTTTTTTTTTTTTTTCTTTTTTACATTTTTATCATCCCCGCCATCCGATCAGCTCGTATAAATTCACCTTCATGGGATTTTCAACGATCCTCGAATGGCGTTAGCTTACCAAATGGAATTTGAGTTTAGAGTACGAGGTCACGCGCTGACATATCATGCTTAGTGGCAAACCAGAGGGGGATCAGGGGGGGTAGGGAGGGGTTGAAGGAAGCAGTCGAGCGAGTGGCTTAACGAGAGTAATACGCGTCGAAGTTTCGCAGCAAAGCAGGCCACCTGGCTCGGTAGTATACGAGAGCCAAGAGTAGTCGTAGTTGCAACTTCATCCGAAACTTCGTCCCCAAATGCTGCGGGTTCGTGCGTGATACGGTGAGTTTGTCTGGGAGTCTCGAGAATCGCGAGTCACGTTCGCACGGCAGACGAGAAGGAGTGGGAAAACGATGAAACAGGCGCGTTTAGAGATTCACCAACAAGCGCAGCGTCTCGTGCTGCGATAGCCATTGACATGGACCTAGTTTTACTTAGTCTTCAAGAAAGGGCTTCAATTAAACAAAACTAATGGTTTGAAGTTGGAAACTAAACATTTACGTTCTCGTGTCTCATTACAAGAAGATTTACCTATTCCTACAGAAAATGACTCGCGAATTCTCATACATTGACTTTAAAGGCAATTAATCCGATGGTTGCGAAAATGAAATTTTTTTTTTATTTTTCTTCCTTAATAACTATAGAAGAAAATAATGTATATATGGTCGCCGAAAGACTAAATTGATTTTTTTAGGCGATTATCGGTGAATACTCTATAGTGAATGGGATGCATGTAAAATCGTTGGTTCGGTGGCAATTGCCGATTTCGTTAATAGTTTTTTTTTTTTTTTTTTTTTTTTTACAAAATGTCGTCGAATTAAAACTGTATGAAAAATCCTTGAGAGGAAGTCGCAATATTTCCGTAATTAAAAAAGATCAAAATCGATAAAAAAAAGTAAGATCGTTAGAGACTCTTTATCGTTATTATCTTGAATAACTCGTTTTATTTTTCATTTTTTGAGATGCATTGTGTCCCCCGGAGAGTTTTCAACGTCTTGAAAGAACCAAATCACTCTTCCGACAGCCATATATATATACATTTGTTTCCAATAAATTGTTATAATTTTTTGAAAAGTGAAAAGTAGGAAATCTTTAGAAAATAATGAATAGTAAATCTTCATAGAAAAAATATTTCATTTCCTCCGATAGTTAAAAAAAAAAATGGACTTCTTTTTTTCGAAGTGCTCGGTAGATGGACCCTCTTCAGTGAATAAAATGGTTATGGAATTGGTTTTACGGCGCTATCGAAGTTTTTTCGTCCAGATATCAGTCACACACTTGTGAACATCGATATCGTAAAAAGTAACGTCCAATATCAGACGAACGATCGATATCGTATTGCGTTTAATTTTTTCTTTTTTTTTTTTTGATCTCTCACTATTACGTTAGTTTACTACTAGCGTTAGGGCATCAACTCACTCAAGAGTGAACGATGCGTCTGACCTTTCCGCTCCGTTACCACTAGCCCTGGTCCTCTCTTCGCTAACGCGTCGGTGTGCCACAGACTGTATCCACTCTCCGCTAGTACTGCGAAAGGTCCCTTTCTATCGAAGGGGAGAGAGTGAGATCGGGAACTCGATGATCCTTCGACTTTGCTCCGTCAATCTATCACCCGATCAACGAAACTTACAGACGATTCACTGTTTTCCACTCTTCTGTTTACTCGGCGATAGATTTTTGTTTTCTCCATTGACTTTGATGTAATAATTTTTTACATCAATAATGATTGTTTCAAAAGTTAATGACAATCCACATCACAACAAAAGTAAATCGAGTGATATTTCATCGAGAATAACGAACGCGAAATCCATTCGGTGGGACAAAACAGACTACAGACTTCGATAAAATAAAGATTTCCCATTATTCTACAAAGCAAAAAATGTTGCCATGTAATGATGATCTCCTGCAAAAGTAAACACATCGGCAAACTTTTCAAGTGCCGTTACCAAGTGACGAAATCTCTTTTTTCTCCATCGTTTTCTCGATATAGAACATCTCTATAAGAAGCATTTTTTGTTTTTGTAAATATCAATCCCTTTTTTTTTTCATCCACGCTTGCCTGCCTCACTCTCTCTCTCGTTCCGCTGTACTCTCGTCCCTTGATTCGAGACTCGAGTCTCGAGTCTCGAGTCGAAAATGGTTTTTTTTTTTTTTTTTTTCGTCCCTCGAGCGTATATGGGAGAACGCCAAACTCTCGTTTCACACCGAGCCCACGCCCCAGGGCTCTCGGCGTCGAGGCTGTTCCGAAACTTTCCTCGAAAAACTCGACGATTTTTCTTTCTTTTTTTTTTTTTTTTTTTTCCTTCTTTTCTTCTAATTTACACCTGCGAGTCTCCCTCTGGCTGTGGCTCCCACTCGGTGGCTCCTTCCGTTCGCCACGTCGCCTATATACCCGCCGGCCAAGTGCGGAACACCGTTCATCTCGCTTCCTCTCAATGTTGGCGCTGAGGAAGGCACCACCCTCTTGGTCTGTGTTTCACTAACTCACTCTACTGCTCCTTCTATTACTACTACTTGCGATAGTATATCTATGTCTGGTTTCCGTGGGCTCGACTGGAGAGTACGTACGAGGCAAGCGGGCAAGTCGAGGAGATCGCTTTTCATGCGGGCACTCGACTCGGTGAGAGTGAGGTTGAGTTTGAGAACACAACACGCGAAAGAGGGAGAGGGAGCAGAAACAAAGGGTAGCTGATGGTTACTACTGTTGCCGGTGGTGTTGGCTATGGAGGCTGTTCACTCGGCTCGTTAACCAACAGGCTCGAGGCTCAGGTTCGATAACATTCTAGTTTACGATCGCGGAGGTGGAGAACCAAAGGACGTTACAGGAGACCCCGATAATATTTCCTTTGAAAAATACTCCAACTTTTAGTTGCGTACTATTGTCCTATATTTCAACTGTGTATCTCAATTTGAAGTTCACTCTCTCATACTCGGTGCCAAAAGTTTCTCTTCGAGAGGGCAAGACGTCTGTTTAGCGGCTTAATTTACTCCCGAACTTTCATCCCTTTATTTCTATCTTATTTTCTGAACGATAGACATTGCGTCGTTTCTCGGTACTGTAGATGCTACGATGAAGGATTTTCCTTCACTGTGTATTGTTTGAGGGACGAGAGTTTTGTACCCCGCGATCTTATTGCCTCGATAGACGAAGAGGCAAAGGAAACTCATTTTCTTGGACAAACTCTCTCCGTTGCAGCAAGTTTCCTCTTTGCTCGTTCACAGTTTGTTGCATTAAGAGGACCGAAGTATATAAGGGGTTGAGAAATATAGATAGGAAACTTCTTAAAAATCTTTGTTGAAGCGTTGGAAGACAATAAGTTCGTTAGAAGCTTCTAGCGTACTAATTATCACGGTTGTCAAGATTTCAGATTGATACGCTTGACAACGATCATATTACTAAATTCTTCCATCGCTTTCGTTTTTTTTTTTTTTTTTTTTTTTTTTTTTTTTTTTTTTTACGAGACTCGAGCCAGCGATCCTGAATTGGAGGAAAATCTTTAACAAGCTATGTATACACGTGACGAAAAGAGAGGAAATCCTCGGGAAAGTGAAAAAATCGCGCTAAAAAAAATCTCCTTCGCGATGGTTTAAGAGGATTTTTCTTCTCTGTGTATCCAGGCGCTTTTCCGTCGTATTCTACTCGTTCTCATCCCCATTTCAAGTCCGCGGTTATCTCACCGACGATTCACGTTTTCTTCTCCGCAGAGTTTCTTTACGGGTTCTTTTCTTTCGTCTTTTTTTTTTTTTTTTTTTTTTTTCACGCGCTAGTAAGAAAAATTTCGCGAGACTTTACCTCGACGATTCCCCACTCTTCTACTATCCAAAGTTGCAACGAGATTTGCGCATACCAACCTCGCCGATGTAGTAGCAGTCCGAGAAGCACTCGTTCCACTTTAGACCAGAATTCAGCCGCTGTAACCATTCTGGATCCTCGGGAACCCTTCCGGAACTCTTGACGTCCCACCCTTCGAATGCGTCGATTTCCATTTGGCCTTATCCTCCCCTCTTCACCTTACTACCCGCAGTATACTCTCTATATCTCTCGTAAGCCCTTCCAGTGTACCACTCTCTCTCCTCCATCCAGTTTCACGAGTAGTAAAACTTTTCCAGCTACTCTCTATCTCATTCGCACTCTCGCAAAGTTGAATTTGTCCGGAAACGCAAAAGTTTGGCGCAAGGCGTCGAGTCGGCTGTAGCTAAGGGAGCTAACAGCGGATAAGGATGCGCGCAGAGGGACAAGAGTCGCCTCGAGGGACGACAGGGGTTTCGATATGACAATGATAACTATTTCATACTTTGCGAAAAAAAAAAAAAAAAAAAAAAAAAAAAATAGCACACAACTTACGTTACCTTAAGACTTCGATAAATTTGTATTTCCTTAATAGCATTTCTTTTCATCGAAAAGCTTTTGAATAGATTGAAAAATGCGTTCGTTGATACGATACAGTTAATGAATGAGTGGAAATCGATAAAACGATACTGGTCAACGGGGCAATTGCGTGCAGTTTATACCCCGCGCCATCGGAGAAGCGAAAAAAAAAAAAGAGAGAAGCGGAGAGAAGTAATGAGAAGAAAACCCAAGAGCGGAAGTAATATTTTCTGCTCGAGGAGGGAAGGTCATTCAGCTGAAAACTGGACCCGTACAGTGAGAGTAGTAGACCCCGGAAGTTCCGATCGATTAGAACTGAGTGCAGAACATCCGCGCAAGGGATCTATACACGTATATAACGGCTTCTGTATATAGCAATTGCGGACAAAACTATATATTCTGTCCGAGAAACGCGATATCCAACTCTCTCCGTGGTCCAACCGGCCGTTCTCGCTTAATTGCACGAAACGATAAATTCTTGGAAGGGCGATTCGTGTAGCTGTAGAGAGAAACAGAGTAGTATGGAGGAGGGAGAGAGAGTGAGTTTGTGCGGAACTCGGGGGGGGGGGCAACCTGCTGTTCGGCACATGGACCACGGATCCGGTTTTCCGTTGCTGGCTTCGCGTTCTATAACGCAAAACCATATTAATTCGTGTTGCCGCACATGGTCGGCATCAGCCACCGAGCATTGCAACGAGTCGAGCGCTGAACTCGTATAACGAGCGTTTGGGATTTCGTATAACGTTCAGCTAATTCGTGAACGAGCTTTTCGCGTTCTCTGTGTATCTACTATGTTTCTATACCGGAATCCTGACGGGACGACCGTCCAAATGCTATTGGTGAAAAAAAAAAAAAAAAAAAAAAAATTGCATTTGCACAGTTTTACTGTCGTTGATATTTTCGCTATGATGGCTGCGCCACTTGGCACACGACCGATTCGATGTTTAATCGAAATCGACGAAATGGCATCGACGCGATATGGTAATAATATCAAAGCGACCGCACGAACAAAAACGCTCCGTGAGCCCAATAAACCGATAAATTAGTTGGCTATCGTCTAGTTTCTTGATGCAGCTAATTAGTTTGATGACCCGTCACGATTAATGAGATGATATATCTGTCTATTCTTTTGAAGCGATGGGGTTTTCAAAGATAATTTATCTACAGAGTCCACTATTACGGAACAACGTTAAAAAAAATGTAATATCCTCAAATAAACATCGCTGTCTTAAGTTCCGAAAGATGCTAAAAAAAAAACTTAAGGTATTATAAAAAGTATTTTTATGGCGGAAAAATCGATCTAAAATTAGGTATAACACCGGTATGACACGATTGGGGTAATGACATAATTTTTCGCGCGGAAGTGGACACCGCTTTTTTTTCATTGCCGCATTAACAAAAATTTGTGAAGACCGCGTATACTTTGCGGTGTCTTTCTGTTGGAAAAACGGCTACTTTGCATTTAAGAAAACGCCGATAGCGTTAACTAAGCGATTTTCTGTAGGAAAAATAAAATGAAACACGAGTTCGCCGTTGCAGCTTGCAGCTATCTTAAAATATTTTCAACTTTCGTACAACTTTTGTGGAGTTTAACGTCTACGGGAAATATTGTTTAAAAAAATAACGAAACTATGGGTTATCACGGAAGCTTGAAGTTTACGCGAAATTTTTGCCTCTTTCCACATTCCTTGAATATCTATATAGAGGATGAGATCATACGAAGCTCGCCGGATAAAAGTTTTCGAAGTATCCGTCGGTTCATCGTTAGCATTTTTTTTCTCTCGTATATAATGGATCGATGGATAACCGGGGAAGGGAGGAGAGTAGGGAGGGGGGAGAGGGAAATAAAACCGAAGCTCGGGATCGTTGCGGCTGCTCGTAGTTCTCTTGTTCTGCCCTCGTTATCCTACTACCGGTAATTATTTATTCGGCGTGTCGGCAACAACAATGTGTGTGATCGAAGCGTATCGTATCCAACGCGAATAAATACTGGTCTACCGCGTTCACGCCGCATCTCGTACCTCTCGGTACCACACTCTGTTCGGATGACAAATCATTGTTCTCTGTTACCCATACCATCTCTAGTCCATCGCTGGTACAATAGTGAAACGCAAAGTGTACTCCACTCGGTAGACAGATTGTTCGAATAGACGAGTGAAAAGTTTGCAAATCGTTATATTTTCATGTTACCGATAGAGTTAAAGCGTTCAACCGACGAATGTTGTATTTATTTTTTCCGTATTTAACTTTACATTGTTGATTAATTGAAAAGATTTGTCGGTATGGAACAATTTCGGTCCATTCGCTTGTGTCTCGAATCAATGTAATTTTCAATTAGATCGCGAGATCGAGCGAATTTTCGTTTCTTTTAATGAATTGCGTGAAATTCAACGAAATTATTTCACCAATTGAATACCAACTTTCGGCTTCATAAATTGACTTCGTCATCTTCGATGTCATTGGAAGATCGATGGGAAAAAAAAATCGTTTATATCTCGCCACAGGGTTGATCGCGGAATCGAGAAAGCGATAGAAATCGCTGGTACGGAAGAAAAGAGCCACAAGAACGGATCCCAGAGAGGAAACGTGAGAGTACGAGAACTGAGGGGATGGTTTCTGAACCAGGTTAACTAACCGGAAGTGACGCGGAGATAGTCGTCGTTGAATGAACTTCGTTCTCGTTGTATATTAGTGCGGACCGTGCACGCTATACGCCCTTTTGCTCTCGTGTTTCTCGATCGTTGTTCCCTGCGTCGGTTCCAGTAAGCATGAAACGTTTCGAATCAAGAGAGAGATAGAGACAAGAGAGAGAGAGAGAAAGAAAGAGAGAGAGAGAGAGAAAGGGAAGAGAAAGCGATGAGGCTGGAATTGAATTCGCTGTAGTCTATTAAAGCGCACAGTTCCCAACAAAGATCCAGCCACCGACAAGGTTAGTTCAATCGAAACTTTCTTCAACATACTTAGGTATTTCTCGTAAACATTCCCTGAAATGGCAATAATCGACTGCATCACCCATCCCCTCAAAATTCACCCACAAAATATTTTTCTACTGTTGATTCCAAATGGGAAATCAAACTGATCGAGTTACTGCGATACGAGTTAAGAATGTTCGTAAATACGATCAACGATGGCGGTATCTATAGTCTCATATGCTGCGACCTATTAACCGGTGCAGATGCACTTTGGGGAAAAAGGGCGATTCGTTGGGACATAAAGCTTTTGAGCACAAGAGCGGCTGAAGGGACGATGAGAGAGATTCCACGGATTTGGTTGGGACGGGAAGCCACTCCAAAGGACAAACCCGAGACAAGAGATCCCCTCTACGCTCCGTTGAACATGCGAAACGTTGGAGTGATTACTCGGAGATCAAAGGGCCGATCGCCCTGCGAAGGCCAGCAGGGTGACGAGTAATCACGAACTATCGGGTCTGATTACTCAATACGAAAAATAGAAAAAAAAAAAATAAAAATTAAGAAAAGTATCCAAATATGTCTCTCTTCTTTACAATGTCAACAAACAGCGATGAAATCCGTAATGAGAAAATTTTATTTTTGTTGCGATTAATCATTATCTCGCTTACGCAAATATCGTGTTTCATGCGGCATTGACACTCCAATTGAGCCGTTTGCAGTTCGATTTTATATAATTATTTGTTGTTACGATTATATTATGTCGAGCTTTATCGTGATTTATTCCGTATACGCGAGAAGTTCGGCTTTAAAAGTAATCAAATAACTTTATCGCAGAGCGCTGCGTTTGCAATTTCCACCGGACCTCCCCTTCGCCACCTCTCCTTCCCTCCCTTCTCCTGCCTTGAAGCGTGTTAGCTAAAAATTGACTCGCTGGCAGAGAAACCTTTGACGATAAATTGGCATCGCTGCCGTTGCAATTACTGGCAGTATATTACAGACTTTTTCAAGTCATCATACTGTCGTATATTTTCTCGGAAAACGTTGCGCGACATTTTGTTTTCGCGTTCACGATCTCGAACTTTCATATTTTATGGGTTCCGATTCACGCGAATGCAATTCCTCGCCACACATGCTAACAATGCTTTGCCAAGATTCCGCGAACAAGAAACTTTTTCCGATGACTATGCGTCTACGTCTTGCAAGAATGCAATAGAAAGAGCGCAATAATAACGAGAAGAAATCGTAGGTCACGCGCAGGTCGGATTTGCCAATTAGGATGACGTATTACCGAAACTTTTGTAGAAACGATATACGCCGCGAACGCATGTTCGTCGCTTGCGGACGAAGGAACATTAATTTTTCTTCTATTTTGTAACAACGTCTTGAGGACGAAAATTCAGGCCGTGAAATGTATCGAAATAACCCGAAAGGTGTTTTAATTGCGAGATCTAGTGGCGCGGGAAGTGACCAAACATTGATTTTAGAAAATAAAATCGCTTCGCTTGACTTTTCGCCAAAACCGTCGTCGACTTCTCGTTTGGAGAGAAAAATGCATGGAATTATCACATTCAGAACATTTTTCGAAACTCCTCAGTTTTTCCGTTAAAAAAAATCTAAAATGAACTTTTAACCCACTTAAAAGAAAAAATTCTCGCGGTTTAACGCCGAAAAAAGATACGTTTCTGTAACTACGCCAACTATTCTACATCATATAATTCTTAACTCTCGACTGCCCGGAGGACAAAAAATCGGGGAAATTTATTCGCCATTGAGTGTGCAAATCTCTTAACTAAATATGCGAATAATACATCGTTATTTAACCCTTTTCTTTTTTTTTTAAACCATTTATTTATTATACTCTTATCGCAGTCGGGTATTTTTTAATTCTTATACATTCCTTTTTTTTTTTCGTCTATCCTGATATTCCAAAAACTTTTGTTAAAAAAAAATGGTATGCCAAGTACTTCAACATTTCTTGTAAAAAAAAAAAAAAAAAATTTCTTCTTTTTATTTCATAAAAAAAAAATATATATATTTCTTAAGTACTTTGCAACGAGACACTGTCGTGTCTCTTGATAATCATCTCGAAGTTTTATAATATTCCATTGAGGAGCACAAGGTATTGTCTAAAGGTTGAGATCGCAAACGAAATGAATTTTTTTTTAATTACGATTACGAGTTCGGAGTCGTGAAATATATGATGTAAAAACGAGAAAAAGTCTCAGTTTCAATGCGACAAAAGGAACTATTGCGTTCGTACGATTGACCACAGCTGTTGTCAATCACTGTCGGACCATTGAAAAGATTGATTGAAGGGTTACACGGACTTTTCGGGTGGCTGACAGTTCTCGAATGCACGTTGCGGATAACGCATTTCCGACATGAACAAAGTGTTCGGCGCGCTGAGCTTTCCATCACAATCACACCCCCGGTTCCCGTCCCTTATTACGGTAACTCACGGAGCTGGCCATCAGCTAGCCGACGAAAGGGTCATTAATTCCGTGGTATTGTCTGGAAGTTCGTGGCGCATTATTAGTTTGGCTCTCTCAGCGCGGTAATTAGAGAGTAGAAGCTTCGACGGATACCGGAACGGCGATAACGTGGCGAGAGGCTAACCAACTCTGTCGTTCGTAACGAAAATCCTTCTGCCTCAGTGGTTTCGCCGAAATTACGACGAAGTTCATCGATCGATTGGCCCTCGTCAAGACCCTTACCTCGTTTTCTCGAAGTACAAAATGTTTCCCTCTTTTTATTTTAGTTTTAAACTCTTTTTTTTTCGTTCTCATTCGTCGGTTCTGAACTGTAGATGGGCGTCATGCCTATCATCGCCTTGTGAACCTATCTATCTACAATGAACGAGAGCTTTTTTTTTTTTTTTTTTTTTTTTTTCAATGATGTGTTTGATCCTTACATGACGACATGCATTTCGTATAAACGAAACGTTTAATTTTACTCAAAAAAAAAAAAATCACTTTAAAACTGAGTAAATCCATCGTAGACTCGTCCATCACTGTTTGAAGATTCGCGATCGTGAGACCTGACGGTCGACGGGAGGGGAAACCATTGACGCTGGGAGACTGATTTGATTAGGAACAGGAAATTGCTGGGGCGCCCCATCCGGATCCTTACAAGACTTTCCCCGACTTAATATATACATACAAACGAGGCTGAGCAATCTTCGTCGTAACATAACCTCAGTAACATAATATACATATATCAGTGCGCCCCTCACCGCGGTACTTTGCGAAGGAATAAAAATCCGTGGCTATCTCCTTCCCAGACTCGCGGATAACGTGTTCTACGTGCTGGAAAAACGAGTGCGAAAGGCTCTCTTCCAGAAATTCGCAATGCCGAGGGACGAATAAGCCATTAGATAAAACATCGAAAAATAAATAAAAAAAAATACAAAAATTTAAACTATCAAATCCTCGAGACTGATAATTCATAAAATATTTGTCCCGCAATCTCCATTTCGTTTCTCTTTTATTCCCGTGTCGCTGCGTTGTGTACAAGTTAAATTTGTCCCATGAAAAAAAATGGGATAAAAAAAAAATGTATATAGGGTAACAGATTTCGATATGCCGCTCTTTCTACCCCCGTGGAAAACAAATAACTGTCGAGTCTGCAACGACGCGCTCGATCGTCCGAGGTGCAATATTTCCGCGACTTCACCAGGGTTCGAGGTCGAATGGAAAACAACGGTGGGGGAGGGGGGGGGGAGGGTGTAGGAGGATTGAAGCTGTAGAATGGAGTGAGAGCGAAACGAAGAGAATACAAGAACAGAGGAAACGGGGGTGGAAAATATCCGGGGGGAGGGAGTATTCGTTGTATTCGGTATCGAGAAAGTGGGGAATAGAAAGAGATGGATAATAGCTCGACTCGTTTCGGTGTTGCCGAGAAAAGCGAGGTCGGTGGGTTGGAATCGAGCGATACAGATCGAATTCCGATATCGTCGAGTCCTGATTGGCGGCTGGCCCAGCCAGCAGTTCGAAAAGGCTAAGAGCCCCGCGAACGTAATGAAATTCCATACTCCCTTCTTTTTTTTTTTTTCTTTTTTTCTCTTTGTCTCTATCCGTTCTCCTTTCTCTTTCTCTTTTATAAGACTTCTCGCAGCTTCTTTCATCCCTTGTTTCTCGATCTCCTTCTCTCCTCCGCTCGCCATTCGCGTTCATTACACTCTCCCTCTTTCCCGCGTACTCTCCGCTTCCCGGCAAAAGGTTGAGTATCCCTAGCCTCTCGCTACGCTTCAACCCTCCAACTCTTTACTCCACAATTTTCGAATCCTGTGAAAAATCTCGTCCTTCTACTCGTTCGCTCTCCTGGCCAATTCCTTTTCACAATTTCCTTCACTCCAAAGCCCGCTGGTGCTCTCCTTATCGGCTCTCTCTTTACCGTGGATCAGCGTGTATAAGAGAGAGAGAGAGAAAGAGAGAGAGAGAGGAGAGAGAGAGATTAACAAAAGGAAGTTAAAAGAAATTTGCTTATTCGTGCATATAATTAATACTAAGGCCACCTATCTACCCCATTTTTTCCCTCTCGATGAATTCGTCTCGTTACCACTGAACCATACATTTTTCGATAACGAACTTCGGACATTTTTATAAGTAATCGATTGTACATAGGTAACAAAAAAATCGGTTGTATTAACTTCGACTACGGCGCTTTTAGTGTTAACAATCGCGTTTTTTTTTTTTTTTTTCACCATAACTATTGAAGTTTCAACGAGACGAAAATCGATAAACTGGGCGTTACATATAGCAAGGAAGATGCTTTATTGCCCCCCATCGACCCGTGTCAATTTGGCTGTACTGAAGGCAAAGCTCGTAGTGGTGTACTGTATCGTCGATTTCTACTTCATAGAGGGTTAGGGACGAGTATATCGATGCCATCACTATCGAAAACCACGAGAACCGTGACGAGAGAGGAGAGTGGGCTGATGGTAGGTTGTGGCGAAAGCTTCATCGAGTAACTCAACTAACTCAACCTCGCGATGCAAGCTTGAGGACCGAGGCGGTCGTGTCTTCGCTCCATTAAGTAGTAGAGGCAAGTTTTGTGCAGACTTTCCGCATCCCTTATCCTTTCTCCGTTTTTCTACTCTCCAGAAACTTTTGGAAACTATATGTTTCTACAACTCATAGACGACGTGTTTCGCAGTCGCAGTTCGTTGTTATTTCAACGAAAAAATGCAAAAGTCCGATTTTCAAAGAGATACTTATTTAGCAATCAATCAGTTCGTATTTGTTCTTTCGTATTGGCAGCGAGAAGAAAATTACAAAAATGAAATCCAGCGATTCGGTAGAAATTTTTTTTCATTATTTAATTTGACGTATAATATTAGTGGCTTTATAATGTACACGTTGATTGATGGTCCTTCCATTGGCGACAATGACGACGCTAAACGACGCTCACCACTTTACGAACTCTTGTCCGAAGGAAAATTCTCACCGCGAGAGCATCTACCCGCGTATCTTCGCACAGTCTTCTCTCCTGCTGGTGTATACGTAACCGAACGATTAATTAGACTCGCCTCGCCACCGGGTAAAACTCCGGGACGTCGACGATTTGTCTTCATTGGCGAGACGACTTATCGGAGAACGAGGGGGGGTGGGGGTAGTTGGTAGAGGAGATCGTGATCATCGTGAGAAGGGACGAGAAGCAACCGAGAGATGGATATCCCTTCGGCTCCTCTCTCCACAGTGGAGTCTCGTATCGCCACCATCTATCAATTGGTTTACAATATATTCTCCAAACCTCTCACGTCTTATTTTCATCCCCGATAATTTATCGCGACGTATTTACCGAAAAATATATATGTATACACGCGATATTTCATAGTTGAAACTTCTTTAAGGATAAAAGCAACAGCTTAATTAAAATTTATAAGCTCGACAAATATCTATCCTGTGCGGAACAGGCGGCAATCAATTTTTATCATCTTCCATTGTGCGAAAGTTTAGCGAAAAAAATTGTCTTTCACGAGGGATAAAACTACGAAAGGATCTTTCACATGATATTATTATCCTGTGAACTTTTTTCCGTATACGAAGCTTTATAAGCGCTACAAAATTGTCTCACAGTTACCTTCCATCATGGTCTTGTTTTTCACGTAGCCAACCTCTCTTTTTCTTCATTCCATTTTCTCCCCTATTTGTGAGCCTCGAGTCTCAGGTCACAAGCATACGCACACGTACAGCTGCATACCTGGGTAGTGCATTGTGGGTTTGGACGAGAGAGGGACACAAAAACTAGCTGGAGGACCAGTGGAAAGATCCCCTGTTGCTTTTGTTGTTTGCGACGCCAGAAACAGAGTGAGTGGGAAAAAGGAGCGGAGCGCGTGGGATGAGAAAGGAAAAGTGAGGGGTCAGGGAATCCCGGAGGAATCCGCAAGGGAAGGTTGAAAACGACGAGGAGAGCCGGCGTAACTCGTGAGTCAACTGTCCTTCGGGTTTCTCGGTCGTCCAGCAAAGCACGAGGAAAACGTCGAAACTCCTGCGCGAAACCGGAAACTCCTGTACGACTCACCCCTTCCCTCTGAACCCGCGGTAGACCACGCTTTTCCCTCACCGGCTCTACGTTCCTAGAGGACAAATCCCGAGGAAAGAGTTTCGTCGTCTTCGAACCTTTCTTTTTCTCTCCTTTCGTACCGACCTTTTCGCCGCAGTGTGTGCGCCATAAAACCACACGAAGATACTGCTATAAAATATATCGACGACAATGCGGGTCACTCTTTTCGAGGGACAAATTTATAGTCGTAAGTTAGAAATCAATTCTAAACATGAGTTGATGCTTATCACTAGTGCCGGAAATTCGTCACGTGGTTTTTAAGCGACGTGACACACGTGCAAAGAACAAGGAATAAAAATGATTAAATCAATTTTTTTTAAATTGCCGTTTAATAGTTAAATAATAAAAATCTTTTTAAATCCCGTTTAGGAAAAAATCTCCGATGCAATCGGGGAAACGGCTCTCGAGTTTTTTTTTTTTTTTTTTTATTATTCAGAACTTTCTGTAACTTAACCACTTTCCTGTCGAAGATTCTTCGCAAAATGCTTATTTTTTATGAGTTTAGTATTTCGGATTATAGGATTATCTCTGATTTTTCTTTCTGCATGTGAATGAAGAAACAAACAAAATTACAACATTATATATATATATATTGTTGATTCTGATTTCTTCCGCTTCTCTCCTCGTTCCATTTTATTTATTTTCGTGACTACAACGCTGACGACAGTACTCGAAAGAAATTTGTCTCGTTGCGAAATGAATTTTCTCGACGGCGATCAGTATCCCCCCAGTGCTCGTAGACTCTTAACGAGGCGAACACGAGAACGACGCACGAAGGATACGGGTGGAATTGTGTAAAAGTGCAGAAAGAGAGAGAGAGAGAAAGAGAGACAGAACGCAGGAGCAGCGACAAGGATAAAGACTATACGAGATAACACCGGGTTTCGTTTCCCTGTATTACGGAAATAAAAGTCCGAAGCGAAGAGTCCAAGGGATCCGACGAAACGAGAAAGACACAGCCAAGCGGTAAAACGAAATTGTCAATGTTCCTCGAGCAAGTGTCGCACGTACATGGATACGGATCTCACGGATCTTAGCACGATTCCGAGGAGACAGCTTTGGTCGTTTTTTTTTTTTTTTTTTTTTTTTTTTTTTTTTTACAATCGCTGTGTAGTCTCGCCGATCGTGTTCGACTTGTCTTTTCTTTCTTTCATTTTTTTCTATTCTATTTTCGAAAACACAATTTTTTAATTAAAACGAGAATTCGGAACTCGACTTCCATAAATTTTCATCACCGTTCGAATAAAAATTAAATACGAAGAATGAAGACTGAAAAAACTTCCAGAGGAACGTTAAAGCAAAGTTTCATAGGTAGTAGAGACGATAATTGATTAAAAATATTCACACCCTTATTATTTCATCTTTTTTTTTTTTTTTTTTTTTTATCGCAGACGATCACTGAAAATATTAGTATGATTTAAAATCGATGAAAAAAATGCTCGAAAGAAGCTTAATTTTTTGGAAATTATTTTAATCCGCTTCATCCAATTATCCGCCGGATTATTCCGCTTTATCCTGACGCTAAACTGTACGCACTTCTTTCAAACATTATTTTCATTCAATGAGACGTGAGCTTTTTTTTTTTTTTTTTTTTTATTGGTACTTACGAATGGTGATATTGGTGGGATTGATGATTTTCGAACAAACTTTGAAGAGGCCGAGTTTGAATCTGACGCTAACAGGGGCGGCCAATTGCCTCGACAGATTTGGAACAGATAGTTTTTCCTCGGTGTGAAGCCAAGCGGGACCGAGAAGGGCGGTCGTGAGGGCAGCTAGAGCCGCAAGACCGCAAACGACCCCGCATCGGGTCATCCTTGAACCGCTCGTACCTCCGTTGCAGCACATTGTCGCTTCTGTACCTTCTCTTCCTCTCTCCTTCGCAAGTTCCTGCCTTTCACCGTCTCGTTACTTTTATTCCACTCTGAATCCTCTACGTTGACGAGAATAGCTTTTCCTCTTCGCGCAATCTTCGAAATGGCGAAGACGTCATCTCGGCGTCATTTCGCGAGGGGCACTTTTACGGTCTCCTCGATTAAGTATACCTGACGATTCGTTATTCTTAAGTTCGAGTTGAAACATAAAAAAAAAAAAAATCGATACGATCGATTTCTCAATATGAAAAATGCAATTTTTTTTGTTCTCTCGTTTCATTCATAAAAAAAAAAAAAAAAAAAAAAAAAAAAAATTTCCAGTCATTTTTATTATTGCCGGAAGACGACTCGCGAAACGATATATTATCGAATACGAAACGACCAAACGAAACACATCGCATTCATTCACGATCTACTGCCGGCCAAAGCGGTATACATAAACCTCGAGAGATTCGCGTTGTTAGATTTCCGGTCTGTCCGCAGGCGAGGCGCGAAGGGCCAAGAGAAATGCTAAGCGTGGAAGAGCTTCGTTCGAAACGAGCGCAAAATTTTCCGTTCTGGATTTCTCGATACTTTACCGCTATCGACACGCGCGCGAGCGGCACTAGTATCGAGACGTGAGAAACGGCGTGGGGGATGATTTTGGGTCGCGACAAAAGTCGCTCGACGCTCAAGTGCAAAACGATCGTGCAACTGCCTGAACCTATGCATAGCTACGAGGGCACACATGCGATTCATTCTAACCTATAGTGACATATCGCAAACATATTTTTACGATTTTTCGTAGCACCGTGAAAAATCTGTTCTACAAATAATCCAAACGCTTCAGGGATATATATAATCGCGATTTCACGGAGAGAAGGATTTACTAGAAATTACTATGTCATCTGGTAAAATTCTACGGTGGCGCCACCTACGACGAAAATACTCGATATTATGAGAATTTTTACCACATTTATGCAGATTTTTACCACATTCTATGGTAAAAATTCGCATAGTTCTCGTAATTTTCAATAGGTGGCGACATTGATTCCACATTACTAGAAAATCACCATATTTTTACTAGATATATGGTAAATTGTATCATATCCTTCTCTCTCAGTGTACGTACGTGCAAATCGAATGAAATTTTGAGTGCTACCAATATATCTGTCCAATTAAAATCGTATTATAATAACAAACATAAACTACTTCGAGTCTCTACGGCGAAGCTGCGGCGAGACTCACAGCTGCGTAACCGCGGCACGTGCCGGTTGCGGGGGCGTTGAGGGGAGAACGGAGTTGCAAACCCTCGTTGAATCACGAGGCTCGCGCATAGCTTCCTCCTCCAGCGAGCCTTCCTCCTCTCTACCGTTTCGAAGTTAAGCTCGATGAAACTTCGATAACTCGCTTATCCGGTAAGGGATTATTCGCTTTCATTGACGGAAGGCGCGCGCGGTCTAGTGTTTCCATTACTCTCGCAGAGCTCGTCGATCCTCGAAATCTTCGGTCTCTATCTCTTGCTTTGCGCGCGATAGTAACGATGCGGCAGAAGCCACCGGGATCTCTGCCGTCTTTCCTAACCAAATAGCTGAGACGGAAAGGCGCTGCCGGCATCGAATTCAAAATCGATAACTTCGTTATCATCGAGACTCTCGGAGTAGTTATAACGCGTTAAACCGATATCTACATCATTATTTTAATAATTATTATTATCGTTACTATATATATATGTATATATATAGTACTACCAGTATGCAGAGTATATAATGTTTGTATGCAAAATGCAAAAATGTACGTCATACCGTCAACATCGAGAGTGAAGCGCGCACGAAGCAATGGTGAATTTATAATCACGATAGAATCAATATCCGAGGGCGGATGTGTGCTCTGGAAGATACACGTCATGGACGCATCAACGATCTCATCCTTTCGTGAATATTTATTTATATATTCTATAGGGTTGACGTGCAGCGATGCAATTCTTCGACCAACGTAATCACTCGTTATTAACCCATTTCGAAGGCTTTTCCCACCGGCAACTCGCATTATGTGGTGTGAATGCAGATTTTTTTTTTTTTACTGCAAATTTACAGTTTTTTGGTTTTGTTTTATTTACGTCTTCACAGATGCCAACTGATACTAATGAATGAAATTAAACTGTGCCAAGTGGCGGATGCGACGTTACTATAGCAAATTTTGAGGCATTTTTTCGGTAACGTAAAATTCGACAAGTTAAAAAAAAAACATCGCGTGATTTTTTTTTTTTGCATAAAATTCATATCAAGATGTAAATTTTCGTTATACACCGTATGGGTATACATTTCTTTTTTTTTTTTTTTTTTTTTTTTTTTTTTTTTTTTTTTCACTGGAAGATTTATAATTTGTCAGTGCTATTTTATTTGGCTTTAATACTACCACTCGGAAACGCATACGAAATGACACTATGCAAATTGCGCGTAATGAATTACGTTCCGCGTGAATTGTGCACTATAACGGTGCGCGTTATAGTGCAGGATGCACACTAAAATGCCAATGACTGTACCGTCGGTTGGGTTTTTCGGGCGAAGTACAGTCCGATGCGCTATGTACCACAGAGGCATGTGAAAGCTCCGGTGTGTATAGCCAATCTGTTTGATGAGAATGCTGCACATCAGAGTTACGTGAAATTCTGCTGCGGTTGCACGTATACATGGCATAGATACCGTCTACGTAGGACGGCCTGTGTTATAACGTACGGCTGGAGGCAATTTGAGGTAATACGGGCGGGGGGAGGGAGAGGGGCACTTGAAAACTCTATGGGGGATGTTTGGAGGGCGAGCGAGAAAGCTCGTTGTGAGGAAACTATGGGCCGGCGAAGCGTCAAGGCAATTTCGGAAAGCGCTTTTGCACCGTGGTGGCCACGAGACGCATCTGTTCAGGGAATACAGGGACGAGCCTTTCTGTGTTCCCTTCCCTGGTTGCACTCTTGACGCTTGTCGGCAAGTGATACGCGATCTATTGGAAACACGATACGCAAACGGAGACCGATACGAAGTTTAAAAGAATTAAAACGAAGCGCGGGGAATAAAAAAGAAAACAAGAGGATCATTTTCAATCGCAGACCACTAAACCGAGGAGCAGCGGGTGAGGTTCGCTGACGAGGAGGAGTCTCCTCTCGCGGATGGGGTTTAAAGTGGCAAAGTACGTGCCGGCAAAGGACTGTATTTCCGATCGTTTGACCCGGCGTTGTATATAAATAATAACGGCAGTTAAATAACGATATCTAAAGGTGCAGTTAAAAGAAAAAAAATGTTTTATCGCGAAATAAAGCACATTTTATATCCAGAGCTGTAACCTCTTCGCTGCGAGTCATATTTTTTCAGAGCTTCCGCTTTCATTTTTTTTTTTTTTTTTTTTTCGTTTATTTTACTAGGAAAAAGCATGTTTTTTTTTTTATTTATTTTTTTTTAGCTTCGAACTGCGCAATTTTGCTGGGATAACAATTACGGCGAAGGTATAACTCGTGGAAGATAATGGTCGATTGTATTTTATCAGCGGGTAGATTAGGGGACAGGGACAATTTATTCGACACTATTTATTCGAGCGAATCGGTAGGTATTTTATTAGGGAACAAGGGAAAGGGGAGCGGCGGGGGGAGGTACGTGGGTAGAGAGGGATGAAAAGAGTCGAGGGTAGGGACGAGGGTCGAACGACCGGGATAGTATTTCTCCATTACGAAAATCCGCACGCGCTTTTTCCCCGTGAAACAGCTTGGACGGTCGGTCGGTGCGGCCGCAGGCCGTTCTGGCAATCCCTCGCGCTTTGGCTAGTGGTTACCTCCCTCGTTAGTCAGACCGACACTCGTTTTTCAGAGTAGCCGATGGGTCGCCCAGCGTTTTCACATTCGGCTCGCCGGCTAGCGGCGATAATACCGCGCATCGCCTATCGGAATTAATTTCTTCGTGAACGAACGAGAAGCGCTTCGATACCCCGATACTATTGGAAAGCTTTTACATCCATTCGAGAATAACGAATTTCAATGATACGCTCCGAGCTGTGTACTGCCGCAAAATTTATCTTTGAAAACAAATCGTTACAGCATATGCTGCTAAAAGATTTCATTTGATTCGAAATACATTTACAACAAAAAAAAAAAAAAAAAAATAACAGGTTTTTCCAAACTAATCTGCGTTTCAATTTGATAAAAAAAAAATAAATAAAAAAAAAACATCATGTTCGCGGTATACACAAAGAAACTTGCTATGCAGTCGAGAATGTGCCCTCGAGCACTTTTTTGTTTTTTTCTGGAACATTCCTGGAACGAGTAGAAATCCATTAATGGATTTCGCACGCCTCGATAAACATCGCGAGTTGCGGTTATCGATCGTAAAGATTTTTTTTTCTCCTTTCGTTCGGTACTTCTCTACTTTACGGGCCGCACATTGGTGTCCGGAAACTGTTGAAATCGTGAGAGAGAAAAGTCGCGCGCGGTTTTGAAAACTAAGTATAATGCCCTCATATTCGTAAATTCTGTTCTGTTCTGTTTTCTCACGATTTTCATCAAAATTCCCCGAAAACTCCTATATATTATAAATATATATAATGTAATAAACATTGTAAATATATACTTGTTTTGTTTTGTTGAAACATCGTCTCGCTAACTATTTTTCGTTATATTTCTCTCATTCCCTCGGCACGGAGCTGCGCTCTCGGTATATATACTCTACTCAAAGGGTAGTTCCACCCACGTTCCCGGACTCCCTTCCTGTTCCGTATATATTTCACTCGCGCGCCGCTTATCGCTTTCCCGGAACGGATACGCCACTTCCACGAGTGTCGCACGAATTACGAGCGGTCATGGGTCGTACCACCGTCAGACTGCTCACCGCGCTCCTCGAGTTCTGAAGCTCTGGAATCTCGATCAGCCTCCTCTCCCACCTACTGGATACATTTTTCCGTGATTTAAAAAAAAATTTTTTATAAACCTCTCCCGGTCGCGGAAGGTCAAATTTTATCTCTATATTTACCCTGCGAACGATGAAAGAAAAAAAAAAAAAAAAAAAAAAAAAAAAAAAAAAAAAAACCAACGTAATGAAGACGCCAAGAGCAAAGTCCTCTCGACGTTAAGCCACAGAGTTCGCCGTGGGCTAAAAAACCAGAAAACTTTTCAACGAAGGAAAAGCTCTGCGAGGGGAGGAAATAATTATCACGTTTGCCGAGCGGCAACTCCGTCGCGAGCGGTAGAAAAAAAGTGATGATGTTAGGAGTCTCTCCCCGACCCGACGTCGGTCTCGCACCTGACCTCAGAAAATTCCACGACTCGTTGGTCGCGACCGGAAATATGAAATTCTCGACGCCTTTAGGATCGACGCTTCGGGTTCGCTACTTCCACACTGAAACTTTCAAGTCCCGGCCGTGAAACGTGCGACTAGGGGGATGAATAAAGTAGACGAGAGGGAATGGTGCAAGCAGCGACTATATATAGATAGACTTTAGCTTTAAAGGGTATAAGACTCCCTCGGTTTGGAATTAGGGGATGGAGGGGGTTAAGGAGGAGAAGAGAACCCTCCTATGGATCGCCGTTAGCTTCGGGCGCGAATCGCGGTTCGCCCGAACTTTTAATTACCTGGTACTTAAGAAAACGAGGCTGGCAGGCATCGAGAGATACAGAATGGGTATGAAGATCCGCAAGAATATCGTCGAGGAAAACGAACAAAGCGAGAATAAAAATGAAGATATGCCGAGTACTATAATGATCTATAGTATAAATCGTTCTTTCCATTTCGATGCCTTTTTTTTTTTACAATTGCGCCCCCATTAAAAAGAATCCGTCGCTTTTCCGCCCCTATATGCACGACCATCGAATTTCGATGTTCTCGTCATACGCGATGTAAGCATTGATTTCCGTTACCAATGAAATAATAAATTCAGCGTTTAATGTTCGAATTCACAGTTCAATGAAATATAGATCAGTGACGTCTGTGTCGCAAACGATTTTACCGCAAGAAAGCGGGACGTCGGTTTGACCTTCGAATTGCAAATTTAATTTAACTGACCGCGGGACCGTTTGATTACCTCTGTGCGGTATCAATTATTCCGTAATAGCTACACGCGGCGAAATCCCCGTTGGTATTTCAATCTCATCGATGTTAGTACGCATTACCTTGCGAGTATTGGCGTAATCCACAAACCGCGAATAGTGCGGCAACGTTATGGTGATACGAACGTTACGATGTATATATCTTGAATGGTAGAATTTAGCGAACCTACTGAAGTGCCCGTAATGCGCCCAAGCGAATTACTATCTCTGTGGCTCGATCGCCAATCGAAGCAGCATCTCTCCCTCTCACTTTGCTTATGTTTACCATGTATTCACAGGTATCTATATATATATATATGCACATTCACACCTATACCCACATATATATATATACGTATATCCGCTACAGTGTATCGCTGAGTGCATCCTGTCTGCACCAGTAACTACACTCCGTATCTAATGTCTACGTTATAGATATATGTATATATTACTCGCATGCACGATCTAAATCTCTCCGCTCTGTATGTGGTGGCCATGGATGCAATCGCTGAAGTCCACGAGCGCGTTAATGCATCGCAACGAGAATGGAAACCGGTGCATTATAGTGTGTATCATGCTACGATGATTCGCGAACATAGGAGCGCTCCGAATATAGCCGCGAGGCCCTCGTATCTCGAGCATTAATCATCTTCGCGTCGATGTCATTTTATGAGAAAAAAAATATATTGCACACTTTTCATTAACGCGATCGCTTCGGCTAAGTTGGTTTTTTTTTTTTTTTTTTTTTTTTTTTTTCGTGAATTTTTTTTTTTTTCGATAGCGATTAAAATTTTTTTTTTTTTAAGCCCGTAATTGTTTTAAATTGTTATTGCAATATTGAAAAACATTATTTTATCGAATAATTAAAGTTATTATAATACGCAATATGAAGCGATGCATTATTAAATTTGCGCTCAAGAATGCAGATGATTTATGAATAATTTTTCCGTCGATGTAATCTATAAATTAATAGATATATATTTCAAATTATTAATTATGCGCAGCGGCTCTGTCGGCGTACATTATTTTTTAATGAATTTTTATTCTACTCGATTTTTTTGTATTTTTTTTTTTTTTAAGAGTTTTCGAAACAATGTTTATAAGGTGCAATTTTTCAATGTTATTATTGCAATATCCGACAATTATTTTCATCGCGTTACACTCGAACGATATACTTCTTCGCCTATTACGTTATATATTAGACAATTCTCGCGTGACACTAAGTATACGAGAGGTTTTCGCGACGATAAACCAGTTTATCTTCTCGCCGGCCGGCGTACGAACGTACTAAGGTGCAGAGCGCCAATGCACTCACATACACACACTATTGTGAAGCAAATAAGGTTTAACGAGGAATAAACCGCCCTCGGCGAGTTTTCTGCTACAATTTTCAACGATATAAACATTTTCATCCGATTCGCGTAGATATGCGATATTAAGACTCAAGAAATAAAAAAAAAAAAAAACCGAAAACGTGGTTTCTCGAACGCGGCGGTCAGCAGTAGCGCGCACGTGCTCGCGTTCGCCGTAAAGCCAATTTTCAATCATTCACTTATCCTTAAAGAAAAAAAAAAAAAAAAACAAAAATTTAATGGAAACGCGAAAATTCACTCAAATTCGAAATTTGAAAAATGATCATTTTTTTTAACTCAAACACGATTGTAATTGTTGTTACGTCGGTGTGAAATTTAATCGAAACAACTGCATTACAATTCTGATTTCTCACCTAATCAGTGTGAAAACTTAACACAATTCTTACGACCGTTTGTGGCGAAACAGTTATTTTAATCGTATCATATTTTTAATCACATTTCGACTCGAAATGATTGACTGAACACGGTGATTTTTATTTATTTTTTTTGTCACGACACGAGACACGCGGATTGTGAAAAGTCACACGGGTAAAAGATAGGAGAGTTGGGAGGGTGATTCGCGCGCCGCGCGAGTCAGAGGCGTACTGGTAGCCCTTCGTAACGTGCGCGCTACCCGCACGTCGAGGTCGAAGACTCCCCCGGACGAGCAATTTCTACACTAGAGCGCCCGACTGGGTGGCACTTCCAGGGGGTGGTTTTCATCCATTCGCGAGCCTCGAGTAACCCCTTGCTTACCCGCCAGACGCAGCGAACACCTCTAGCTATGACTATGTCTGTTCTGTTTTACTCGTTACCCCTTCGCTTCGGTCCCTATAAGTTGATGAAAAGTTCATCTGTACATTACAGTTGTATCAGAATTTCTGTACACTGCTCAGAGGATTATCATACATTACTAAAAAAAAAAAAAAAAAAAAAAAAAAAAGTTGAGTACAAAAGTTTCTTCGTATTTGCAAAGCGCGCGAAGAAAAAAAATCGGTTGAATCGAGTAAATCGGCGCTTACGGATGGCGAAATAAATATTTCGTTCATTGAATGAAATACCTAATCGATCGCACTAACTGTTAGTTAAATTATTTATTTATTTTTTTATTATGACAATTATTTCGCTTAAGCAATCAAATAATTGTTTCGCCACCCGCAAGCGCCGATTTAATCGATTCAACAATTTTTTTTTTTTTTTTTTTCGGTAATAATTTATAAAAGGGATTTTTTTTAGGGGTGAAGAGGGCATTTATTCGTAATCATATACGTCCATTGATTTAGAAAGTAATTTGGATGCATTTTTTACCAGATTACCATTACCGATTTGGTACGTAATCAACAAATAGATAAAGGATAAGGTAATTTCATATTCCAAAATTGCTCTATGTCTGTTACGTTGTGAAACAATATTAGACACGTATATAGTTATAGTGTATGAAGCGGTGTGTACGGTAGTACGGCAGGTGCGAGTCCGTTAAATTGGCGATGCAGCAACGCCCGCAAAGTAGGACCAGGAAATATCTCTGTACACCCTGTCTCCGTTCAACAAAAGGATCCCTGTTCGTCCTATGAAAGCACTTCCGGTCCGCTATATAATATACATAACCCTATGCGAAACCTCCACTAGCCTTCCCGCTAAAGCTATTCCGCTAGCTGTAGTTTAATAGTCGACAAGAGAGGGGAAGTTGTTACATGCAATTTTACGACCGCGACACGAAACTCTCTTTCTCCTCATCCTGTCGCATCATCCCTTTCAAGACTGTTACGAAACGCTGTTAAACCTGATCTATTCATAATATTGTTGAGAGATTCAAAATTGCTTGAGGACAGATGGATACTTCTGCGATATGATATTCACCCGCGTAACAACACCCTCCGTTCCTACGTCGTTAACGAGGATGCAATCGCGTTTTTCCTCAGTGCACAATACACCGACATCCATCTTCCGGAAAAAAAAAAAAAAAAAAAAAAAAAAGCACAACAACTGCAAACCACCGCGCCATCGGTCTTCCGCGAGTGGGACGAGTAGAACTCTCAGCGTTCTTTGGTCACAAACCTGAGTCTCGTGACAGACGAGATAAATCGGTGAATTATTAGCAAGAACAATGCCGAAGCAATGGATCAGTATGAAAAACAATCGATAGTACCCATTTTTCTATCAGATTGTTTTCTACACGTTCCGAACTGAAACGGTACGGCTTTAGCACGAATAAAATGAATAATCGTTGATCGTCTTTTCGAGTCTCAGAATTTTGTTTGAATAACAAATGATTTACCCAATAAATGCAAATAGTTAACCAAAAAATGACTCTAGAAGTCAATAAATTATTCAAAATAATATAAAAAAAACATCGAAAAATGTGTGTTCAACATAACCTCAATTTTCCAATCCCAGTTATCGCTGTTACCCGTCAGCCGTTACTGCTGTTTAACCTCTAAAAATTATATTTTTTAACACTTCGATTTCTGCCAAAATTCAAATTACTGAACTAAACGAGTATCGAAACTGTGTTACAATTAATGGTACGCAAGGATACATCAACAACAAACATGTATTTCTCACTAAAAGTTCGGCATTGAGAAACGCGCTAAATCTATAAATTGCTCTTAAAGACTTTTCTAAATCGGTGTTTAAAATCTGAAATTAGACTTGAAAAGCTTGATTTGCGGTTTTTGTAACAAAATAAATGAATACCGATGTTCATATCGCTGCGCAATAAAAAAAAAAAAAAAAATCAGTGCGGCTGTTATATTCGCCGACTCTCCCCTATAGCCGCTCGTTGTCCGGGACTCGTAGGACGCGACGCAAATTCGAGAGACGAATTGGCTCATTATCCTCTTGTTTAACGCGCCCGAGCAATTTGCCACGATTTGACCGAGAGCTTGATTCCGGTTCACCTCTAATTTGATCAGCCGAACGAGCTTATGGCGAACCCCCCCGGTGACGCTGCTTCGTTCACAGTACTCCTATTCTAACGCGCTGCATCTGTCCTCGACATGGGATCCATCGAAGGTTCTCCTATTCGTATAGGACGATCGCGGGGATATCGCGCCACATCCTCATGCGGAAATCCCGAAGCATCCAGATAACACGGAGAACGATCGAAAGGGGAGGGGTGGGGGGAGGGGGGGGGGTGGTGTGAACGTATTTCAACCGTTTGGGGATTGAACCGCGAAACCTCTCCAACGCTTACCGCATTATACCATCGATCATATCGTACACTCGCGCTAAAGCTCGGCCAACAGCAAGAAGCTTAATCCGCAGAGTCATGAGGCGCGCTTACTTTTTCACCTAAAAGCTCTCTGCCTCTTTATAATTCCGTTGTATTCCGGAAACCATGGGGAGAAAGAGAAAAAGGATGATGTTCTCGTGAATTCTATGGTACAAAGCGTCAAAAGAATTTCTATGCTCGTAATGGATCGTAAACAAGTACGGAGTGCGAGAATAAAAGGCAGCGGAGCCTTTCGTTGTTGCTGCGTGAATTAATAGGCAAACATTTCTTCACTCTCCCGCCCCCTATTATCGATCCTCATATCTGTCGATACGCATAGTGTACGGTGGTTGTATAACGACGTGGATGAGAGAACCGACCCTCTCTCGAGAGAGAAAGACTGGAGGAAATCCCGGATGCATCATTATCTCTGGACTCTCAGCTGTACGAACACATGTACGAGAGAGAAAGTTCGCGCATCTGCGGAACTCGCGCACACAATCGTATTTTAGACTTGCGACACGATAATCATTATCGAGGGACAACGGGAAAAGCACTGGTATACAGAGTGCCGCGCGCTAACGCGGAAAAAGACGATGGCGAAGTGAGAACGTGGAGCGACGGGGGAATACAAGGGATGAGAGGGTTTACAGTCGAGGAGTGCCCTGAGGGACGTTTCGACGAGACGTCACCCGCTCCACTCCCCCCAATCTCTCTATCGTCCCTTCAACCCCCTCCGCCACTTTCCCGCAGAGGGAACAAGAACCCTCTGTCACGATTAACCTCTAACGACGAAAAAAAATCCAATGCACGCCGTCGCAAAAGAATTCATTGGTGTGCCGCTAATTATGCGCTTTTCGAGAGAAGCGCGTAGACTCGACGAGACACAGAAGTCGTGAAAGAACACCTCATTGAGGCGCAACGTCCGAGGGCTACGCGTGTTTGCTTTAGCTGATAATTACACTCACAAAAAAAAATCGATAGCATCGAAGAAAATTGAATATTCACTAAACAATAAAAACGAAAATAAAAAGCAAAAAAAAAGTATTTGCCAACTTTTGAATTATTTTACACATTAGAAAAAGTCTCTGATGGAGTCGGGGAATGTTTGTTGAATTATTTTCTTGCGTTCCCCAACCGCACCGAAGAATATCGAATCTGTAAAACAATTCAAAACTTCTCGCAGATAACTAATTTTCAATCTGAAATTTTTTGCAAAATTTTTTTTTTTTCGGTTTTTTTCCTGTCAACAGTTTGGAAACGCATTGAAAAATATCATTTAATCGAAATGTAATAAATTACCTCAATCGGTATCCATTATCGCGATAAGTATTTGTCGTCGGCAACGTTTATTACTTTCGCGAGAGTTCAGTTCTCTCGAAAAGGTGAAATTGCCCGTAATTACGAAGCCGTTGTGTTCCAATAAGATTTTGTATCTTGATCCCGAAGCCATAGAACTCGAGACTAGAGTGCCTGTCGAGGTATCGGGGAGTTTTGAAAAACCGCCCGAAGAAAAGTGCGCAAAAGCGACGATAGACGCCGATAAGATAAGAGACTCCCGGAGAGCGTAGAAAGCTTCGCCACCCCCGAAGGTGAAGTGGAGAATGGCAGACAACTGGGTGACGAGTACTTTTATTCAAAGAGCGCCTTCAGACACGAGATCGAATTAGTTCGAGGAGGCAAAGTAAAAATAAAGTTTGCCGTCTTCATTGTATTCTCTCGTCTTCGCTTGCGACGTCGCGCAATTTTTTTTTATTTTTCTCCCACTCTCGACTATTCTTTTAGCCGTTTTATTTATCGTCCTCGTCGTCGAGGAAAATCGATGTCGCGCAGCTAAAAAAAAAAAAAAAAAAAAAAAAAAAACAAAGTCGATGAAACGACAAGTCGCGGCATTAGCCGTTTGTTGTTCACTCGCGCCGTTGCTGTTTTGCGAAACTCGTCGGCTTATATATCCGACGAACGGGCTAATTAGCTATAACTATATAATGGGATACAATTGCTCCTGAAAGGTCGCGGGTTTAAAAAAAAAAAAAAAAAAAAAAAACAAACAAACTTTTTTCACCTCCAACGACTCGCTCTCGAATTACCCCGTAAACTTTGTAATCATAACTTTGCCCCCGCGAGTGTTACATAGAGCCGCCACGCTGGGGTATCATCTTGTTTCCCTCGGGAGAAACACACGCAACGGCGCGCGGTCAGCTTTATGGTCTCTCGCATAGTTTCCTTCTCTATCCCGCGTTTTCGGTGAAGCGTGGAGGTGCATATAACGCTATGTATGCGCACCGACGTTGAATCAGCCGGAGATAGAGAGAGGAGTTTCCACAAGCGCCTTTATCGCTCCGGGATCCCCGTCGGGGGCGGCAGTCCCGCGTCCTGTGCGGCGTAATGACGATAACCTCTATGGCTTCTGAAACTGAGATACCAACTCGCAGCGACCCAACAATTCCTGACATTCCTCTGTATATCGTTTCTCCCCTGGATATCCCTATTCGCCATCTAAACACGCATATCTCTCGAGCCTTTGGCACGCTTTGTGTTATAGAGCTGTAAGCAGCATTTCTACCTCTGCACATGCCTATCGTCTCTCGTATACGCATCGCCGCCCCCCTTTCTCTCCCTCAATCCGCGAATCCTGAATAGCTCAACGCCTATTATGAGTACCGAAGCGAATTCTGCACCGGCTATGATATGAAAAACCAGCGACATCGAGATAAATATAACACGGTGATGTACGCGAAAATTGGCATACCTCGCGGAAGTCCCTTAGCCGGGATTCCGTAGTTTATGAAATTTTTCTATAAAAAAAAAAAAAAAAAAAAAAAAAAAGAAAAAAAAAAATGCTCGGTATCTCTTTGTATCTGGCAGTTTGTATACGAGATAAATATTACAACGAGCCTTGCGAATGGTTAATATTAAAATACTAAAATACCTCGAGAGTAATGTTTCAGTTTGAATTTCGCTATTTCGAATTTGTATTTTAATAATAAATTTTTTTATTTTTCTTCACGGGTTCAAAATGCCGTACAGACGTGTATAAAAAATGAATGCATAAAAATTGAGATACCGCGAGACATATTATCTTAGCTGAAGTTTTTGCAGCCGAGTAAATTTATAACGAAATACGTAGGACTTTTGAATAGGAATTTTTTTTTTTTTAGTTTATCATTTATCGTCGCCGATATTCGACTCGAACGACTATGAAAAAAGGATGTCATAAATATGGAGAAAAAAAAAAGGAATCAAGCAAAGGGCACGGGTATTAGATCGGTAGGTCGATATGCGTAGAATCGAATGGCGGGCTATAGTGACGGGAGGGAAGAGAAGGCTTCGCGGCGGATAACCCCGGGGCTCATGCGGATGCGCGAAGGTAGCGGAGCGAGGGTGAAATTTTATTAGGATCTCGGAAGCCGCGGACGACGAAGACGACGATGAGAAGTAGAGACGAAGGCAAGTCAGTAGGAATGTAATGGAAGAGGACGAGAAGATATACAGCGTGGAAGTCGGTGGTTGGTTCGTATAGAGCTTTCGGCATAGCCAGCGGTATCGAATCGATCGAGTCTCAATTTGGATAGTCGCGTCATACAAGACGAATATCTCGCTTCGTCGAATACGACGACGACGGGAGGGAGGGAGGGACGGGGGGAGGCTCTCTGGGTGATGCGGCCTCGCGAAATCGACAAAGGAAAGCCGAGAGACGCAGACGTCGGAACGCCTCCTCTTATATCCTCTCGCACTATACTCTCTTCTTACTCTCATACCTTTCTCTCTCGAGTTCTACCGTGTGGAACTCCTCACCGCATCTCAAATCCCATCCAACAAGCAACCACGTCAATATCCCTCAGCCTTACATTCGGTATTTCACTCTCTCGTCTCTGCTGCTCTCAGGTTCATCCCCTTCCATACACGACATCGATATCGATATGATATGCATAGAGATGGCATATATCCGTTCGGATATGCCGTCTATGATCGGACAGGTTGAAGAAAAAAAAAGTTTCTCGTCGTTAATATAACGCGAAAATGATCGGCAGTAATGTATCGTTATTATACATTTTTATTTGAATTTTTCGTCGAAAAAAAAAAAATGTATGTGACAAGGATTCGACTGGGAAATGTTCATCACTATCTACGATCGCGCGGGATACAAGCAAAAAAAAAATACATGGAAATGTAAAGTTCACGTGATTAACCGAAACCATAATCGATTTTTTTGAATTTTTATTCAAAATAATTACATTTTTTATCGCCCTTCAATGACTAAAAAAAAGTTTCCGAAATTCTACTAAAAACGCCTTATGTTGATTTTTTTTCTCCGTAAACCACGGTAGCCGCCGCAAGGTTTCCGATATCGAAAATGACAACATTTCGTACAATGGATCGTAAAAAAAAAAAAAAATGTTTTTCCCTCGTCCGACGCAATATCCGATGTATCCCTCGCTTATCATGATCTTGCCGCTTAATTTATTCCGAACTCGATATTCGATATGGATATCTACGTCAGCGAATCGATTTCGATGATTTCCATAGCGGTTACTAATAGAAAAATAAATAACGGATGTCAAAAAAAAAAAAAAAAAAAAAATTGCAAACTCTTGTATTCCCTCCTCTATATGCGAATTTCGCATGTATAGGTTAAGGGAAGAGTAGGGCTTCTGCTTACGTCAGGGAAATGTTCGTAAGGGAGAATAGTCTTTTGATCGGTGACTTGTGTCACACGTGGGGAATTCGCACAATGTTACGCGTTACCAGAGAGAGGACTGTCACACGTCTTCCGCACAGGATCTGTCCGTAGTTGCGAGACGAGACGGAAGATTTGGGATGCTGGAATTGATCCCGGGGTCCTGCGTTTTGGCGTTGAAACTGCCGCCGTTGTAAAAACTAGTAATTCGCATGGGGTCCATAAAAGTGTTTATCGCCATCAATAAAAAGACTCTTCGGACTCGGGGCGTTGAGCTTTCCGGATTTTCCGTCGCATCGGACGCTTTCACCATTCTCTCATCTCTATTTTTCTCTCGGACTTCTTCGTCTTTGTTAAATCTTCCAACTTCTTGCCAGTCTCTTCGCGCACTTTCTCGTGGTTTTCCCCGTCCATACGGAAGTTCCGGTGCCCCGCGCGTCGTTTAAGAGGTGCGTGGGGGCGGTACACACACACAAACACACACAGCCCCCTCCCGGAGAAAAGCGTCGAAGTAAGGAAGACCTTCAATCTTAACGGGCGCTTGGCAACGATAAACTTCGCTCAAGCCACCGTGAAAACCGGAGAAAATCTAGCCGAGCCAAGCACTCTTCATTGTTTTGGCTTTAACGCGGATTTCTAGTTCACCTAAGCGATAAGCGGAACGGAGCGTAGAATATCTAGCCGACTTTTATGTCCCTCGAGCATTGCTGCGGATGACTACGAAGAACTTTTTGTTTTTTATGCCTCTTACCAAACTCTACTACCATTTTGATAATTAGATTTCATATTCCTCTTCCCTATACCGACTGTCGAAAAGCGAGAAAAAAAAAAAAAAAAAAAAAAAAAAAAAAAAAAAAAAAAATGCGTGCCATTTTCGTTCGGGAGAAGATGCAGGATGAATCGAGGATATCACGATCTGGGAAGGTTATGAAAGATAATAAAGTTTTGCGACGGTAGTTGAGTTATGTGAGAGGACTGAGCCGGACGATCGAGGACAAGAGAATCGGTCGAGAATGGGGGAAAGAAGAGTGGGTATCGATAGCCGTTAGGAAGGCAAAGACAGATACTGTTTGATAGCACTCTGTCTTATTATTCCTGAATCTAGACTTTCGGTAAGCTTCGGCGTAAGCTTCTCGGCACGTTCGCACCGCAAACACGCCTAGCATAGTAGACAAATATATATATATGTCTATACATATATATATATATATACACATACGAAAACGTTGCAGTCGTTCGATGGGATATCGAACCACTGCTCGCGGAAAGCCTGAACAGTAGAACGGGAGAGGATATATCCTTCGGTTCCTAAAGCCCATCAAGAAACACTGAACCCCGACGTCCAGCCAGTGCTCGAAGGGTCGTCGCGTCGATATAAGCAGTAACTATATAGAATGGCCGCGGGAATTGATCTTTTAAATCCGTCGCATTTGTGTGACCAGATGGACAGGAAAATTCAATAATTAAAGAAACAGAATGGAATGAAATAACATCGAGTTTATTATCTTGATTCGCACGCAAGACGATTTGCTCCGTTTCGGGATCTCGAGAGAACTATCCGCGCGTTACTCACGCTATTCTCGACAGTAGAGATCGAGAAAATAATTCCACTGTCGCGAATCAAACGGAGAGAAAGTCTTGAATCTCTCGTATAAAGTAAGGAAATAGCGTTGTAAAGAATACGAGAACGTTACGTTATATTATTCGCGACGAAATGGGATGAATATCATTTTACACGAATGAGGCAATTCACCGAGCGATAGAGAGAACGAAAAACAAACGAGACTTTGGTACCGCTCTTCACCTTTCGAGTGAAAAGAAAATAAGGGGGAAAAAAAGAAAATAACAAGAATGGCTCTTCGGTGCGGTTCTTCGGTGAAAAGCTCAAGGGGTAGAGGGGCAGGGGGGAGGGGATTTCCAGTGCTTCTTTTGTTTCGCGAGAAAAAGTCGGCCCGGGAAATGTGAACGAAGACCCTCATCAAATTTCCTGTCGTCGAGACGAGGCCGCGGAGTCGGAGCCTCGGTTTACCTTTGCGCCGAATCATCACCCCCCGAAAGCTTTACTTAGGCTTTACTCGAGTTTGTCTTGAAAAAAAAAAAAAAAAAAAAAAAAAAAAAATTCCCCGCATCACCACTTTGAATATATATATAGAATGCAAATACGAACGTAAGACAATGCAGGAGGGGGTGGAGGGCGTTTTAACATATTTACAAAATAAATATATTGTATCGTGAAGAAAAATATTTTTCCGGCAATTCCTCGTAACTACTATAATACGATAGAAACGAGTCTTTCGAGATTTTTACAGGCAAAGAGAGAATCGTCCTCAGTCCGCGAAACTCTTTCGGAGTGAGAGACTCCTCGGGGGGGTAGGTCTCGGTAAAACTTGAGAAAAATAGTTGAGAAATAAGTGGGCGTGCTTGGTCCCCCTCTGGAGACCTCGTTTAACCAGCAAACTCTTCTGGCATGTAGCTTCCGAGAGAAATCCTTGGGATTTTGCCGGTTCGAATCAGCGAGGAGACAGAAGCGGGCAAAGAAAGACATCACGAGGTAGAGAACGTCCTGCAGCGAGAACGTTAGAGATTCGGGAAAAGAAAGAAAAAAAAAAAAAAAAAAAAAACGAAAAAAAAAAAAAAAATGTGACCAACGTGAAAACTCGTAAAAATTAAGTTGGTTGAGTGTCGTGAAATTTCATAAATGAACGTTAATTACCCGCGTCCTGTGTCTATGTATTTCATTCATTGAAGACTCACAGAGAAAAAGATTTTCACGAGGGGATAAAAAGCATTTATATCATCCCCTATTCGGGGAAAGATCTTCTCATCAAGCGTCTTCTTGTCGTGTAAAAAGTCTAAACGGAACCGGAAGTGCAGACGTTTCAGCGGCGAGAGGTCGTTGAACGACACGCGAGGGTGTTGAAGGGTTGAAAGAATGAGAGAGGGAGAGAGAGAGAGAGAGAGCGAGAGAAGGAGTGACAAAAAAATCCGTCATAGTCGTAGAGGAAGCTGCCCGAGTTCGCCGGACGCGCTCGTTACGCTTTTACTCGTTGCCGGACAGAGTGAGGGTTGAGAGAGTGAACGAGTTTTATCCTAGAGCTCTACGCGCCGCTATATCCCGCCCCCGTGCCTGTCGTTTCAACTTTCAACCGTTGCCCTGGCTGCTGGCTGTCGGTAGCGTTGCCTCTGTTGCTGCTGGCATTCCTCTCGACCTTTTTTTATTTTTAGCATTCGCTTTTTTCTTTTTTTTTTTTTCTTTTTTTTTATTTTACCTCTTCTCTCATTCTCCACGCTTCGACTCGCTATCTCTGCGTTCGTTTTCCAGCGGTTGCCAGCGAGCACTCTGGAGCCACGTGCGGTGAGCTCGCTAATTGCCCGCGGACCAAAACAATGAACCGGCAGCGCAGGATGCGCGCGAGAGTAGAGTGTGCGAGTTAAAAGTACTTGACAAAAAGGAGGGAGTAGCGAAATACTGGATAATGAAGGATGTCGACGGGTATAAGGGTGAAACAAAGAGAAAATGAAAGAGAACGTAGTTGGAGAAACGGCGAAGACGAGGCAAAACGATAATGGGCATTGCGGAGTGAGATCTCCGACCAACGCGAGAGTAAAAGAGAAGGAGTTAATACACCGAACGAGACGAAAGTACTCGCGATAGTATAGCTATAGTTTCAACGAAGTAAAAACCCTTTCAGAGATCGGTTTACCTACTCGAGACGCCGTAAAGTACGTCGACCGATTCGACGAGCGCTGAGAATCGATCCGAAAGCAATAAGGAGCTTTCTCTTCCCTTTCGACACCGGCGAATAATACCCGTATTTACGACAAAATTGTTGTGACGTATTTTTTCCTCGATATATAACTCTATCGATAACGATTTGACCAATTATTTTTGCCAACCGTTTCGAGGTTCTCGAGAAACTGGAGAAATTCTATAACTGAACAATCCTCGGATAAAATTTCTGTTTGACGCGGAAAATTGGAAGAGAAAGAACGCGTAACACTTTTTTGTATAAAAAAAAATTGCTGCAAATTTAATTTACGGTATATTAAAATTATAGTCGATACTTTTAATAATTTATTTTTATTCCACTGGTGGAATATATTAATGGTTCGTCACTATTGTACATCAAATTTGATTTATCCATTTTATGCGTAAAAACGTAATTTTACGAACGATCGAATAAATCGATGTGCACCAAAAAATCGCGTTAATTGCTCCATTTCATGGTACAAAAAAACGAACCAAGTAGGTATTCAATATTTTTATTGATTCCTTTCTGTAGAGCCGTTTATAGTCGCAGTAGTGTGCGTGATACTGTCTCATACAGGCAGTGGAAAAAAAAAATGAGCAGAAAAGCTCGGGATATGAGGCATAATTTCTTTTTTCTTTTATCGCCGAGGCAACTCAGCGAGAATCTTGCGTGGGTCTTTCTCGTACATCGTCTCACATACATTTGGGGTCCTTTTATAGTTTTCGTGCTCCGCGCGGCTCACTTCTCTGCCTCTAAAACTTCAGGCGACTCGGAGAATGTGAGGGGGTCGTATTTTCTGCAAAAAGGATATACGTGTACGCGGACACGTAAAACGTTATATACACGCGTCGGGATGTACTATTTTACCGAATTCTTCGACGTCGTGCTAAAGCGCTGGTCATAAGATTGTTCCGAGGATTCTATTTAATATTTTCTTATACTTCCAATCGAATCTCTTTAATTAATGTATCCTTCAGTAGACTATGAATATAATTTAGATCGATGTCGATATATCGATATATATAATTTTTTTTTTTTTTTTTTTTTTTTTTTTTTTAAGGAAGTTGGTCGGTGTTATCATATCGATGAATTTGGATCGAGATATCGACATCGATCCAAATTCATCGATATGATAACACCGATCAACTTCCGTTCCGTTCTTGCGTTTTTTTTTTTTTTTTTTTTTTAAGGAAGTTTGTCGGTGTTATCATATCGATGAATTTAGATCGATATCGATATCTCGATCCAAATTCATCGATATGATAACACCGATCAACTTCCTTTAAAACAAAAAAAAAAAAAAAAAAAAAAATACGATACAGTGAATTTGCCATTTTTGACTGCAATGTCGAGTATTTATTTGCCGAACAGCGTATAATCAGACGCGAGATGAAACAGAGAAGCTGAAGGTTGGAATAGGGTTGACCGGGATTGCGCGATGATACGTTTCTCACCTGATTTACATTTACGATCACTCATCTTCGTCGCCCCTCGTTGAATCCGTTTGCCCCACTGGAAAGTTCCACTTATACTGTTCCGAGTGCTGTGTTTCAGCATCTCCTATGCTTGCGCTCACGCTATAGCTTATTAACTCATTCTCGTCTCGGCTATGAATAATTTACCAACACAACGGAGAACAACCCTGTCTTTGGCCCGTAGCGATACGCCCCGAGAAATAACGATGAGGGTCGAGAGGTGAGAATCGATCGCACCTGATAGTTATTCGATGCCTCGAGCCAAGAAATTTATCATTCATAATGTTTATTCCCAGCATGAGATAACGTCAATTATTAAATCATATAAAACGAAACAATACATATGCCGCTAAATTCACTAAAAAAAAAAATAACAATCGGATGACATTGAAAATAATTTTTTTTTTTTTTTCAACTTCACGCATTTATAATTTTCAGCAAATTTCTTCTGATTTTGTCGTATCGGCTCTCGATATTATTTTTCCATTCTTCGATAAATGGGACATTTTTAAGGGGTATTTATGGTTATGTCACGACGGATGGTATTATATCGGCGTCGCAATGATTTATCGGTATGAACTCCGTGAATAGGATTCCGATAGCCGACACAACAGAACACCACAAGTTGGGTTGTCGATAAAACAGACTTCCAGGTTCGCAAAAAAATTTTAAGGGTTGAAAATTTTGGTTTCTCTTGTACCCCAAGTAGATTGAGTAGAATATATTGGCTTTGTGAATTTCCCGCCAGATGTCGTTTTGAACACCGCTTCGGAAGGGTTGAAGAAGAAAACTATTATGCCGCAAAGTATCTTTCATCCCCTATCGCGATTGGGGAACAAAGAGAAAAAAGAAATTCTTAAAAGAGCGGAAGTTTGTATACAAAGTTTCTCGTATCTCAGACTCCCAAGGAAAACCCTCGTAGAGCTTATCGTAATTCGACGTGTGAGTATAAAACTACCGCGTTATCTCACCATAGCAGGTTTTCCCCCCCTCCTCCGGCGTTTTTCGAAGAGAGACAGAGCTTTCGAGTTATCGATACGTACGTCCAAACTTTCGAGTTTCTCCGAGAATTTTCCTGAAGCTTTTCGCTTTGAGACATTCACCGAGGCATCTCTCTTTTCCCCAAACTGGAGAAAACTTTGATGCCACTCTCTGGTACACTTGCGGCCTTTACTCGTCTCATTCCGATTGCTCGCTTTTCCATTTCCGAAGCGATCTACGGAAATCCGTTACGGGAGAGTCGGGCTTTCGCTTGTTAAAGAATCATATCGATTTCGAACTTTAGAAATTCGATTTTATGCTTTCGTGAAATTAAAACTGCGACCTTAATCGATGATCAATTAACCGCATAGCAAACGGGATGAGCAAATTGAATTATTCACAATTATGAGATATTTTTTTTTTTTTTTTTTTTCGGATTAATTTGGAAAGTGAATGCATTTCATTATCCATCCATTTTAAAATTTCTGTGTTTTGTGGTAAAAAAAAAAAAAATACGATCGAAATTTCTGAAGCTAACTATTGATATTACTGAAAATATTTGACTATCAATTGGTATCAAAATGGAGGTAAAAAAAATTGTCAGAAAATAACTTATATAAGAATTATTTTTATTTTACGTAATCGTCAAATTTGGACCTCTATTTTCATAAACCACTTTCCGCAGCTGCACGCTGCTTGTAATATTGACGAACTGACGTATTTAAAAGGAACACTTGACCATTGACTTCACTGTACGCAATTAAACATTGATACGAGCGTTCAGCCAAACCGGAGATTAATACGAATGTAAAATCAACACAAGCGAATCGGAGTAAAACCGGTTCGTCTAGATAACAATTTGTATCACTTAGCAACAGTTGCGCAACTCTAATAATTCTTGTGCGAAGTCAGAAAAGTCGATACGCATCTGTATTATGAGATGTAAATTTACATCCATATCTTTCCGTTCCTTTTCGTTACGAAAGACAGTCGTGAGACCGAAGAATAGCAAACAATTGCCAGAAGATTCCTATAATATTTCTGCAATTTTTACTACGTTTCGAAAATACATCGCAGGCAATTTTTTTCAAAATTAATTCAAAATCAATATATATTTTCGGAAATACCATAATTTTTCCAATATTATTAAAACAGTTTTTTTTTTTTTTTTTTTTTTTTTTTTAGAGAATAGAATTTTTTATTATTTGAGAATTTTAAAAATATCGATTTCGCGTAATGTACGATGTCCGCAAGTTTGTTAATTCGCTCCGTATTCGTGAATATGCTATTTTTTGCATTCAATTTTTTTTATATGAGTGACGATATGCAGGTATATTTGCAAGATTCGTGCATAAATCATAACGAGACTTTTCGAAAATTTAACAGACGAACAAAAAAGGTAAGTCAAGGTGAATACATTAAATCGAATTAATTCGAGGTCGTCTCGTGGAAACCTTCTAGTGCAGTATACAGCTGTTATCGAGATACCCGGATTCGCGTCAAGTCTCTTTTTTTTTTTTTTTTTTTTTTTTTATTTTTTTTATTCCGATGATCAGAAAGATAATCGTGTGGAAAAAAATTTTCCTATCTTAATGGACTATTTTTTCATTTATATGCATCATAATTGGTCATAATTCTATAAACAGCAACACATGATGCAGCAGGTTTGCAATTCATTCGATGAACAAAGTAGTTAGTGACGTCACCAAGGACTCCTTGGCGAAGAGGAAACTCCAGACGAGTTCCATATAAATACGCGTTAATTTCGACAGATTCTCAGTTAGCAACAGTCACACGTCCTGCGCAACTTTAAACAACTTTTAATAATGTTTAATTGTAAATCAACTCTTTTCTTCGTTGCATTAGTCGGCGCGTTTGTCGTCGCTAATTGCCAGACGTATTCGGACCGATATGATAACGTGGAGGCGGTCACGTCAACGGATACTGTTTTGGCAGATCCCGTAAGACGTAATCAATATTATGATTGTTTCCTGGGCACCGGACCCTGTATGACGCCGGATGCAGAATTTTTCAAAGGCAAGTCAATAAATACGACTAAAACGTCGACGTGATTGAGCGGAAAAAATGCATTGTGAAGTTAATTAAGCATAAGCATTATAACGCGCATATGTTATCTTCAGGAAAATCAAAGATTCAGTTCCATTTATTTATGTTTCAGTTTCAATTAGAAAAATCACGAAAAATGTGATTTTTATTGTTGTTAATATTAAAAAATTTTATTTTGTTGAGAAAAATGAAACATTCAGTTCCATTTATTTATGTTTCAGTTTCAATTAGAAAAATCACGAAAAATTTGATTTTTTTTGTTGTTAATATTAGAAAATTTTATTTCGTTCAGAAAAATCAAAGATTCAGTTCCATTTCTTTATTTTTCAGTTTCAATTAGAAAAATCACGAAAAATGTGATTTTTTTTGTTGTTAATATTAGAAAATTTTATTTCGTTCAGAAAAATCAAAGATTCAGTTCCATTTATTTATTTTTCAGTTTCAATTAGAAAAATCACGAAAAATGTGATTTTTTTTTGCTGTTAATAATAGAAAATTTTATTTCGTAATTTTCGATGTAATCTCATCATCGTCTGCTTCTTCGCATTTACAGATGTAATACGCGAATCCATCGTAACGAAATGCCAAAAATGTACGGAAAAGCAGAAAATTGCCCTCACAAAATTCACGCAGTACTACACGGAAAAAGAACCCGAAAAGTTTGCAGCTCTCGTGGCTAAGTCAACCGAAAGCGTGAAGACTCATTGATAGAACATTAATCCTACGAAATTGACGAAAGTCGATTTTAACGGTAATGAAATACAGCTTAATACAAACTGAACCGATTGTTTATTGATATTTTACATTCTTTTTGTTTTTTACATTCATTTGCGTACCACAAGCAATGCTTGTGGTACACACTGATTGTAAGTTTTGTTTTATTTGACAAATCAAAGACGCGATCAACAATATTTCCGTATAAAGGAACACCTGTAATACTTGAAATATATACGGTGTCAATTGTCTTTTAAAAAAAAAAAAAAAAAAAAAAAAAAAAAAAATGTTTTGTACATCGAATAAAAATGATATTCGCTGAAGAAATCGTTGATAAAGTCTTTATTAATCCTTATCCCCAATAAAATATTCGAGAAATTTATAAAAATGATCAGTAAAGAGGATTATCCGTGTCGTTTCCCCGAAGAAATTATTCATAGATCTCCGAATTAAGTTGCTTGCAAATTCAGATGATAAACTTATCGCAATATCGTTGTGTCTCGGGTTACACTCGAGAAATACAGTAATTTCCAAGTACGTTGAAAAAAAAAAAAAGCTTCTCTCTAGATTCGTGAACTTCGTAACCACTCTTTGTTTTATACACGGAAAATCTGCATAGTATGAAGTTTTTGTCAGTGGCAAAGTACATAAAGTGTACTGTTCCGAGTTTTTTTTTTTTTTTTTTTTTTTTTTTTTTTTTTTTTTCGCCGAAGGCGATTTTTTCCGGCAGATTATACCTTCCGAAAAATAACGGTCGAGATGCTCCGATTTCTCGAAAGCTACGATACGAGATGACAAAAACATCGGACCCTTGGGCCCTTTGCCGCACACGTCTTGCTTCGCTACCCCCCAGAGTCCTTATAAATATTTATGAAACACGGACGTTCCCCCGAGCGTAGACGACACGGTCACGAATAGAGAAACGGCAACAACATGGGATACGATAACATGTAGCATCGCTATCGCAAACGTTGCATTGTAATATACATACAGTGAACGAGGTATGATATTCGAGTCGTTGGAAGGCGAAGCGCGCGTGGGATTTTCACGTATGCGTGGCGGACACTGCAAACATCATACGCTATAGGAATAATAAAAAAAAATATATATATATACTTATGTGTATATGAAATGAGGAGAAAGGGTACGTGCGATTGAATCTGTGAATCGTATCACCTGAAATCACAACGCATAATTATCACTACGATTCCCACACGCGTATTGATCAATTTGCATTATTCACTGCTCGATGTAACATTATCGAACGTTTAATTTGTGTACTGCGAATACTGTAACTGCCGCGTCGGTACATACGGATGGTTATTTCTCGATTTAACAGACAATTTCGAATTTATACAAATTGCATAATGACTCAGAATTGTCACTAAATTTGTGTTCCAAACGATCGAATACGTCGTAATATAATATCCATGAATATTTAATTTCCTCGAAATTTTTCCGCAAAAAAAAAAAAAAAAAAAAAATTAATTAAAATAAATAATAATGTAAAATAATTTCTTACCCGCAATTCAACACGCTGGTAAGGTGATGTAAAATACCTTTCCACCACCTGCTCCGCGCTCAGTCGATAACAAAAACTATAATCTATGCCATATCGAAGCCGAAACATTTAAGGAAAAAGAAAATTGTCTATTGATTTCGCAATGGCAATCGTTACAGTTTCTGTTACCGACTGAGTATTTTTACTTCATCTTAAAATGACGTAAAAAGCCTCTGTTCGTAACAACAACTGTAAGGAATGCCATTTCATAAATATCCGCAATTGAGGAACAAGAAAACTGTCTTTCCTCGCGTCTACCTATTCCGCAGGGAAACACAATTTTCTTTTTCCTCAAATGCGAATGATTTCGTAACGGCATTCATTACAGTGTTTGTTACCAACAGGGCGCGGGGGTTGGCGTTCAAGAGGACGATTCGCATCACCTAAACAGTTCGATATTCGTAAATCCTGTCTAAGAAAGCGATATTGCGATAAAACATCGATACGATATCGTAATCGTAAAAGTTTTTATCGTAGCCAATGAAGATCGCGGGTTTTTGCGGGGTAAAGGCATAGCGTAGAATAGCAGTGGCGGCATTTACGGTAAGCCAT